>CM062059.1:16250000-16875000 GCA_030954485.1 Citrullus mucosospermus | reverse complement strand
AAAGTTATGCCAGTGTTAGGCATAAAGACCTGGAGTTTGAGGTGGGTGACAAGGTGTTTCTGAAGGTGGCACCTATGAATGGTATTCTAAGGTTTTGGAGGAAGGAAAAGTTAAGTGCTCGTTTCATTGGGTCATTTGAGATCCTAAAGTGGATTGGTCCTATGGCTTATCGGTTAGCTTTGTCGCCATCTTTTTCTGCAGTTCACAATATTTTTCATGTCTCGATGTTGAAAAAGTACATAGCAGACCCATCTCATATGGTAGACTATGAGCCCTTGCAATTAAATGAGAACTTGAGTTATCAGGTGAAGCCTATTCAAATTCTGGCAAGGGAAGTGAAGACTTTGCGCAATAAGGAGATAGTAATAGTAATGGTTTTATGGCAAAATCATGAATTCAAGGAAGCAACATGCGAATGAGAGGATCAGATGAGATCGAGGTACCTTGAGCTCTTCCAGGATTAGAACTTTCGAGGATGAAAGTTTCTTAAGGAGAAGAGGATGTGATATCCCAAATTTTTCAGGTATCTTAAACTAATTATCTTGAATTATTTGAATTTTGAGGTTTAATTCGTTAATTTAAGGAATTTGGGTAAGTTATTGAGGAAATTGATTTTGTATTGGTAGAATTGTTTATTAGGAGATTTTTGGTTTAATTAAATCTTAATTTGAAGGGGTGGTTCGAAAAAGGCTTGATTAGTGTGATGGAAAAGATATTAATTAAGTTGGTTTCTTTCTTTTTTTTTTTATTTGGGGAAAAGAAAAGGAAAAGAAAAAGGAAAAAGGGGGAAAATAATATATATATATATATATATGGGATTTAGGGTTTATTAAAAAGAAAAAAAGTTAAGTTTTAGGTTTATTAATAAATATTAGGGCTTCTCAGTTTGTGTGCATTAAAAAAAAGAAAAAAAAAAAACAATTTTATTTTCTTCTTCCTCCCTAGTCGTCGACCTCTCCTACGCTCCCTTCCCTCTGTGTTTCTTTCGTCGCTGATCGACCAGCCGTCCAGCTTGCTGTCGAACGTTAACATCATTGCCTTCGTTCCCTCGCCGCTCGAAGTTCTAACCACTTGTCCGATCGGTCTCATCCAGACGCAAGGAATCCGTCTACCAATTGCAACCCGCGTTAGATCTTTCTCTCTCTCATTTTGCATCGCCAGCAACCGCCACCATCATCTCATTCACCCAGTCGCCACCTTGTCGTGCATGTTGTTGTGGATTGCCAACGCAAGCCGGCAATTGGTTTACCTTGCTCGAATCTTGGGCTTTGTGGGATTTTGGCCAATGTGGTGGTTTTCCTGTAATTTCATGCATATCCATTATTGTTGGCATTAATTATTGGTACCCCTGTGTTTGGATTTAGATTCAAATTTAACAGAAGTTTGGGATCGAAAGCGAGTAGTCCAAGCAAGATAAAGGGTCAGTTTTGGTTTAATTTTGGTAAGTAAACAATATTTTGGAAACTTTATTAGTTGCTGAAAATTAGGTTTTCTAATCCTTAATCTTTGAATTTGGCTAGGTTGAATCTGTTGGTTGGAATTGGGAAAAGGTTTGGGGCTTCGTTGCACGTTGGGTAAGGCGGTTTGGTTATTTCATTCCATAATTGTATCTGGAATTAAGCTGAGAGACTTAATTTAAATGGGTTTATATTCTAAGTTGTAATTCAAGGATTTTGTGAGAATTGTTGGCTTGGATTGCTATTTGAACTCATTCCCAAGGTAAGTGGTTTACTATCGGTTCGCGTACGAATTGACAACCTAACTGCCTATTTATGTTAAGATTTGTGTTAACTTTGTAAGCAAGTAATGATTGCCTAAATTATCTTGTTAAGCCCCATGAATATGAGGAATGTTATAGGTGTGTTGGGTGCCGATGAACTTGTTGGGTATAGACTTCATTTTTTGGCTCTATGCATGGATTTTGGTGTGGCTACTATAATGGGTTGAAGTTATGATTATGATATGAAGTCTTTGAGTTGGATGCATGACGGATTGACAATGACTGTTACCTTACTTATCGGGCCGTGTACACCCTATGACTATGGACCTTCGGGTTCATTACTTATGACTATGACTGGATGTCCCTCGGGATCACCACCTATGCTTTGACTGTGACATTTGAGTTCACTACCTATGATTGTGTGCCTCGGGTTCACTACTTATGCTTATGTCTATGTTTATGTTTTGTACACTTGTGCTTATGATAAGAAGATAGCAGATTCACCAAGTAATCTCAATAGTGGGTTCACTTACTAAGTATCTTTATACTCATTATTCCCTATGATACATTTTTCAGGTAAAGGCAAGGACAGACAGGCGAATGACAAGAAGAATCTGTGATTGTGCCTCAGGACCAGTAATCGCTTCCACATGTGGTTTTTTTTTCATGTTTTTATCTTTCCATGATATAGGTTCTAGATGTCAATTGATAGTCTAATTTATCAAATTTTATTTAAAATTATGAATTTATGTTTTATGGGGGACCCCAAGAAATTTTTTTCATGTATCTTTATTTTATTGATTGATTTAATTTGTTTATTTATTTATTTATTTTTATATAACATAAGTTCTATTGCTTGATTAAAAAACGTTTTACAAGATCATGCATGCATAGAGTAGCGTCCTAGTGGTTAGAAAAGTCTGGTCGTTGCATAGACCTTCATTTCAAATTTTCAAAATTTAATCCATGAAGTTTTCTTTTAAGAAACAAATTGCACTTTACTTTTTTCAATAAAAATTAAAATGTATTTGAAATTTATTTTATTTATTGAAAATAATAATAAGAAGTTTTTTAAAAATAATAAGAAGAATTCAATTAGATTTCCATTAATTACTTATTCTTCCCACTCACTTAGTCTTCTTTTACAAGGCTTTGGACTCTCCTTCCCTATTTTAACGGCATTTTACTTGGTGCCTACTATTGGGACTAGTGTTCTAAATCTTTTGGATTTCGTAGTTTGTAAATCTTTTGATACAAATTATTTATTTAATAAAATAAAGAGTTATTTTATTCGAATTTACATTGCATTAACTCAATCCAATAAACTAAGGTTAGTGGTTATTTTATGTAACTTAAACATATATGTGGTTGGTGTACAGGTGATCATGTTTAAGTATTACCTAAATGGTCGGTAGTATATGGATAAGGTTGGGTGCCTTATTCTGGTTACACTATGGATACAATCCACTTTTGTAACAATGTTACAAACGATGTGATCCTAATTGTTCATGTGGAGACATGTGAGTGGAGTATCGATACTATACAAAGAGTTTGTATTAAGACCAAACTGCAAAATGATTGGTCTCTCTTTATAACACCATCAATTGAAGAGATTAACATTTCATATGATGACCATAGGTAACTCAACTCTTGATTGAGGTGAGTCATGAACTTCTATCTATGAAAGCAATTCTTTGATATGTATGGGTGAGAGTGGTCGTATTCGTCGACTCAATATGCCTACCATTTTGGAAATTTGTTCGAATAGGTAGTTGGGAACTTTGTTCGAGTAAGGAGCCAGGAACATAGCTACACAAGATGGAATCCACTCATTTCCGTCTTTAGGATAAGTAGATGAATTGCTCCTTAAGAGCTCATTTTGGGTCTTGAATAATGAGGTCTCACCCTCTCATTGGCCCCCTCATTGGCCCCTCTCATCGGCCCGAGAGGGATTAGTATATAGTTAGACTATAAATTGTTTGTTCATTGGAGGGATCAATGGTACTTAAGGAGTTAGATGTAACTACAAGGTAAAATGGTAATTTGACCCAGCTGTAGTTACGGTCGATTCATGAAGGGTCGACTTGCTATTGATTGGTTATATCCGTAGACACAGAAATATATCTATAGTGTGAGCAATACAGTTGTGGGTCTTTAATAGAGTCACCTGAAGTTAATGAATGTTGATTAATTTAATTAAAGAGTTTAATTAATTAATCTCGTATCATTGGAGCTTCTAATCTATAGGTTTATTTGGTCCTCTTACTAGCTCATTAAGGGAAAAATTAAGTAAATATGGAGTGTTTAAAAAAATTTAGAGAAATATGATAGGTTTTGAAAATAATTAGGAAAATGTGGTAGTGTTGAAGAATAATAACTTCATTATTCTCTCTTCTCCTATTTCCTAATTATAAAGAATTATAGTTCAATCTTTTTCCCTTCTCTTCCCTTCTCTTCTTTCCCAATTTCCAAGAATTATAATTTAATCGTTCTTCCTTCTCTTTCTTCTTCCCCTATTTTTGTTCTTTCTCCTCTCTTTCTCTTTTCCCATTTTTATTATTCTTCATTTTTTTTCTTCTCAATCTTCATTTTATTGTTCTTCCTTCCTCCTTTCTTGCATATATTCTTTTTAAATCTTCTATTTTTCCATTTTCTCTATCATCAAAGGAAATTAATGGGTTGATACTATTAGAGGAAAAATCACCTAAAAATATAGTTCTTGATAGGGAAATTGTCGATTTTGAAGGAAAGAAAATTGATAGGGAATTTAATTTGAATTTAGTCTCAAAAGGAAAGAGAATTGAAGGGGGAATTATTTTGGAGCATGTTGTTTCTAAATGGCTAGTGAGATTAATTTTTAATCGTTGAGGAAGGTGTTAGTAGGTTCAACTTGCAAACAATTCAACAACACTGATTTTCCTAAATATAGTCTAATTAGGTAAATATGGTAGTTTTTAAAAATAATTAGCGAAATATGGTTGTTTAAAATACTTATTGCACATCTACATGTACGATATGCTTATTGTGCCACCAAATTGTACGATATACTTAATGAAACTGATTTATAGAAGTTTAAGCATAAAATTTCAAGAATAATTAAAAATTTCATGTAAAACATTTAATTTTTTCAATTAAACTTATAAATTGTTATACTTGATTTAGAACCTTTATTAATTATATTTGAAAATCATCTAAATTACTATACATGGGTAGATTTTGTATGTTTTTATGATTTGTGTTTGAACGAGAGAGTGTGAAAAACTATTTTTGGAAGCGTATTGGATTAAGATTCAAGATGCCAATGGAAGCCACACTGAAAGTTCTATTTTCTTTTTTTACAAAAATATTGGTTCAACATTTTAATACACAATGTTTTTGTATCACTATTATATCCCATGTACACATTTTATTCTCGCTTTTTATGTATGTATGTATGTATATAAAACTTTATACATATATACATTTTGTTAATTACATAAGTTCACGCAAGTCCGCCCCATGGACATCTCTATAGGTACCTCAATATTGTTAACAAAATTAAAGTTGAAATTGGAAAAAAAAAAAAAAAAGTAGAAGAAGAATTTTATAGAAAAATTTAGGTTTCTTGCTCTTGTTTTTTAATGATAAATTTTGGATCTTAAATCAAATATTAGAAGTAGGGGTGTACACGGGTTGGGTTAGGTTGGGTTGGGGGCATTTTTTGGACCAACCCAAAAATTCAGGTTGGTCGGGTTGGCTACCCGAATAACCTGAATAGGGTACCCAACTCAACCCAACCTAACCCTTGAAATTCATGTTGGGTTGAGTTGGGTTGTCGGGTTGGAGTTTTAGGACTAGATCTGAGCGGATGGACGGTTGTATTTGAGGAGTGAGGTGAGCGGACGGACAGATCTAAGGCTAAACGTCGGGCGTGAGCGTGAGGACTGAGGAGGTCATGAAAGGAGAGGGAGACCAAGAGGAGAGAGAGAGGCGGAGACCGAGAGGAGAGGGAGAGGCGGAGACTACGAGAGGAGACTGGAGAGGGAAAGTCAGAGACAACGAGAACAGAAGGAGAGGCGGAGACTACTACAAATTTGGCCTTTCTTGATGGATGGGTTTTTTATTTTCTTGATGGTCATGAAAAGAAACCATTAAGAAAACTATAATTTAGAGTTTTAAAATTATTATTTATTTAAATTTACATTTCTTGATGGCCTTTGAATATCAAAAAAGGTTTATATTTTTCTTGATGTGCATGTACATCAAGAAAAATATTTTCCTTGATTGAAAAGTACGTAAATTAAGTCAAAATAGTGAATTCCAGGTTTTTGGATTTGTTGATGGTCAAAATCAATCAAGAAAACCATCTTTCCTTGATGGTCATTGGCTATCAAGAAAGGGTTTTCCGATGGCCAATGACCATCAAGAAAAGTTTTGTATTGAAACTCTATTCCCATTAGGTTTTTGAAACCTTTAACTTAAGTTATACATATTGCGTCACCCCTCCCCCCACCCCCCCATCCGTACCATCGCGCCGCCCTTCCCCTCATACCATCTCTCTCCACCGTTCGTGGTAGCCGTCGATCGTGGAAGCCGCTCGCGAGTCGCCGTCTGTCGTTCAACAATAGTCGATCATGGAACCTTCTTGCGCACCACCATCAGATCTACACAGTCGTTCGTCCACCGCTGTTCGAGCTTCCACTGATCATGGAATCTTTTCGTGCGTCGTTCGTCTCCTATGTCTGTCGGTTAGCCACCGTCGGATCTCGTTCGTCCGTCGTGATTCTTCGCTAGATCTCATCCGCTCTCACTTGTCGTCGTTGGGTCTCGCTCGTCCTCCAAGATTCTCGTTAGATCTCGTCCGCTCTCATGCGCCTCCTTCAGATCTCACTCGTTCACTAAGATTTTTGTTAGATCTCATCCATCGCCATCAAATCTTGCTCGTCCGCTGAGATTTCTGTCAGATCTTGTCCGCCACTGTTAGATCTCGCTCGTCCGACGAGATTTCCATTAGATCTCGTCCGCCATTCAGCCGCCGTCAGATCTCGTGCATCCGCCATTCAGCTATGAGTATTGAATTTAATTTAATTTAATTATTTTTAAAACTAAGTATAATTTTGTATAAATATTGTTATTATTTCTCTAAGATCAGAGTTCTTGTAGTTTTTTATTTTAATTTTGATATTTGGTTACTTTAAGATTTAGGTTTAATTTTCTTATATGCTAATAAAACAAACAAATATTCCAACACAAATAGGACACTTTTGTTGTAAGATTTGAGATCTAAGATTTGGGTTCTTGTAGTTTCTTGTAGTTGGGTAGGACCCTTTTGTTGTTTTTTGGTAGTCATGTTTATGTTTTTTAGAGCATAGTGGCAACAAATTAAAAATGTTTTTCTACATTATTAGTGGCATATAAATAATTTGCTAAACTCAACTATCTACCAAAGTATTAAATTGTATGTGTGTTTGGAAAACATGTTGAAAAGAGAGGTTAACTGCCAAACCCCCTTCTAGGTACCCTCTTAACCTAGGAAAAAGTGTGAGGACAGTAGACACCGACCCTCTAACGGCATCCACTGCCAGCCTTATACCTTGACCAGGTCCTAATAAGCGGATATACACAATAATTGAACATACCACTATAACCAGGGTTAAGCTATCATACAGACATTGATTTACATTCAACCTTTAATTTACACAAGTTCACTAACTTCTGCCCTTAACCCTCTATATGTACAACACAGGTTTAAGAACAAATATTTACAATTTTCAAAATTACAGACACTGATGGTGGGCCCAGACAAGTTGTTGTGTAGGCTAAGCACCGCGGACTCGCTCGCTACCTAAGAAACAGAAAAACAAGGAAAGCATGAGCTAGCTTGCCCAGTGAGTGACTTGTTTTGTAAAAACCTTTCTTGATTCATAATTAAATCAAAACTGAAATAAAGTTGAAAATAAATTAGCAGTAATAAATCGTTTCCGTATCCAAACAAATCATGCCCAGGTAACATTATCAAATCACATACGTATCATTTCTAAAGGAAAACCATGTAAGTACAACACATTTCAATCACATTTTCCTTAGTTGAGGCAAAGCGCAGCTCAACGTTACTCAACGTCAAAAACATCCTTAGTTGGGGCGAAGAAATCTCGACACACCCAACGTCAAATATCCTTAGTTATGTGGAGTAGTCTCAACACAACAACGTTGTTGTTGGATTTCTATTTTCGATTTGATTTGAGTTTCATAGCTTGTTGCGCAAAAATTGATATTATAATTTCCGTACAAAGATGCATCAAGAATTACTCAAGTATGATCATGATTAAGCAAGTTTTCCTATAAAAGCTCAAGTATAAGCTCTTATAGGTTTCCTGGTGAGTCTAGGGTCGAACGCAGGGATTTGTAATAACTAGGCGTTGAGAATAGATGCATGACTATGTAGTGAACTATACATGTAATATGTGCATGAGTTGTATGTACCTAAAACTATACATAAAGAGTGAATAAAATTTCCTACAACTAACAATGAGGTGGACGTGGCGAGGGTTAGTCAAATGTCATTTAGTGTCAGATAGCATGCATTAAGAATGATGGTGGAACCATGCGATAAAAATAAAGTTAACACAGGAGCTAGCTGTTACTTAAGTATATCTAAGTATAATAACATACCTACAAACTTTGAGTTTGTGAATCCATCTCTCGATGTTTCGACTCCACATTAATCTTATCTCTAAGACGCATGGTAAGTTTGCGTTGGCAAAAGATGAACTACATCTATACACCTCATCTAGTCTTGATAAATGCTAAAGATTAACCATCTACTCTCTCAAGCTAGACAGTCGTGCTTTCTACATTTGTTTGTCAGACAAAGTTATGCAAGCTAATGATATGCATTAATCAAGATGTAACATACTTAATATTGCTTAAGAAAAACTAACATTGAACATCTAACTTATTTAGCATTCAAACAACATGGTGAACGTATTTAATATGGAAATAAATGGAAGATAATCGTCAATCAAACTTATATTAAGAAAATAAATCATTCTCTTGAATGTCATTAACAAAACATAAGTAAGAAGGAGGGAAATGGGGATAAAACAGAAATGGAAGACGTCAAGCCGCCACTGGCAACGTCTTGCTTCATGGAGGCTGGA
The DNA here is from genome assembly GCA_030954485.1 of Citrullus mucosospermus. Lineage (NCBI taxonomy): Eukaryota > Viridiplantae > Streptophyta > Magnoliopsida > Cucurbitales > Cucurbitaceae > Citrullus > Citrullus mucosospermus. The sequence continues at coordinate 16,866,141 of CM062059.1, read as the reverse complement.
GATGGTTGCTATCTGATACATAAATTTCATAGGGTGAAGGTTCTCGCTCACTGGGAGACGACTCTGAAAATTCTCAGAAGCCTTCTCTCAAAAGAGCTCGAAATGGAGGCTGGTTATGGTGAGGGAGAATTTGTGCAGAGCTTTCGCCTCTTGAACTCGTTTCTCTCTCCTAGAATGGAGAAGCTTTGGGCTATTTATAGGCGTCGAAAAGTTGAAACTCATGATGACCTGACACCTTTACATTGAATTCCATGCCCTGCTGCGTAGACTTTTCACATCGTCGACCCATTTGTTCTGTCATGATCTGATAACATGTTATCATTTTGCATATTGACATGACAGCTTTTGCCCAGGCGTCTGTATCTACTTTTTCTCAACGCATAGTCTCGACGCATGGGTTTCCACTTGTTCTCGCAGCAGCGTCGTCTCTAGTACTTGGGTTATTTGTGCTTCTTTTCTTCTTAATCCTGCGTTAAGAACAGAAAAGCTCATAATTTTTCAGGTATTTTCTTTTGTAAATAGTGTCAACGCATAATAATACATTTTACATAATTCAACTACCAAAATCATGCGTTTAACTCTAAAGTTACTCTAATTAATTCAAATAGTGACTATAATAACTTATATTTCTACAAGTTATCAAGCATGTATCATACCTCTATGTGCACATAGATATCATATCTTGGGTTACCCGAATACCTTCTTAAGTCCTTCAATACTGAGTACCATAAACGAGATTTAGGCCACCCACATGCCTTCTCCGAGTCATTCAGCATTGGGGCCTATCTCTATACTCAAGCTACCCACATGCCTTCTCCATGTCCTTCAGCATTGGGAGCCTTTTCAATAACATTATTAAAAAACAACATGCTTTGAAAATAGCATAATAAAGATTTACGAGTTTATAACATTTCAAATTCTCACAAACTCATTAACAATCATCAATGCTTTCCATAAATTCATAGGTTAATAAATAGCATGCCTTCCGTAAAACTCGTTCAATAACTAGCATGCTTCAAATGATTTCCAATGTAAGACACATAATATGCACGCACCTGGAAACACACACTTACTTTAAAGCAAATAATCCTCATAGCACGTTAAGACCTGTGGAAAGCATAAACATATAAAAATGTTTCCAAACATAATCATACAACATAAAAACTTTGTTTAAAGTAGACTCATTTTAAATAAAATTGTCACTCACTACTTGTCCCGGGCCTTTAATGGGTTATACGCCTTTCCTAGCTTCTCTCGGCCTGAAATAATACGTTTCCCTTTGTTAGATTTCCTTAAAATTTCTTTTTACATAGGAAACAAGCCTTAAACATTCATATTATTCACCACCAAGACCCTACCACATAAAGAAAACCATCATCGAGACTATACTCCATGAAGAAATGCTCAATCGAGGCTATATTTCATTTTAAAGTTCATTAATGAACGAGATTCAACCGTTAGCGAGACTAAACCAGCGAAATCAAACAAAAACCAACTGTACTAGTGAGACTTTGGACGAGCGAGACCAGCGAGATTTGTGAGACAAAATCCACCAGCGAGACCAATGAGACTTGTCTCGCTCTCTCTCCTCCACGTTCCCAATGTCGTCCAAATATCTAGCGAGATTCGCTCCCTTTACTGCTGTCTTCACACTACTAACTGTTAAAAGTCGCATTTCCAGCTCGAATTAGAACTTCTTCTCTTCTACAAACTTGTAAAGAAATGTGTTTTCTAGGTTACCTCAAAATTTCAGAGCTTAACTTCTATTTGTTCAACAGATATTTCCAATTAACTTTGCCCTGCTCTAAATCACTCAAAAAATCCATATCAGTCACTTCCACCTAGAATTTAACATATTTCTCTTCATATTCAGCTCAACTATCCTTCACAAGAGTTGTTAAGAATTAAGTTAGCTTACTAACCTAAAATTTTCAACTTCAAACTTGATCTCATCAGCTTCTTATTCACCAAACACCAAACTTTGCTCAAACTATGCGACAACAACCAAACCTTCTATTTCAGCTTCAATTACACCACGAAACCGACCAGAATTGTACACGAATTTGCCCTAGACTCCTCCTGCCGACTAACTCTCCACTATCTCCTTCCTTTCTTTTTATTTATTATTTTTCCTTTTTTTTTCTTTTTTTTTCTCTCTTTTTCTTCTTTTTTTTTCTTTTTACTTTTTAATTTAGGAGAAAAAATAAGAAAAAAATTCCATTTTTACGTCCCAATTAATATTCGAAGTAAATTCTAACTCGGTTTTCTCTTAATGACTTAAATATTCAACTTACCAAAAATTACTTCCAACTTCCTCCACTTCTTCCTTCGATCTACAAGAGGGAGAACAAGTAAATAAGTTCACAGCGATACTACGTACTTATGTTTAGCAGTTACAAATGAAAGTAGGGTTTACATTAATTAGATTGAAAGAAACCCCCAAATTTGAGGAAGTTTTGAAATCAAAATTTTTTGAATAAGTTGAGTTTAATTATATATATATTTTAGGGGTTGGTTAATTTTGCTTTTATGATTTTGAGGGATGGATTGAGTGTATTATGTTAATTAATTTAGGGTGGATCACTATCATGCGGCTATGGTAGTCAATTGGATTCTTTACTTTTTTAGGAATATTGGAAACGTTAATTGTACTTGTTATTAATTTATTTTGATATCTTTAAATCTCGACCATTGAATTTTAATTATATATGTTGCTAAATTTGGGTATGGAATGACTCTTCTGCAGTTATGGTAGTCACTTAGATAATTTGTTATAATTTTAGTTAATTTAAAAGTTTCCTCTATTTTATGTCACTTTCTTATATGTCCATATTGTCTCATTAGTATAATATGATTTGTCATATTGACTTCATTTGCTTAGGTTATAATATAATGGATAAATCATGGATAGAAAAAGATAGACTATCTAACGAATATGAAGAAGGTGTTGATAGATTTATTGAGTATTCAGATACATTTGAGTGGTAAAACTTCATTACGATGTCCATGTGTTAAGTGTGGAAATTGCAAGATGTTGAACACTAAGGAAGTGAAAAACCACTTAATATATGTTATTGACCTAAGATACGATAATTGGACCTAACATGGAGAAAATCTTGTTAGGTATTCTCCATCGAATATAGTGTCGAAATTAGGCAATAACCTTGACAAACAAGTGTTTGATGATGATTGTGATGACAACATTGTTGAGATGGTTAAAGCGGCACAACAATGTAGTGTAGATGATCCCAAAAATTTTAAGAAGTTGCTTGTAGATGTTGAGAAACTTTTATATCCTGGGTGTAAAAAATTGACTAAGTTAGGTACATTAGTGAAATTGTATCACTTAAAGGCAAAATTTGAGTGGAGTGATACAAGCTTTACAAAATTATTGACATTGTTGAAAAGTATACTACCTAAAAATAACAAGTGTCGAAATCTACGTATAAGGCAAAAAAAATTTTAGTTACTCTAGGAATGACCTATGAAAAGATTCATGCATGTCCCAACGATTGTTACCTATACAGAAAAGAGTTTGCTGATGCATCTAATTGTCCTCATTGTAACGAGTCAAGGTGGAAGAAGCATAAGATCTCTTCTGAAGTGAAAAAAGGAGTGTCTGCTATGGTTGTATGGTATTTCTCACCAATACCACGATTTCAAAAAATGCTCAATAGTTTGATGCACTCAAAGAATCTAACATGGCATGCTAACGAAAGATTGGTTGATGGAAACCTACGCCATCCAGCTGACTCTCCATCTTGGAAGTGGGTCGATCATTTATGGCATGAGTTTGGAAATGAAGAGAGGAACCTCTGATAAGCACTTGAAAAGTGCTTTATATTCTCTCAAATTAAGGGAGTTTTATGTTAGATTTCACTTGTTTGCTAGTGATTTTCAGGTTAAAACGAGGAAAATTAGAAGAAATAACTAAAAGATCAAAACCGAGCAAGAATATGGTGAAAAAGAGCTGAAAAACGCATCCTTGTTGAAACGCATGATGCGTCGCGCCGCTAAGGCAGCGCTGCCGCGGCGCTGAAGCATAAACGCAGCAGCATGGACGCAGAGTAGCATTGCGGTGCCAAGATGTCCCTGCCTCGACGAATCCTTGATGAACACAAGACAGCGACGCAGCGCTGGGACGGCGCTGCCGCGGCGCTAAAACCCGAGAGCAACTTATTTTTGGTCGCAACCCTAGCGCCGCAGCGCTATACGACAGCGCCGCGGCGCCAGCGTTAATTAAACGAAAGTTTTGTATTTTAGGTTAAATTTTTTGCGGCCAAACTCTATAAATTGAGGGGTTTTCAACAGTCCAGAGGGGAGGAGAAATATCAAGAAAAGCAAGAAAGTTGCAGACTGAAAGAAAGATCCAAAAAGGTGAGAATTAAGCGCGAGTTCAAAGAGTGAGTTAGCCGCAAGGAAGAGGAAAAGAGTTCGAGATAGTCTTGGTGCCTTTCGAAGTCCGACGTGAGAGCCAAGGAGTTCGTGACGGTGCTGCTTCAATCAAGAACCTCTTTTCAGTAGAGTTTCTCTATTCTTTACACTCTTCCTTTGATTATTTTTGCTCAAATATGTTGCTTCAAGCTATGAGTGGCTAAACTCTTTAGTTTTAGGGTTTTGATGAATTGTTTGTGAATTCATGTTAATTTTGTAGACTCATGGTTTTATTTAATTAAATTATGCTTTTCATTGTTATTGTGTTTAATTCTTGAGGATTGGCCATCTTCACATGCTAGGTTAGATATATGATTGAGAGATTATATGTTTAACTTGACCTATAACAATGAATCGTTGTTAATCTATCACGAGAGTAGTTAGGTTGCCAATGAAAGTTGCTAAAGACTAGTTTTAATGCCATGTAATTGTGTATTGGTTTTAAGAGATTAACAATCAATCAAGTTGCATGAGAAAGAGTTATCTTTGAGAGAAGATAACTTGGAATTAAGTTTCTAGACTTAGGCATAAGAATTACAATAAAATCCATGAAATCTATAATTTTGCATGATGAAATAAAGAAGAATTCGAATCCCTAGAACTCTCTTTGACTCTTGCAATTCTCCCTTTGATATTTTCTTTGCTTGATTTTTCTTTTTCCCAAAATTGAAATATTGAATTTCAATCCTCAAATAAAATTGATTCAATTCTAGAATAGCTAAGTAACTTGACCTTCCCAATTGGATCTCTAGTGGAAACGATACTCGGACTTAACCGTTTTATATTATAACTTGACCCGTACACTTGCAGTAAACACTAAAAGTGCGCATCAACCTCCGCCTTACTTTATCAACTGATGGGATAAATCCTCATAGCGAGATGAATAGTAAGTATAGTTGTTGGCCTGTGATTTTGACGACATACAATCTCTCACCCTAGTTATGTATGAGACGTAAATTTATGATGTTAATTTTGTGTGCTAAACTGCTTAAATATTATGTGATACTGATTTGTCAAATTTTCCTATTCTTCACCCAAGTATAAGCAAAGAATGAGGTTTTCTCTGTGAGTCCAAGGTCAAACACAGGGACTATGCAGATTTTATAATTCATTGGATTATTTAAGTCATGCGTTTAAGAAACTACAAAGCAATAAAACTACGCTAACGTGATTGGATGGATTATTGGAATATATATATATCGAGATTATTGGATTATTGAAATATTATATATATCGAGCTTAATGGATTTATGGAATATATGTATCAAACTATTTAGGTATATAGTATTTGCATATTGTGTACTAATTCCGATGCTGAAAAAAATTACGAAAGCATCGATGGACAAATTGTGGTCCCCAATGCCGAAGGACGTGGAGAAGGCATATAGGCAGCCTGAATATATTTTTTCAATGCCGAAGTACTGGGAGAAGGCATTGATGATGATGGTCGTGACGGAGACTGAGATTCGTTACCACACAGGATGGTCAGAGGGTCGGAAGGACCTAGTTTCTAAACGTGTAGTGAGGATTTCCTCGTGGGATGGTCAGAGGGTCACCAGAACCTAGTTCTTGAGCCTATTAGAAGTACCCGAGGGGATGGTCAGGGGGCCGACGGGCCTAGTTCTGCAGCCTCGAAGGTAAGACTATGTGCACATAAAAAGAACATAGGGGTAACATAGGGAGACTACAGTGAACAACTATGCACAGATTGGATGAGATTAGCTGAGCCAAGTTGGCTAACAGAAGAAATCAGTCAGAGGTTTTGTTGTGCCGAGGTGCCAGTAGGAAAAGACGATTTTGAGATTAACCTTATGGGGGAGGTTTGAATATTAGCTCGATTTAATTATAGAATTACTTGTGCTTGTTTTATCTTATGAGTATTATGATTGTTATTATAATACTGAAAAGGTTGGTTGAACCCTTGTTTGCTCGATCACTCACTAAGCTTCATTGAAGCTCATCCTTTTCTTATGTTTTTCTTTCTAGGTAGCAATCGAATTTCCGTTGCTGTTCGAAGTCAAGGTCTGCTGATTCGGGCTGAAAATATGACTTTTAACAGATAAAAGTTAAAACAGAAGCGAAAACAGAAGCTGTGGGAGGGTATCGCTGAAAAAAGCAGAAACACTGAAGGTGTAAGGGTGAGCAGCGAGACAAGTCTCGTTGGTGTTGCTAGTGGCTTTTTGTCTCACAACTCTCGCTGGGTATCACTAGTCTCACTGGTGTCGCTACTCTCGCAAGTCTCGCTGGTCTTGCTAATTCACAGTATCACTGGTACAGTTTGGTCTTTTGCTTGAATTTGTTGGTTTAGTCTCGCTAATGACCTGAATCTCGCTCATTAGTGAACTCTTTTATGAAATGTAGCCTCGGTTGAGCATTTCTTTATGGAATATAGTCTCGGTGATGGTATTCTTCATGAAGTAGAGTCTCGGTGGTGAATATTAGAAATGTCTAAGGCTTGTTTGCTATGTAAAAAGAAATTTTAAGGAAATCTAACAAAGGGAAATGTTCTATTTCAAGACGAGAGAAGCTAGGAAAGGAGTATAACCCACTAAAGGCCCGGGACAAGTAGTGAGTGACAATTTTATTTAAAATGAGTCTACTTTAAACAAAGTTTTTATGTTGTAAAATTATGTTTGGAAACATGTTTATATGTTTGTGCTTTCGGCGGTTTTAATGTGCATATTATGTGTTTTACATTGGAAATTGTTTGAAGCATGCTAGTTGTTAAACGAGTTTTACGAAAGGCATGCTATTTATTAACGAATGATTTTAGGGAAAGCATTGATGATTGCTAATGAGTTTGTGAAGATTTGAAATGTATAAACTCGTGAATTTATATTATGCTATTTTCAAAGCATGTTGTTTTTTAATAATGTTTTTGCGAAGGCTCCCAATGCTGAAGGACACGGAGAAGACATGTGGGTAGCCAGGATATAGAAATGGTTCCCAATGCTAAAGGACTCGGAGAAGGCATGTGGATAACCTGAGTATAGAGATGGTCCTCAATGCTGAAGGACTCGGAAAAGGCATGTCGGTGGTCTAAATCTCGTATATGGGACCTGGTACTGAAGAACTTGAAGAAGGTATTCGTAACCCAAGATATGATATCTATGTGCACATAGAGGTATGATAAACGTTGTTGTGTTGAGACTACTTCACACAGCTAAGGATATTTGATGTTGGGTGTGTCGAGATTACTCTGCCCCAACTAAGGATGTTTTCTACGTTGAGTAGCGTTGAGCTCCACTCCGCCTTAACTAAGGAAAATGTGATTGAATTGTGTTGTACTTACATGGCTTTCCTTTAGAAATGATGATTTGATAATGTTACCTGAGCATGATTTGTTTGGAAACGATTTATTACTGTTTATTTATTTTCATATCTTGATTACAGTTTTGATTTAATTATGAACCAAGAAAGGTTCTTACAAAACAAGTCACTCACTGAGCAACCTAGCTCATGCTTTCCTTGCTTTTATGTTTTTCAGGTAGCAAGCGAGTTCGGGATGCTTAGCCTACACAGCAACTCTTCTGGGCCCACCATCAGTGTCTGGAATTTTGAGAATTGTAAATATTTGATCTTAAATATGTGTTGTACATATAGAGGGTGAAGGGCGATGTTGATGAACTTATGTAAATATATGGTTTGAATGAAAATCAATGTATGTATGATAGCTTAACCCTGGTTATAGTTGGATGTTCAATTATTGTGTATATCTGCTTATGAGGTCTTGGTCAAGGTATAAGGTTGGCAGTGGATGCCGTAAGAGGGTCGGTGTCTGCTGTCCCCACACTTTCTCTTAGGTTAAGAGGGTACCTTGGAGGGGGTATGACATTAATATTCTAACCTTACATACACATTCTAACCTTACATGCACGTCAAGAAAATAATCAAAAGGTTGATATGTTATGCAATTATCATATATACATTTGTCATCTTAATCATAAAATCATAAAATAGATATATAGATATAAGAAATAAAAAATAAAAAAATTATGGAAATGAAATTACCTATTATGCTCTAGTGTCATGAATTTAAAATTTTCATCAGATAAGTTGGCAAGAAACTTCGATCATGAGAGGGTTTGTATCAACATTCTTATACTTATAGATGTGATATAAAATGTGAATTGGTATAGGTTACATTATAATAATTTATGGTATTTATAGTTATTTAATTATTTCATAACATTTAAATGAAATTTAACATTATATATTGAATGTTACATGTAATTAAAATGGGTTGATGAGAGAAATAGCAAAATTTAAAGTTTCATTTGAAAAAATGGTAAAAAGGTTTCAAAATTGTAAAAATAAAGAAACGAATTTAAATGATAGAAAATACTAATTATTAAATGACCAAACTACCCTTAAAACAAACAAGAATACAAAGATACAATGCTTCAAAAATAACTCGAATACCACAAACACACTCTACTTGAACATTCCCAAACCAAAAATTAAAAATCACCCAATATGGTCCTTAACACTTCTAGCTGCCTATTAGGACATGTGTGTGCGAGGGAAGCTAATGATCAAGTGGCAGTGGTCGTTAGAAGCTTGTGGATGTCGTCCAAGGTGAGAGAAAGCAAAATGCCGATGAAGTTATTGTTGCCAAGTGAGTATTTAAAGGGATTGCAATCTTAGGATGATGTCAAAGAAAATCTATCAAAGACAAACATAAAGACCCTATTGGATTTAGGATTGTGTTTGACACCAAACCAGTTGCAAGAAGTTTCATTGTCTCCGTTCCATGTGAACAGTTTGCCCATAGGATCTTGAAAGCCAACTTTAAAACTATCAATCCTAAAACATCATTGTTAAAAAAAAAAAAAAAAAAGCAGGAAACCCGCGCACGAGCGTCCAAGGTCGGTGATCATGCGGGGTGGTCATTAGAAACTAATCGGCAATGAAATTTCAAGAGAGGGTTGTTGAACCAATAGCGAGATTAGGAGGGAGAGATTTGGGGGGGGGGGGGGGGTTAGTAAAGGAGAAAAAAATGATGGGATCAGGGGTTTATGTTATTTTATGTATTTAGATTGTTGAATAATAATAATAATATATTAGTCAATTATGTGTAAATGTAGATTAGTTAAATCTCATAGCTTCATTTTACTATTGTATTATATGTGTAAAAGTATATTAGTCAATTACCAGGACATACCGACATTGGTGGAGAAAAATTCAGTAAGATACAATATTATGTAACCTCACATTACAATTACATTGTAGGTGTGGGTATGGATTAATTAAATTTCATAACTTCATATTAGTATTATACTGTATGTATAACATATCGACGTTGATGGAGAAAAATCAATTAGATATAATATATAAATTGATTACTTACTTATGTGTCAAGAACAAACAATTATTTTAAGATACTGATAACCAATAATATATTTCGAATAGTTAAAAAATGATATAATAAAATAATAATATAGTCTGAGATAAGACATGATCAAGAATATACACAGAGAAATTAAAAAGAAAAAAAGATGAAAAAATAAAATTGAATCTAATAACAATAAATATACAATAAGAATTAATAAAAATATGGGAAAAAATAAAATTAATTTGATAACAATATGTATGATTAATAGATATTTAGATAAATCTGATAAAAAAGTGATAAAATTTGATATTAGTACCAAGCAAATTAAAAATCTCAAAAACATGAAAAAATGAAATTAATTTGATGAGATAATAGAAAAATTATTTTCGATAACATCAAATCTAGTAAAAAAAATATTTAAAAATAAAAAATATGCTTATGAAAAGTGAAATTCAAATTTAGTTTGACAAATCAAATAAAATAACATAATCTAAATCAATAAGTCTTTATGTTTGGACTGTTGTTTCCTAAATCTCTTGGGTCTTGTAGTTTTCAAAATTGTATATACATTTTATTTATTGAATAAAATAAAAAGCTATTTTATCTATCTTATGCATTAACTCAATCCAAAAAACAAGGATTCCATGGTTATTTTATGTAAACTTAAACATGTATGTGGTTGATATACATGGTTGAATCATGTTTAAGTAATAATTAAAAGGTTTGTAGTATAGGAATAAGATTGGGTATCTTATTTTGGTAACACTACGAATACAGCCCACTTTGTAATTGTTACAAGGAGTTTTAAAGTGTCACAAATGATTTGATCCTAATCGTTCATGTGGAGACATGTGAGTGGGGCTATCTTATGCAAAGAGTTTGTAGAAGACCGGACTGTGAAATGTTTAATTTCTCTTTGTAACGCCGTTAATTATAAAAATTAACATTGTAGGATTGAAATCCCTAATGCGCGGAAGCAGTACAGAATCAAACTCGAAATTATTTGGGATTTTGAAATACCCATACACTGTAAAAATAAAATACGGAAAACCTACTGTATTAATTCTAGGGTTAAGCATGCTTTTAGAATTTAAAAGTGTTATATTCGTTATTGGCTCTTAACTTATGAATCTCCTTTTGGCTTCTAGATTGACAAGCACTTGAAAAGTGCTTATTATTCTATCAAATTAAGGGAGTTTTATATTAGATTTCACTTGTTTGCTAGTGATTTTCAGGTTAAAACGAGGAAAATTAGAAGAAACGACTAAAAGATCAAAACCGAGCAAGAATATGGCGAAAAAGAGCTGAAACACGCATCCTTGTTGAAACGCAGGGCAGCGCCGCGGCGCTAAGACAGCGCTGCCACGGCGCTGAAGTATAAACGCATCAGCATGGACGCAGAGTAGCATCGCGGCGCCGAGATGGCGCTGCTTCGACGCATCCTTGGTGAACGCATGACAGCGCCGCGGCGCTAAGACGGCGCTGCCGCGGCGCTAAAACCCGAGAGCAACTTAGTTTTGGTCGCAACCCTAGCGACGCGGCGCTATGCGACAGCACCGCGGCGCCAGCGTTAATTAAACGAAAGTTTTGTATTTTAGGTTAAATTTTTGGTGGCCAAACTCTATAAATTTAGGGGTTTTCAACAGTCCAAGGGGGAGGGGGAGAAATATCAAGAAAAGGAAGAAAGTTGCAGACTGAAAGAAAGATCCAAAAAGGTGAGAATTAAGCGTGAGTTCAAAGAGTGAGTTAGCAGCAAGGAAGAGGAGAAAAGTTCGAGATAGTCTTGGTGCCTTTCGAAGTCCGACGTGAGAGCCAAGGAGTTCGTGACGGTGCTGCCTCAATCAAGAACCTATTTTCAGTAGAGTTTCCCTATTCTTTACACTCTTCCTTTGATTATTTTTGCTCAACCATGTTGCTTCAAGCTATGAGTGGCTAAACTCTTTAGTTTTAGGGTTTTGATGAATTGTTTGTGAATTCATGTTAATTTTATAGACTCATGGTTTTGTTTAAATAAATTATGCTTTTCATTGTTATTGTGTTTAATTCTTGAGGATTGGCCATCTTCACATGCTAGGTTAGATGTATGATTGAGAGATTATATGTTTAATTTGACCCATAACAATGAATCGTTGTTAATCTATCACGAGAGTAGTTAGGTTGCCAATGAAAGTTGCTAAAGACTAGTTTTAATGCCATGTAATTGTGTATTAGTTTTAAGAGATTAACAATCAATTAAGTTGCATGAGAAAGAGTTGTCTTTGATAGAAGATAACTTGGAATTAAGTTTCTAGACTTAGGCATAAGAATTACAATAAAATCCATGAAATCTATAATTTTGCATGATGAAATAAACAAGGATTCGAAGCCCTAGAACTCTCTTTGACTCTTGCAAATCTCCCTTTGATATTTTCTTTACTTGATTTTTCTTTTTCCCAAAATTGAAATATTGAATTTCAATCCTCAAATAAAATTGATTCAATTCTAGAATAGCTAAGTAACTTGACCTTCCCAATTGGATCTCTAGTGGAAACGATACTTGGACTTAACCGTTTTATATTATAACTTGACCCGTACACTTGCGGTAAACACTAAAAGTGCGCATCATAGATCACAAATACCACCACCACAAACCTTTCCTATTCTCTGAGTGATCTTAAGATAAAGGATTGTGGCTCTTCTTGATATGGGAAAAACACATTTTGTTGGAGAGAATTTCAAAAAAAAACAATGTATAATAGAACTTTTTTTTTTCCTCTATTTCTTTTGCAGGCATATAGAGAGAGATATGGAAACATGGGAGTACACCACGTAAATAGTAACTCCCACGTATATGGGAGTTACCTTTTTTTTAAATTAATTAATTAATTAATTTAACAAATAAATAAATAATTAATATTTAATTAAATCTAATTTAATTAACTATTTCATTTAAATCATATTTAAATGAACATCTCCCATATAACCTATAGTTTTAATTCAATTAATTTAATTGAATCAAATTTAATTAAAATAAATTAAATTAAAAAAATAATTCTTTAATTAATTAATTTGTCAAATTAAATATCTAATATTTAACTTAACCTACATTTGAATCATATTCAATTCTTATTCTCTCATAACTTACAGTTTTAATATGCATCTAATACACATTAATTTAACCTATAATTTTAATATGAATCTAATTCATATTAATATTTGAATTCCTTCAAATATTTCATTCTATCAAAAAATTAATTTTGTATCATATCCAAAATTAAATTTATATTATAAAGTTCAATAAAAAAAAAAACTTTATATTATAATATATCATCATACATTATATTATTTCCCTAAGTAAATTTGAGCCTTTCAAATTTCATTCAAGACAAATACCTCAACATTCTTTACGAGCTAGGAAGGGGACCTAATGAACCTACAGATCAGAAGCTTCAACGATATGAGATTAATCAGCTAAACTCATTAACCACATTAATCAATATTCGTTAATTATGGATACACTCCACTAAAGACCTACAACTACATTCTTCTCACCACAAATATATTTCTGTGTCCATGGATATAGACCAATAACAGCAAATTAGTCATTCACAAGTGTTCGTAACACCAATTGGGTCAAATTATCGTTTTACCCCTAGGTTATTTCTAAATCCTTAAGTGCCAGTACTCTTACAATAAACAACCTGTTTATGGTCTAACCATTAAACAGAAAACCCCTCTTAGGCCAATGAGAGGGTAGGGCCCTTTGTTCAAGTCCCAGAGACACGACTTAAGGGAACACTCATCTACTTACCCTAAAGATGGGAATGAGTGAATTCCATCTTGGATAATTATGTTCCCAGCTCCTCACTTGATCTTGTCCTCAAGATGGTAGGCATATTGAGTCGGCAAACGATCACTCTCACCCATACAAATCAAAGGACAATCGCTCGTGAACATGAGTTCATAATATACTCAAGATTAAGACTAAGTTGCCTAGGTCATCCTATTGAAATAGAAACATAACTAGTCAACAGAGTTACATCTAATAATCACTATTTCGTGGTTCGGTCTTATGCAAACTCACTGTATAGGATACCTCCACTTGCATGTTACCTACACGAACGCGTTAGATCATTGCATTTGTATCAAATACAAAGTGGGTTGTATCCATAGTGTCACCAGGATAAGGTATCCAACCTTATCCCTATACTATAGACCTTTTAGACTGTATCTTGAACATTGATCTCCGTATGTCCTACATACAGTTCAAGACTCATAAAATAGCCTAGGATGTTAGTTTATTGGATTTAGGGTTATTAAGACAAAACAAACAAAAACAATCAATAACGCTTATTAAAATAACACATCAATAACTCTTTTTAATGATTTAATGACAGTTAAATAATTACATTTACTATCTACGAGTTTTAAGGCATAACACCCAACAAACATTTCATAGGATGACTATAGGTAACTCGACTTGAATCTTGAGTGAGTTATGAACACTTGTCTATGAGGGCAATCTTTTGATCTGTATGGGTGAGAGTGGCCAAATCGCCGATTCAATAAGCCTACCATTTTAGAGATTTTTCTGATTAGGGAGTTGAGAACATATTTTCACAAAATGGAATTCACTTCTTCTCGTGTTTAGGGTAAGTAGATAAATTACTCCCCTAAGGGCTGAACAATGAGGCCTCGCCCTCTCACTGGCCTGAAAGGGGTTAGTTTATAGTTGGACTATAAATAGTTTACTCATTAAAGGGGTCATTGGTACTTAAGGAGTTAGATATAACTATAGGGGTAAACAGTATTTTGAGCCAGCTGTAGTTATGAGTAATTTGTTAAGAGTCGACTTACTGTTGATTAGTAAATTTTGTGGACACAGAAATATATTTATAGAGTGCAATTGTGAGTCTTTAGTGAAGTGACCTACAATTAATGAATATTGATTAATCAATTTAAAGAGTTTAATTGATTAATCTCATATCATTGGAGCTTCTAACTATAGGTGTGAAACTCGAAAATTTGACCTAGTAACTTAAATGCCACTAAGAGAAGGAATTAGGGAAAACTTGAATGCAAGCCTGTGGAGTTCGAAAAATTTAGAGGCAGAAAATCTGGGCTTGTGGAAACCACAAGGATTCATGGCTTGAGCAATTGCTAATGTGTCATGTCTAGCATTACTTAAACGTTCTCTGGTTGAATGTATGGAAAACATTGTTAATTTGAATTGGCAACTTAAGTTAGCAATATAACTGAGTCCTAATACTAGGAAGGTTAAGGTGTAAGCGGATTTCATAAGGGAATATGGGGTTAAAGCCTACAATTAGGATCACCATGTAACCTTAGAAATAAGGAACACCATAGGGGAAAGAATATGCATAAAATTAATCTAAGGTCTAGCTAACCATAGAGATATAGGATTAACTCCCTTGGCTCCTAAAAGATCTTGAAACAAGGCTGAATAGGTGAAGATTCTACCCATTTGTAAGGCAATTCGCTAGCATGATGCAGCCGCATCACTTAGGTTTTGATGAATTTAGGTGAAACATAGTTGAAACCCTACTTCCACATTGATTGTCTTTATCCTTTTAAGATTTATTCACACCAACTCACAACAATTTCACATTGGTTACATTAGGTCACTTGATTGCATTGCTTTAAAAACAAACTCAATTAGATAGCTAGTCTCGTGGGATTCGACCCTTGGAATACTCCAAGGTTATTACTTCACAGATAGTGTATGTTTGCACTAAGACCACGTTAACCTATAACATTATCACTCGTACACTTTTGGTTAATCAAGTTTTTGGCGTCCTTGCTGGAGATCAAACCTGGGTCACCCGCGTGACATGCGGGAATACTCACCACACTTACCTATTAATATTTTCTTATGTTTTATCTCGTACTTAACTGTTAAAGTCTAATTTTACATTTGCTATTATGTTTACCACTAGGGCTCATTACTTATTATTATTATTATTATTATTATTATTATTATTTATGAAGTAACATGAATTTAGAATAATCATATAGAGGGCCCTTTTATAGGGGCCGAAATCAAAAGTAAACCTAAGTTTCAAAACAAATTAATTTTGGTCTTCTACTGATGTGATCAGCTTGTGAAATTACCACTCTAACCCTTATTCCTTATTCCTTCTTTCCTTTTGCAGTGTTCTTTTTTTTTTTTTTTTCTTTTTTTTTTTGTACATTATTTCTTTTTTTTTTTTTGTTTTTTTTCCATTTCTTCTTTCATTCCTTTTTTTTTCCTTCTTTTTTTCTTTTTTTGCATCTTTTTTGTGTTTCTTCTTCTAACTATTTGTTTCTTATTAGTTATACATCGTTGTCTTCTTCTTCTTCCATTTTTTTCTACGTTCTTCTTCTTCTTCTCTTTTCCTACACTTTTCTTTTTCTCTTTTCTTGCAATTTCTTTGTCCTCTAAATTGTTTTTCTTTTCCTTATTCGTTCTGCAAAAAAATTGCAGTTCTATCCGATGTGGAACAAGAGGAAGGAATGAGAAGCTAGAGTGAGAAACTAGAGTGAGAAACTAGAGGAAGAATTTGAACAAGAAGAAAAATCGAAGAAAAAAATTACAGTTGTGCTTGATGAGGAACAAGAAAAAGGTGCGAGAAACTAGAGCAAGAAGCGAGAGGTAGGAGCGAGAAGCGAGACATAAGAACGAGAAGTGAGAGGTAAGAGCAACAATCTGAACAAAGGAAAAAAAAGGTTTCAGTTGTTTCTGATGAGGAACAAAAGAAAGGAGCAAGAAACGAGAGGAATGAGCGAGAAGCGAGAGGAAGGAACAAGAATTCGTTTGAGTAGTCAAGCCCTTGTGCACGATGTGGGGACAAAATGGTATGTTCACAAGCTGTTGATGTAAGCAAAAGACCTTTTTTCGAGCAAACTTGAATCTTGGGCCAAATTTCATTTGGACCCCTAAAAAGAGGCCTTCGATACAAAAACCTCCATGAATATTTCTCAAATTTTGGATGACTTCGGGATGAACAATGAAGATTTATGTTTGACAAATAGTGCAGCAATGCAGACTATCCTAAACAATATAAAATATTTCTCAAAATTGACGATGATGAAATAAAAAAGTCAATATAATATTAGGTACTACAGATTTGATTGAAGGCTTTGGAAAAGCAAATATAATTTTTTCTAGATGAACAAAATTTACAATTGATAATGTTTTGTTCTCTAGTAAGTCAAAGTGAAATTTACCAAGTTTTAAGGATATACGTTCTAATGGTTATCATATAGAGACTAGTAGTCTGAATAATGTAAAATACCTCTATATTATATCAATTGTCTCACATGAAAAACGTATATAGAAAAGTTGTTTGCTTTTTCTTCTAGATTATATTATACTCACATTAGTTGTATTGAAATTTATGCAATAATGAACTTGAAGTTCATTCATCCAGATATATTTTCTGTTTGGCATGATTGGTTAGGTCATCCTAGGTCAATAATTATGAGAAAAATTATTGAAAATTCACATGGACATCCGTTAAAGAACCAAAAGATTATTCAATCTAATGAATCATAATGTGCTGCGTATTCTCAAGCAAAATTAATTATTAGACCCTCACTAGCTAAACTTGGATTTGAATCCCTTGCATTTTTAGAACAAATTCATGGTGATATTTGTGAGTCTAATTAATCCACCTAGTGGACTATTAAGATATTTTATGGTTCTAATTGATGCATCTAGTAGATGGTCACATGTGTGCTTATTATTGAGTCGAAATCTTGCATTTTCAAGACTATTTGCACAAATAATTAAGTTAAGAGCACAATTTTCTGATTATGGAATTAAGAAATTCGTCTTGATAATGTTGATAAATTTACATCCCAAGCATTCAATGATTTCATATCAATTGGGATGAGTGTTGAACATTTTGTAGCTCATGTTCATACATAAAATGGTTTAGCATAATCATTTATAAAATGTTTACAATTAATTGCTAGACTAATACTTATGAGAGTTAAGCTTCCAATATCTGTATGAGGTCATGCGATTTTGCATGCAACGCGCTTATACGGATTAGACCAGCAACTTATCATCAATACTCCCCGTTACAATTAGTGTATGTTGATAACTTGTCGAAATACAAGTTATTATAGCTTTTTCTTAGAATAATGGAGAAGATTTAAAGGATTATGCGGTAGTCTTGACTTAACTTCGTTGATAAAAACCTTCTCTGCGTTTTACACTCTTGATTTGATAAAGATAAATGCTTTCAAGATAAACTCTCTAAAACGCATTGTTTAATGCAAGAAATGCATGACGCAACATGGACATCTTACAAATGATAAACGCAAAGCCATAATTCATCAGACACAAGTTTTAAGATCTTCAACAGCTGAAGATTGATTTGCTTAATCTGCGGCACGATACGCGGTTACCAATTTAGCTGAGAATTACGCAATCATGCGAGATTGATGAAAAGCAACAAATCGGCAGATAATGACGTGAATCTGCCAACGTTATAATGCAGCCTCTATAAAAGGGCAGATTTATAGGCTGAGAAAGTTGTTGATTTTCCTAGGGATTCATTTGTTTTAGTAGTAGAACTCTCCCAAGAAGGCAACTAGAGACAGAACGCTCAAGAGAGTAGTCTCATTTTCGATCAACCATACCACCACAGCAGCCATCACGCAACCATTGTTGGTAAAGTAAAGAGATTGATCAACTGCCTACCATTTCCCTGCTTTCTATCTCTATCTTTACTTTCTTGTTGTTTACATCTTGTATCAAGAAATTGTACTTTTTATATCACGTGCCCCATTTCAATAATCTAAATCATCATGACTTTCATCTCTATATCTGTTTTTGCTTTCTTGTTAATAAGCATAAGTAGCTAAATTTCATAAGGGTTAGGGCAAAGTTATTGTCTGTTTAAGAAACAATATTGAGATTATTTCATTTTGCTTAATGTATGAGAATCTATTGCTTGTTTCCATCTAGCTAATAAGATAAGTAGAAATAATCAACTGCTTGAGAGAGTAAGTGATTGTGGAACTCAGTCAAAGGAGTATTATGAGTTTTCACTTCACCGAGAGACTCCAAACAGTATATGAGCGACGAAGCCAGTCCAGAATTCGATGTTGACCCTGAGATTGAGAGGAACTTTAGAAGAAGAACCAGACAAAATCGACGTAAAAGGACCAACTGACGCTTAGACAGAAATATGCCTGATTATCGAAACCCTGTTCATGGAAACAATCTCGATGCGCAAAATAATGCGAACGCAGACCCCCAAACGAATTCGATTCTATTGGCACATGACAAAAATAAGCTAATGCGAGAGTATGCTTCGCCGAATTTATATGATTTCTCACCAAGAATCATAAGCCCCACATTCAAAGGAAACGAAAGATTTGAGATGAAACCGATAATGCTATGGATGTTCCAAGCTGTAGGACAGTTTGGCGGTGCTGTGGGAGAAGACTCGCACGCATATCTAAAGAGCTCCTTGGAGATGTGTAATACGCGTTGGGTTGTATGTCCTAAAACTTGTAGTTTTTGTAAATATGTGATTTTTAGTACATATGAAGTTATTCAAGTGAATTAATTATTTATTAACTCTAAATCCAATTAAACTACGAACCTTTGGCTATTATCACGAGTACTTGGACTTTATGTGGAGACATAAACAGGATCAAGTTCGAGTAAGTAGCCTCAATAGTCTATAGTACATGGATCAGGTTGGGTACCTCTTCCTGGAGACACTATTGAATACGGTCTGCTTCATGATTGTTACAAATGTTGTAAAGTGTCATAAATGAAGTGATTCTGATTTGATCATGTAGAGACATGTGAGCAGGGGTATTCTACATAATGAGATTGTATAAGGATAAATGAGCATGTAGCGGAAGTTAATTTGATCAATTTTCACTCTAAGATGCTCAATTTAAAGGATTAAACATGCAATTAAGAAGAAAAACCAAAGTTTCAAGAACACTTACCCTTGAAGCTCTAAATTCTCCTTCAATTCTTGCAAATAAGTTCCCAACTATCTACCCAGTCTTATCCCTGAAATGGGAGGAATGTTGAGCAACGCTATTGAGCTTACTCTTACCTATACAAATCAAGGGATAATTCTAAATAAATAGGAGTTCATAGATAGCTCAAGATTCAGATCAAGTTATCTAGGTCATCGATAAGTGAAATTAATCAGTGTTAATCGTAAACGGTGTTAATACGTAACAGTGATTATTTCAAGGTCAGTCTTACACAATCTCATTATGTAGAATACCCCCGCTCACATGTCTCTACATGAGCAAATCAGAATCACTTCATTTATGATACTTTACAACATTTGTAACAATCATGAAGCGGGCCGTATTCAATAGTGTCTCTAGGAAGAGGTACCCAACCTAATCCATGTACTATAGACTATTGAGGCTACTTACTCGAACTTGATCCTATTTATGTCTCCACATAAAGTCCAAGTACTCATGATAGTAGCTAAGGGTTCGTAGTTTAATTGGATTTAGAATTAATAAATAATTAATTCGCTTGAATAACTTCATATGTACTAAAAAATCACCTATTTACAAAAACTACGAGTTTTAGGACATACAACCCAACAAACTCCCACTTGGACTAAAACTCCTAGTGGGTTACAACAAAGTTGAGTACAGTAAGAGAAATCTAAATACAATAAACTAGGGCATCTCATACCCACAATACGTTCTCCCTATAGGAGTAACGCAGGATGGAATCAAACTTTCTCTCTTCCCCTTCTCCCTTAGAGATGAGCCAAGGCAATGAGCTTATTCATTTGAGCCTGATGAAATTACGACTTGGGAGCATATGGTGGAGAAATTCATGCTGAAGTATTTCCCTTTTACTGTTAACGCAAGAAGGAGACATGATACGTAACCTTTGAGCAGAAAGACTCGAAGACGTTGAGTGAAGTTTGGACCTGATTTAAGAGGCTTGTAAGGAACTGTCAGCACAATGGAATCCCTGATTGCGTTCAGATGGAGATATTCTATGGACGACTTAGTCGACCTTTGTGATCAATCGTTGATGCCTCTGCTGCTGAAGGATTAATGGACAAGACTTGCATGCAAGCCAAAGATATCCTTGATAGGATCTCGAGAAACACTGACGAGTGAGATGATGATGGATATGGCTTGCGTTCCATGAATAGACACAGAGCTTAAGTTGCAGTAATCGAGGCCAATGTTGCTACGAGTCTGAAAGCTCATATGGCTACAGTGACATTCCTGCTTAAGACCATAGCTCTGAATAATAATGGTGGAACAACTGGTTTTGCTGCTTCGATAAATGCATTGAATCAAGTAGCAACAGTCAGTTGTGTGCAATGTGGAGAGGGGCGTCTGTATGATATGTGCCCTTACAAACCACAGTCTGTATGTTATGTGCAAAACAACCCATACAGCAAGACATATAATTCGGGTTGGAGGAGTCACCCCAACATCGGATGGGGAGGAAACCAGCAACAACAAACAAACCAAGGGCATGCGCCACAACCACATAGAGGAAATCCTCCCAGCTTCTATCAGAATGCTCATGGCCACCAAAAGTAGCATTCTCAGTAGCGATTCTAGCAGGCTTCCAGCTCGTCATCCTCTTCGTCCGTCTAATCCTTGTTAAAGGAATATATCAACAAGAACGATGTGATGCTCCAAAGTCAAGCCACCACAATAAGAAACTTAGAAGTCCAAATGGGCCAGATTGCGGGTGAGCTAAAGAACAGGCCGCAGGGAGCATTGTCAAGCACGACCAAGGCTCCTAGAGGTAGTAGAAAAGAACAGTGTCAAGCAGTGACACTGCTAAGTGGGAAAACGTTGTCCACTAGAACGCATGATCAAAGGAGCCCGACGGATCTACAGCCTTCCACTTCTCAACAATCAATTCAGCAAACAACTCTTCAACCACATGTATCTTCAACAAATTCTTCTTCAACAACAACAATTTCTTCAAATTCGAACCAGACAACCGTGACTCTAGTAAATTAGGAAATCAAACTTGTATGGATACTAGTAGAAAAGAAAAAGCAACGCAAGCTTGTTCTAGTCGGTAGATAAGATCCCAACAAAGGATGTCGATTAGACCATGCGTCCCCCTTTTCCCCATCGGTTAAGAAAGAAAAATGACAAGGGGCAGTTCAAAATGTTCTTAGACGTGCTTAAGCAACTCCATATCAACATTCTGTTGGTGGAGGCTCTTAAGCAGATGCCTAGTTATGTGAAATTCTTATAAGACATCCTTTCAAAGAAAAGGCGACTTGGAGAATTTGAGATAGTTTCCTTAACGTAGGATTGTAGTGCTCTATTAAAAAAAAACATCCCTGCCAAAATGAAGGACCCTGGGAGTTTCACTTAGCCTTGCTCGATAGGGGGAATGGACGTAAGTCAAGCACTATGCGACCTAGGGGCTAGTATCAACCTAATGTCCTTATCTATCTTCAAGAAATTGGGGATTAGTGAGGCAAGGCCCACTATAGTAACGTTGCAGTTGGCTGATCGATCGATCAAACATCTTGAAGGAAAGATCGAGGATGTACTAGTCAAGGTTGACAAATTCATCTTCCTAGCGGACTTCATCATTATGGGTTATGAAGTTGATAGGGATGTGCCAATCATATTGGGAAGACCTTTTTTAGCTACTAAGCGTGCGTTGATGACGTACAAGAGGGAGAACTCACTATCTGTGTTGATGACCAACAGGTAAAATTTAATATGTTTAACGCATTGAAATATCCTTATGAACTTGAATCTTGCTAGTTAGTAGAAGACATCAACTATGAGAATTTGATGACCACATACACAGAGTCAGATAGCTTGGTAGCGTCTGTGGATGAAGAAGAGACTAAAGAAGAGACTGAAAAAGAAGAGATTAACTTGATTTTTGAGTTCAATAAAACTTTCGAACGACCCGACCTGAGTAACAGCGTAACCGCCAAAACAAATTCGTCTCTGGAAGAGCCACCATTCCTAGAATTGAAAGCCTTTCTTGTGCACCTCAAGTACGCATACACTTGGGGGAGAAGAACACTCTACCTATGATAATCTCCTTTGCGTTAAGCCCTAAACATGAAGAATTATTAATGCAAATATTAAAAAAGCATGTCAGGGCCCATTGGATGGACACTCGCAGACATTCGAGGAATCAACCCCTCATACTGCATGCACAAAATCAGGCTGGAGGATGGGAAGGAAGGCTCCATAGAATAGCAATGCAGGCTCTACCCAACCATGCAAGAAGTTGTGAAGAAGGAGAAAATAAAGTGGCTCGACACAGGGGTCATATACCCAATCTTCGACAGTAGCTAGATAAGTTCTGTACAGTGTGTACCAAAGAAAGGCGGAATGACCGTGGTCGCAAATAGCAAAAATGAATTGATTCCAATGTGAACAGTTACCAAATGGCATATTTGCATGGATTACCACAAGCTGAATTCAGCCACCAAGAAGGATCATTTTTCCTACCATTCATTGACCAAATGCTAGATAGGTTGGCAGGAAACGAATTCTTTTGTTTTCTTGATGGTTACTCCGAGTCTAATCAAATCATGATCACACCAGAGGGCCAAGAGAAAACTACTTTCACATATCCATATGGAACTTTTACCTTCAGACGCATACCATTTGGATTGTGCAATGCACCAGGGACGTTCAAGAGGTGTATGATGCCTATATTCTCTAATTATTTGGAATAGTCAGTGGAGGTCTTCATGGACGATTTCTCAGTATTTGGTAATTCTTATGACGCATGCTTGACAAACTTGGAATGCTTGCTTAAACATTGTGAAGAAACCAACCTGGAGGTTGATCAAGCAAAAATAGATGCCATAGCAAAGTTGCCTACCACCACCAATGTAAAAACGCTGTAGAGTTTCCTCGACCATGTTGGATTGATTCATCCGAGGATTTTCGCATACTGCCAGACCACTAAGTGCATTGCTGGAAACAAATAGAAAGTATAACTTTGATGAGTCATGCCAGCATGCATTCAAGTCACTGAGGCAAGCATTGATCACAGCTCCAATTTTAGTTGCTCTTGACTAGTCTCGCGCATTCGAGTTAATGTGCGATGCAAGCAACTACCCAGTAGAAGCCGTGTTGGGGAAACAGAAGGATAGGTTTATGCATCCCATATTTTATGCTAGTAAGACTATAAATGATTCTTAAGAGAATTATACGACCACTAAAAAAGAAATGTTGGTTGTGGTCTTTGAAGTGGATAAATTTAGAGCTTATCTGGTGGGTTCAATAGTAACGGTTTATACTGATCACTCTGTGATCAAGTATCATATGGCCAAGAAGGATGCTAAACTGAGGCTCATTCGATGGATTTTGCTATTGCAGGAGTTCAACATAGAGATTAAGGATAGAGAAGGTACAGAGAATCAACTTGTGGACCATTTATCTCGTCTGGAGAATCAAAAGGTCCAAGAGAGTTGGAGTGACATCGAAGAAAGGTTCCCTGATGAATAACTGATGAATGCAAAGGGTAAGGAACCTTGGTACGCGGATATAGAAACTATCTAGTGTGCAAGCAGTGGCCTAATGACTATAACGCACAACAGAGGAAAAGGTTAGTACACGAGAGTAAGTTCTACTATTGGGATGAACCCTATTTGTATAGGTTGGGTTGAGATCACATCTTGCGTCGGTGCGTGCCGCAGTATGAAACACAGAGCATTCTTGCAAGCTACCATGAATCCCCTTACGGAGGGCATTTTAAAGGGCAAAGAACAACTGCAAAGGTGCTTCAGAGTGGATATTTTTGGCCGACGCTCTTCAAAGATGCAAGGACGTATGCCACTTGTGACCAATGCCAGAGAATTGGGAACATCTCCAACAAGAACGAGATGCCATTAAATTTGATCCTCGAAGTTGAACTATTTGACGAATGGGGCATCGACTTCATAGGACCATTTACTCCATCGTGTGGTCATCAGTATATCCTTGCAGTGGTGGACTACATATCCAAATGGGTTAAAGCTTTCTTGTGCTAAAAATTATGCAATTACAATCTCCAAATTCTTGAAAAAGTACATCTTCTCATGTTTTGGAACGCCAAGAGCTCTCATCAGTGATGAAGATACGCATTTCATAAATTGCATAATTTCTAGCCTACTAACCAAGTTTAATATTAAGCATAGGCTCGCGACGACATACCATCCATAGACTAATGGCCAAGCCGAAATTTCCAATAGGCGGATAAAATCCATTCTCGAGAAGGTAGTAAGTATTTCGAGGAAAGATTGGACACAGAGGATGAAGCCCTGTGGGCTCACAGAACCGCATTTAAGACGCTCATAGACATGTCCTCATACTCACTGGTGTTCAGGAAGACATGTCATCTTCCGTTGAAATTGGAGCATAATGCCATGTGGGCCCTAAATGCAGCAAGAAACACACGAAAGCTTTAACTAAACGAGCTAACTAAATGGAAATTGATAGCTTACGAGAACGCAAAGCTATATAAGGAAAAGACCAAAAGATGGCACAACAATCGTATCAACAAGAAAACACTCCAAGTCTACCAAAAAGTTTTGCTTTTTAACTCTAGGTTGCGTCTCATTTCAAGTAAGCTCAAGTCCCGTTAGTCCGGCCCATTCGTGATTGAGGAAGTTTTTCCACATGGAGTTGTTGAATTGATGAATGAAGATGAGTCCAACTTCTTCAAAGTCAATGGACAGAGGGTTAAGCCCTATTATGGACGTGAGCTTGAACCAGCAAAAGTCTCCATTGACTTGCGCGAGCACGAATGCTGAGCTTGCATCGAAACGTCCCTACGATGTTGAACTCTTAACTTTCCAGGGACGCTTTTTTTTACCTTTGCTTTCTTTTAATTCTATTTGTAGGAGCAGTGTTAAGTAAGTATGGTATGGTTCTTTGGTTTGGTTACCTACTTGCTTAACTAATCGACATTGGATGATAATATCTATTGTTGAATCCCTACGTTTGTGCTTAATTAGTCGATCTTTTATGTTTATGACATCTCTATTGAATCATCTCTACATTTGTGACAAGTTATTGAATCCTCTTTGTGTTAGTTTTAAGGGTCGAAAGTAAAATGCATAGGCTCTTATAGCCATTGCGATTAGGCGTGTGTCAGCAGAAGTACTCGAGTGCTTACGTGCGTCCTGAGATTTTCTGCCATATATCTTCGATATACGGCTCAAGAAAATCTCCTAGGCCAGTGGAATATCGCGATAATGAGTATCTACATTCAATGCCCACCACGCCAATCTCGCCTATTTAAACGCAAAGCCCTATTCCTTCCGACTTTTTAATTCTTTTGTTTTCTCTCAAGAGCAATCACTGGCGTTACCGTTCTTCTTTAAGTTTTCAAGCTCTTCGGTAATGTCCAGCGACTTTGACTCACAAAACGACTTCGATTCCATCGGAAACAACTTGCGTGTGTCTTTCTACGCTACTCAGTGTTCCACATCGTCGTCATATTCTACCTCGAGTGTTCCAAAATCACCTCTGTCAATAAACCCTCAACCCGTCTCTCAGCCCATTCCTCTTTCAGTTGTTGCCCGACCATAATGAGGCCTCCCGCCCCATTGGTCCGCCCTCCGCTGCCGCCAAACCCTATTCGCCCCTTCATTTAGCAGATGAGATATTTATTCCTTAGTCAACTAACTTATATAGAAAAAAAATTTTGAAAAGGTTTTACATGGACAAAGCACACCCATTGAACATCCCAATGGTAGTTCGATCATTGGATGTGAACAAAGAAATTTCGACATCGAGAAGAGAATGAAAAACTACTTGGTCTTGAGGTACCATATTTTAGTGAAATATGTGCACTCATGTATCTTGCTAATAACACACAACCTAATATAACATTTTCTATAAATTTATTAGCTACATATAATTCTTCTCCAACAAACAGACATTGAAACAGAGTTCAACATGTACTCTGCTAGAACAATTGATATGGATTTATTTTATTCAAACAAATCGAATTTTGATTTAGTTGGTTATGCAAATGCATATTATTTATTTGATTCACATAAGGCTAGACCTCAAACAGGTTATATGTTTACATGTGGAGGAACTGCAACATCATGGTCATCCACAAAACAAACCATTACAGCCACCACTTAATCATATTTAAGTTCTTGCAATTCATGATGCTACTTGTTGGTTTGATTTCTATTTTCGATTTGATTTGAGTTTCATAGCTTGTTGCGCATAAATAGATATTATAATTTCTGTACAAAGATGCGTCTAGAATTACTCAAGTATGATCATGAATAAGCAAGTTTTCCTATAAAAGCCCAAGTATAAGCTCTTATAGGTTTCCTGGTGAGTTCAGGGTCGAACACAAGGATTTGTAATAACTAGCCGTTGAGAATAGATGCATGACTATGCGGTGAACTATACATGTAATATGTGCAGGATTTATATGTACCTAAAACTATACATAAAGAATGAATAAAATTTCCTACAATTAACAATGAGGTGGATGCAACGAAGGTTAGTCAAATGTCATTTAAGTGTCAGATAGCATGCGTTGAAAAGGAACGGAACCATGCTATAAAAACAGAGTTAACGCAGGAGCTAGTAGTTACTTAAGTATATCTAAGTATACTTACATACCTACAAACTTTGGGTTTGTGAATCCATCTCTCGATGTTTCAACGCCACATTAATCTTATCTCTAAGACGCATGGTAAGTTTGTGTTGGCAAAAGATGAACTACATCTCTGCACCTCATCTACTCTTGATAAATGCTAAAGATTAACCATCTACTCTCTCAAGCTAGACAGTCGTGCTTGCTACATTTGTTTGTCAGACAAAGCCATGCAAGCTAATGATATGCATTAATCAAGATGTAACATACTTAATATTGCTTAAGAAAAACTAACTTCTAACATCTAACTCATTTAGCATTCAAACAACATGGTGTAAAGTATTTAATATGGAAATAGATGGAAGATAATTGTCAATCAAACTTATATTAAGAACATAAACCATTCTCTCAAATGTCATTAACAAAACATAAGTAAGAAGGAGGGAAATGGGGATAAAACAGAAATGGAAGACGTCAAGCCGCCATTGGCAACGTCTTGCTTCATGGAGGCTTGAGATGGTTACTATTTGATACATAAATTTCATAGGGTGAAGATTCTCACTCACTGGGAGACGTCTCTGAAAATTCTCAGAATCCTTCTCTCAGAAAAGCTCGAAACGGAGGCTGGTTATGGTGAGGGAGAATTTGTGCAGAGCTTTTCGCCTCTTGAACTCGTTTCTCTCCTCTTTTGAATGGAAAAGCTTTGGGCTATTTATAGGCGTCAAAAAGTTGAACTCATGATGACCTAACACCTTTTCATTAAATTCCATGCCTTGTTGCACAGACTTTTCACATTGTCGGCCCATTAGTTCTGCCATGATCTGATAATGTATTATCCTTTTGCATATTGACATGATAGCTTTTGCCCAAGCGTCTGTATCTACTTTTTCTCAACGCAAGGTCTCAACACATGGTCTCGACGCATGGGTTTCCACTTGTTCTCGCAGCAGCTTCCTCTCTAGTACTTGGGTTATTTGTGCTTCTTTTCTTCTTAATCCTGCGTTAACAACAGAAAAGCTCATAATTTGTTAGGTATTTTCTTTTGTAAATGGTGCCAACACATGGTAATATATTTTACATAATTCAACTACCAAAATCATGCGTTTAGCTCTAAAGTTAGTCTAAGTAATTCAAATATTGACTATAATAACTTGTATTTCTACAAGTTATCACTAGTCAAGAATGCATATGGTTGAAATTAATGACTCGACAAATCCGTGGAACATGTGTAAGCCCTACTTCTATCCTCTCAAATTAAGGAAGTTTATATTAGATTTCATTTGTTTGCTAGTGGTTTTTAGGTTAAAATGAGGAAAATTAGAAGAAAAGATCAAAAGATCAAAATCAAGCAAGAATACGGTGAAAAAGAGATGAAAAAATCAAGATGACAAAAATTGGGGCAGCGCCGCGGCGCCGAGACGGCACTGCCGCGGTGCTAAAACCCAAGAGCATACAACTTTGGACGCAACCTTAGCGTCGCGGCGTTGTTGGAGAGCGCTGCAGCGCCGTCTTCAAATTCTCAATAGCGCCCTGGCACTATGGACCAGCGCTATGGCACCAGTTTTCCATAAATGAAAACATTATATTTTTGGTATGTTTTTCGGTGGCCAACTCTATAAATTTGGAGTTTCCAGCAGCCCTAAGGAACCAATCGACCATCAATCTACAGACCAAAAGAGGCACAAGAAGGAGAGAATTGAGTGAGAGTTCATAAAAGAGTTCAAAGAGTGAATTAGTTGCAAGGAAGAGGAAAAGAGTTCAAGATAGTCGTGGTACCCTTCGAATTCCGACGTGAGGGCTAAGGAGATCGTGACGGTGGTACCTCAATCAAGAGCCTCTTTTCAGTAAAGTTTCCCTTTCTTTACACTCTTTCTTTGTTTATTTTGTTTAAACATGTTGCTTCAAGCTATGAGTGGCTAAACTCTTTAGTTTTAGGGTCTTGATGATTTGTTTATGAATTCATGTTGATCTTGTAGACTTTCATGGTTTTGTTGAAATGGTTATGCTTTTCATTGTTATTGTGTTTAATTCTTGTGGATTGGCCATCTACACATGTTAGGTTAAATGTATGATTGAGAGATTGTATGTTTAACTTGATCTATAATAATGAATTGTTGTTAATCTATCACGAGAGTAGTTAGGTTGACAATAAAAGTTGCTAAAGACTATTCTTAATGCCATGTAATTTGTATTGGTTTCAAGAGATTAGTAATCAATCGAGTTGCATGAGAAAATGTTGTTTTTTTAGAGAAAATAACTTGGAATTAAGTTTCTAGACTTAGGCATATGAATGACAATAAAATCCATGAAATCTATAATATTGCATAATAAAATAAACAAGGATTCATTATCCTATAACTCTCTTTGACTCTTGTGTTTCTCACTTTGTTATTTTCCTTATTTGGTTCATATTTTCCATAATTCACAAATTCCATTCCAATCCTCAAATAAAAATGATTCGATTCTAGAATAGCTAAGTAACATAAACCTTCACAATTGGATCTCCAGTGGAACGATATTCGGACTTAACCGTCTTATATTATAACTTGACCCGTACAATTGTGGTTAACACTCAAAGTGCGCATCAGAAGATGGCAAGCAAAGTAGGCGGGTGGTTGAGAGAGAGGTGGTCAAGAGCCTTTGGCATGAGTGATGTGTGTGGTGGCCAAGTGAAGACCTTGGGTAGTTGAGCCCCAAGCATGAGGGTTGATGCGTTGGCTTGGTGAGGCATGCGTCCATGAGCGTGAGCATAGGTGATGGTTGGTGTTTTGGGCAAGTGGCTATGCATTGGTTAAGGTTAGTAAGGGAGATGCGTTAGGAGCTATGTGTCCAAGAGGGCCTATGGGGCTGACGCATGGTGCTATGCGTCCAAGCTAGGTGTCTAAGTCTGCCAAGG
Source organism: Citrullus mucosospermus (assembly GCA_030954485.1). Lineage (NCBI taxonomy): Eukaryota > Viridiplantae > Streptophyta > Magnoliopsida > Cucurbitales > Cucurbitaceae > Citrullus > Citrullus mucosospermus. The sequence continues at coordinate 16,835,913 of CM062059.1, read as the reverse complement.
GGGTTGCGTGCATATGTAAACCCTACTTTCATTTTGTAATAGTTAAATGTAAATCGAGTTTAGGAGTTACTTTGTTTATTTGAAAATAAAATAAAATAAAATAAAAATAGAAAAAAAAAGAATGAAAAAGAGAAAGTGGAAGAAAGTCGGCAGCTCGTTTAAGTGTGAAAGCTGAGTTTTAGATCATTTTCTCCATTTTCAAAAGCTTCAACCGACTCCATCTTTCAGCTGAGTGATGAAGGGAGGTAGAAGAAGAATTCTAGGGCAAATTCGTGTAGAATTCTGGTCGGTTTTTTGGTGTAATTAAGCTGAAACAGAAGGTCTGGTTCTGTCGCGCAATCTGAGCAAGGTCTGGTATTTGAAGGATAGCGACCTGTAGAGATTGCGTTTAGGGCTAAAAATTTGAGATTAGTAAGTTAACTGATTTCTTAACAACTCTTGTGAATGATGGTTGAGTTGAATATGAAAAGAAACATGTTAAATTTTAGGTGGAAGCAACTGATACGGATTTTCCGAGTTTTTGGAGTAGCGCAAAGTAAATTGGGAATATCTGTTGAATAAAGAGGAGTTAAGCTCTAAATATTTTGAGGTAAGCTAAAAAAACACATTTATTTACAAGTTTGTAGAAGGGAAGAAGTTCTAGTTCAGGCTGGAAATACGACTTTTAACATATAGAAGCAAAAACAGAAGCGAAGACAGAAGCAGAATGAGACGGGTATCACTAGAGGAAGCAGTGACACTGAAGGTATAAGGATGAGCAGCGAGACGAGTGTCGCTGGAGGCTTTTTGTCTCACAACTCTCGCTCGATATTGCTGGGTATTGCTAGTCTCACTGATCAAGTAAGTCTCGCTGGTCTCGCTAGATCACAGTATCTCTGGTACAGTTGGGTCTTTTGCTTGAATTTGTTAGTTTAGTCTCCCTAATGGCCTGAATCTCGCTCATTAGTGCACTCTTTTATGAAATGTAGCTCGGTTGAGTATTTCTTTGTGGAATATATTCTCGGTGATGATTTTATTCATGAAGTAGAGTCTCGGTGGTGAATAATAGAAATGTCTAAGGCTTGTTGGCTATGTAAAAAGGAATTTTAAGGAAATCCAACAAAGGGAAATGTACTATTTCAGACCTAGAGAAGCTAGGAAAGGCGTATAACCCACTAAAAGCCGGGGATAAGTTGTGAGTGACAATTTTATTTAAAATGAGTCTACTTTAAACAAAGTTTTTATTTGTAAAATTATGTTTGGAAACATGTTTATATGTTTGTGCTTTCACGGGTTTTAACATGCATATTATGTATTTTACATTGGAAATCATTTGAAGCATCCTAGTTGTTAAAAAGGTTTTACGAAAGGCATGTTATTTGTTAACCTATGATTTTATGGAAAGCATTGATGGTTAATGAGATTGTGAAGATTTGAAATGTTATAAACTCATGAATTTATATTATGCTATTTTCGAAGCATGTTGTTTTTTAAAAATGTTTTTGAAAAGGCTCCCAATGCTGAAGGACACGGAGAAGGCATGTGGGTAGCCAGGATATAGAAATGGTTCCCAATGCTTAAGGACTTGGAGAAGGCATGTGGGTAACCTGAGTATAGAGATAGCCCCCAATGTTGAAAGACTCGAAGAAGGCATATGGGTGGCCTAAATCTCGTATATGGGACGTTGGGTGGTTGAGATTACTCTGCCCCAACTAAGGATGTTTTCAACATTGAGTAGTGTTGAGCTCCGCTCCGCCTCAACTAAGGAAAATGTTTTTGAAATAAACTGAATTTCCGTGTATCTTTTTCTAAAATGAACATATATGGTATGACAATGCCACTTGAGCATGTCTTACATGAATATGACTTTGAATTGATGTTATTTACGCATTGTTTTAGAATGATTATACTTTGATTAGCTTTTGAGTTAAAGAAAGGTTTTTACAAAACAAGTCACTCACTGGACAACCTAGCTCATGTTTTCTTTGTTTTTTTTTTTTTTTTGTTTTAGGTAGTGAACGAGTCCGGGGTGCTAAGCCTACACAACAACTCGTCTGGGCCCACCATCAGTGTCTAGAATTTTGAGAATTATAAATATTTGATCTTAAACATGTGTGGTACATATAGAGGGTTAAGGGCAATGTTGAGGAACTTATGTAAATATATGGTTTGAGTGAAAATTAATGTTTGTATGATAGCTTAACCCTGATTAAAGTATGTTGTTCAATCATTGTGTATAACTGCTTATTAGATGATGGTCAAGGTATAAGGTTGGCAGTGGATGCCATAAGAGGGTCAGTGTCTACTATCCTCACACTTTGTCCTAGCTTAAGAGGGTACTTGGGAGGGGGTGTGTGATAAGCACTTGAAAGTGCTTTCTATTCTCTCAAATTAAAGGAGTTGATATTAGATTTCACTTGTTTGCTAGTGATTTTCAGGTTAAAATGAGGAAAATTAGAAGAAAAGACCAAAAGATCAAAACCAAGCAAGAATACGGCGAAAAAGAGCTGAAAAACTCAAAAGGGCAAATTTTCGGATAGCGTCGCGGTGCCAAGACGACGCTGCCTCGGCGCTAAAACCTAAACACATGTTATGGACGCATAATAGCACCACGGCACCTAAATTCGACGGAACCTTGTTGAACGCATGACAGCGTCGCGGCGCTTGGATGGCGCTGCCGCGGCGCTAATGCCCGAGAACAATATTTTTGAACACATCACAGCGTCGCGGCGCTTGGACGGCGCTGCCGCGACGCTAAAACCCGAGAGCAACAATTTTGGATGCAGCCCTAGCGCCGCGGCGCCAGCTTTCCTTAAATGAAAAATTGTTATTTTTGGTAAATTTTTGGGCGGCCAAACTCTATAAATTTGGGGGTTTCCAGTAGCCCAAATCATAAAAAGAAAATCAAACCAAATCAAGGAAGTTACAGACCTAAAGAGGCACAAAAAGAAGAGAATTGAGTGAGAGTTCAAAGAGTGAGTTAGTTGCAAGGAAGAGGAAAAGAGTTCGAGATAGTCGTGGCCCCATTCGAATTCCGACGTGAGAGCCAAGGAGATCGTGACAGTGCTACCTCAATCAAGAGCCTCTTTTCAGTAGAGTTTTCCTTTCTTTACACTCTTTCTTTGTTTATTTTGCTTAAACATGTTGCTTCAAGCTATGAGTGGCTAAACTCTTTAGTTTTAGGGTTTTGATGATTTGTTTATAAATTTATGTTGATTTTGTAGACTTTCATGGTTTTGTTGAAATGGTTATGCTTTTCATTGTTATTGTGTTTAATTCTTGTGGATTGGTCATCCTCACATGTTAGTTTAGATGTATGATTGAGAGATTGTATGTTTAACTTGATCTATAACAATGAATTGTTGTTAACCTATCACGAGAGTAGTTAGGTTGACAATAAAAGTTGCTAAAGACTATTCTTAATGCCATGTAATTTTGTATTGGTTTTAAGAGATTAATAATCAATCAAGTTGCATGAGAAATGGTTGTTTTTTAGAGAAAATAACTTGGAATTAAGTTTCTAGACTTAGGCATATGAATGACAATAAAATCCATGAAATTTATAATATTGCATGATGAAATAAACAAGAATTCATTACCCTAGAACTCTCTTTGACTCTTGTGTTTCTCACTTTAATACTTTCTTTATTTGATTTGTATTTTCCATAACTCATAATATTCAATTTCAATCCTCAAATAAAATTGATTCAACTCTAGAATAGCTAAGTAACTTAAACCTTCACAATTGGATCTCCAGTGGAACGATATTTGGACTTAATCGTCTTATATTATAACTTGACCCGTACACTTGCGGTTAACACTAAAAGTGCGCATCAGTGTGACAACATGTGGCTTGTCTTCCGACAAAAATCCTCCAACAGTATTATATGAAGACAATATAGCATGTATAGCTCAAATCAAATGAGGATATATTAAAGAAAATAGAATGAAGCATATCTCACCAAAGTTCTTCTACACCCATGATCTTGAAGAAAATGGTGACATCACTGTTCAACAAATTTTTTCAAAAGATACTTCGTAGACTTACTCACGAAAGCATTACTCATTGCAACATTCGAGAAGTTGGTACACTACATTGGAATGCGACAACTCGGAGATCTTAAGTGATGTCATTATGAGGGGGAGAAAAACATTACACTCTTTTTCCCTTGATTAGGTTTTTTTCCCAAATATGTTTTCCTAGCAAGGTTTTTAATGAGGCAGTTGTTAATGTATATATGTTATGCACTCTTTTTCCTTCACTAGGATTTTTTCCATTGGGTTTTTTCCTAGTAAGGTTTTCATGAGGCATAAACTTATATACAATGGAAAGCTAAAAGGGGATTGTTGTAAATAATTAGTATTTAATTAGATTTTCATTAATTACATATTCTTACAATTCACTTAGTCTTCCTTTACTTTAGCCTTTGGACTTTCCACCTCCCCTATTTTAAGCACATTTTACTTGGTGCCTACTCCATTGTAAACACTACAAATAAAATGTGTGTAAACTTTTAGAAACACACCTCTCCCAATTGAGAATAAAAGTGTTATCTTCTTTACTCTCTCATTGTCACACCCCCTCCCAGATTATCCTCCATAACCCGAGAGGAGGTGTGAGGACAGCAACCTTCACTCCTTTGTGAGGTTCACTGTCCAACTACTAAACACTTAAGACGGCCCAGACGAGATTCTTGTGTAGACTAAGCACCCCGAACTCGCTCGCTGCCTGAAAAAATAGAAAAATAGGAAAGTATGAGCTGGGTTGCCTAGTGAGTGACTAGGTTTTGTAAAATTACCTTTGTTTCGAAAATTAATCAAAGTAGAAACATTTAAACACATTGCGTATAAAACATTGGTTCAAGTCATATCTATTGTAACTACATGCTTGAATACCCTTGTCAAATCACATATGTTCATTTCAAAAAAAGATAACTCAAGAAATCAAATTACGCTCAAACATAACATTTGTATACAACTCATGCTAAGCCTTGAGATAAAACATAAACCAGGTCTTTTAAATAAAACAGTCTACAAACACATCAAATCTTCTTTTGTATTAAAAATTCTCCTTAGTCGAGGCAGAGTAAGACTCAACGCACCCAACATCAAAAATGAATATTTCCCTTAGTCAAGGCGGACCAAAACTCAATGAACCCAACATCGAAAACGAATATTTCCCTTAGTCGAGGCGGAGCAAAACTCAACGCACCCAACGTTGAAAACGAATATTTCTCTTAGTCGAGAGAGCAAAACTCAACGCACCCAACGTCAAAAACAAATATTTCCCTTAGTCAAGGCAGAGCAAAACTCAACGCACCCAACATCCGCAATCTCTATGTGCACATAGAAATATCTCGAGATGCCCAAGTCCATCAGTACTGGGTCCCTAGGAAACTCAAATGCCTTCTCAACGTCCCTCAGCATTGAGCTCCGTTTAGTTCACAAGGTTGCCCATATTCCTTCTCAATGTCCCTCAGCATTGAGTCCCTTAGAAAACATTTTAGAAATAGGTATGTTTTGCATAATAGTTCATTGTAAAATCCTTCGTGGAAAACAGAGCATTTCTCAATAAATAGCATCTTATAAACATGTTTTTCAACAATGCCTCAAAATCGAGTATAACCAGCGATCATGCTTATCTTGAAATAAATCATCATAAAATTACATTTAATAAGAAAATATGGCTAAACATTTTAAATAAAATCATTTAGAGAAAGAAAAGTGTCACTCACAACTTGTCCTAGGCCATGAGCGAATTATACATCTTTCCTAGCTCTTCTTGGCCTGTAAATACACGTTTCTCGTGTTAGGCTTCCCTAAATTTTCTTTCCATATTCATTAAATTAGCATAATTAAACTCCAAGCATGCTTCATCACCGAAACTCACTTCTCCCAAAACAACTCATAATGAGCGAGATTATTAGTGAGATTAGGCTACAAATATACAGCACTAGAGAGATCATAATGCGTGAGACTAGCGAGACTCACCTTGAGTAGCGATACCTAGCGACACCCAGCGAGATTTGTGAGACGCATAGCTCTCTCCAACTTCTCAGCGACACTGCAGTTCCAGTGATACCCAACAGCCACAATTTCCTCTTTTCCTCTTATTCCCACTTTTACCTGATAAAAAACATATTTCCAGCCAAATTCAGAACTTCCTTTCTACAAACTTGTAAAAAAATAGGTTCTCTAACTTAACTCAAAATTTTAAAACATAATTCTTCATTGTTTGAGAGATATTCTCAAATAACACCAAACTGCTCCCAATTGCCTAGCAAATCAGTAACAGTCACTTCCACCTCAAAATTTCAACCCTATCTTCGACTTCTTCAGCTCGCTCTTCTCCAAACACTAGACCATGCTCGGATGTCACGACTGCAATCAAACTTCCTATTCCAGCTTCAGTTACACCACCAAAACGAACAGAATTCTACTTGAATTCGATATGAACACCTTCTTCTACCTTCCCTCATTGCTCGTCTGCAAAATGGAACCGACTCGAGCTTTGGAATGTGTTTAAAATAATTAACCACTCAGCCCCTCATATATATATGCTGCCGGCTTAACCTCCACTTTCTTTTCTTTTAAAATAAGTTGGTCGGCGTAGACTTCTTCACCAACACACTACACCAACCAATGCATAGCAACCCTCAACGCATGCTACCTCCACGCCCACAGCAGCAACCCACACACAACTACCTCTAATGCATGGCAACAACCTTCAACGCATAGTTGCAATCCATCACATCACATACAGCAGCTCTCCAACACAAAGTAGCCTTACCAACGCATGGTACTCCTTACCAACGTATAGCATCTGCTTTCTTCTCTTTACAGCAACTTCCAATGCTAGGCTTACCGACGCATAGTCGTGGCCAACACTTGATAGTTCTTGCTTCTTCACTCTCGTCCACCATTTCTCTTCACAATGCATAACACATTACTTCCCTTAGCTTGCCATCTCCCAAGGCTAAGTATGAGGCTTACATCAACTCTCCAACGCATGATAACCTCTCCAACGCAAGGTACTTCTCCAACATATGGTGGTTCTTGCCCAAAAGCTCTCAACCAAACTTTCACTTCACCAACACATGATACATCACCCCCTTTAGCTTGCCATCTTCCAAAAATAAGCCTTTTAGCTTTCCACCTTTCAAGGCTAAGTGTGGGGCTTACACTCATTTCGTTTTGTGTTGTTATTGTTCTTGTTTTTCTTGTTAAGATTCTATTTTTGTAACATACATAAAATTTAAATTAGGATTTCAAAATCTATAGATAACACAAATTATTAGTTTTTAAATATAGAAAAATGAACCAAAATATTTACAAATTTAGAAAAATTTTACTATTTATCTACGTAAACCGCAATAGACTACTATATATGTCTATCTGTGCCATAATCAACACAGATAGTAGTCTATCGTGATCTATCGCAGTCCATCGTAAATAAACTGTGATATTTTGCTATTATAAATATTTTCAATAGTTTTGTCATTTAAAATAATTTTCTATGAAATATCTATTTTACCATTTTAAATTATAGTATAATATATTTTTACAAAATAAAGATTTGAATATCCATGTTAATTTCTTTTACATAAATAAATTTTTGCATAATTTAAAACAAAGAATCCAAAAGAAAATTGAAAAAAAAAAAAGTAATTGTTCTCTTACCATAAAAATGGCGGCATGCACAGCAGCACCAACTACGAGAAATCCACCAATCTACATGTGATGTGTGAACAATGAAAGTTGTGTACCATAGTCAGTAGCTAGATATGGATAAGGGGGCATCACATACATATGGTGAGCTACAATAATGGTTAAAGAGCCTAACATAGCCAGGTTAATAGATAATTGAGCATGCCATGACATTGTTAGCATCTCATATATTCCTTTATGGCCCATTATACTCACATTTGATAATTATATTATTTTTAAATTATGAGAAATATGCAATCATTTTATTAGGTTGAGGAAAAACTTTTATATAGTGTATCCACATAATTTCATTCATATTAGAGATATATTATTAGAATAAAAACATGGACAAATGTGTATAAACCAACCTAAAATAGGTTGGTTATGAAATTACAATCTTAACAAAATTATTAAACTCTAAGCTTACATAATTGTAAAAATTAGGTTAAATAATGGTAGAAAGGAAGTTTTTGTAGATTTATATTGAATTAATTAATTAGTCATGATTGATAATTTTTTTTTTCAATAAAAGATTTCATCTTTTCCAAAAATTTGTCACAACTTTAAAATTTTGATCTATCCAATGTCAATTTTTTTTTTCAATCAATTTTAATTTAAAATTTTTACTTCAATTATTTTAGGATAATTATTTTAAATAGCAAAATCACTGAAACCATTTTCAAATATGACTGAAAAAAAATAGAAAGCTTTTTTTTTTTTCAAATTGGGCAAAAACATATTTATTTTTTAAACTGCTAAAACTGCCTTTTACATTTGAGATTTCCACACGCTTTCTTCATAGATTTCTTCTTCAAATCCAATTAGGATGGTGGGTGCGTGGTGGCTGATAGCCAAGGAAGGTGCGCCACCACCACATCCACTGGTGGATTAATAAACAAAAAAGAATGGATGCATCAAAGACTTGTCGTTGAATGGATCAAGGACGTATGCATATAATGATGAAGAAGAAGACGACGACGACTATTAGATAGTGATAGTAGTCTATTGATAAACAATGACCTTTTGTGTAATAAAAGCATGATGTTGCTTCTTCCACCACCAATAAGGAATTCAATATTGGGTGAATTAAAAGTTGGATATGTGACTGAAAATCACCTTGAGACTAAACACATAACATTTCATCTTATACCAAATTAATAATGAGGGTGTAGGATTTGTATGGCACCTAAGGCGAACTTGCTTGGGTACTTCGAGACCACCGGGGTGCGTTTGACTGAGTTGAAGTTAATCACCCATTGCGAGGAGATGAAAGTTCTTGAAGTTATGGTGATATACTTTGGACTTGAGAGCTTTTCTTCTCTCTCTATATTGAATATTCTAGTTGAATCTGATTGTTTGGAGGTTGTCCATCTGCTAAATGATGAAGTTGTTGATATACTTTGGGAATTGTTGCTATTGTCAAAATGAGTTTGCTCATTATGTTGCACGCAAAGTTTCAGAGGATCAAGAGTCTAGAGTACTATTGACTCCTTGGTTTTCACTATTTTAGCTCAAGATGTAAGCTTGTAGTTTATTTGGGTTTGTTTTTTAGTTGTTTCTCTTTTTTTTTAAAAAAAAAAATAAAAAAGAATCAATCAATACAGATCTAGAGTACATATCAGTTAGGGGCTGGAATGTAATCAAAGATTACTCGAAATCATCTACCCTTCATAAAAGTTAAACAAAAAATGACTTTTAACGGGAAATTGCTATTTCTAACCTAAAAGAATTTTTGGAGGACAAATCTAACCTCTTTTTGAAAAACTTTTTTCCTAACCTATTTTTCACTTTTTCAGCTTTTTAGTGGAGTGCCCCACAATGTGAAATGACGTTTTTGTCCTCATCAATTCCTCATTCAATTGCCTTCAATTTTACCTCTACCTAGCTTATCTAACAAAAAATTTCAGCTTTTTAACTTCAATTTGCCTAAATTATACTCCATATTTCCATTTTGCTTTCACCAAAAAGTCACGAGGATACCATTTTCACCTTACTTAGAGAGAATCTATTGGTCCCATTTTTAGAGATTTCTTTCCTTTTGCAGCGTTTCCTCTAGTACAAAAAAGGTATGAATGTTGTTTTGGCTTTTTTTTTTTTCTTTTATTCACGTGTTTTACGTTGTTGAAAGTTGAAAAAAATGTTGCTTTATTTTGTGTGGGGAGAAAGATTCTATACGGGAAATGTTTAGATTTATTGGAATTCCTGTAAAAATAATATTTTGCAGTCAACTTTACAGGAAATAACCTCATAATTTGAAGGATAATTGTTGTTTTCTTGAAAGATAAAAAATTAAAAAAAAAAATGATTCTGGTCAACTTTACGGGAAATTTAACAAAATCAATTTTTTTCCTTATTTTTTTCCTTCTTCTTTCTTTTCCTTCCTACTTCTTTCCTACTACTATACATGACTGTTCTATTATATACTTGCAGGATGCCTCGCATATTCGTTTGTTATGGTGATATTTGGAAGGAGGATGAATGAGATATTTAGGGGGTAATCTAGGGGGTTTAGAAGTAAGATGTGATATTGGGTATGATGAATTTTTGTCAGAGTTGTACAAGCTAAGTGAGGTTGACGCGAACCGTCACAACCTTATCCTTAGATGTCTTTACAATTTTGGATCTAGAGTTCCTACTTATTCCTAGTAAGTTTGAGCTTATCGGGAAAGAATTGAGCTCTCTGTGGCTTTTCCCATAAAGTTCTGATAACCAACTTTATAAGAAAATAATAGAGAGCTCAATTTCTGGTATTCAAACTTATCGGGAAGGAGTTGAGCCCTCTGTGACTTTTTCTGTAAAGTTCTGATGACCAACTTTATGGGAAAAATGACAGAGAACTTACTTCCTGATAAGTTTGAACTTATCGGGAAGGAATGAGCTCTTTGTCATTTCAGAACTTTACAGGAAAAGTCATAGAGAGCTCCTTCCTGGTAAGTTCAAACTTATCGCGAAGGAATTAGCTCTTTGTGACTTTTCCTGTTATGGGAAAAGTCACATAACACATTTCCTTCATAATAAGTTCTCCTCGCATCTTTCGGCAAAGTTCAAACCCACCTTCTTTTCATTTTGAAAGCTAAAGTGTCCAATTTTTTTTCAAAAAACAATAGATATATTCATTTGAGGTCCGTTACTCAGCAGAAATCGTGGTTTTTTTTTTTTTTCATAATGGATTCGACAGAGACCCAGGTTCAAAATAGTTAAAAGTCCTTCGTGCTTTTTTATACTCTAACAGAATCACACAAAAATCCCCCTCCAACATAATATGTTAGTGCAAACATTGGGAAAAAAAACCCCTAAAAATGGAATCTAAACAAAGTATCTTTGTCGAAATTGCAAGTACTCGTGTGAAATCTAACAAATAAAGAGTTTTTCAAAGAGGAAGGGATGAAGGGGATGATTTGCCCCAAACTAAAAACAATTTAGTGAGGACAAAAACGTCATTTCATATTGTGAGGCCCACCACTAAAAAGCTAAAAAAGTGAAAAATATATTAGAAAAAGAAGTTAAAAAAAGGGGTTAATTTGTGTTCTAAAAACTTTTTTAAGTTACAAATAACAATTTTGCCTCTTTTAACCTAAGACAAAATCTTCCTAAATTGCCAAAAGGATAAAAAAAACAAAATAATAATAATAAAAAAAATCAATTCATCGTCCAACTATTTCCACTTCCAAATTACAAATTCAGAACCATTCTCGCAACTACTTCCACTTCCACTGAATCTGAAGCTTCAATCTGTCCGAACGTCCCGCATTGTAATTTTCTCCTCTCACGTTTTTTTTTTTTTTTTTTTTTCCTTTTTTGGATTTTCAAATGATTTTTGAACTGGTTGATCGAAGCTTACTTGTACTTTGATCTGTTTGGTTTCTGAAATGGAAAATTTCCTCTTCGCTTATGGGTTTAAGTTCGTCAGTCTCGTCCTCTTTCTGCGGAGATATGGTGGCCGGTGGGAGAGATTTGCTTCTGTTCCTTTGTGAGTTTGAGGAGTTTTTGTTACTATTAGCTACCTGTTTCTGGTTAACTCACTGAAGAAATCATTGCAGATTAAGTGCTTGATAGATTGTTTTACTGAATTCTTTTGTTGAATGAGTATTAGTTTTCAATTCTAAGATGTTTGGATTTTTACATATCGATGCCTGGAGATGGCGATGGTGCACTTCTGCTCACTTAGAGACTACGGGAATTCGTTGCCTTTAATTGAACACTTCATTTGTTTTGACTTTTGATAATAAGATAATCGCGATTGTGAGTTTTTATTATGGTTGAGGAGTTTGATTTTGACGATTTTTTTTCTTTCTTTCTTTCTTTCATTCTTGTTCTTGGTGAAAATGTGGATTGAACCATTCCCTATGTGGTTATCAAAGCCGAGGAATCCATTACTCCTCTGTTTGTTTTCTTGTGTAGTCATTTCAAGTAGTGATATAAGTTATTTTCATGCGATGATTTTGGGTTTTCAAGATATCTTTACTGATCCTTCTTTGAAATTTGCAGATTCCTTTCTTGAAGGAAGGGCAGTTCAGTTCTCGGATTTTAACTCTGTTAGCTAATTTAACGCAGTGTGCTTGTGCGGTCATCTGGTGTTGCATTGTTATGTCAAAGCATCTATCTGATACAGCTGACCAAGATAAACTCGGGCCTGATACCTTCAGTTACTTCAAACGGGAAGTTATAGATTTGTTATCTCGAGAGGATAATCTACCTTCTCCTCCCCATAATTCACGGATATCTGGAGTTTCATCTCCATTTGGTGATTGCTTAGGACCTAAGCTGTCTCATTTTAAAAAAGAAAAGCTGAAGACATTGCTCAGGCAGAGTGTTGCTATTCTTTCAAAAGAAGTAAATGAGGTATATGCAAAGATAAATGGGATACAAAATTTCAGGTTGTTGAGTATATGGCCCCGAGCTTGTTATTTACATGATAATTTAAGAACTATTTTATGAATCGTGGAGTAAACTCCATCTTTTTGGTTATGTTTTTGATCTCAATTTAGCAGTTGTGAAACAAATAGAAACTTGTTGCTAAAGCATTATACATGAAAGCAGAACTGGAAAATTATTCTGGAAAAATATTCTCTCAGCATTTAATTGGCACCTTGCTATCCTGATAGATATGATCAGTATTCTTGAAGGTGTTTTCAGCAGTCATCCTTTTTGTAAAGAAAATGAAATTATATGGATTTTGCTTCATCAGACCTTTTTCTTTTCTTTTCTCTCTTTCTTTTTATTTATTTATTTATTTATTTTATATATATATATATATATATATATATATATATATTATTATTATTATTATTATTGTTATTATTTTGTCATATAAGGCTGGAACGTACTTGCCATATCTTTGATGACAAGGCCACTTGTTTTGACAAGTTCTTTGATCACACAACTTATCACTTCTTGGTGTGAATTTTACCCTATCTTTAGCTCATATAGTCTTACTTCTCTTATTGCCCAACGGAAATGATTTTTGTAATTTCATCTTATCATGAAAGAGTTCTATGTTTCCCATAAAAAAAGTAATAAAAAAAAGGAAAGGGAAAAAAAGAGTAAAGAAAGGAGAACTGCCAAAGATATAAATATTTTTTTCTAGCTGATTTCATCTTTTTCTTTCTTTCTTTCTTTCATTTCTCAAAATCAATGAAAGCTCAAAATGACCCTTTGTTAATTGAATGAATGGATTTCCAATTACAATGATTACTATTGTGCTGCTGCAGATGCTCCCGCCTGCTCTATCTACCCAGAGCTTGAAGTCATATTTGAGATCCAAAAAGAAGTTGGAAAATGTGGAAAAAATAGCTATGAATGATGTGGAGCAAGCTCCTTGTAAGAAACTCAAATCCTTATCCTTTTCAACCAGCCCATCTGCACATGAGGATTGTGGCAATCTTGGATCTAGTATAGTGGTAAAGCTCGATATCTACGTATGGATTTTGATTTACAGTAGTAATTAACAGTATGGTGAAAATGAAACGATGTATCTCCCCCATCTTCTTGTGAGTTGTACAGTACCTTGGGTGAATAGAATCTTTCTGGATGATCCTAAATATTCTTTCACTCAATAAGTGAAATCTAGATTCATACTGAAATCCATTATATTTGTTTGAGTTAGAGTCATAGATTGGTCATGTTATTTTGAGGGTTAAAGTGCAAATATTTTTAATTACGAGAATTGAGCAGTTTGTTTGGGAGAAGCCAAAAGATGGGTGTTGTCTTGGTTATTTAAATAAATATTTAGGATTTTTTTCATTAAATTAATAATAATAAATGTTTAGGATAGGGTGTTCAAAAGCAAAGAAAGGAGGTAGGTTTTAAAATGAAATTATGGGGACAATTGGTAGGCATTCTATAAATGCACAAGTTGATTTTTTTCTCAAATGCCAATTTCTTAGTTCCTCTCGTTCCTTTTAAATCTAGTACCTTAATTCAAGACTGACATTTTGGGGATGGGAGGTTGCATGCTTTTAACATTCTAGTTAAATTTTTGGAATCCCCTTTGCATTCTGTTCAATATCTTGTTAATCAGGCCGCATCCCATGATTCCATATTATGATCTTCCACTAATCAGAAGAAAGAAAATGGTTTTCTACCTCCCCTCAACCGGAGTTAATTAGTTTCCAATGGAAAAGATCTCTGGCTTTTAGCAAATTTGACAAAACTTTATGTGTCTCGTGTGCTAAGAAAGAAGAAAATAGTGGATCAAGAAAATATGTGGTAAGTTGATGTAATTTTTCAATTTTCTTTATCAGAGGCAATTAACGTGATTTTGTTGGCATAACAGTGCATGGTACTGGTCTAGTTTTGTGCAGACTTCAAATTTTATATTATTTTTGCTTATCCTTCTTTCTTTCATGTCAGATAGATGATGAATTGCAGTTTTTCCTTGAGAACAATAGTGAGCAGATCGAAAATATAGTGACAGAACTCTCAAATGATCTATCTGGAACAGTAACATTCTATTATCCATTGCCCCTTTTCTCTTTGATTTATACTGTATGCCCATCCAATTAGTTTCAGTAATATGTAATGCATTGGATCATGTCCCAAATGTATATTCAGTTGTAATACTATTATTACACTACCGTTTTTATACTTCAACTGCTAATTAACATCGAATAATGGTTTGTCAGCTAGGGCACATGGAGCAACAGCTTGAGGAAGTTCTTGATTCTGTACTATCAAATTGCAGGTATGGCATTAAGTTATAGAGAGAGAGAGAGAGAGAAAGGGTGGGAGGAAAAAACAGAAGATTTAGGCATAGCATGGTGGTGACCCAGCATGTTATAACTTATAACTTTGAATCCAGCCTACCTTGATTCCTCTTGTGAGAATGGTGCTCAAATAATGGAGTCAATCACTATGTTGCCTTTCTCGTTCATTTTATTATGTACAAACTTTGGGGAATCTGTTAAATTTTCTTTGTTTATAAATTTTGTAAAAGTATCAATTTGGATGGTTATCTTCTTTTTTTTTTTCTTTTTTTCTTTTTCTTTTTTTTTTTTTTTTTTTTAAAATGGGTACCAGGAACCAACTGTTTTTCCTCCAGACTATATTTACCTATGAATGGCCTAAATGAATCATTAACTTTCCTTTTTTTATCTGCCTAGTTAACTGTTAGCTTTCATTTCAGGCCTATGACCTTCAAGGAAAAGGAACAGCTCCAGAAATTGGTTGAGGAGCTTCCATCAGAAAATCTTGGCCGTGTTGCAGAAATAGTCATCCAACATAGGACCGATGAAACAGATGTGGCTGATGAAATCCATATTGATTTGGATAAAGAGGTAAGTGAAACAGCGCACATTAATGCATGGAATAGTAACCATAGACTGAATCTTAGTGTGTATATGTGTTTATTTATTTTGCAGAATAACACCACTCTCTGGAGATTGTATTACTATGTTGAAGCAGTTGAGAAAGCAAAGAAGCTGGCATCAGGATGACTGTTCAGCAACTTTCTACCTATCTGAGATGGATAACTTCATCTTTTGTTTTTGTGCGTCCAAGAATCTTTTCTGAAGGAAGACAATGCCTCAAAGCACATTGTTTTGAAGTTTTGAAGTTTTGAAGGCTGAAGGAGTTTTGAAGGCTCTCAAAGTCCTCATGAAAACGTTCAGAAACCCCTCTCTTTATTTCAAAGCTTTTGAAGGGAGGTGACTGGTGATCTTGAAATTTGGTTGATTTTGAGGCTATAAGCACATTTTTTAGCACATTTTTTGTTCAAATGATATGCAGTCCCGACATTTTTGAGAGACAATGAATCCTCTCTTTACCCTCAAGTGGATTCCACATTCTCCAGATTTCAATTGAAATTGTAAATCATTCAGCATTTAGCTTTGTACTCTTTACAACTTTTAAGAATTTAAATACGAAGTGTCAGTCATAATTCCATAAGTTATGCTTCAGTTTTGACTTTCTTATTTGTGTTCAAATCAGCAACACTGTACCTTTTTTTTTTCTTTTTTCTTTCTTTCTTTCTTTCTTTATTATTATTTTTTTTTCTTTCTGGGAGGCCTACTTTTTCCATTATATTCATGCCCCACCCTCTCTAACTCTCAAGGATGCTTAAGGAGGCTTCGCTCACTCCAATACCAACTTCAAGATCCAATAAGGATTTTAAGTTATTGAGTTTTCAATTGAAGGTGAACTCTCTTCTGTAGTCTGTAATGTATAGAAGCCTCAACAATGCCGGAGGATTCAAAAGAGGTTCTCTCAGTCATCTGCTTTCAAGGGCTGGACCTTCATTTTCAAAGAGATGGCCTCTCCTTTTGTCTCCCAAGTACAGTGGACAGTTGGTTGTTCGAAGCTCTGATAGTTATGAGGTTAAGAGGAATAGCTAAAAAAATCTAAGATCCTTTGAATTTCTGCTGTGAGAGCTACCCTTTAGTTAACTTGGAACTTGGAAGGAGAGAAACATTTGAATTTTTTAGGATTTCTACAGAGAATTCCTTTGTGTATAGTACACAGTTGCCTTCTTGGTGGAGTGCAAAACACAGATTTATTTTGTAATTATAGTCTCAAAAAATGTATTCTGTGCACAAATACAGTGATGTGGTGGTGTATGTATTTTCCCACGGGAAGGATCAAATACTTTCAGTTGTATATACAGGCTTGAAATTCTTGTGAGCTAACACTGCATAGAAAGGGTCTGAGCCTGACAACAAGCCCAGCAGCCTCAGAATCCAACTGAATGGTGAGTTATCTTCTGCAGTACCACTTGAAGCAGGTATCTTTCTAATTATCTCTGGTTGTGTAAATCCTTCAACGCATTGAAAATATTGGACTACTAATTGTAGTCTACTGTATGCAGACCCATCTCTCCATGCACTCACAGCTTTCTCATAGAACATCCTGTTGCTAAAGCTGATGATGAACACTCCTCCTGGCTTCAGCACCCTGAACGCCTCAGCAAACACCTGCAATGAATATTACTGGTTAGTTCTTCCATTTTTATGAAGTTAACTATGCTTATGATTGTTTGAATGTTATAATTATCCTGGATTGGCTGCTAATAGTGACCCAAAAGTTAAATATTTCTTGCATCTATTCGCTCATCTGGGGGGGATCCGAAGTGCTGAATGAAGTTTTAGTAAAGGTATGGGGTTATAAATTTTTCAAGAAGTAGACGGATCTTAAGATATTTGTTAAATGTTGGTAATTGTTTCTTTTGTTGCCTCCATGGTTTTCTATTTCTACTTTTTATGAAAAATGTGGGAGTGGGAGTGGAGTGGGAGTGGGAGTGAGAGTTTGATCCTCCAACCTCAAGGAGTAGATGCTTAAATTGCTGAGTTAGGCTCATGTTTTGCTTCTATTTTTTACTTCTATCAGAAACCAGAAAGAGTGCACATGGGAAACTAACTAAAAGAACAGGAAGTCACAAAAAGGTTCTCCAATTTCTGAGAATAAGAGATTTTGATTATCTCCCAGCTGAAAGCTTAGGTTCAGAGAGGAAGTGGAACCTATTCCTCGTGAGCAAAATGTTGGTAGAGGAGAATTTTCTTTAAAATTTAAATCCTTACGTAGAAGAATGAGAAAATGCTAAATGACTACTTCCGATCATCTTTGAATAAAACTAATATGGTCAAATGAAGCAAAACACAAATGCCAACATTATATGGGGATTAAATCTGATTCATCCTTGTTTGGTTAGTCTAAATATACGGAAATAATTTTCAGTAACATAGAATCAAAAGGACTTAACAACCTTCTCGGGCTGTTGAAGATACTGCACACCAACAGCGCACACAACTGCATCAATACTGCAACTCTCCAACTCTAGCTTCTGATCTTCATTAAGATCCTTGACAAAGAAGTAATCAAGTTGGGAGTTTCTGGCAAGTTCCTGAGCATTTAGGCCATGTCCAACCACTCTTTTAAACTTAACTTCTTTTGGGAGATGGCTAACCCAAGAGCTCATCAAGTCAAGGACTTCAATTCCCGGTCTCAGCCTTTCCCGGTACAAATTGGTTAATGTGGAAATGAAGCCATCATCAACATGAGTAACCAAGCGCGGAGAGGCATAGAATTCTCGGTCCGGGTAAGCATTAAGCTTAATTCTTTCTTGTGGCGTAAGAACCTGGCGTCTGATTTTGCCTGCGGCTGTTGTGGATTCTTGGTTTGTTTGGTCATTTTCTTTCAGACTGGCAATGGTTGTTGAAGCGTAAAGGAGGTGTCGCCGGGGTAGCTTTGCTTTGCCTGAACATGAACAAGGATGGTGAAGAAGCCATGGCCGGGTGCTTATATCAATGGCTAGCATCAAGCATGTGTTTGAACTAACCAGGCTTTGGGATTGGGGGACTCAGGGACTGAGATTTTAGAGATAAGTTCTTTTCATTTGTGGCCATTTTCTACTTTCATAATTGGTTGGGCCTATGGCTAGCAGACAGGACAACAGATATTTTCTGTTCAAATATTTTGTTTTCCTTCCTATTTTATTGCATTTCTTGAATGTAATTTGAGTGAAACTTATAATTTTCTACTTGCAGGATAAATTTGGAAAATGTCTAATTAACGACATTTTGAAGAAGCTACTAAATAAAGGTCATTCACCTTTTTTTTTTTTTTAGTTCGATGGATATTAGGGACATTTGAACCAATGACCTCTTGGTCAAAGATAGGGGTGAACAAGGGTTGGGTTGAAGATGTTTCTTAGACACACACGAAAATTCGGGTTGGTTGGGTTGGCAACCCAAAAAACCCGAATACAGTCTCCAACCCAACCCTTAAAATTCGGTTGGGTTGGGTTGGGTTGTCGAGTTATAACTTTTTTTTTTTTAATTAAGAAAATGTAAATTTCTCTACAACACATGACTAATAACTAAAATCTCATAAAATTCAAATGTTAAATAGTAAATATCTATGGTATTTATTTCAAACTTTAAACAAAGGCAAATATCAGTAACAATTTTAAAAGAAAATTATTAAAATTTAAAAATTAATCAATACAAAGTAATCAAACTTTAAACAAAGAGAAATTATATTTATAATTTTTATTAATATATATAGAATTTGGGTTGGGTTGGGTCAACGCAAATTTTTTTTAGCCAAACTGCGACCCAACCTAACCCAACAAAAATTAGAAAAAGTTGAACCCAACCCAAGAACAAAACTAACCCAACCCAACCCTTACCTTTCGGGTTGGGCAGTTTGGGTTCTTCGGGTTGTCAGGTTATTTGAACACCTCTAGTCAAAGACAATTCTTAACTAGTTGATACTTAAGTTTTATACATATTTTTTGGAAAAAAAAATATTTTAAATGACAAAACTGCTGAAAATATTCATAAATAATAACAAAATATCATTGTTTATCTGCAATAAATTTCGATAGACTACTATTTGTGTCTATCATGACACAGATAGACACATAGTAGTCTATCGTAGATAGACAATGGAATTTTGTTATATTTGTAAATATTTTCGTTCATTTTTCTATATTTGAAACAACTCTATTTTTTGGAAAATTTATTATAAAAAAAAAATATCAAACAATTTACAAATATAAAAGAATTTCACTGTCTATCAGGGTTTATTATTGATAAACAGTCAAATTTTTCTATATTTGTAATAATTTAATTCATTTTGCTAGATGAAAACAACTCTATTTTTTTTTCTCATAAATAACAAAGTTTTACAAAATTGTTTTACAAACTAAGACATTTACAAAAGTGTTTGCTACAGAAAGGAAAAAAAAAAGTGTTTGGCTAAACAGACTTTAAAATTTAAAACTTAAAGATAAAACTATAGAAAGATTTAGATAATTAAGTTACTTTACCAACAATATTTTACAAATATCTAAACTTAAAATACATTTGAAAATTAGATTTTTGATTTTTTTTTTTTTTTTGGACAATTTTAACTTTATAGTACTCTCTCTCATATTAAAATTTTATATTATTTTATAATTAAAATATTTTTAAAAATTCAAACTGGATTTAATATTAATTATTTAAATATTTTATTTTTTTTGAATAAGCATTAATTACACTATATATCATAATTAATTGTGAGTTTTTTTGGCTACTTGTTGCGCATAAAGTGGATTAGATGTTATAATTTTAATACAAAGTTTGCGTTGAGAATTACTCAAATATGATCATTAATTAGCAAGTTTTCTTATAAAAGCCCAAGCGTAAGCTTCTATAGGTTTCTTGGTCAGTCTAGGGTCGAACACAGGGATTTGTAATAAATTAGGCATTGAGACTAGATACAAAGAACTATGCGGTGACTATACATGTATTATGTTCAAGAATTTTATGTACCTAAAACTATACATAAAGAATAAATAAAATTTTCTACAAAATTTTCTACAATTAACAATGTGAGGTGGACGCAGAGAATGTTAGTCAAATGTCATTTAGAGTCAGATAGCATGCGTCGAGAATGACGGTGTAACCATGCGATAATAGTAAAGTTAATGCAAGAGCTAGTTGTTACTTAAGCATATCTAAGTATATTTATATACCTACAAACTTTGGGTTTGAGAATCCATCTCTCGATGTTTTGACACCACATTAATCTTATCTCTAAGACGCATGGTAAGTTTGCATTGGCAAAAGATGAATTATATCTTTGAACCTCATCTAGTCTTGATAAATGCTAAAGATTAATCATCTACTATCTCAAGCTAGACAGTCGTGCTTGTTAAATTTGTTTGTCAGACAAAGCTATGCAAGCTAATGATATGCATTAATCAAGATGTAACATACTTAATATTGCTTAAGAAAAACTAGCTTCTAAAATCTAACTCATTCAACATTCAAACAACATGGTGTAAAGTATTTAATATGGAAATGAATGAAAGATAATCGTCAATTGAACTTATATTAAGAAAATAAACCATTCTCTCGAATGTCATTAACAAAACATAAGTAAGAAGTAGGGAAATGAAGATAGAACAGAAATGGAAGACGTCAAGTTGCCACTGGCAATGTCTTGCTTCATGGAGACTTGAGATAGTTGCTATTTGATATATAAATGGCATGGGGTGAAGGTTCTCACTCACTGGGAGATGACTCTGAAAATTCTCAGAATCCTTCTCGCAGAAGAGCTTGAAATGGAGGCTGGTTATGGTGAGGGAGAATTTGTGTAGAGCTTTCGCCTCTTGAACTCGTTTCTCTCCTACTTTGAAAGGAGAAGCTTTGGGCTATTTATAGGCGTCAAAAAGGTGAACTCATGATGACCTGACACCTTTGCATTAAATTCCATGCCCTGCTGCCCAAACTTTTCACGTCGTCAACCCATTGGTTCTGCCATGATCTGATAACGTGTAATCCTTTTGCATATTGACATGACAGCTACTGCCCAGACATTTGTATCTGCTTTTTCTTCCCAACGCATGGTCTTGACGCATGGGTTTTCACTTCTTTTGTTCTCGCAGCAGCTTCCTCTCTGGTGCTTGGGTTATTTGTGCTTCTTTTCTACTTAATCCTGCGTTAAGAACAGAAAAGCTCGTATATTTTTCAGGTATATTCTTTTGTAAATGGTGCCAACGTATGGTAATACATATTATATAATTCAACTGCCAAAATCATGCGTTTAGTCCTAAAGTTACTCTAATTAATTCAATTAGTGACTATAATAACTTGTATTTCTACAAGTTATCAATGTCTATGTTGAGAGTTGAGAGATTGAGAGAAAAACTTTGCTTGTCTAGCAATTCTGGAGAGAGTGAGAGTTAGAGAGAAGCCTTACTGTGCATTCCCAAATTCACATTTTTCTAATATTAGTTAACTAGAGAGGTGGAGAGTTACATTAACTCCTCTTTCACTCATCATTAACTCCCCTTAACGGTAGGGGAGTTAAGGTCTAATTTTAATTAAATCTATATTTAATTTAATTAAAATAAATAAATATTAATTAATATAATTAATTAAATATCATATATTTAATTAATATTACATTTAAATCATATTCAAATATATTTCTCTCTCATAACCTATAGTTTAAATATGAATCTCATTCATATTATATAATATTTGAATCTTATTCAAATATATTATTCAATCATATTATAAATTTTAAATTTGGATCTAATTCAAAATTAACTTTATAATATAATGTATCTATTTACATTATATTAATTGCATTATATACAATTAACATTTAATTCCCTTACAATATAAATCTTATTCATATTAATTCACAATTTTAATCTTATTAAAAAGTTAATACTCTCATATTATAAAGTTTAATTTTGAATTAGATTCAAAATTAACTTTATATTATAATGTATCAATATACATTAATTTATTTGTATCTAATATAATTAATGTACTTTTCATTATTTAATTTGAACGATTCATATTTTATCCAAAACTAATTAACCCTTATTTTACCCTTAGTGAGATAGTAGGGGAATCTAATGGACCAAGAAATTAGAAGCTCTAACTATTCGAGATTAATTAATTAAACTTTTTAATTAAATTAATCAATATTCATTAATTGTGAGTCACTCTACTAAAGACCCACAGCTGCACTCTTCACATTGTGATATATTTTTGTGGATATAATTGTTATCAGTAAGTTAAGTAGGTTTTGTGGGCTTGGGCTTGGTTGGTCCATAGACTTGGCCCTTGGGCCTAACAAATTGGACATGAATCTTAATTGGCCTTTGGACCAAATTAAGCCTATTTTAGGATTCAATTGGATTTTAGCCCCAAATATTAATACTAAATTGGATCAAATTATTTTGTTCAATCCGACGGTTGTGATGAAAACACGTGGCATCATCAGGATTTGCCAATTCACGTGTCAACTTTTAATTGGTCCCAAATTCAATGATTTGTTGATTTTTTTATTAATTTGGTAAATGACGTGGCAGTTTGTGATTGTTCCAAAATTTCTCACTCAACAATAATTAATTATATTAAATTAATATTAAATATTAAATTAATAATTTTTCTACTTATCCTAACAATTTCCAATCTGATGAATCTCTATTCATCCGATTAATATTTAAATCACATTTAAATATTTCTAACTCTCTAATTTAGTTTAATTCATAACTAAACCAACAAACCATAAAACTTGCTTCTTAAACAAATTTGAACGTTTTCATATTCTTTCATCACATAATCTAAGGATTAGTCCATAACAAATGGGCCTAATGGACTTATAGATCATGATCTCCAACGATCTGAAATTAACCGAATAAACTCTTTAACCTAGTTAATTAGCATTCATTAACTATCGAGACACTGCACTATAGCCCAGTAGCTGCACTCTCCTCACTGTAGATATATTTCAGTCTACTTGATATAACCATGATTAGCAAGTCGATCCTTCACAAGTTGTTCGTAATTATAGCTAGGTCAAAATTACCATTTTACCCCTATAATTACGTTTTGTTCCTTAAGTCCCATTAATCATCTAATGAACAATTGGTTTGTGGTTCAACCAACAAACCGAGTCCCTCTCAGGTCAATGAGAAGGTGGAGCCCCTTGTTCAAGACCCTAAGTCAGCAGTTAAGGGAACAACTTCTCTACTAATCTTAAATAAGGTAGGAGTGAATTTCATCTTGCAAAATTATGTCCACAGGTATCTACCTAGTCTTATCCCTAAAACGGAAGGCTTATTAAGTTGGCGAACTCGGGCCCCTCTCACCCATGCAGATTAAAGGATAATCCCAAATAAATAAGAGTTCATAGTTAGCTCAAGATTAAGATCAAGTTACCTAGGTCATCATGTTGAAATAATCGGTCTTAACAGTAAACGGTGTGATAAAGTAAAAGTGGATAGTTCATGGTCCGGTCTTATGCAAACTCATTGCATAAGATGCCCTCACTCTCATGTCTCTACATTAACGATATAGGATCACATCGTTTGCATCAAAAACAAAGTGAGCCGCATCCATAGTGTCCCCAAGATAAGGTACCCGACCTTGTCCCTATACTATAAACCGTTTTGGCTATAACCTAAATTTGATCCATTTTATTTCTACACATAAAGTCTAAATATTCACAATATAGCCAGGGGTTCTTAGTTTATTGGCTTTAATAAATGCAATTCACATATTCAATAACATCTTTACTAAATAAATATTGATAACAACTTTATTGAGAATAAGTTCCAAAGTTTACAAACCACTAGTTCTAGGACATAAAAGCATGTGGAGTTAGAAAATTTTTAGGAATTATAAGGGGGGCTAGACGTTGAGCATATCAAGGAGGAGAAAAGTTTGTCCAAGTTTGAGTTAAGAGGAGAGAATTGGTTGTAGAAGAGATTGAGAGAAATCTATGCTATGAAATTTTCTAAGTGTTGGACTATGTTTGGAGAATGGTAGCCAACTATGCTTTGAAAATAAAACTATGAGGTGAACTTAGAGGTAAACTCATAGGCTTAAAGATTGAGAAATTTGACTAAATATTGGAAGAGAAGGTTGGAAGCATGAGGCAAAGTATGAAAAGTTCAACTCATCACCCTTATAACTAAGGTTGGATGCATGCCTCGGAGGGGAAAACTAGGGTTGGACACCTAGTTTGGAAAGCTTGGATGCATGGTATGTCGAGATAGGATTTTGGCTAAGTTCATGTTGGATTAAAGGTGACACATTGAACACATACTTTAGCAAGGATATGTTAGATGCATGATACAGTAAGTCGGACGCTGACAGATAAAAATGGATTGGGTTGGACATATGACCGATAAAAATAGACAGGGTAGGAAGCATGACAGATAAAAATGAACATAGTTGGACGCATAGTATGTGTTAAGTAAGACTAGACTGCACATTCACTTGGTTGGTTTGACCAAATTTCAAAGGTGGAGGTGGCTAGCTCCGAGGTGAACACCTTAATGAGTTAAGTGACAACATAGTATGAATTTGACTAAGTATCAAAGTAGAAGGTGGTGAACTTTGAGGTGAAGTTTTAACTTAGTTGGACACTAAGACAAATCTGAGGGTGGAGTTGACAACATGCACGTATTGCTTAGTTATGTAAAGGCCACCAAGAAGTTGAAGTGTCAAGCTTGGATGAATAGTTGGATGACAAGGACGAAATTCTAAACTTATAAATAAGAGTTAAGGTCATGGGATTCCACCCACACAAACCATTCTAAAGAAGAAACTTAGCTTGTAAAAGAGGAAAAAGGGACACCTAGCCATTCAACAAGCATTCCTAGGCATCCAAAACAAGTGTTGGGCATCCAACAAGACGTTGTCAGGCATCCAGACTATAGTCTAGGCGTCCAAAAATAGTGTGTAAGCATCCAGGATAGTGTCTAGGCGTCCAACAATAGTGTCCAAGCGTCCAAAATGTTGTCCCAGTCGTTGAACAGTTTGTTTTGAGCGTTTAGTAGTTTGAAGGTCGATTATTGTTTTTTTGTACCAAAAGTTTGGTCGTGTGCTCAAGGGTGAAGAGTAAGCTAAATTTTTGGAAGGACAAAGAATCTGGGATGAGGATTGATAGCACCTGAAATGTGCTACCTTCCTCAGCTTAACTCAAGATCGTTGTACTATTTAATGTGTTAAAAATGTTATTTTGTAGGTATCGAGCTCCTAAAAGGTTGAATCGAGCATTAGAAAAAAAAAGGAGCTAAAACGGACCAATTTGGAGTTTTAATGAAGAAATTAGGTCAAATGGAAGCTAAAAAGACCAAAATGCCCCTAAAGGATCTCGTCGTGGCGCTAAAACCAACAGGCAGCTGATTTTGGCACTGTCGTAGAGATACAAAGACTGCACTTTGATTTTTAGGTCATATCTTTTGATCCGAGTGGCCGTTTTCGGCAAATGACCACTCGTTTTCTTTGTTGTTCTGCCCTTTATCCATCTACAACATTATTTTTAGGTTTAGAGTTTAATATTTCCATGTAATTGGGCTGAAAAGTGGCAGATTTGAGCTTTTTCATCTCAACAGGAAGGTAAGAATCCCCAATTCCTAGTTTTTGAGGTTTTCTCTAATTATAACCTTTTGAGACTTGTGCTAAACTCTTAATCTTGATTATTCCTATTTTGTCTTTGGATTCTTTTACTATCTTCACATGTTTTGTGTTGTATTTTTGCTTGAGGATGTACGATCATTACTAGGCATTACATTACAATATGTGACATATAATTGCAATTTGATCCAATGTAGCAAAAGGTTAGTTAGACTTGTGATTCTTTGTCTATGATGAAAAGCATTGCTATGTCGACCTAGGAAGAATCCTGATAAATATTGATTTAAGCAATTCCTCGTTGATATTCACCTTAGCATAATCCTAATTCATAATGCGATTAGTCAAAATTAATTAGGATGCTTTTCATCTAATTAAATTGACTAATTTGATAAATGCGGACTCTCACCTAGCTTTTCTAAGTGAGTTGGCTAAGCTTAGACAAATAATAGAACCTAATCCGATAAATCTATGATCAAGCAAGCAATTGGGGATGCCTCTAAAAACTAGGATATGTCCCTTTTACTTTTATTGCAATTTAGGGTCCATGTTTTATTTTTCTACGCTCGCTTCTGAACCCACGCACAAAACCTTCCATTTACCGCTTTAGTTAAAGAAACTTTGAGAAACTAATATTCGTGCTTCCCTACGGATCAATCCAGTTTTGCCGCTAATACTACGCTTTAGTAGTAATAGTTGTAAAGATCGATAATTATAAATGTTATTTGATTGAATCTTTTGGGAGCGACACCAAAAAGGCTTACTTCAAGGACTAAAGAGCTTGAAGGCCAAAATCTTCATTTATTGTGAGTGGTTTCTCTTCTAAGAGTTAATACTATCTCCTTACATTGTATGTTGTTGTGTGGTAAGGAAAGGAAATACCGCACAGGATGGTCAGAGGATCTGTGGATCTAGCTTCTAAGTCTGTGATGGAACTTTGCACTGGATGGTCAAAGGGTTACTGTAACCTAGATTCTGAGCCTGTGAGAAGAATGGTCATGCGCAACTTGATCTTAATCCTAAGTGACTTATGAACTTTTGTCTGTGAGGTCGGTCCTTTGATTTGCAAGGGTGAGAGTGGCCCGAGTTGCTGACTCAATAAGCCTATCATTTTGGGAATTTGACTAAATGGGAAACTGGTAACATAAATTCACAAGATGGAATTCACTCATTCCCAAATGGGGTAAGTAGATGAGTAGCTCCCTTAAGTGTTGATTTCAAGTCTTGAACAAGGGGTCCCACCCTCTCATTGGCTCAAGAGGGACTTAATTTATGGTTGGATCATAAACAAATTGTTCATTAGAGAAATCAGTGATACTTAAGGAAAAGAGGTAATTACAGGGGTAAAACGGACACAACTTATTCTACAATGCATAAGAGTTCAACTACTGATCTACAGTGGTTTGCCCTGTAGTTAATGAATTGAGGTTAATTTAATTAAAGAGTTTAGTTAATTAATCTTGGATCATTGGAGCTTATAATCTGTATGTCCATAAGGTTCCCTTGCTAGCTTACCACAGACCAACAAGAATCAACTATGTTGAAAGAAAAATTTGAAATGTTCAAATTTATAAGGGAAAATATTAATTATATTGGATACAATTAATTACATGATTTATTATAAAATTTATTTGAGTAAGATTCAAATTATAACTTTATAATATGGAAAATTAATTTATTTCAATATGATTCAAATAATTAAGTATCCATTTGGATGAAATTCATATAAATAAATAGAGGAAGAATTAATTAATTAATTTGAATTGGATTCAAATAATTAATTTTTTAATTTGGATGAGATTTTGTTAAAGATTATGGAGAAAATAAATATTTAAATAAAATTTAAATATTTAAAACCATTTAATATGAGATATTATTTGGGTAAATATTTATTAATATTGGATATTATTAAATATTTAATTTAAAATATCTGTAGAGGCGTTATTCTAATAGGATTAGAAGTAATTCTTAGAGCTCTGTAAATAGGGCCCTTGGGAGCCCTCATAGAATACACTCTCTCTATAGGAATAATCTCTACAATTACTCTAAAACTCTCCCTCTAAAAATTCTCCCAACTTTTTTAAGAAAAGTTATAAGAAAATTCTTATTCTCATTCTTTCAAGAAGTGGTTCCCACAAACCAAATCCTTGTCAGAGTCATAGCAAAGAAGATCTCTTGAAAAAGGAAGACTACTAGGAGAAGACTATTAGTTCGAAGGGAAGATTTTGCCGAAATTATAGATCGGCACCTGGACCTTTCATTGAAATATTGCATTTAGTAAAAATAATTAGGAAAATATTGTAGTTTGGAAACTATTTAGGAAAATATTGTAGTTGTGGAGGAGAGAGAAGAAGAAAAAAAATTTTCTCCTTGGTCGAGACTTTGACCTTCGACCAAAGAGAAGGTCGAAGCCTCAACCTTCGACCAAAGGGAGGCATCGACCAAAGGGAAGCTCGACGCCTCAACCTTCGACCAAAGGGAGGTGTCGACCAAATGCAAACTCGATGTCTCAACCTTCGACCAAAGGGAGGCGTCGACCAAATGCAAGCGACCAGGTTGAGGGTTGAACCCTCGACCAAAATGAAAATACTAACACACAATTCTCCATAAAATCTACAATATTTTCCTAAATATTTCAAAAACTACAATTTTTTCCTAAATATTTTACAAAACAACCTTATTAAAATAATTTTCCGAATGTATGTTGCTTAACCTTTTCTTAATTATTTTTATTTTTAATTTTTTCAAGAAATCAAAAAACGCAATCACACGCTTCCGTTGGGATTTAATTCCCTTCATAAAGGACCGATGGGTCTAACTTCTGAGCCCATAAGGGGGTAAATCTATGTACACATAGAGAAAATGACGGTCTACTGAGCCAAGTGGAGCTAGCAAGGAATGAGTACGGTATAGAGATAACCACCAGTATTGAGGTTTGAGTAGTTAACCTCATTATAATGTGTTACTATATAAGATGTTTTATATGTTTAAGGGAGAATAGGGACCTTATGCTTTAATAATGTTTGTCACTCACTGGGCATCAAGCTTACTTTTTTCTTTATGTTTTCTACTCAAGTAGCAAATGAGTTCCTATTGTCGCACGAAGTCGGTCTGCCACAAGATAGTTATCTTTTAGTAGATAGGATTGAATTTTGTGATGTGTTGTAATAATCTTTAAAGGAAGACTTGTAAAAATTATTACTAATGATTTGAGGTTCAGTACATGTGAGTTTGTTAAAAATGATTATGAGTGGTTGTATGAAAATGTTAGAGGGTAGACAGTAAATGTCACAAAAGGGTGATGTTTGTTGTCTTCACGCCTCTTTCCTAGTTAAAGACAAAATAAGTTTAAAAAATTAGGCCAATAGCCCAAACATATTTCTTTTGCAAAAATAGCAAAAAAAGCTTAACCCACGTGATACACTTGATACACCTAATACACTTGATACCCTCGATACACTATTGATATACACTGTGATACATTATTGATATACAATTGATATCCTTGATACACGTGTATCCTTGATACATTTGATACACTACTAGTATACGCCTGATACATATTGCCTATATACACTTACTACACTATTGATAGACACTTTATATATACTTAATACACTGTTGATAGACACTTAATACATTTGATACACTTGATATACTATTAATATAGTTGAAAATGACTAATTACTTAAGTGTTTTAAAAAAAAATCATAAAAATAATTTTTTTGAAAAATACTTTTTTCTCTAGTTATTCCAAACATAACCAATTTGTCAATGTGAGTATATTACTGAGTGTTAGGGAGTTTTATGTTGAATTTCCCCAACTTATTGTACATTTGTACTTAAAAAGGAAAGAAACAAACTCATTTAAAAATGAAAAAAAAAAAAAAAAACAAAAGCGATAAAAAAAATGTAGCAAATATAAAAATTAAAGTGAGTAATAACTCATATTACTGCAAACAAAAAATACAAAAAGTATAAAATCTATGGAAAAAATACACAACTGTTATACTGTAAATGTGGTATATTAATTGACTGATATACCAAAAGACGTAGGACAAAATTGGAATACGGAATAAATGAAAATTTAAAGTTGAGAATTTTGCAATATCTGCAATTTTTCATATGTTAAAGACACGTCCCTAATTATACATTTTAAATTTGCCACCTATTGCAAATTCCCTATCCTATTTTAATAGGCACAATTACATAAATGTCTTAAACCTACCATTTATTTCATAAATAGCCTAACGAGCTATAAAATTTTATAAAAATCAGGCCTAAAATTCTATAACACCTTATTATTCTGACAATTTTTTTCTTCAGGAAAAAAAAAACGAAAAGATACTTATGGAAAATGTAAATGTGCCTCATTTTTCCCCCCAAAACCATGTATTTTCAAATAACATACAAAAAGGAAAATTTCTCTTTTTGAAAATTTTAATTAGTATAATTCATTTACAATTGGTAAGGTTCCTTGAATTTAGAAATCAAGCTCATCAATTTTACAAATTTCATTGTAAAATTTTTATTCTTCTCATGCTCCCGTGATATTCTTCATATTTTTCTTCATTTTTAAACCAAACTCAAACAAATTACAAGCACATCATTTTTTACATTCTTCACATCTGCCAATTCATTCTGCCATATCCGTTTTCACATTTCGGCCATCCATTTTTGTTCTTTCCTCCATTTCATTTTACCATTCGTGGAGATTTTCAAATTGTGATGATCCATTTCTTGTTATCAAATCATGGTATTCCCTTTTTCAGTTTATCTTTTCGAATTGAAATCTCAAGTATATGCCCAATATGCTTAAAAATGTAAATATACGCTGCATATACCATGGTTTATTTTTTGTATTTACAAATATATTGAAAACTATAACAACACATCACATATATTGTTCAGTATAAGGCGATACATTGTACAAATTGTCATATTCATGCACTTACTAAATATACTCAGATTCATTTCTAGAAAATTCAAATATATATCAAATATATTGTGTTGTATATATCAAATATACATTGTTTTCTCCTACTTTTATGAGGAGAATAATTTTTGAATTTTTAGAGAAAATTTCCTTATAGGTTTTGAAAAGAAGACTCTTTTGGACATTCAAATTACTTGCAATGAATAATATATATAATAAGTCATCCAACATCAATATAAATATAGACTGTAAATATTAAATATACGTTAATTAATTGAATGAACATCAAGTAAAATATACATTTTAATATATTAAATATACATCGATAAATGGGATTTTATCCATGAATGGTTGGAAAGCTTACAGTAATTCGCATATTATATTCCTTGTTTTTAGGATATATATCATGTTAGTTAATAAATAAAATAAGAAATGATTAAATGAAAACTTGATAACTTGTAGAAATACAAGTTATTATAGTCACTATTTGAATTAATTAGAGTAACTTTAAGGCTAAACACATGATTTTGGCAGTTGAATTATTAATATGTATTACCATGCGTTGGCACCATTTACAAAAGAATATACCTGAAAAATATATGAGCTTTTCGGTTCTTAACGTAGGATTAAGTAGAAAAGAAGCACAAGCACTAGAGAGGAAGCTGCTGCGAGAACAAAAGAAGTGAAAACCCATGCGTCAATACCATGCGTTGAGAAGAAAAAGCAGATACAGACGTCTGGGCAATAGCTGTCATGTCAATATGCAAAAGGATTACATGTTATCAGATCATGGCAGAACCAATGGGCTGACGATGTGAAAAGTCTGGGCAGCAGGGCATGGAATTTAATGCAAAGGTTTCAGGTCATCATGAGTTCACCTTTTTAACGCCTATAAATAGCCCAAAGCTTCTCCTTTCAAAGCAGGAGAGAAACGAGTTCAAGAGGCGAAAGCTCTGCACAAATTCTCCCTCACCATAACCAGCCTCCATTTCAAGCTCTTCTGCGAGAAGGATTCTGAGAATTTTCAAAGTCATCTCCTAGTGAGTGAAAACCTTCACCCCATGCCATTTATAAATCAGATAGCAACCATCTCAAGCCTCCATGAAGCAAGACATTACCAGTGGCGGCTTGACGTCTTCCATTTTTGTTCTATCTTCATTCCCTCCTTCTTACTTATGTTTTGTTAATGACATTCGAGAGAATGGTTTATTTTCTTAATATAAGTTCGATTGACGATTACTTACCATGCGTCTTAGAGATAAGATTAATGTGGTGTCAAAACATCGAGAGATGGATTCTCAAACCCAAAGTTTGTAGGTATGTAAATATACTTAGATATCCTTAAGTAACAACTAACTCCTGCATTAACTTTACTTTTATCGCATGGTTCCACCATCATTCTCAACGCATACTATCTGACTCTAAATGACATTTGACTAGCATTCTCCGCATCCACCTCACATTGTTAATTGTAGGAAATTTTATTTATTCTTTATGTATAGTTTTAGGTACATAAAATTCTTGAACATAATACATGTATAGTCACCACATAGTTCTTTGTATCTAGTCTCAACACCTAATTTATTACAAATCCCTGCGTTCGACCCTAGACTGACCAAGAAACCTATAGAAGCTTACGCTTAGGCTTTTATAGGAAAACTTGCTAATTAATGATCATACTTGACTAATTCTCGACGCAAACTTTGTACTGAAATTATAACATCTAATCTACTTTATGCACAACAAGTTATAAGCCAACAGACACAAAAAGAGAAAAAGTTTCTTTAAAAAGAGTTATTCCCTTTGTATCCAAAAGGTTGGTTCCCACAAACCTTTTCCTTGCTAGAGAATAGCGAGGAAAACTTGGCGATGGTATCCAAATTCGTTGAGATCCAAGAAGAAGTTGTTGAGATCGTGATCACAGCAAGTTTTTGGAGAAGTTTAAAGAAGAGTCTTCAAAGGTAGTATTTTCTTCTCCTTGTAAATTTCACTTAAAAGCATGTTGTACATTAAAAGTTTATTCTTATTTTCTCTATTTTTCTGGATTTTCAAATTGACTTACAATGGCACTGGCGTTCATACACTTAAGCATTGGAATTTTGATCCCTTTATGGAGCACATGGTATAAAATATTGGTGACTGATTGACCAAATGTATGAGTGATAAGAATATACGTAGATGAGGTCTAAGTGCAAGCATATATTGTCGATAAAGTAATAATCTTAGAGTATTCCAAGTACCGAATCCCACAAGACTAGATTGACTTTTAAGATGATTATGACTTAAAACTAATGAAACCAAGGTAACCACTAAAAGAAGTTTGTATTGAGAATGCAGAAAAGTAAAGTAAAAGCTGTAAACAATGATGGATAAACAGGAGCAAACAATGATTCAACCTTCAGATGTTGTGTCTTAAGTGATGTAGCCGCATCATACCAAAGCAGTGAGTTACGTATGAACAGAAATCAACTCTTATTTGGTTTTGTGTCAAGGTATATGCAGTTAATTCCTGATATTTCCATGGTTAGTTAAGTCTTAGATTAATTCAAGCTCTGTTTCTTTATCTTATGGTGCCTCTTATTTCTAAAGTGACGTGACAATCTTATTTCTAGGCTTGTAGTCCCATATCTTTTTAGTCCCATATCTGTTTGTGGCATCCATTTACACCCTAACCTTCTCACCATTAGAGTTTCACTAGATTGATAAATTAAGTGGTCAGTTTTTTATCTTTAAATCAACAAAGAGGATGCATAAAACAAAGTGGTATGAAGTGTAACATTACTTAAGCTATAATAACCCTAGGGAATAGTTGTAGTTTTTCTAATATTTGCAGGTTAATCAAGTGATGTTGTTGTAGCCAAACAACAAAAGAAAGCAAATGAACAACATTGGGAAGGTTTGGCACCTCAATGTCGGCTCTTCGCCACCTGGGGCTATAGTATGATTCAAGGGTTGGGCTATAATCCATTCATTCGTCGAGCTATTTACTCGATCCCAAACATTTCTGAAACACCTTTAACATAGGGACAAATAGTTAGACGAATTATCCGAAGAAGATCGCTTAACCGTAGCACGAGCACGAAAAATTGAGCGTTTCTTATCACAACCTCACCGGCCTAAACAACAAGCAAACACTCGAACGTGAGAGCAAGGGATCACCCAAGGAATGGACAGCCGTAAAAGTATTTTAACAATGTTTTCGGTGATGTTTGTAGATGGTATTCTAAGGATACTCTAAAATCTTTTCAATTGCTCGTTCGAGAATTACGATCTTTGGCTTTGGAATTGAATCATTTCCTTGTATCTGAAAAGAACTTATCCCGAGTACCAAGGGTAGGGGGTCTAATAAACCCGAGAGTAATGAGGGTTGTCTGTTCACCTCAAAATTGTATAGACATTGATAGAAAAGGATTTAGCTCATGACTAATGATAAAATAATGAATTTTATTGAATCATAAATCATAGCTACAAGATAGAGTTTGACGGGTAAAAGAAAGAAAGAAAATACAAGAAATAAATGTGAGAATAATGTTGGAAAATACAACTCTATGAGCCTTGGGAAAAATCCTCAAATCCCTAGTCTTTCCCTAGGTTGGTTCTCCTTTCTCAAGGATGAACCTTCTCTGACCACACAATTTCACGAGATAAGATGACTTAATGCCACTACGCCTTAAAAGAACTTTCGTTCTTGAGGTTATAGACTTGGGGAGATCAAGAAAATGTCCAGGGGCTGGTTAAGTGACAAAAAATGGTGTGAAGTTGTGATGAGCTAGGTAATGGAGAGTTGTTGTGTGAAATGGAGAATTTTCCTTCCTTTATATAGGCTAAGGTCATTGAGGAATGACCTAAAATCATGTTCTAAATGTTTTCCCAGCAAAATCAGGCCTACCCAATTGATAAAAACGTGAAAATCGCAACTTCCTTTAAACGGGTTGTATTATGGAAATTAGGGCTCATTGATGCAGCTATAATAGATCTGATGCGGTCGCATCAAACAAGAAAACCTACAATCTAACCTTAAGCACCTGCCAAATTTCATTAAAACACCTCTACATCAGCAATTAATAATTTATAAGCACGAACAACTTCTTATAAGCTCATTTCACTTAATAAAACTAATTTTTTGGGGAATACTCATGCAAGAGTCTAATTTTCAAAGTAAAAGTAGTGTACAAATAAAGGCCCAAAAACATGCATTTCATAGCATGAATCAATGTCATACCAAATTGGTCTCCCAAACAATGAGTTGAGTTCTCAAACCCAAAGTTTGTAGGTATGTAAATATACTTAGATATGCTTAAGTAATAACTAGCTCCTGCATTAACTCTACTATTATCGCATGGTTCCACCGTTCTTCTCAACGCATGCTATCTGACTCTAAATGACATTTGACTAACATTCTCTGCTTCCACCTCACATTGTTAATTGTAGGAAATTTTATTTATTCTTTATGTATAGTTTTAGGTACATAAAACTCTTGAATATAATACATGTATAGTCACCGCTTCGTTTTTGTATCTAGTTTCAACGCCTAATTTATTATAAATCCCTGTGTTCGACCCTAGACTCACCAAGAAATCTATAGAAGCTTACACTTGGGCTTTTATAGGAAAACTTGCTAATTAATGATCGTACTTGAGTAATTCTCGACGCAAACTTTGTATTGAAATTATAACATCTAATCCACTTTATGCGCAACAAGTTATGAGCCAACATAACTGCTATTAATATTCTTAACAAACTACCTTTCATGGCTATTATATAATTTAGGAAATTCTCACAGTGTCATTAACATTTTTATTTTCTATGTTTTTTCCTTTTATCCGCCCATTTCTCATGTACCTATATTAAGTTTCCTTTTCTCAATTATTCGATAAAAAAAGAAGTTTATGTATTGTTCTTCACCCTATTTTGTTATGAGAACTTTTAAACCTAATAATAAAACATCTCATGGCAATGTAAAATAAACTAACTAAATGCAACCCACATCGAAAATAAACTCTAAAAAATTACAAATAAATGTTATCTGTACAAAATAAGAAGAGACTTGGGAGGAAGAGAAAAAAAGTGCCTCAATTAATCAATGAAATATCCCAAACTTCAGGGAACAAAACACTCAAAATTTGTATAAGGATGAAATTGCATCTAGCATGTGTCAACCACCAATGTCCAAAATAGTGAACGACCAAAATCTTGAACGCAAAATCACTTTTGAGTTCTCTTATAGAAAATTGATTTACCCTCTAATTCAAAATTTAAACCCTAAATTTTTTAGAGTGACTTACTTATTTAGTAGCCTAGTCTTTCAAAAATTCACTTTCTATTAAAGAGTTAACAGAATCTTGATAGCAAGGACCAAAGTAAGTAATTTTTAAAAGTTCAAGGCTAGAACGAATGTTTTTAGAAGAACAAGATTCAAAATTTAGAGACCAAAATAGGATTTAAACCTAATATCGTAAACAAAGTTTATGTTCGATACTTCATAAATTTTATCTCTTTATCTCATTATTTGTTTTAATTCAATTAATTTTAGACACTCTGTTTAAATTAATTAATTTCATTTTAAATAGTTACTAATTAAATTTAATGAATATTGAATCAATATTTCATGTGGAAAAGTAATTAAATCATCTATTATAAAAATTTATGTAAAAAAATGTTAAGCCAAATACGAGAGGCACCTGTGTTCCAACTAGTATATATAAAAGACAAATTGCCACAAATATTTATAAAATTGACTTCAATTATAAACTTTTAATGTAAATGCATTTATATCAAAATAAGATTATAAAGATATACATCATTCATAATATAACTCTTTAATCACTACAGCACTCTAAATTACATTATAGTAAATATAAAAACAAAAAAACCTCTCTAGTTTCTTTAAATTACATAATATAATCTTCGCATCCTATTGTTTAACTAGTCGTTTTTTTTATTCCTGCAAAAGGAATGTCTATTTCCCATCAAATGTGTTTGCACAAAAATAAATAAATAAAGTCCACAACAATCATTAGTTTAATAGACTTATGACAAAATACTCCCCATAGTTCATAACACATAATAAAATGAACAATACTCATATATCTAGATTATTTGACAATTGATCTTATACTTGTGTTACATAAATTGTGAAAGTGCCAAAGTGACACTTTGACTCCTCAACCCTCCTAAAAAATGTCTAAGTGTCATTTTGACCATCAAAACAATGTAAAAAGTTCCTAAAAAGTATCTAAGTAATATTTTGACTCTTATAACGATCTCAAAAGAGTCAAGTATTACTTTGACTTTCAAAGTCGTCTTAAAATTGCACAAGTATCACTCTAACTCTCAAAATCACTAAAAAAAAGTTCCAAGAAATTACAAGTGTCATTTGACTCTCAATGCCACCTCAAAATTCCTACAATTTACCTAAGAAAGAAGACAACAAATAATATAGCCTCAAAACTTACAAATAATTATCAGTTCATATTTGTGTTAGCTACCTTATCTTTGAAAGTGTACAAACATGGGGTTGGAATTCATACCTTATCTTTGATCCAACCATTCAAATTAAATAATGTTTTTGACCCGCTTACATTACCAAAGTGATTGAGGCTTAAAACATGTCATGTTTATTTCCTATGTTCATAGAAAAATAAACTTTCAGAATCATAAAGTTACAACAAAAACTATAAACTTGCCACACCCACAAACCATATGTCTAAGTGTCTAAGTGACATTTTAACGTCCGGGTTGTAGGGGGAAACTCCTATTTCAAACTCTCTAACCATCAAAGTTGGAGCGATACCTGCAGAATGGATGCCAGATGGGAAGAAGAAACCTACATATGGAAGAAAGATTGAAATAAAAATACGAAGTCATCAATCTAATTGACAAAAAAAAAAAAGAAAACTTTTGAGCATTTCTCTCATTCCAAAACTCTTTCTTACAAAAGTAGATCAAAAGAAAATGAAAAATAATCTAGTAGAGAACTAAAAAAATCAAACAACCAAATCTCTTCAAAACTACACCACATAAAAGGTCCCTCCTTAGCATAACACAAACATGACAACAATTAAAAGCCAAGAAAATGATCTCAACAGTTTGATTACTCACCCAAAATTTCAAAGAATTCAATAGATGTACTTAATAAAACCAACATAACCAAGTAAACCAAGTATCATACTCGAAACAATATCTTCTGAATAAATTGGCATTTCTCATTTCTCAAATACTAAACTACCCATAAAATACCAAAAAAATGGTAGGAATATTTGATCTTGGTGAAAACAAATCATAGAAAGAATTCTAAACTACCCATAGAATACCCAAAAAAAAAAAAAAAAAAAAAGGTGTTAACATTTGCATTAGACATTGTTAGAAGGTGGTGGGAACTTTTACTCACAAAACACTAGAGAAAGAAGAAGAGAAAGACTTGGATTTTTCTAAATGATTTTTTCTTTTTTCCACACTTGCAATGAACTCAAGATTACATGGTATTTATAGGATTTCTTTGTACATTAATTATTCTCCTTAATTAAATGCTAATTCATGAATTACAAAATTCATGAACCACAATTTTCTAGGTACATGAAGAAACTATTAATCAGATTCATGAGTTTTACCATACATGCACCAATAATTAAATGTTTAGATAATGTTAAGTTTAATATCTAACACTCTCCCTTAAACTTGAACATTTATGAACTCCAAGCTACAGTCTAAGTCTTCAAAAATTGTCATACTTTAAGGGCTTCGTAAAGATATCAGCAACTTTGTCCATAGACTTGACATACTCGAGCTTTACTTCTTTCTTCTCAATACATTCCTGAATAAAATGATATCGGGTGTCGAAGTGCTTGCTACGGTTATGGAACATAGGATTCTTAGCTAAAGCTTGAGCTAACTTGTTGTCAATTAGGATCTTAGTAGCATCCTCTTACTCCATATGAATTTTCTTCAACAGTCATTATAGCCATATAACATGGCAAGTGCAAGATATGACTACAACATACTCACTTTCACAAGTGGAGAGAGTGACTATTGGTTGCATCTTTGAACACCAAGAGATTGCATTATTTTCCATGAAGAACACGTAACCAGTAGTGCTTTTTTCTATCATCAATATCTCCAGCGCAGTCACTGTCACAGTA
This sequence comes from Citrullus mucosospermus, assembly GCA_030954485.1. Lineage (NCBI taxonomy): Eukaryota > Viridiplantae > Streptophyta > Magnoliopsida > Cucurbitales > Cucurbitaceae > Citrullus > Citrullus mucosospermus. The sequence goes on along the minus strand of CM062059.1, from coordinate 16,796,788 downwards.
ACCCATCAACTTGAAATCATTAGAGGATGAATAAAATATCACATAGTCAAGAGTACCTCTAATATAGCAAAGTATCCTCTTGGTTGCCATCAAGTGAGATTCAGTAGGAACCTCCATGAAATGACTCACGATCTCAACAAAAAAAAAGAATATATGGCCTTGTGCAAGTCAAGTATCTCAAACTTCCAACAAGGATCTTGAACATGGGGGAATCAACATTTTCTTCATCTGCTTTCATCTTGGACAACTTTGCTCCACACTCCATTGGGGTGTTGACCGGCTTGCAATTAAGCATGTTGAATTTCTTAAGTAACTCCTTTGCATAGACTTCTTGTGAGACAAAGATGTCATCCTCCATTTGATTTACTTGGATTCCCAAGTAATAGGACATGAGGCCCATGTCACTCATCTCAAACTCCCGAGCCATGGCCTCCTTAAAGTCTTCAAACATCTTTGGACAGTCACCTATAAGGATAAGATCATCCACGTGAACACAAACAAATAAGACATGTCCATTTTCTTCTCTTCTATAGAAGGCATACTCATGTTGGCATTTGAAAAAGCCATTTTCTTGCAAATACTTGTCAAGTCAACTATTCTAGGCTCTTGGTGCTTGTTTGAGCCCATACAATGCTTTCTTCAGCTTCAACACTTTGTCTTCATGGCCTTTGACAACATACCCCATTGGTTGTTCGATGTAGACATCCTCTTCAAGGTAGCCATTAAGAAATGCGGACTTCACATCTAACTAGTGGATCTTCCAATGATTCTAGGTGGCGAAGGAGATCAATAAATGAATTGTTTCCATATGGGCAACTAAAGCAAACACCTCTTCATAGTCAACGCCTTGTCTTTGCTTGTAGCCTTCAGCAACAAGCCTTGCTTTATATCTCTAACTTCTCCTCTAGCATTTTTCTTGGCCTTGTACACCCACTTGACACCAATAACTTGATGATTAAATGACAGAGATACTAACTCCCAAGTATCATTCTTCTCAATGGTTTGTATTTCCTCATCCATGGCTTGAACTCCATTTCTTCTCACTCCTAGCTTCGTCAAAATTCAGAGGTTCAGTATCAACAAATAAACAATACAAATCATCATCTAACCTTTGATTTGCTTCATAAAGATCATCAAGATTTTGGTATCTTGGAGTTTTCTCATCTAAAGACAAACATGATGATGCTGATGGACTTGGTGATGATGAAATTGGTGTGATTGGTGGAGTAGCTACAGCTTGGACTTCTTGGATGGTCGCTTCTTCATCTTCAAAGTATGGAAGAAAATCATAGGATTCTTCCTTTTTGGAGTTCCAAACTCATGATGCATGTTCATCAAACTCCATGTCTTTGTTGATCACAATCTTTCCATCCTCCGAGTTCAACAACTTGTATCCCTTGGAATTCTCATCATATCCAATGAGCACAAGCTTTTTGCTTTGAGCATCAAGTTTGGATCGCTCTTGCTTGGGAACATGGGCATAAGCAATAGATCCAAAAACTCTGAAATGTACAACACTCGGTTTTTGTCCACTCCATGCTTCTTGTGGCGTCACATTCTTCAAGCTCTTGGTTGGGCATCAGTTTGAAAGATAAACTACACATGCAACCGCTTCAACCCAAAACTCCTTTAGCATGTTCTTTGACTTTAACATGCTCCTTGCCATGTTGAGGATTGTCCAATTCTTCCTTTCGGCAACTCCATTTTGTTGGGGTTGTTGGGTTTTTTGTCCTAAAGCTCGTAGTTTGTAAATTTTAGAACTTGTTCTCAATAAAGTTGTTATCGAGATTTATTCAGTAAAGTTGTAATTGAATATGTGAATTGCATTTATTAAAATCCAATAAACTATGAACCCATGGCTATAGGTTGAATACTTAGACTTTATGTGTAGACATAAAAGTGGATCAAGTTTAGGTAATAGCCAAAATCGTCTATAGTATAGGAATAAGGTTGGATATCTTATTTTAGGGACACTATGGATGCGGCCCACTTTGTATTTGATACAAACGATGTAATACTATACCGTTCATGTAGAGACATGTGAGTGGGGGCATCCTATGCAATGAGTTTGCATAAGACTGGACCATGAAATAATCATTTTTACTTTATAACACCGTTTACTGTTAAAACTGATTATTTCAACCTGATGACCTAAATAACTCGATCTCAATCCTAAGCTAACTATGAACTCCTGTTTGTTTGAGATTATCCTTTAATCTACATAGGTGAGAGTGTGGCCAGAGTTCATCGACTCAATAAGCCCCCATATTAGGGATAAGACTAGGCAGATATCTGAGGACATAGTTCTGCAAGATGGAATTCACTCCTACCTAATTCTAACTTAGTAGAGAAGTTGTTACCTTAAGTGCTAACTTCAGGTCTTGAACAAGGGGCCCCACCCTCTCATTAGTCCGAGAGGGACTCGATTTGATAGTTAGACTACAAACCAATTGTTCATTAGAAGATTAGTGGGACTTAAGGAACGAGATGTAATTACAGGGGTAAAACGATAATTTTGACGCAGCTGTAATTATATACAACTTGTGAAGGATCGACTTACTAATCATGGTTATATCAAGTGGACATAAATATATCTACAGTGAGGAGAGTGCACCTACTAGGCTATAGTGGAGTGTAACGAATGTTAATCAACTAGGTTAAAGAGTTTAGCCGGTTAATTTTAGATCATTGGAGCTCATGATCTATAGGTCCATTTGGTCCCCTTGTTAGCTAATGGACTAAACCTTATAACAGTATGTTGAAAGAATTTGAAATGTTTGAATTCGGTTAAGGAGTAAGATTTACGGTTTGTTCATTAATTGCGAATTAGACGAAATCAAAGAGTTAGAAATATTTAAATATGATTTAAATATTATTTGGATGAATAGAGATTCATCATATTGGAATTTGCCGAGAAAAGTAGAAAATTTTATTAATTTAATATAATTGATTATTTAAATTAAATTTATATTAAATTAACATTATTTAAATTAATTATTGAAATTAATTTAAAATTGGGATTTAATTAATCAAATTTTAATTAGATTGGAATTCTCCACTTTTCATGTTGAAGTAGAAGGTGTTGACCTCACCTTCAACATTCTTCCCACTTTCAAAATCCACCACCTTATTCACCATGTTTCCATGTTTTGTGTCAATTAGCACGTAAAGTTATTGTGCATGGATTCTTCAAATAGAAGAAAAAAATTGAGGAAGTGGTTAATGATTCTTAGAGAAGGTTGGAAAAACTACTTACTCAAAACTCTCCTAAAAGTGTTCTTCACATTTTTGCTTCAAATTCTTCATAATTTGGATCCCACAACCCGTTCTAAGACCAAAGAATAATAAGGAAGACTCTTGTGGTGGTCCACAAAGTGTTCGTGATCAGAAACTTGAAGGAATTTGATTCAATTTTGAGCTACAACAAGTGTTCTTCCTCTATTTTTCAGGATTTGAAAAGAGCATGTTTAATCTTCAAAATTGATGTACTTAGAGTGCTTTAGATCCTAATTACTTCCACATTTATGTTGCCAACTCCTTTAGAGGTAACCTAGGAACTGTGAAAGAACGTCAAATACCACATGCAACTCACAAAAACTCATTCGAAGTAAATTCACCACCCCTGTCAGCTCGCAATGTTTTAATTTCATATTCACTCTCCTTTTCAACAGAAGTTTTAAACTTCTTAAATGCATCAAATGCCTTAGATTTTCTTTTCAAGAAATGAACCCACGTTTTTCTACTATAATCATCAATGAAAAGCACAAAGTAAGAGCTTTTACCAAGATATTGAGGCTTGATATGTTCGCAAACATTGGCATGAACAAGTTGGAGTGGCTTGGTGGACCTTAAGGTGGATTGCTTCGGAAAGCTCCTTCTTAAATGCTTGCCGAGTAAACATGCTTCACACAATTGATTAGGGTGATCAATCACTAGAATGTCTTTCACATCTTCTTATTTCCCAAGGCTTTGAGTCCTCCAAAGTTCAAATGACCAAATCGCATATGCCAAATCCATGATGGATCATCAATACAACTCTTCAAGCACTTGGCACCACTATTCTTCAAATTCAACAAGAACCATCCGGTTTTTGGTCATGGGCACTTTTGGCCACAAGTTTGGACTGTTAATCTCTAAGCCAAAACATACAATCCTCCATGTGAATCTTGTGGCTTCTTTCCAAAAGTTGACTAATACTTAGAATATTACTAGTCAACTTTGGAAGGTAATAAACATCACAAAGAACTTTATGACCTCCATCTTTTGTCTCGAGCAAAATTTTACCTTTGCCCCTGATCTCCACCTTTGTGTTGTCACCAAAGCTTACAAAGCCTTTCTTGCTTGTATCAAGCTCCACAAATTTGCTTTTATCACCCAGCACATGATTGCTAGCACCATTGTCAAGATAATAGGTGCTTGTCTCATCAATGGAATCAACCTTTAAAGCTAGAAGCAGCGATTCCTCCATGATGTTTTCCTTGTACTCTATACGTTTGGCTTCCTCCTTAACTTTCTTGGATCAGCATTCCCATGAATAGTGACCAAGCTTGTTACTGTTGGGTTGTATGTCCTAAAACTCGTAGTTTTTGTAAATAGGTGATTTTTAGTACATATGAAGTTATTCAAGTGAATTAATTATTTATTAACTCTAAATCCAATTAAACTACGAACCCTTGGCTACTATCATGAGTACTTGGACTTTATATGGAGACATAAACAGGATCAAGTTCGAGCAAGTAGCCTCAATAGTCTATAGTACATGGATCAAGTTGGGTACCTCTTCCTGGAGACACTATTGAATACGGCCCGCTTCATGATTGTTACAAATGTTGTAAAGTGTCATAAATGAAGTGATTCTGATTTGCTCATGTAGAGACATGTGAGCGGGGGTATTCTACATAATGAGCTTGTGTAAGACTGACCCTGAAATAATCACTGTTACGTATTAACACTATTTACGATTAACACTGATTAATTTCACTTATCGATGACCTAGATAACTTGATCTGAATCTTGAGCTATCTATGAACTCCTATTTATTCAGAATTATCCCATGATCTGCATAGGTAAGAGTAAGCTCAATAGCGCTGCTCAACATTCCTCCCATTTCAGGAATAAGACCGGGTAGATAGTTGGGAATATAGAATTTGCAAGACGGAATTCACTCCTACCCAACTTAGGGATAGAAGAGAGGTTGTTCTCTTAAGTGTTGTTCCCTTAAGTGTTGTTCCCAGGACTTGAACAAGGGGCCCCATCCTCTCACTGGCCCGAGAGGGAATGGATTTAGTGATTAGATCCTAAATCAATTGTTCATTAGAGGGACAATGGTACTTAAGGAGAAAAGATGTAACTCAGAGGTAAATCGGTATTTGACCTAGCTGAAGTTATGAACAACCTGTGAAGGATTGACTTATCGATAACGGTTATATCAAATGGACACAAATATATCTATAGTGAGGAGAGTGCAGCTACGGGCTTTAGTGGAGTGTCCCGTCAGTTAACGAATGTTGGTTAACTAGGTTAAAGAGTTTGGCCTATTAATATCAGATCGTTGGAGCTCATGATCTGTAGGTCCATTAGGTCCCTCTACTAGCTCATAAATGGACTAAAATCTTAGATAATGTGATGAATAAGTTTGAACCAAATCTTGACTTAAGGAATGAAAGTCAGATATATACGATATATCGACGTTTAATTACGAATTAAACGTATAAATAGAGTTAATTATAATATTTAAATAGGATTTAAATATTAATCATATGAATAGGGATTCATATTGGTTTTTTTTTAGAAAAATCGAGACACGTGGGAAAAATAATATTATTTATTATTTAATATTAAAATAATATTTAATTAATTAAATATTAAATTATTTTTATTTAATTATTTAATTATTTTTTAAAATTAAAAATCAATTTTAATTCAATTTTGGAAATTCATTGAAAATTGATTTTAAAATTGATTTTTGAAGATTGGATTTTCCCACTAACTAAGATAGGAGCTTGGTTGTCTTTTTCACAATTAACCAACAAATTAACCATTTTGTGTTGTCAAATTTTGATGCAATTGGATTGAATGTTATTCTTTAATAAATAGAGATGATTTTAACATAAAAATGGTTAAGAATTTTGTGAAATTAAGGGTTAATTTTGCAAAATTCCATCCATTGTTCATCTTCTTCCCAACCTTCATTCTTTCTCAAATTCACCACAAATTTGGATCCCACCATCCAATCTAAGCCTAAAGAATAGTAGAGAAAGACTCTTGTGGTGGTCTACAACCAAGTGGTGCTGAAATTCATCAAGAATTGAAGGAGAATTTGGAGCTTCAAGGGTAAGTGTTCTTAAAACTTTGGTTTTTCTTCTTAATTGCATGTTTAATCCTCTAAATTGAGCATCTTAGAGTGAAAATTGATCAAATTAACTTCTGCTGCATGCTCATTTATCCATCATTTACAAGAGTAACATTCAACTTGGGATTTGTCATGCTTGTCACCTTTCCTCTTCCTCAACCGCGACCCCTCATAAATGGTTGCCCTCTTTTCTCAATTGGTGAATATTGCTCATTTTGTCCTTTTCCTTGTCCACGACCTCGTCTGCGGCCTCGACCTCTTCCATAACTATGACCACGAGCTCGTCCACCATCTCCTTTGAAAGTCTTTTTTGCTTGCAAGACTTGCTCTAGTTGCTCTGGGTTGCTATGATTCACTATTTCCTCGTAATCTCGCGGCGATCCATTTAATTCATCAACAATCATGTCTCCAAGTTTTTTGACTCCTCGATTGCTACCACCACATGGTCAAACCTTTTGTTGAGAGAGTGGAGAATCTTCTCGATCACACAAACATCTTGCATAGTCTGGTCGAGCCACTTCATTTGGTTCACCACCACCAAGACTCTTGTAAAGTAGTCTTGAATCAATTCACTTTCTTTCATGTAAAGTGATTCAAATTATGCCCTTTGAATTTGAAGTTGGACTTTCTTCACCTTCTCGACTCCCATGACGAAATTACGAAGCATTTCCCACGCTTGTTTGGAGGTGGCTCATTTGCAATCTTCTAGAACATATCTTCATCCAAGCCTTGATGGATGATCGTGAGGGCATATTGATCTCTCTTCTATTGCCTCTCAAACACTTCTTTCTCGTTTCGTGGAAGAGCATTCTCATCTTTTGGTTCTTCATAGCCTTTCTCAACAATTTCCCAAACTCCTTAGGAACTAAGTATGGCCTTCATCCTAAGTGCCTAATTCTCATAATTGAGCTTGGTGAGCCATGGATATTGGAAAGAAATGGAGGTTCCTTTGGAATGCATCCTTACTCTGATACTACTTTGTTGGAAGGTGGGGGGAACTTTTACCACAAAACAGTAGAGAAAGAAGAAGAGAAATGCTTGAATTTTTCTAAATGATTTTTTCTTTTTTCCACACTTGCTATGAACTCAAGATTACATCGTATTTATAGGACTTCTTGGTACATTAATTATTCTCCTTAATTAAATGCTAATCATAAATTACAAAATTCACGAACCATAATTTTCTAGGTACATGAAGAAACTATTGATCAGATTCATGAGTTTTACCATACATGCACCAATAATTAAATGTTTAGATAATGTTAAGTTTAATATCTAAACATACATCACATTCAAAATAGTATAATAATCTTTGCACATAAAGGAGATATATAACAAGGTTCAAAGATTAAACAAATAAGATCTTCTTAACTTGATAGATACGTTTAAATATTTATGAATCAAATAAGAACAAATTTGCATTTCAAAGTTGGCCAAGAACCTAAGTTTCCAATAGGCAACAATATCAATTGATGATGCAATTTTGAAAAATACCCACAAGTGATTATACTAGTAAAATCAAACTAACTGGGGATCAAATTAAAAAAGAAATTCTAAAGAAAGTTTCTTTTTTAAGTTGACCTAAACCTGATTCTTGAAACAAAAAAAAAAAAAAAAAAAAAAAAAGAAACCTTATATTTCTTGAAAACAAAACGTGAACATAGCAATTTTGTAGTGAAAGTTGCGGATCTCTTCGCCCCCCTCTCTCGACTCATTCACATGCAACCAGGCTTGAAACCCTGCCCCCTCTCCTTTCTCCGCCCTCCTACATTCTACAAAATCTATAAAACAATGGTAAAATTAGTTTCAACTTTAAACAAGTTAAAAGTTAGATTCTAAAATCAATCACGTTGAGAAAAAGATGGTTGTAATGATCTAGTTACAAAAAGATTTCACATTCTTGATATATTTGGTAACAAATCAATATGTCCGTCTTGTTTAAAACCAAATAGGTTCATTAATTAATCACATAAGATATCATATGTGGCTTAAATCATAAAAAAAAAAAATAAAAAAAAAAAAACAAATCTTCTAAGAAAAAGACAAGAAAAAAGGCCTTCACAGGCTATGATAAAAATTGAATCTTTCATTTCACCAAACTATTCGAGCAATGTTGTTAAAAGTTCAAATATAGAATCACTCAAGTACATCAAAAAATTGTTAAACCACTCATTAACCAATTGATTTAAGTTACAACTAGTAAACACAACATCCAGAGATATTTTGCTACAATATCTCTTGGCCTAACGAATTTACAAAATAACAAGGATAATTGTTAGATAATTATCAAGAAATATTCTTATTATTCAAGAATTTTCTTGGAGACAATTTTGGGTCATTGGATCTTACACTTTGTCCAAGATCAATTTATGGCCATTAGATCTTCCACATTGATCAAGTACAATTGGAGCCATTGGATCCTTCACATCTATCAAGGATAAAATGGAGCCGTTGGATTTGCTTGATGGCCAAGTCTCTTTGGGCTATAAATAGGTGAGGACCCATGGTTGCCAAACATCTCAAAATCTCCAACAAGTGAGCAAGAGCAAGAGAAAAATAGAGAGAGTTTCTTCTTATAAGAGAGTTTTGTATTCTTCTAGAAGAAAGAAAGTTTGTAACTCCTATTTTATATAGTGGAATTCTTCTATCCTTGCCATGGTTTTTACCTAATTTGTTTAGGGGTTTTCTGCGTAAAATCATTATGTGTTATTCCCTTCCTCCTTCATCATTATTATTCTCAATCTATTTTAGCTGTAATCTTACTTTATTCGATCACAATCTAGTTTTTGCATAACAAGTGGTATCAGAACCTGGTTTAATTTTGAGTGTGGATATCTACTTATTGTATGCTCTGTGGTTGCCACTAATAGGTGGATCCTCCACATCAAAAAATAAGTTAAATATTTTGCACCTAAATTAAAAGGCACGATCGATGATTGTTTATAGCTCGTGATAAAAGTAATGGCGGCAAAGTTCAAATTGAGAAGTTCAACAGAACTAATTTCTCGTTGTGGAAGTTGAAGACGAAGGCTTTCTTGAGAAAAGATAATTGTCTTGCAGCCATCAATGGGAGGCTAATGAAGATCACAGATGATAGCAAGTAGAACGAGATGGACGGGAATGGTATTTCAAACATTCATCTAGCATTGGCAGATAATGTATTGTCAAGTATAGAGGAGAAAACTGTAAAGGAGATTTGGGATCATCTCACCAAATTGTACGAGGCCAAATCACTTCACAACAAGATTTTCCTTAAGAGGAAGTTGTATACTCTTCGGATGTCAGAGTCCACATCAATGACGGAGCACATGAACACGATGAATACTCTATTTTCTCAACTCACATTGTTGGGTCATAAAATAGAGTCAAATGAACGTGTTGTACTTCTACTTCAAAGAATTCCTGATTTGTATGATCAACTTGTCATCAATCTAAAAAATAATGTTCTCACCGACTATCTAAGCTTTGATGATATTGCAAATGTTGTTCTAGAAGAGGAAAATTGGCACAAGAACAAAGAAGATAAGTTGGTAAGTTCACAACAAGCAGAAGCATTGACGATGACGAGAGGCAGGTCAGTGGAGCGTGGCTCAAATGGGAGCCAAAATCAATGAAGGTCAAAATTAAGAAATAAGAAGAATTTGAAGTGCTACAATTGTGGAAAGAAGGGACATCTGAAGAAGGATTGTTGGAATCTAAATAAGAAAGATTTCAATCCTCAGGGAAATGTAGCAAGCACCTTCAATGAAAGTGATGCCTTGTCTTGTGAAGCAGTGACAACTATAGAAGGTAGAAAAAGAATGGTTGATGTATGGTTCTTCGACTCAAGAGCCACTTATCATATGATCTCTCATCGAGAATGGTTCCATCATTATGAACCTATCTCTGGAGAATCTATGTTCAGCTGTAATGATCATGCCTTGAAGATTGTCAATATTGGAACTATCAAGTTGAAGCTCCATGATAATACAATTCGCATGATCCAACAAGTGTGGCATGTAGAAGGCCTGAAAAAGAACTTACTCTCATTAAGTCAACTTGATGACCTTGATTGCAAATTTGTAGTTGAGAAGGGAATCATGAAGATGATTCGAGGTGTGCTTTTACTTAAAGATGGATACAAATTTGTACATGTTGGAGGGCGAAACTTTGCAAGAAGGAGCATCAGTTGCTTCAAATGTCCAAGTGAAAAGCTTTTGATGATGTGGCATCAGAAACTTGGACACTTGTCCGAACAAGGATTAAAAGTTCTTGCAGAGCATAATCTACTTTTAGGGCTCATTAAGGTGTCTCTACCTTTTTGTGAGCATTGTGTTACAAGTAAGCAGAATAGATTAAAGTTCAACACATCAAATTCTAGAAGTAAAGAGATTCTAGAATTGGTTCATTCTAATGTATGGTAAGCACCAGTTACATCTCTAGTAGGAGCAAGGTACTTTGTGTCCTTTATAGACGATTGCTCTAGAAGGTGTTGGGTGTATCCTATCGAGAAGAATTGTAAGCGCTAACCTCTATTTTCCTTTGCTTTAACACAAGTTAAAGATCATGGTTTAAGGTTGGCTAGGGTTGGCTTGAATGAGTAGTAATGTATGTGAAATTCTAGTGCACTTTTAAGTAGATATGATTTCTAGTTTTCTTCTTCCATTTACTTTTATTAAGAAATAAAAGGGATGGAGTTAATGGTGTTGTAGAACAAGGAGGTGGGGCTGGACTTAGGAAAATTTTTGCTAAGTGTGAAGAAAATCTCAAGTCAAAGGTCAAAAGTTGGAATTAATTTAGGGAAAAATGTAAAATTAAGAAATAAATACTAAATTAAAATAAAATGATTATTTAAAAGTAAATAACATTTAATTTGGATGGCTAGGATGAGAAGAAAAGAGAAGAAGTCACGCTGAAGCAAAGAGGTGTGTGGCCAAAGCTGATTGGCTGGACGGGGCAACAGCTCAGACTCTAAGCAAACAACTCATTTACAATGTTGGTTCTCCCGATTCACTCGTGCCATTTTCTCTATTTTTGAACCACAGAGAGCTCTGTGAGCTAGGAATCCAACCTAGGGCTGTCGAAGTGATTTGAGGTCGGAAAGTTTGAGAAAACTTGAAAGGTTGTCGCAGAAATCAAGCAAACCAGACAAGTTAACTTTGAGAAATTTTTCAAGGACGCTTAGGAAGGTTTTTGAAGCTTAATTTTCTTGGTAAGTTAGTTAAGAGGTTAACCTTGAGCCCCATAATTTTTATTTGAATTTTATTTGAAGGGAAAAGGTACTTTGGAGCTCTGAAAAATCGAGTTGAAAACAGAAGACTGCTGGTCGAAGTCAGCTGGAGGCTGCCCAGAGAGCCTGCCCACGCCTGTCGCCAGCGCCCAGCAACCCACGCCTCTGCCCACGCCCCATGCCAGCGCCCCACTCGCCCACCTGCTGCCCACCAAGGGTGCCCACGGCCATCTTGGGTAATTTTGGACATTTTTGGACCCTAATTGATATTTTCTTGAATAATTGGTCTTAAATGGGTAAATATGAATTTTAAGCTAATTTTTTTTTGGACATTTTTGGAAATTTTGAGAATTTTGCAAAATGGTCCCTAAAGTGGTGGAAATGATGAAAAAGGTGGAAAATAAGCTTGATATAGACAATGTGGATGAAATTTAGTTAAATAATGTTTGTAAGGACTTCAAGAAGATGATCTAATGGCTCGTAAATGATATTTCAGGTCGAGTTGAGGTTGGGAAGACCTATAAACCCTGAGGAACATGCTCGGATTGTGAGTGACACTCATTTTTCCTTAAAAAGGATTCTATTTATAATGTTTAGCCGTGATTTCTTATAAAATATGATTTGATGATGATTTGCTAAATGTTAAGTATGATTACTGTATAATTTGGTTTAATGGCATGAAAAACATGATTTATCTATTTTCCACAAGTTGAAAAGCATGTTTAAATGATCCTATTCATTTAGGAATGATTTGATTTTTCATGAAATGTTTTATGATGAACTTTTTGTGCAAAGCATACTTGTTTTCTAAAATGTTTTATAAGGGCCCCAATGCTGAAGGAAGTTGAGAAAGCATATGGGCAACCCTATGATATGAAGGACTTCAATGCTGAAGGACGTTAGAAGGCATTTGAGTATCCTAGGGACCTAATACTGAAGGCCATGGAGAAGGTACTTGGGCAGCCCAGATAGCTCCTATGTGTACATAGTGAAGTACGACGCTATTGTGTTGAGATTACTCCACATCAGCTAAGGCTTTTCGACGTTAGGTGTGTCAAGATTACTTCGCCCCAACTAAGGTTTGATGTTGAGTGTGTTGAGCTTGCTCCGCCTCAACTAAGGGTATTTTTTAATGCTAAGGACTGTCTAATGAGTTTGTAAATTGTATTTAATCGAATGGCTTTGCATATGTTTTCTACGTTGTTTAAGCATGATTTTTATGATATAACTATGTTTTTCTCTAATGCTAAGCATGTTTATCTCTAAAATCGTGTTTTCAATATTATATCACTCACTGGGCTTCCAGCTCACGTTTTTCCTTGTTTTCTATTCCTTCCAGGTAGCGAAAGAGTTCCCGGTGCTTAGTCTACTCAAGTCTCATCCTGCTTAAATTTCAAGTTATCAAAGAAAACTTTCCATCACTATTGTAGTATGTGTAAATAACTATGTATATGTGGCATGTAGACATAGCTTGTTAATTGTTGGGAAGTGAGAGTAGACACTGTGTATATGGTCGAAGTTTGTTTGTAGTCGTGCTAAAGTTTCTGTTGGAGTAAATATGTATCTTTATGTTGCTATTACTATCAGTCTGGTGATTTTAAATGTTTTATGATTTAGGGTTATACACTGTGGGCGGTTAAGTTAAATCATGTTTCAACAGGTTAGTCAAGTACAGGTGGGCGGTGAGCTTTATAAGAGGGGTGAAGTTTACTGTCCTCACATCTTCTTCCAGGTTAAAGAGGGTAACCTGGGAGGGGGTGTGACAAGGCAGATGTGTGTTCAGTCTTCAAGGTATTCAAAGCGCAAGTGGAACTTCAATCTTGTAAAAAGATTAAGTGTTTACGAACAAATAATGGAGGAGAATATACAAGCAACGAGTTTGCATAATTTTGCAATCAAGAAGGCGTTAAAAGGCATTTCACTACTGCTTACACTCCTCAACAAAATGGAGTGACAGAGCGGATGAACAGAACCTTGTTAGAAAGAACAAGAGCAATGTTGGGAGCTGCAAGCTTAGAAAAGACTTTATGGGCAGAAGCAATCAATATCACCTGTTATGTGGTAAATCGTGCTTCATCAACTACAATAGTACATGTGGAGAAAGAATCTATAGAGGACTCTTCTAAAGCTGAACCAGTGCACGAGATCCAAGAATTAGCTGAGTCACAAGTCAGACATTCGTCGATCCTGTCGGATAACAAAACCACTAGGTTGGTAATTTGAGTATATTATGGAGAGCAAGGTTGCATATTGTATTCTAACCGAGGATGGAGAGCCATTAACTTTCCAAGAGGCAATGACTACTTTACATGCTGCTTAGTGGATGACAGCAATTGGTAACAAATGGGTGTATAAGATCAAGCGTAACAATGACGACCAAGTGGAGCAATATCATGCAAGATTGGTGGTAAAAGGATATGCTCAGAAAGAAGGTATTGACTTCAATGAGATCTTTTCTCTAGTAGTTCGATTTACTACTATTAGAGTAGTCTTGACAATGTGTGCTACATTTGACTTACAATTGGAGCAGTTAGATGTTAAAATTGTGTTTCTCCATGTAGATCTGGAAGAAGAAATATATATGCTCCAACTAGAAGGTTTTAAGGTAAAAGGAAAAGAGAACTTGGTTTGTAGGTTAAACTAATCTTTGTACGGTATAAAACAGGCGCCAAGGTGTTGGTACAAGAGATTTGATTCCTTCATCGTGAGCCTTGGATACAACAGATTTAATGCAGATCCTTGTGCATATTTCAAGAGGTTTGGAGAAAAAGACTTCATTGTCTTACTGTTGTATATGGACTACATGTTGGTAGCAGGCCTCAACAAAGATCGTATCGAAGAATTGAAGCCTCAGTTGGCTAGGAAATTTGAAATGAAGGACTTGGGACCAGCAAACAAGATTTTGGGGATGCAAATTCACCAAAACAAAAATAATAGGAAAATTTGGCTATCTTAGAAAAATTATCTGAAGAAGGTATTGCGACACTTTAACATACAAGATTGTAAGCCAAGTTCTACCCCTCTTCCTGTTAATTTCAAGATATCCTCTAGTATGAGCCCTAGTAGTGAAGCAGAGAGGATGGAGATGTCTCAAGTCCCGTATGCATCAGTAGTGGGAAGTTTAATGTCCACCATGATCTGTACTAGACCAGACATTGCTCATGTAGTGGGAGTTGTTAGTCAGTATATGGCGAATCCTGGTCGAGAGCATTGGAATATTGTTAAAAGGATCCTTAGGTACATTAAATGGTCCATAAATGTTGCATTATGTTATAGAGGACCCGACTTTACTGTCAGAGGATATGTTGACTTAAATTATGCAAGTGATCTTGATAAAAGCAAATCCACCACCAGATATGTGTTCACTCTTGCTAGCAGAGATGTAAGCTGGGTTTCGAAACTGCAATCAATTGTGGCGACATCAACAACAAAAGGAAAATATGTTGTAGCTACACAAGCTAGTAAAGAAGTGGTATGGTTAAAAATGCTATTGGAGGAGCTCAGGCATGAACATGAGAAATTTTCTCTGTTTTGTGACAGTCAGAGAGCATTGTATTTTACAAGGAATCCAGCTTTCCATGCCAAGTCCAAACATATTCGAGTGCAGTACCACTTCATTCATGAGAAAGTGGAGGAAGAAACAATGGATATGCATAAAATTTATACAAAAGAAAACCTAGTAGATTACTTGACAAAGGCAGTCCATGCTGACAAGTTCAATTGGTGTCGATTCTTGAATGGCCTAATAGAAACATAAGCAACATGAAGACGGTAAGGTAGAAAAAATGGTGTGGAAATGTGATTGACTATCAATCAAATCTGCAAGTGGGAGATTGTTGGATAATTATCAAGAAATATCCTTATTATTCAAGAATTTTCTTAGAGACAATTTTGGGCCATTGGATCTTACACTTTGTCCAAGATCAATTTATAGCCATTAGATCTTTCACATTGATCAAGGACAATTGGAGCCATTGGATCCTTCACATCTATCAAGGATAAATTGGAGCCATGGGATTTGTTTGATGGCCAAGTCTCTTTGGGCTATAAATAGGTGAAGACCCACAGTTGTCAAACCATCCCAAAATCTCCAACAAATGAGCAAGAGTGAGAGAAAAATAGAGAGATTTTCTTCTTATAAGAGAGTTTTGTATTTTTCTATAAGAAAGAAAGTTTGTAACTCCTATTTTATATAGTGGAATTCTTCTATTCTTACTTGTGGTTTTTATCCTAATTTGTTTAGAGGTTTTCCACGTAAAATCATTGTGTTATTTTCTTCCTCCTTTATCATTATTATTCTCAATCTATTTTAGCTGCAATCTTATTCTATTTGATCATAGTCTAGTTTCACGTAACAAGCTTGCTTAAACAAGAAAAGTATAAAAAGAAACAATAATCAATATTACAAAGCATTGACATTAGAAATGAGTTCATGACAACTTTTTGGTAGAGAAGAAGGCACCAATATTACCTTAATTTGTATTCATGTTGTCTATTTAAAAAAATATGTATTTGCATTGCATAATATTTTCAACACGGTAGTTGTTTGTGTTCCCTGTAGCGCAGTATCTTAAACTCAAATAGTTGGTGGACATAAGTCAAAAATTAGATAAAACAGGATTAAATCAAAGAAATATAAAACAAAGATCATGCTTGCAATATTACTAGTTTGGAACAGTTTAAAGAGCCCAAATTGAGATAAAGATTTAAAGGGGTGTTTGAAGTGAGGAGATGAATTGAGATATCATTTAGGAGGCCAACTTCGTATGTCACCAACATTTTATACTATGTCCACCCATAGTGCACTCAACTCTGATCATAAGAGACTAACTCTGGTGACCAACTTCAGTGACCACCTTCAACAGCCAACTTCGACAACTACCTTGATGGCCAACTCTAACGATTTTCGACGGCCAACTTTGACCACCACCTCAGATGACAAACTCTGGTGACTACTTCCGACAACTAACTCCGCGACCACCTCTAATAGCCAACTCTAGTAACATCCAATCACCACTATTGACGTCAACTCCGACGACCTCCGACGGCAACCACTCCACCAACTCTGATGACTTATTGTAAATTATGACTATTACAAATTTGAGTTTCGTTGATGCACGAGTTTTTTGTTTTGTTGGCGCTTGTGACATAAAAACATCAATAAAACTTTAATTTAAACCTTAAAAATAACTATTAATTTAAAAATAAATATATAACATCGATAAATGTTTACATTTAAGTCGATGCACAAAATTGTCAATTACATCTTTATTAATACAAAAATATGTCAGCTCCGTCAAAACATTGAATTCCCAATTTTTGTTATTAGCTCATGGTATTTTATAGCCGTTCTTTATAGTAATTTAGCAGTAATACAATTATTTTTATCATAAGAAATCAAACAATTCGTACGTAAAAACACTTTTGAAAAAAATTGTCAGACCCATGAATGTATTTATTTCACAAAGTTTTTTTTTTTTATCAAAAGTATTAAAATAAAAATGACTTAACTAAAAACATGTACAAATTTGTAAAATGATTGTTTAAATTTTTCTTTTTTAAAAAAAAAAGAAAGAAAGAAGTGAAATGAGTAAACTTTAAACCTCATTTTTCAAAATTCTCAACAATACATGTGTGCTTAAAAAAACAACGAAATAAAGTGCAATCTATAGCTTATTTAAAATAAAATATGTAGAATTATTGGATAAAAAAGTTTCCTAACAAAAATAATTATCATAAAAACATACTATGTATGTGTAAAAAATTGCACTAAATGCCCCTAACATATGAACTGAGGATCCGAAACACTCAAAACATAGACACATAAACTCCACAGACATTATACCTACAGACATCATATCTCAACTCAACGTACCAAATAGGCTAAAAGAGAAAGCCTCAACCACGGTCTAAGAAAGATGGAAACCTGATAGAGATACAAGCAAGACGCTTTTTTCAACTGAGGTTTAGATGCAAAATGGATAATATAATTTAACATTAATTCGTCAAAGGTAGTCATTAAAATCAGACAAACCATAAAATAGCAAAATAATGTAGAGTTAAGAGGGGCTATATAATATGTCAACTAAGAATGAAATAGGCAAAGCATAAAATAAAATAAAAAAGTATTAAGAACAGAACAAAACATAACAAAAGTAATGACTGGCCTCTTAGGAATTTTTTCAAACACCTTACCTGCAACATTGGTTCTTGAGCATGGCGGTGTTTGGCAAAGCTTTGTCTCATGGTTTTCACATTTGGCTGTCGTTGGTGTGCCTCTTTCAGTGGCGCCGTGTGGTTACCACGACACTTTAGCTTGTTGGTGGGCTAAGGAGGAGGTGGACAGCAAGTTCTTGAAGCCTACTGTTTGTATTGAAAAGATGAAAACGGAGTCTGGCGCGCATATTAAGTTCGAAAATTGTAATCCCGCTGTTCTCAAAAATATTGCCGCGTGCGTGAACAGTGATGTTTGTGTTTTTCTCATACCATTGTTATAATCAAATCAAATCAAAATGCTGTAAAACTAAAAAGTAATGCCGTATGGTAAAAGGAAAATAAACCCCTTTTAGATAACTAATCTTTCCTAATTCAAAAAAACATAATTTATCAATCGCCTACCAAAAAACCCAAAATATTTTATCTCAAATACAAGATATAGGATTTAGTAATTCTAGTAGGATTAGACTTCTGAATCTAAAAGGATTAGACTTTATCCATTTCATCCTATAAATATAACAATGTAATGTGCACTAAACTTACAAAGAAAATTTCTCAAACCTTCCCATACTTTCCTTAACTTTAGTTCAATTAATTAAAGTCTAAATTGTTCGTCATTCGTCATGTCTATCTACGATTACCTCTTCAAGTTCATTCTAATTGGAAATACAGGTAAGCTTTTTTAAATAATATCAAAATAGATTATTACTTTAAAAAAAAAAAAAAAAAAAAATTATTTATTTATTTTATTTTTACATGCGTAGGAGTTGGAAAATCTTGCTTGATGTCACAATATATAGGACAAATATTTCAACCGATTCATGATGTTACTATCGGCAGTGAATTTGGTGCTCGTATGATCACCATTAATCGCCGACTTATAAAGCTTCATATTTGGGATACGGTTTGTTTTCATCTTACAAATGCATACTTTATTTGATTGTGTGGTTTTAAACTGCAGGCTGGGGGGCGGGCGGGGATCCATCTAACGCCCTTTTGCTTTTTATTTCTTAAAAGATAAAATAAATAATTTTAAAAAACTAAAAGATATATGTGGCTTTTATTTCAAATAATTATTATTATCATGTCATTGGTAAATTAAAAGTAATAAAAATTGATAATAAAATGATATTATTTATTTTTTGCAGGCTGGACAGGAGACATTCAAATCAATTACAAGATCTTTTTATAGAGGAGCAATTGGTGCTCTTTTAGTTTATGACGTTACCAGGTGAGTTTCTACACATCATTCATATAAAATTAATTTAAATATTATAATTACATCTAAACATTTAATATTAGCTTCTTTTTAAACTTTAAAATGAAAAATTATCAAATACTACTTTATTTACCTATTTTTGATGTACAATTGTCAATAATTATTTTAATGGTCATATGCTAAATTCTATAGTAATTATTATATTTTTTAGAAAAAAATAATTTGAAATCGTCTTGTCAGGAGAGAGACATTCAATAATTTAAATAGCTGGTTAAGAGATATCAGGGAGCTTGCAGATTCCAACATATCAATTATGCTAATAGGAAACAAGGTTGATCTTGATCGTCGAAGAGAAGTAAGCCAAGAAGAAGGAGAGCAATTTGCAAAACAAAATGGACTCTTATTCTTAGAAGTATCGGCTAAGACAACTCAAAATATTGAAGAGGTTAGTTTCTGGATTTTGCTTTAAAATATCTATAATATAGTTTTTCATCTTTGAACTTTCATTACTATCGTAGATAATAGGTCTAGCAAATTCACAAGCTTTGAGTTCTAATTTCTTAGAAAAAAAAATTTGTGGAATAAAATTAAATTTAACTTATTAAATCTTTTTTATAGAAAAAATATCTTTTTGTGCATACATTTTAGAATGGTAACATGTTAATTGAAATACTCACTTTTTAGTCGTTTGGGGGTTGGTGTTAGTTTGTATTAGTTAATTAAAAGAATTTTAAGGAAATTAGTTTTCGATCGTTAAAATTGAGTTTTAAAATACTAGTATTCATATGGTGTTGTATTTGATATTGCAGGTATTCACAAAAATTGCATCTAATATACTGCAAAAGATTGAGGATGGTGTCATTGATTTATCCAATAAGGTAGGGTTTTTTTTTTTTTTTTTTTTTTTAATTTTTCGGAATTATTTTGCTCTTTTCCTTTTTAGTAGAAACTTAATGAAACTTAGATTATTGGAGTATAATTAATGTTAAGTTGTTAAACTCAAGGGTAAACATAAGATATTAAGGATAATTAAATATTTAATCATATTTATATTTGATTTAGAAAATGAAATGAATGTTTGTATTTCATTGAATATTTGCAGCCATTTGGAATCAAGGTTGGTTTGCGCGGGCAAGGGTCAGCCTCCGTAATAGCCAAAACATATACATTGAAAAGTAGATGTTGTAGCTTACAATGAACATCAACGACTTAGACTCTCCTCTTTTTTTTTTTTTTTTTTTTTTTTCTTCTTCTACTTCTTTTTAATTTTTCTTTAATGATTTATTTAGTTTTTTATGTACATTTTTTAAGTTTAATATTATACGAACGGAAAATTTAAATATCTAAATTTCTTGGTCGATGGTACATCTCTTACATAATTACGTTATGTTTCGGCTACTTGTTTAATAACTATTTAGGCTTTTATTCTATGATTTTTAAAATTAAGTTTATAACCACATTCTTTTACTTATAAATTTCTTTATTTCATTAATTTTTTATTTTTAAAATTTAAATTAAGTTTACCATTGAAATTAAGAAGTTCAGAAAAGCACACATTAATTTTAGAAACAAAAAATTAATAATGAAATTGATATGTAATGGAGTTGTTTAGTTGGATTAAAAAAAATTATTTGAAAACCACTCCCCAAATGATTGATCAAAATCAGTTTCTTTCCCGACCATTTATTTATGATTGCCTTACATCACCGTTTTGTTATCTTAAAATCAATCTCAAATATATCATATCATAGTATATTTGTTATAAAAACAATTAAAAAATTATATTAATTTAAAACTCTTCGAAAGAAAACTTTTGAGACAGATTATTCAATCGATGTATTGACTATAAATGCATTTTATTAAAAGTATTTGAAGAAAAAAAATGCTTAACTAACCTATTAGAGAAATAAAATAACACTCTAAAACTTGTTAAGACTAAACAACTCTTCGTACTAGATAATTTCACTTCTGTCATCTCTTAGTCGTATTGTGTAGATGAGTTCAATATTTTTTTCTTTGAGAATATAGATGAATTTAATATTTTATTTTGAAAATAAAATTATATTAAGTAATAAAATATCGAAAGAAAAAAAAAAAAAAAGAGATAAGTCAAGGGTATGGTTTGACTTAATTGAATTTTCTCAATTTTGTTATCTCAATTAATAAAATTAATTTTCTAACATAAAAACAATTAAAAAAAAAAAAAAAAAACTAATCACTAACCTTTCTCAAGAATTAGGGGATAACTTAATAGATTAGTTTCTACACCTCACTAGAAACTTGAAATCTATTAAAAAAAGAAAAAAAAAAAGAAACCTATAAAGTTGTATGAGATTAGGTAAGCATCTTTTATCTTTGTCTTTGTCTATTATTAAATATTCAAAAGCTAATTCAATTACTGTATGCTCATCTCTCTCTCAATTCATTTAATTCATTCTACTAAGTATTTTGTATTAATATCTCTTTTTTACCAATGTATTAAAACTAATGAAAAAGAGTATTTTAGAGATGTTTTAAACTCTTTTAGGAAAATTTAAGGATATTTTTAAAACATTTAAATTTTTAAATATATCTTTGACACAAAATACAAAGTTAAAGGGTATTGGCACTTTTTATAATTGAGTCAAATTTGCATACATTAGTTTCCATTTGCCCCAAAAATTCCCTAAAAACTCCAAACTTACCCAAATCATATCGTCAATTTCCTCTTGCAACTATTGATTTCAACTTTTTTGTATATAATTATATTGAATAACTACCTATTCAAATACATTATCGAGATATCGAATATTTGTTTTTATCAATTTTCTTCTCGTTTTTAACTTTTAGAAGGCAGATTTTAAGTTCATACAAACTTTTAACTGGTTCATTTTAATTTATGAACTTTTTAAGTGTCAATTTTAGTGTAATTCTTTATCGTTGTCACTAAAAGATGTCAGGAAATTATTTCACGGAGGAAACGAATGAGCGGTAGAAAAATAAAAGAGTTTCTTCTTTATTTATATATTTATTTTATTTTTGGCTATTTTAATCTTTGCCTGACAGTTTCCTAATTTAATGAGCAAAAATGAACAAACAAAACAGCTCGGTTAGAAATTCATGAACTCAGTTACAACAATATTTCAAATTTGAGTCCAAAAAACCTCAAATCTTAAAAAGGGTTGAAAAAATCATTATAATTCAAATTAAGGTTTAAAATGTTAATTTTTTCTCAATTTTACAAAAATGTTAATAAAACATCAATAAAATATCGTATTGATAGATATTTTTTAAAAAATATAAAAATATAAATTATTATTAAACTTGTCGATTCACTTTCTCATATCAATTTTGAATACGAAACTATTCCCAACTTGTATAAATTTAATACAAAAAAATATCTTTTGGGCTCCTAAATTTTGGGTCTAATTTCAATTTATTTCAAAATGTTACACATTTAGTCTTAAAATTTTGATTTTGGTTTTAATTTAGTCCCTAAGTTTCAAAATGTTACAATTTTATTTTTGAAATTTGAGTTTTATTTCAAGATTTTACATTTTTAATTTCAATTTTTTCGTGAAAAATTCAATTTCAATCATTAACATCAATTTAAAATAAATGTGAAGTGAAAATTTTAATTTTAATTTTAAAAGTGATAAAAATGAGTAAGACTTTAACCTAGATTAGTAGTGAGATGAAAAATGAAAAGGGTATTTAGTAAAAAATCAAAATTAAAAATATATTTTCTCAATTTAATATCATGGTTGTAATGATGGAGCGCACGCAATGGACAGATTGGGCCTCACCATGTCGAGAAGCTTCCTAACCAAAATCCAATATCTTACAACGAAAAAAAAAAAAAAAAAAAAAAAACTCACTCTAAAACCAAATTCCCGTCGGCCTTCCCCGCTGGCGGGGCCGTTTTCACATAGCGTGTCGTTTCAGGTCAAAAAAAGTTCTAAATTCCCTCTTCAGAACTTGCTTCAATCATCTTCCATTCCATTACATCACCAATTTCTCTGGGTTGATTTCCGCTTCTTTGTCTAGTGATGTCGTACGATTATCTATTCAAGTACATCATCATCGGGGATACAGGTTTACTCACAATCTTTGTTTTGATTACTTTTCTTCTGGGTTTGTTTTGAAATTGGGGTTTTTGTGTGGGTTACAGGTGTGGGCAAATCTTGCTTGCTATTGCAGTTCACGGACAAGAGGTTTCAGCCCGTGCACGATCTCACTATTGGCGTTGAGTTTGGTGCTCGCATGGTCACCATCGATGGCCGACCTATTAAGCTTCAGATATGGGATACTGTGAGTTTCACTTCTTATTGCGTTTGCCTTTGCAGATTTTAATTTTTTTATATATGTAAGTTGCAATATAGAATATGAGAAAGTAACAAGAACTGGAGGATTCTATTATGATGAACAATTTCAGATGGATTTTGGTTTGGTAAGTTTTTGTCTCTACCTATGGGCCTTCTGAGATCAATCTTTTGGATGTGAGAACTTTACCCTCTGGTTTCGTTGACAGGATCGGTGATCTGTGTGTGGTACCAAGAACTTTAAGTGATCCTACGAAATCTCTTCAGAAACTCAATTGTATTCGTCGATGATCTTTTATTCATATCAATTGATTTCAGTTTGTCATGTTTGGATCATGTTTTGTGGGAATGTTAGTTTTCTAAGGCTATTAGGGACACATTTTTGTAGGCTTTAGGTGGCCAGCCAGATCGCTTGTAACAGATTGTGCAGGGCTATGGTAGAGGAGGTTTTATATCATCTTCCTTTTGAGATTGATTGAGGGCTTTTTGGCACTCTGCTTTCTTCACAGTCTAATGGAGTTTTGACTTGCGAGGAATAGGACGGGTTTTAGAGATGTTTAGAGCTTTTGGAGGCGATTAGGGCCTTGAATTGGTTCAATGCGTCCCTTGTGCATCAGTTCATTCCTTCTCAATAGAAGTTGGTTTCTTCATGAATCAAAATGATTTCACAATGGATTATGAAGTATTTTCTTATCGAGAATATTTCTTGTTATCCGCTGGTCTATGCTAGCCATTACTGGTTATGAATTATGGGGGACAAGTTATCTTTCCAGTCATCTATTCCATAAGGGCAAGATAGGAAAAGATGGCCAACAGATCGATTTGTTGCCTTGTATATACCCTTCCCATTATAGAAGGAGGTAACTTTTTGTTGATATGAATGCCCTGAAAGTGAAGACAGAGACCAAACAGAAGGCATTAGACTTATTTCTATATGTGTAGTGTGGTGGTTGGGCCTACCCACCCTATTTTTTCCATGATCTATTATAGGTCTATTGGAATCGACCACTTTGATCAATTGCCCCTGAATTTGACCGGATTCAAAATAAATGGGTGAGTGTCCTAGCCAGCTTACACGCACCTTGCCTAATCTCACAGGGTAACTTGCTTGACCCTACAATATTTAGGTGTCAAGGAAATCTAGTTATGTGAGGATCCCCTTTTATACCGAGCAAATTTTATTGTTAGTCTAGTTATACAACCAGGGGAGAATCTTGCAGACATGTGAATTTTCAAGCCACTCTTTACTACTCCCTAATGTAGGTTGAGATTGGCCAATTAATTGTGAGGGGATCAGAGCTAGCATATAATTGTTCCTCTCAACCGACCTAGGAATTAATTTCCTATGAGTTTCCTTGACACCCAAATGTTGTAGGGTCAGGCGGGTCGTCCCGTGAGATTAGTCGAGGTGCGCGTAAGCTGGCTCGGACATTCACGGATATAAAAAAAAAAAATATAATAATAATAATAATAATAATAATAATAATAATAATAATTGTTCCTCTCAATTAACAAACTGGAATTTTTATAATGTCTGATAATTCATTTGTAGTTCTTTTTTCCTCTCCTTATTTTCTTATTTTGAGTACAACAATTGTGGGGTGTGGAATCGAACCTTAACCTCAAATAAGGGAGTACATGCCAGTTACCACTGAGTTAGTGCTTGCTTTTCTTATTAGAATTTGTTCTCGTGGATCACATATCATTCTTAGAATAAATGAGTTTCCTTAGGAAGCAATGGATCTATGAATGGCAATTTCAATGTTACAATGATGTTCAGTTTCACGACTTATATAATTAAAGTTCTTCAAAATAATCTTAAAGGTAAAAATGGCAAACCATTACCATCTGTTTGGAAGCTCCTCAGAAAATAAACTTTGACTTTTGCTTTTAAAACAATTTTCAAGAACTGTCATTGCTTAATTCCATGAGAATGAAAATTGTACTCTTGAAATCATTATTCACTAGCCATGATCAAACAATTATCCAAATATAAACTTCCATGAATTTTTGTTAAAAGAATGCAATTTTTTTTTCAAAACAGCTGTCAAACAGTTCCTTATGTTTGCTAAGCATCAGACGGTAGATTCTTTACTGGTAATGGTGAAAATAGATGATGTTTCTCCTTGTAGAAAACTCCTTTTCCTTTTGGGTAGATAAGGAAGGGACATTTACTTTATTGCAGGCTGGGCAAGAATCATTCAGATCAATTACAAGATCTTACTACAGAGGGGCAGCTGGTGCTCTTTTAGTTTATGACATTACCAGGTGAGTGTGAGTCTGATGGATGGATGAGATTAACTTTTCTTATTGTCTCAAAATTGTCTCTTCTTTCTAATTATTAGCTATATTTCATTGCATTGAACTTGGGGATGTTTGCTTTGCAACCAAGAGTGCAAATCTGTAGAGCTAGTTTTATTATGATTGACCAATTTTTATTTACCATGTGGCTGCTCTTGGTAAAGATTGACAACCAATCTTCACTAAAATATCCCCTTGCAGTTTTTTTTTTTTTTTTTTTGAGAAATCTGAGATCATCCATGATATTGTTATCAGGAGGGAAACTTTCAATCACTTGGCAAGCTGGTTGGAAGATGCTCGGCAGCATGCAAATCCCAACATGTCAATTATGCTTGTAGGAAACAAGGCTGATCTCGCTCATCGAAGAGCTGTAAGCAAGGAAGAAGGAGAACAATTTGCGAAAGAAAATGGACTCTTATTCTTAGAGGCGTCTGCTAGAACAGCACAAAATGTTGAGGAGGTCAATTTTGTTTTATATAATATGACATGTGCTTCTAAAAATGCGAACTGTGTTGTAGATTATCTTGATATTTGATTTTACAGGCATTCATAAAGACTGCAGCTAAAATACTTCAAAATATTCAAGAAGGTGTCTTTGATGTATCCAACGAGGTAAATTGAGTCTATCTTTTGTGGTAAAAATGTAGACATTGATTGGGAATACTACCTACCCATTCTGCATTGTGATATTACTTGTTTGACAATTATCTGACACTATGGGCATTCATACGACTGCAGTAGGTTTTAGTACAAACTAGTGGCACTGGGACGTGTGAAATTATCAAAGGGCCATAGTAGCAATTTGTCTGGAATATTAAAACTATAGGAGTTTTATGATAACCAATATTGTAGCATTAGATTCTTATCTCAAGAGATTAGTTAAAGTTGTTCATAAGTTGGTGTGAACACCTATGAATATAAAAAAAAGTTTGGCATTTGTGGCACAACATTTTCATTCTTGCTATTATTTTTGGGGGTTGTGATTAGAGAGAAATAGAAGAGTTTTTTAAGAGCTTGAGAGATCTTGGGAGGAAATGTGGTCTCTGATTAGGTTTAACGCTTTGGACAATATTGGCCAAGATATTTTGTAATTATCCTCTAGATTTGGTCCTTTTGGATTGGACCCGTTTTTTGTGAGATATTTTTGCGTTGAGAGTGTTTCATTTTGTTGGGCTGTTCTGTATTCTTTCAGTGAGAATATCAATTTCCTTTTTCTCCGAGCTTAAACTACTGTTAGCATAGTTTCTATTTTAAGAACATATTGCAACCATGAAGAACAAAAATTGATTTTTATGATACAACTGTTTGTATTGAATATTGCAGTCATCTGGGATCAAGGTTGGTTATGGGCGTCCTCAAGGGCCATCGGGGGCGAGAGATGGGACAGTTGCACAGCGAGGTGGATGCTGTGGCTAATTGTAAAACCAAAAGAAAGTATTGTGTATATGATTAAGAACCATTTTGTGCAAGTTGTTTTACTCTTGTGCAAACTGCCATGTTAAGTTCTTGTGTAAGCATTGAATGTACAATGTACAGTGTCTGATCATATAACTCAGAAGTCTACTTCCCAAACTATTACTTTACCACTCATTCTCAAATCAATTTCTTGACGATATTATGAAGTTTAGTCTGTACATTTGATTAGATCTTGTGTCCATCCATTTGTTATATCCTTTGCCATGGTATGTTTTCTTGTAGCTTTTTAAGTTTTAAGCTCAGGGTGGGTTCATATATGAATCTGTTCCTTGCATTGGAATTTGGTTGATATTCAGACTCTTCTTTTAATTGGGGTTTAGTTTATACAATCTCAAAACTTTTACATACTATTTAGCATTCAAGTTCGTTTCACATTGGTATACCTCTATAATATAATCTTATACATATTAGGGCAAGTTATAAAAATTTACCTTGAAATATGGTGGTTGTAACAATTGGTAAATTTTGGCATGTTCATAAATTTGTGAGTAAAAATTGATTTTTTTTCCTTAGTTTTTTCAGTTCAATATGTGATATGCCTCAAATTGACCACTCGAAAGGACAATAGGACGAGGTTGGAAAACCTGATGTAGTAATAGATAGAGCGGCCCAGCCCAAAACTTTTCTAGTGATTGGGCCTCCTGAGGCCCAACCCATCTAAACCGATATAAGAGATAAAGGGGCTATCTACATGGTCAGCCCATCCAACCTTTTATGTATAATATTTGAAAAATTATAAAATACAGAACTGATTTATTAAATACAGAATGTGCTAAAGTTGAAAAAAAAATAATAATAATAATAAAAATAAAAAAGTCAGAGCGGGAAGGGGCAGGTGGGGTAGAAGTTGAATTTTAGAAACAAAAAGGGTTCAGTTTCCCGCCCTAAAATTATATAATTTTCAATCAAATTTCCCAAAATTTTCCCTCCAGTCCCTTTTTCCAAATTTTTTATTTTCGAAATTTCACTTTCTGTTGCCTCTTTGGGGGTATTATGGCAATAGATTTGCTATTGGATTCTCATTTAGTCTATGTTAGTTCAAATGTCTAATTTTAGTAGGTTCAATTTTAAATTCGTCCATAAAATTAGTTTATTTTTAACTTTTTTTTAAAAAATAAAATAAATTCGTCTCTACAAGTGCTCTTTGTAAATTTGAAAATATGTTTATACAATATTTTTCATTACATAAAAATTATTATTACTATTTAACCAATTTCAACAAAAATATATATATATATATTATTTAACATTATTTTCGCCCAAAATTTATAATCCATCCAAGATTTTTTTTTTTTTTTGTTCGTTTAGGAAGAAACTTGAAAAATTAAAAAATCAACCAAAACAACTCTCAAATTTATGTATAAAGCAAGACATAAGAGTAATTTTTTTAATACAATAAGGATAAGATGATAACTTTACATTATCTAAATGCGAAACATGTTGAAAAAAACTAAACATAAACATTTTGAGGTAATTTTTTACAATAAATCAACTCATCAAACAATATTCAATAGGCCATAATACAGCAGAATTTCCTAACTTCTGATGTATCTCAATTGTTAAAGATTCTTGTATAATTGATAAAAAATAAAAAAAATAAAACAAATTAAAAGGGAACCTTAATTAATTTAATTTATAAATTTTTAAACAGCCATCAAAATGGTGATGCTTGGTTTAAATGTGGACGGCAGAATACACAACCACCCAGAATTTAAAAAAAAGAAATTGGGTGAAATTTAGATAAAAATTTAAATCACCCGCTATTTTTCAACCTATCCCCAAACTAATCTATAAAAGCCCTAGTTCTCCTCTCCTTCCTCCACCATAAGAATAAGAAATCCCCAAATCCACCCGGAACCCTAAAACCCTCTTCTAATTTCCGACCATGCCTGCAATTCCCGATGAGCCTCTCCTCGCCCCCAACCCCGATCGCTTCTGCATGTTCCCAATTCATTATCCTCAAATCTGGGAGATGTACAAGAAAGCCGAAGCCTCCTTCTGGACTGCCGAGGAAGTCGATCTCTCACAAGACCTTCGCCACTGGGAATCCTTAACTTCTGACGAGAAACATTTCATCACTCATGTCCTTGCCTTCTTCGCTGCTTCTGATGGCATCGTTTTGGAGAATCTCGCCGGACGGTTCATGAAAGAAGTCCAAGTTGCTGAAGCTAGAGCTTTCTATGGATTCCAAATTGCCATCGAGAACATCCATTCCGAGATGTACAGTCTTCTCCTTGAAACCTATATCAAAAATTCAAACGAGAAGAATCGGTTGTTCCGTGCTATTGAAACTGTCCCCTGTGTCAAGAAGAAGGCTGATTGGGCGTTAAAGTGGATTGATAGCACGGAATCGTTCGCCGAGCGTATTTTGGCGTTTGCCTGTGTTGAGGGAATTTTCTTCTCAGGTAGTTTCTGCTCCATTTTCTGGTTGAAAAAACGTGGGTTAATGCCTGGATTAACGTTCTCAAACGAGTTGATTTCACGAGATGAAGGGCTTCATTGTGATTTTGCTTGTTTGTTGTATTCATTGTTGAGGAAGAAATTGAGTGAGGATCGAGTGAGGGAGATTGTAACAGAGGCCGTTGATATAGAAAGGGAATTTGTGTGTGATGCTTTGCCGGTGGCTCTTGTTGGAATGAATGGGGACTTGATGAGCCAATACATAGAATTTGTGGCAGATAGGTTGGTTGGAGCCTTGGGATATGGCAAAATCTATAATGTTCAAAATCCGTTTGATTGGATGGAGTTGATTTCGTTGCAGGGGAAGACTAATTTCTTTGAGAAAAGAGTCGGTGAATATCAGAAGGCATCTATCATGTCTAATTTGAATGGAAATGGAGGAATCCATGTGTTTAAGATGGATGAAGACTTCTGAGTATTAAACATGAAGATGAGTTCGCTGTGTAGAATAAAAATTTGTGGGTTCTTCTTCTGTCTTTTAATTCTCATCTGTAACTTAGTGTTAATGATTAGATTTTATTATGTTTGTTTAATTTCTTCTTAGTTGAAAATGAAACATAAAAAGGTTTCATCTTTTTGAATTTGTTTCTGTATTTTTTTTTTCCATCTTTTTCTACTGCAATAGGTGTTTATGTTTGAGATATGGGATAAAGAATCATTTTGTGCAACTTGTTTTAGTGTTGTGTATCCTTAGAAAAGCATTGATTGTACAATGTATAGTGTCTCATCATAAAACTCCGAACTCTACTTCCCAAACTATTACATCCTCTGTCCATCCATATTTTATATCCTTTGTCAGAAAAATTTGGATCTTTAGTATTTCTGACCCAATATTCAACCTTTTGCTTATGTCATATTATTAAGAAATTACCAAAATAGATTGTTGTGTGATCTTACCCTTTGCTCTTGTAATTCTCACTGCAAAGATTTTAGATTTTTTTCACACTTTTTTCTATTCTCTCACAACTTGTTCTCGTTATTTGTTCTTGGCTCTCACTTTTTGCAATAAAAGAAAGCGAACAACAAAAATTGCAAGATTGAAAATGAGGTAGCAAAAAAAAGAGTAGCAAAGTGCCGCACCAAGAAAAAAGAAAGGATCTTTTATAGCTTTTGAAGATAGTATTTTTCAAACTAGGCTATGAAATGAAATGAAAAAAAGAAGAATAGGGAAATGAAATGAAAAAAAGAGGGGAATGGAAAAAGCTTTTGGCATGGGCCGTGGGTCAATAGCATTCATGACAACAATCCATGTCTTCCAAAAGCTAGGGCTCTCTCACAATTCAAGATTTCCTTTTGCAGGTAAAGAATAAGCACTCTTCTTCTTCCTCTCTTTTAGTTCATACCACAACAAAGAAGATGAGTGGTTCTCAAATCTATACTCATCAATGCCCTTCCACCTCCTTATTGTTAAACTTAGAAGCACTTTTCCAATCTTCCTTATCCTTGCACCCCACGAAACTGGCAAGCTTATGCTAAATCAGTCTTCAAAATTTGGGATGTAAATTGTTGCAATTTGTCCAAAAATCACTTCACTAGCCTCGACAACCCACGTTGTAATTTCTCCCAGTGCGCATACCAACTGTTGGATAAAATTTCTGTACTAAGCACCATCGCATTTGAGTTTTTGTGAGAACTTGAACAAGAGTTTTAGCTAAGTGAATAGCAATAGCACTCTACCACTACACCCCGTTCCAAAGAGATTATAGCTATTCATTTCACTTCTCATTGAATATTTGTTGATGACTATGGAGGACTTTTGTCTTTTTCTATTTTCTTCAATCTCTACCTCTTGATTTTCATATGGTTGATAAGAACATAATCTACCCTTGATCTCAGCCAAAAGACCAAGAAATGTGTATGTTGAAATTAATTTTTTGTGGTTGTTTTGTTATAATTAAATTTATGGTGTTGTTATGCTTATCTCTACTTTATAAGATGTCTATTTCTAAAAAATTTCTTAGTGAACTTTTTTTTTTTTTTTGGGTGTGTGTAGAACTTTAATGTTTGGTTGTCTTTAAAATTTCAATTTTATGAATTACAATTTAATGAAAACAAATGTTGTTCGTAATTGCATCCAAGGGTGTGAATTGCAAGAAGAAAAATGTAATATTCAAGTGTCTCCCATATTTGGTTGATATTGAAAACTTGGGTAATCATTCTTTCTCAATTATATACTTTTTATGATTTATTTTACCATCTTCATTACCAACTGAACTTGTGGAAAGCGTTGTTCTTGGAGCACCCATATCAATTGAGGATCAAAAAACTGGGAAGATGCTTGAAAGGTGTGATCATATGTTTACTTTATTTTTTTTTTAATTCCTATGTGCACATACTTTACTGATAACTACATATTTAATTTATTTCCCTTATGTCATTAGCAAATATTATATCTTTCATATAGGTAATTATTTGAATTATAAGTCTTAATCGACTATAACTTTGTTCGATTCGAAGTTAACGCTTGGCGAGATGACGAAAACCGAAGTCTCGATAGTGTGGGTATTTTTATAACCCAACCTCTGCCAACTACCCCTCAGCATGGCATCTTCAAACTTCACTAATACGTTCCTCTAAGATGTCTCTAACTTTTCTGATCCAAGAATCTTGGCAGAACTTGGTGACATTGGTGCATAGATGAATAATTTCTTTTAAAAAAACTCCTCAACTTGTACTTTTCATTGATTGTTGTCGTGTAATCTTTAAACTGATTATTGGTGCATGTAACACCTGCCTGTAGCTCGAGCTTGCGGCTTGATCTAATGAAGCTTTCAGTTTCAATTTTTGCCTACTAAACTTTGTATTCAACTTTCACTTGGAACTCGAGCTCACAAGATTACTTGTAGTTTTTTCCTTTACCTTAACAAAACTAGTGCTCTTGCCCCCTACTCATGCACGAGTGATTCTATTCATGAGAGAAAAATCTCGTTGCTTGAGTAAGTTAGAAGACTCAAAATGCTTTATTATCAACTTGGAAAATTAATAATTCTCATTACTCGAATGAAAAGAAACTACGAAATGCTTGTTGGAACTTTGAAGCAAAGCTAATAAATACAGAATACTCATTACGAAAAAGGAATCTATTGAAAATAAAATTTGAGATGTTCAACGTTCCATGGGTGAGGTAAGCTTTTTCCATTCATATCCACTAAGCTATAGGTTCTAAAGGGCCCTCCCAATTTGGTTCTAAGAATCTGATGCTAGGATCCTTAGTGTTGGGCATGACCCACCAAAGAACTAAGTCACCTACTCTAAAGCTTTGCTTACACATTCGGGAATTATAATACCGAGAACTCGATTTTTATACTCTGTAACTCAAAAATGTGCAGTTTCACGACGTTTTTCCAAAAGGTCTAGGTTTAATCGGAGTTCTCATCGTTCTTAGTTAGATCAAATTGTTTGACCTCAGGCAAAGGGATTCCGATCTCTACTAGCACCACAGCTTCTACCCCAAATGCTAGTGAGAAGGGGTCTCACAGTCGAAGTTCACATTTTCGTCCAATAGGCCAACAATACATTAGGTAACTCTTCTAGCCATTGATGAGCACTCCAAAAGTGCTTTTTTTCCTCTTAAATTAGGGATGTTTTTATGAGATTTTACGTGTTTGCTAGTGCTTTTTAGGTGATTATGGCAAAAATTAAGTGTCAAAGGCTAGAAAGACTAAATCGAGCCAAAACCGAGCGAAAAACGGAAGAAAATGCAAGAAACACCTAAAAACAAGGCAGCGTAGCCGGGAGCGTTGTTCCGCTGCCCTGCTGCGCTTTAGAACCGAGAGCATAAAAAATTGGTAGTAGAGGGAATGTACCGTCGCTGCGCTGTGCGAAGAGCATCACAGCGTTGCGGCGCTGTGATTGAAACTAGCCTTCCACGACGAGCAGCATCACAGAGTGTTGCTGCGCTGCACTTTAATGGTGGACAACGTCGTTGTGCTCTCCAAGAGCGCAGCGATGCCAACTTTCCTAAAATTAAAAAAAAATCTTCAATTTTGGAAAGAATTTGGGCGGCCAAGTCTATATATTGAAGGGTTTCTAGCAACCCTAATTACAAAATACAGAGCCTCAAAGAGTGAGTTGGCTGCAAGGAAGAGAGAAGAGTTTGAGAGAGAGTTTGGCGTCGTTCGAGTTCTCAAAGTGAAGATCAACGAAGTCTTGGTGGTTCCTCCTCAATCAAGGGCTTCTTTACAGTAGAGTTTTCTTTTCTTTACACTCTTTCTATGCTGAAAATTGTGTTGAACATGTTGTCTAAAGCTATGAGTGGCTGAACATTTTAGTTTTAGGGTATTGATGAGTTGTTTATGAAGTTATGCTAATGTTGTAATAAGTATGGTTTTCATTGTTATTGTGCTTAACTCTTGTTGATTGGTCATCCATGTTTACTAGATTAGATGTATGATTTAAGGAACTGCATGTCTAATTGGATCTATAACAATGAATCGTTATTAATCTCTCATGGACATAGTTAGGTTAATAATGAAAGTTGCTAACGACTAATCTTAATGCCATGTGATTTAACTTGGTTTTACGATGTTAGTAATAAATTAGGTTGCATGAGAAAATGTTGTTTTTGATAGAAGATAACCGATATTTATGTTTCTAAACTTAAGCATATGAATTGCAATTAATTCCATGAACCCTAGAATGTTGCATAATGGATTAAACAAGAATTCAATATCCTAGAACTCTCTTGACTCTTGGCTTTCACTTTTAATTGCTTTCTTTATTTGCTTTCTCAATCACAACTTGAAGTCGAATCCTCAAATAAAATTAACTCAACTCTAGAATAGGTAAGTAATTTAAACTTTCATAATTGGATCCTTAGTGGAACGATATTCAAACTTTGAATGTCTTATATTATAACTTGACCCGTGCACTCGCGGCTTGCATCAAGTTTTTGACACCATTATCAAGGATCCAAGGAATAGTTTTTATTGCTTAATATTCATAAGAGTTGATAGGTCTTAATTTGAAGTGTATATTATTTTTCTTGCTAATTTTGTCGGTTTATGCCTCTTGACGATACTAATATTCTTCCTCTTGATCCCAAGATTGATAGGACATTTAGAAGGAATCTAAGAGTTCAACACAATCCCATCAAAGAGATGCCGGAGGAGATACCTTAGGCAATTTGAGACTACTTTCTACTGACACTACCGGCAAATCAACCCGACATTGTGAACGTGCCTATCAACGTCAACAACTTTGAGCTAAAATTGGAGTTGATTCAAATGGCTAGAGATCTTGCTTGTAGAGGAAGAACAAATGAAGATCCTCATAAGTACCTTCTGTCTTTCCTAGAGATATACCAAGCAAAGGATTGGTTGGAAACCATACAACCGGAGGGCATCACTACATGGGAGATCTTGGCTCAAGCTTTCTTGAACAAATATTTTCCAGCGGCCAAGTTCCAAAGGTTGAGAATGGAGATTGTAACATTCCGCCAACAAGAAGAGGATCAGTTGTATGAGGCTTGGGAGAGGTACAAGGATTTCTTGAGATGATGCCCTCAACATGGTTATCCGGATTGATTGCAAATTCAACTATTCTACAATAGATTGTCAAGTTCAACAAAATTCATCCTAGATGCCACCGCTGGAGGATCTATCTTTTCTAAAACTGCTCAAGAAGCCCATACCATATTTGAAGACTTATCCAACACATCTTACAATTGGTCATGTGAGGGCCATAACCTTGCCGAATTATTTTCTTCGCGAGGGATCGAGCTCTAGAGTGATTGCCATACTCCTTTGTGAATTTCCCGCATGATATAATCTATCTCATCTAAGTCAAAACTCTTCAGAAGGGGCGGAGAATAACCCCTCTTATACAGTCTGTCATTGTTTATCACATAGTGGGCTGCCTTGCATCTCAACCGTCAAGCTTCAACTTTTTTGTCCAGCAATATCACTCCCTCAAGATATTTAATTATGAGGTCATCTAGTTGTGATGTTTGACATGGATTTGGTCCTCTATCTCGAGGAATATTAGCCCAATATCCTGCAAAATGAACAAATCTAAACACTGGTGTGGTATTGAGCCAAATCCACTCCGACGACTCAATTGGTAGAAAATAAGTCTAAGTTCTTAGCATACTTTACTTCAATTGTAGCTTGACCATTATATAGGTCGAACTTTTCATAATTGAAAGGTGGACGACCTAACTTCTTCTAGGTGACTCCCCCTAAGTACTTGTTATCTACTAAAGCCATTAACAGAGTCGTTACTCATCCAAGCCATCATTACGTAAATCTGTGGTTTTGAGTGTAAATCGATGTCTGTATGTTAGCTTAACCCTATTTAAAGTATGTTGTTCAATCCTTGCTTAAAACTGTTTATTAGGTAAAAGTCAAAGTATAAGGTTGACAGGGGATGCTGTAAGAGGGTCGGTGTCCGCTGTCCTCACACCTTCTCTTAAGTTAGGGTACTTGGGAGGGGGTGTGACATCAATGCTACTCAATGTCGAAACATCCTTAGTTGGGGCGGAGAAATCTTGACACACCCAACGTCAAATATCCTTAGCTGTGTGGAATAGTCTCAACACAACAACGTCTATCATACCTCTATGTGCACATAGATATCATATCCTGGGTTACCCGAATACCTTCTCAAGTTCTTTAGTACTGGGTCCCATAAACGAGATTTAAGCCACCCACATGCCTTCTCCGAGTGCTTCAGCATTGGGGCCTATCTCTATACTCATGTTACCCACATGTCTTCTCCGAGTCCTTCAGCATTGGAAACCATTTCTATATCCCGGCTACCCACATGCCTTCTCCGTGTCCTTCAGCATTGGGAGCCTTTTCAAAAACATTATTAAAAAACAACATGCTTTGAGAATATCATAATAAAGATTTACGAGTTTATAACAATTCAAATTCTTACAAACTCATTAACAATCATCAATGCTTTCCATAAAATTATAGGTTAATAAATAGCATGCCTTTCGTAAAACTCATTTAACAACTAGCATGCTTCAAATGATTTCCAATGTAAGACACATAATATGCATGCACCTAAAAACACACACTTCCTTTGAAGCAAATAATCCTCATAGCACGTTAAAACCTGTGAAAAGCATAAACATATAAACATGTTTCCAAACATAATCATACAACATAAAAACTTTATTTAAAGTAGACTCATTTTAAATAAAATTGTCACTCACTACTTATCCCGGGCCTTTAGTGGGTTATACGCCTTTCCTAGCTCCTCTCGGCCTGAAATAATACGTTTCCCTTTGTTAGATTTCCTTAAAATTCCTTTTTACATAGGAAACAAGCCTTAGACATTCATATTATTCACCACCGAGACCCTACCACATAAAGAAAACCATAACCGAGACTATAATCCATGAAGAAATGCTCAACCAAGGCTATATTTCGTTTAAAAGTTCATTAATGAATGAGATTCAACCATTAGCGAGACTAAACCAACGAAAACAAGCAAAAACCAGCAGTACCAGCGAGACTGTAGACGAGCAACACCAGCGAGAGCTGCGAGACCAGCGAGATTTGTGAGACAAAATCCACTAGACACGTTCCCAGTGTCGTCCAATTTTCCAGCGAGATTCGCTCCCTCTATTGCTGTCTTCGCACTACTAACTGTTAAAAGTTGCATTTCCACCCCAAATTAGAACTTCTTCTCTTCTACAAACTTGTAACGAAATGTGTTTTCTAGCTTACCTCAAAATTTCAGAGCTTAACTTCTCTTCGTTCGAGAGATATTCTCAATTTACTTCGCTCTACTCTAGATCACTCGGGAAATCTGTATCAGTCGCTTCCACCTAAAATTTAACATGTTTATCTTCATATTCAGCTCAACTATCCTTCACAAGAGTTGTTAAGAATTGAGTTAACTTACTAACTTCAAATTTTCAGCTTCAAAATTGGTCTCTTCAGCTTGCTATTCACCAAACACCATACTTTGCTCAAATTGTGTGACAGCAACCAAACCTTCTGTTTCAGCTTCAATTACACCACGAAACCGACCAGAATTCTACACGAGTTTGCCCTAGACTCCTTCTTTTTCCTCCCTACAACACTAAACTGCAAGATGGGGTCGGTTGAAGTTTAAGAAATGGGGATAAGATCAACAACTTCGGCTTATGCACCCAAAAAGTTCCTGCCGACTTACTCTCCACTATCTCCTTCCTTTCCCTTTTTTTTTTTGTTTATTTATTATTTTTCCTTTTTCTTTTCTTTTCTTTTTCCCTCTTTTTATTTCTTTTTATTTAAGAGAAAAAATAAGAAAACAAAAAGAAAATCCGTTTTTACGTCCCAATTAATATTCGAAGTAAATTCTAACTCAGTTTCCTCTTAATGACTTAAATATTCAACTTACCAAAAATAATTTCCGACTTCCTCAACTTCTTCTTTCGATCTACAAGAGGGAGAACAAGTAAATAAGTTCACAACGATACTATGTACTTATGTTTAGCAGTTACAAATGAAAGTAAGGTTTACAAGAAAAATCTTTAATAAATCTCCTGTAAAATCGTGCATGTCCTAGGAAGCTTCTGACTCCCTTCACATTGTTGGGAGGTGACAATTGTTCAATGGGGGCTATTTTAGCCCTATCCACCTCCAATCCCTTTTGTGAGACTTTGTGCCCCAGGACGATGCCCTCCTTAACCATGAAGTGACGCTTCTCCCAATTTAAAACAAGGTTAGCATCTTGGCACCTCTGTAAAACACGAGTAAGATTAGCAAGACAAGAATCAAATGAAGACCCAAATACAGAAAAATCTTCCATGAAAACCTCCATTATGTCTTCAATGAGCCCCTGAAAAATAGACATCATACAACGTTGAAAAGTAGCAGGGGCATTACACAAACCAAAAGACATTCTCCTAAAAGCAAATGTCCCATAGGGACATGTAAATATTGTCTTTTCTTGATCCTCAGGAGTAATGAAAATTTGATTATAACCTGAATATCCATCAAGGAAGCAATAATGAGAATAACCTGCAAGTCTATCAAGCATTTGATCTACAAAAGGAAGGGGGAAAATGATATTTTCTAGTAGCCTTATTCATCTTCCTATAATCAATGCATACAAGCCATCCTGTTACAGTTCTAGTGGCTATCATCTCATCTTTTTCATTCTTAACCACAGTCATACCATCTTGCTTAGGTACTACCTGAATAGGACTTACCCATGAACTATCAGATATGACATATATGATTCCTGCATTCAAAAGCTTGAGCACTTCTTTCTTAACTACCTCCTGCATGGCGGGGTAAGTCTCCTTTGGTGCTCTACTGATAGGTTAAAGGTATCTTCTATCAAGATTCTATGCATACAGATCGACGAACTAATACCTTTAAGATCCTCAATAAACCAACGGCAGACTTATGATCCCTTAACACTCTCAACAATTTTTCTTCTTCCACAGAATTAAGGTAAAAAGATATTATAACAAAAAAAGAAGATAAATCATCTAAAAATGCATATTTCAAGTGAGGGGGTAACACCTTTAATTCAAGTACAGGTTTCTCAACATTATTGACCTGCTATCTAACCACCTAGCATACAAAGCTATTTCATTAAAAGTAGTATCCACATTCTCAACATCCATTATGCTTTGTTCTAGATGATCACTAGCCAACATAACCTCTACATGCTTTGAAATAGTATAATCAATTATGTTTATAGCATGACAAGTACTACTCTCATCATGATGGCTCAAGGACTTATAAATATTAAATACAACATTCTCATCATTTACCTTTAGAGTCAACTTCCCTTGTTGGAGATCTATGATAGCCTTCCCAATTGCTAGGAATGGCCTCCCAAGTATGATAGGAATCTCAGAGCCTTCCTCCATGTCCAAAACTACAAAATCTGTAAGGAAGAAAAATTTGTCAACTTTAACTAATAAATCCTCAACAATACCTCTAGGATAAGCTAAGGATCTATCGGCTAGTTGTAAGGTGATGGTAGTAGGTTGCACTTCTCCAATGTCTAACTTCCTATAAACAGACTAAGACATTAAATTAATAGAAGCACTAAGATCACAAAAAGCTCTAGTAACATTTAAAGAGCCAATAGTGTAAGGTATAGTAAAACTCCCTAGATCTTTCAATTTTTGTGGTAGCTTCCTTTACAGCACAGCAGTGCATTCTTCAGTCATGTTAATCATCTCATATTGCCCAAACTTCTTCTTTTTAGACAAGACATCTTTCATGAATTTAGCATAGTTGGGTATTTGCTCTAAAGTCTCAGCAAATGGGATATTAATATGAAGCTTTTTAAATAATTCAATGAATTTAGCAATGAGAGTCTAATTCTTTTTCTTAAAACGTTGAGGGTAGGGCAAGGTATTAGGTACAAAAGGTAGAAGGTTAGATGACTTACTTGAAGATGCCGACTCCTTTACCTTTGCCTCTTTTTCGAAGACCACCTTGGGTTCATCTTCTATGATAGGCTCTTGGATGGTCTCTTCTACCTCTTGCTCCTCATCCTCATCATCGATCAAGGGAGTGGACAGCTTTTTCCCACTCCTCAAAGTCACGACCTTGCACTTCTCCTTTGGATTTCTCTCGAGGCAACTAGGGAACTTACCCTTTTAATGTTTGGAGGGAAGTGGCAATTTGGCTGATTTGAACCTCGATGTTGTGAATAGCCTTACCATGACTTTGTACGATGCTTTCCAATGCGGTGGTCCTTCCTCTTGACTCTTTTATCAACTCCACCATCAAGTCTTCTAAATTGGACTTCTTCTCGGTGTGTGATGGACCTACATTGGAAAAACCGGGAGGACCTTGCAAAACATTCCTATTGTTAGCATAAGAAAAATCTTCATGGTTCCTCAAGATTGGATGGTAATGAGTTGGAAGTTGTTGTTGGTGGTGGACTCAATAGTGTCCTCTATCAACATAATTGGTCGTCTCATTGTCTCCTTGTTCCAACTTTTTTTGTGTAGACATCTCCGATGCCAAGGCGGCAAGAGATGCTATGGATGATGGACTTGCTTGAGCTTGGCTCCCTGCAGTCAATTTAGAAAGAGCATTAGTAAGGGAAGCCATTTGGGCTTTAAGAGAATTTACCTCATCCACCTTATACAATCCGACGGCTTTTGGGATGATTGGAGAAGACCGTTCACATGGCCAATTGTATGATGTAGTGGCCAAGTCTTCTAGTATGGTATAGGTCTCTTGAGCATTTTTAGAGAAGATTGACCCTTCGGCAATAGCATCTAGGAAGGATTTGGTTGAACTTGACAATCCATTGTAGAAGAGTTGAATTTGCAACCAATCCAAATAACCATGTTGAGGGCACCTCCTCAAGAGATCCTTGTACCTCTCCCAAGCCTCTTACAATTGTTCATTCTCAAGTTGGCGGAATGTTCCTATCTTTGTCCTTAGTCTTTGAGATTTAGCCGGTGGAAAATACTTGTTCAAGAAAGCTTGAGCTAATATCTCCCATGTAGTGATACTATCCGGAGGTATAGTTTCCAACCAATCCTTTCCACGGTCCTGTAAAGAGAAAGGGAAAAGTCTTAGTTTGATAGCATCATTAGAAACACCATTCATCTTTACCATTCCGCATATCTCCAAGAAGGATCGCAAGTGCTTGTGAGGATCTTCATTGGGGTTCTTCCTCTAAAGGCTAGCTCTCTAGTCATTTGAATCAACCCCGGTTTCAACTCAAAATTATTGACATTGATAGGGACATTCATTATTTCGAGTTGATTTGCCGGTAATGTGGGTTGGAAGTAGTCCCGAATTGCCTTTGGTATCTCCTCCGCCATCTTCTCAGTTTGATTGTGTAGAGCCCTTAGATTGCTTTTATAGGTCATATCAATCTCGAGATCAAGAGGGAGGAGGTTAGTATTATCACGAGGCATAAACCGATAAAAATAATCAACCAAATAATAATATACACCTCAAATTAAGATCTATCAATTCTAATGAATATTAAGCAAATAAAAATCGTTCTTTGGATCCCCGACAACAACGCCAAAAAATTGATGAGCACTTTAAGTGTTAATCGCAAGTGTATGGGTCAAGTTATAATATAAGACAGTAAAGCTCGAATATCGTCCACTGAGGATCCAATTGTGAAGGTTTAAGTTACTTAGCTATTCTAGAATCAAATCAATTTTATTTGAGGATTGGAATTCAAGTTGTGAATTTTGGAAAATATAAACTAAATAAGGAAAGCAAATGAAGTAAGAAACACAAGAGTCAAAGAGATTTCTAGGGTAATGAATCCTTGTTTACTTCATCATGCAATATTCTAGGGTTCATGGATTTTATTACAATTCTTATGCTTAAGTCTAGAAACATAAATCCAAGTTATTTTCTCTCAAAAAAATCTTTTCTCATGCAACTCAATTGATTACTAATTTCTTGAAATCAATACAAATTACATGGCATTAAGCATAGTCTTTAGCAATTTCATTGTTAACCTAACTATTTTCATGAGAAATTAACAACAATTCTTTGTTATGGATCTAGTTAAACATACAATCTTTCAATTATACATCTAACCTAACATTCAAACATGACCATTCAACAAGAGTCAAGCACAATAACAAAGAAAAGCATAATCATTACAACAAAACCATGAGGAGTCTACAATATCAACATGAATTCATGAACACTTCATCAAAACCCTAAAACTAAAGTGTTTAGCTACTCATAGCTTGAAGCAACATGTTCAAACAATATAAACAAAGAAAGAGTGTAAAGAAAGGGAAACTCTACTGAAAAGAGGTTCTTGATTGAGGGAGCACCGTCATGATGTCCTTGATCTTCACCTTGGGAACTTGAACGCCACCACGACTCTCTCTCAAACTCTTTTCTCTCTTCCTTGCAGCTAACTCACTCTTTGAACTCTCTAACAAACTTTCACTCAATTCTCTCCTTCTTGTGTCTCTTTTGATTTGTAGATTGGTGATTAATGCTGCTGGAAACCCTCTTAGTTACAGAGTTGGTTGCCCAAATTTTTTTCCAAAAATGCATATTCTTCAAATATGGAAAGTTGGTGTTGTGGCGCTGATCGATATGGAAAATGGCGCTGCCGCGCTGCTGGATGGTGCCGTGGAAAAATGGCGCTGTCGCGCTGCCTCGGGAAAAAGTGCCGCGGCTGCCCTGTTTTTGGCAGATTTTGACTTTTCTTCTTTTTTTTACTGGATTC
The DNA here is from genome assembly GCA_030954485.1 of Citrullus mucosospermus. Classification (NCBI taxonomy): domain Eukaryota; kingdom Viridiplantae; phylum Streptophyta; class Magnoliopsida; order Cucurbitales; family Cucurbitaceae; genus Citrullus; species Citrullus mucosospermus. The sequence continues at coordinate 16,754,114 of CM062059.1, read as the reverse complement.
TGGCTCGGTTTTGATCTTTTTGGCTTTCACTTCTAATATTCTTCATTTTGACCTGAAAACCACTAGCAAACGAGTGAAATCTAATATAATCTCCCTTAATTTGAGAGAATAGAAAGCACTTTTTCAAGTGCTTTTCACCAGGAGCGATCAGGTAACTCATGATTTCTCTTGCGCTGAAAGTGTCCCTGAGGAATGAGTATGCTTAGCACCTTCAAAGAATAGATTTCATTCACGTAACTTGCTCGTAGTTGGATGTCATTCACGTAACCTATGTGGGCAAGCCAAAACAAAGGTAGCGTGGTTTGGAAAAGGTTTCCACTTTTGTGTAAAGTTTAAAAAAAAAAAGAAAAAAAAAGAAAGTAGAAAAGCAAAAGCAAGAAAAAGTTTTGTTCCTTTAAGTGTTTCATTGCCACTTTGATTCTAGGAAGCTTGACTCTTGAGCTTTTGAGCCAGAGTAGGAAAAAAACGAGCTCAGAGTTGAATAAAACCTTCCCCGGTTTGTAAAGACCTAGATAAGATTGACTAAGCACACACACATAAGGGATAGAGAATTAGTTTTAAGTTTCCTAATTGAGTGCATGCGTTTGAATGATTCTAACTTTGTGAATATTGTTGTTATCCTTAGCTTTGAGGTTTGAGTCACTCATTTGCATCACATGATTCATATCTATATTTTATTTTGCCTTGCTCGAGGACGAGCAAAGTTTAGGTTGGGGGTGTTTGATAGCTCTCGAAAAAAACTATTTTTATGTCCTTAATTTCCTTTGCTTGTTATGTTTTATAAGGTAAAATATTTATTTTTGTATGAATTCGAGCAAATTATGCACCTCGAAGTGTTACGAGCCATTCGTGGTTGATTTAGAGCTATCGAAAGTGAAATCGGACACCCAGAGCTCAATGACGCAAAAATTACGAAAATGCCCCTGAGGCAAGCATAGAGCAAAACACAGCTACACTGTGCTCTACGCTTAAAGGCAAAATGCTATTATGGCGAGAGCGCAGCAACACTCTCCAAATTTTGACGGAAAGGGAAGGCGTGAGTGCAACGTGAGGCCAGCGACGCTCGAGACCTATAGTCTGATTTCAACCCAGAGTGTAGTGATGCTGTGACAACCCAAATCATTGAGGTAAATTCTCCTATTAAGTTAATTTAAGTCATTTTGCATCAAAATATATATTTACTTATTTAGATTATGGAGGAAAGTTTTAAAAATTGGTATTTGTAGTGTTTGGTGAGACTTAGGTGGATTTAAGGAAATTTTTGGAATTGGCAAGAGATAATTTATTTTGGGATAAATAAAATAAAATAAGTAGATTTGATGGGGTTGGAATTTTTAAATAAAGAAGGTTTTTTTTTTTTTTTAATTTTGTTGGGAAAAGGGAAAGGTAGAGTTAATGATTTAAGGAGGGGAAGGAGTTAGGGTTTATTATAAACCTTCCTCGGTTTGCGTGCAGTTCAAAAAAAAAAAAGAGAACTCTCTCCCTCTTTCCTCTCCCTCTCCGCCACCACTCTCTCTCCTCCTTCCTCTTCCGCTGTCTCTCACTCTCAGCCGCCGCTCTTCCTTCTATGTTTTTTCCGTTCTCTCTCTCCACCGACACACTCTCTCCTACCTCTGCCTCCGCTGTCTCTCGCTCTCAGTCGCCGCTCGTTTTCCCGGAAGTTTCACACTCTCTCTCACCCAGGATATCGCTCTCTCGGTTAGGCTCTCGTTCTCTCGCTCTCTCGCTCTCTCGCTCGGATTCTTGCCTGCTCGCTCTCGCGCTCGGACTATCGCCCTCTCGCTCTCTTGCTCTCTCGCTCTCGCTCAGAGTCTCGTTCTCGGCTGCGACTAACTGCTCTTCTGACCGTCAGTCGCCGGATCAGTATTCCTTAAGTGAGTATCTCAAACCTGAGTAGGTTAGTGGCGTAATTTGGCAAATCTTTAGGAATATGAATTAATTGGTAAATCTTGATAGGTGGTCGGCGATTACTTTGGTTCGTAGGTCGGAGGAAATTGCGAGTTTAGCCACGTTCGGGTGAGGACTCTCTCAAATGAACTTTGAGTTTACTTATGACGGGTTAGGCTTGATGAATAACTTAAGTTAGGGGAATTGTATTCCCAGTTTATTCAGGAATTTTGCGAGAGTTGCGGTGTGGTTAGCCTTATGGATCAATCCTCAGGTAAGTGATCTTACTACCTGAACCGCCTTCGGGCCATATGTTTAGTTGCCATGATGTAGTAGGTTTCTAGAGCCACTTATGAGATACTATGCTTGTATGAAATTTCCATATCTTAAAGTTATATGTGCCTGTTAGTGTATAAACCTATACAATAAAACGGTTATGAGTCTTACTATTAGTGTATGAATCCACGAGATGGAATGATTGTGACTTTATTGATCATATACGAAGAGTAGTAGTGACTCCCCTACGTTGGTTGGGTGTCCACAGGAAGTTGTGTTCCTTCGGGTTTACTAGAGGTTGTGTTCCTTCAGGTTCACTAGAGGATGTGTTTCTTTGGGTTCACCAGAGGTTGTGTCCCTTCAGGTACACCAGAGGTTTGTGTTCCTTTGGGATCACCAGAGGTTTGTGTTCCTTCGGGATCACCAGAGATAAGAGTCTCCTTCGGAACTCACTAGAGGTTTGTGAGCATCCATAACCAACAGTGGGGCAGGTTTAACCATTCCCTTATAGAAGTATGGTATATGATAGATATGCATGTCTCATGTTTGACGCACTTAATGGACTTAGGTGCCTAGCCCGACTTCAGTAGTGGGGTCACTTACTGAGTAATATAATTACTCATCCTTTCCTCTTATATGTTTTTTTTCAGGTAAAGGAAGGAATGTGCAGGCGAATGACAAGAAGAATCCTTGATGGCATCACGGGACCCGTAGTAGCTTCTGCTTAGTCTTGCATGTTTTACTGAAATTTTGTCCAACTGCCTAATTTTGTTTTGAGACTCGTCTCCTTATTTGTTTATGTGGATTTTCATTCATGAAGCTTCTTTTATTGATTTTCTTAAGGGTACCCCGAACCAAAATTTCCTTTTATTTGTTATTGCGTTGTTTTTCTTGAATTAAAATAAGTAGAAATTTTCATGAAAAGCATGGGTCCTTCTTCACTATTCAGCATAGTGCTGTTTTTCGAATTGTTGCATGCATTGAGTAATGGTCCGATTAGATTGTGTAAGTTGGGTCGTTACAGATGCTCTCCCGATTTTATGTACAATCTTTTCTTTTTTAGGGTTTATGGAGGTTGGAACTCATGGAGGCCCAGGAGTTCAACAAATTTTCTTCTTCTCCTTCATATTTCTAGCCTGTTAGCTTAGGTTTTTCTTAATTTCTTGGGTTGTAATCATGGATTGGAAGCTCCTTCCTCTTGAATCTTTGTCAATGAAGTTGATTAGGTAAGTAATCTTCTAGTTCTTAGAAGGAACTTTTCTGTAATTATTGAGATTTGTTTTAATGAATTCATATTAAGATTATGTCTTTTTTAATCTGTTTTTATTCCTTGATGTATGTTTTTTGTTGGATTGACGCACCTTACCTTGAATGTATGTCTTAACTATCGATTTTTGCTCGCACATTTCCTTGTGTTCATCCATGCCTAAAATCTATAAGTAGCAAGGGTTAATGTGTGCATGCTAAGGAATATAAGCTATCCATAGGTTTTAGAATGTATGATTAACCTAGATTCAAAAAAACTTGGTTAATTAGGTTAGGGCTTTCCCGCTAATTAATCACACAATTGAATTCTAAGGCTTAATGCACTTGTTCTTTGTTTTAATTGATCGCCATCAAACTCAATTAGAATTAAGGGCCTTTGATTAGGGTTTAACGCTTTAATTAATGGTTAGGGCGCTTGCTCGGTTTATTCCAAATGATTAGGCTGCCTATTACATCAATGAATTTGGATTAATCGAGTAAGTAGTTGTGATTGTATAATCAATTACGAGTTCATTAAGATATTTCAATGATAGAAGTTACATAAGAACCCAATTTGCTCCCGAGACTAGAACTCCTACCTTGATTACATTTTTCCCATCATTTTACTTTCTTGCATTCAATTTCATGCCTAGTTCTAATCCATACCAACCCCCCTCCCCCAACGTTTGCTTTAATTAGGAAACTTGCTTAATGAAACAAAGTCTACAGTTCCTGCAGATTGACCCGAACTTGTCACTGTTGCTACGTTATTGTAGTAATATGAGTAGGATTCAGTATTATAAATTTCTTTTGATAGTTTTTCTTTGGGAATTAAACGACGCCCGAAGAGAAATTTTTACATCAATAAATCAAACAAATCAAAAGAAACAGGAACACAGTACCATCCAAACCATGACCAAAACTTGTTATAGTGGACGTCGTCGAAGAAGGGTAGAAGTAGCAAATGGAGGCAATAAGGCCATCGAGGCCATCAATGGAGTTGATATCGTTGGTGGATTAGACGGTGAGGATGTGTGGTTGTCGCCGTCGCAGAGTGGCAGAAAAATGGATTTGGGTAGAGTTTGAGAGAGAAGGAAATGACAAGGAGATGAAGGAAGAATGGATGGTTTTGGGGGAGAGATTTAAGATAAGCATCACCATGGATGGCTTCGAAGAAATGGAATTGAATCCAATTCTATGGATTCAAACAAATGGTTGGGGAGTGCGAAAATGGTGGGTTTCGATGTGGAGAAGAAGGGAAAATTGTACAAAATGACCCAAAAAGCAAAAACTTTCTTCTCATTGACCTCTTTCTAAAAACTTAATTGTTTTTAACCATTTTGGCATGTGAAATATCACTTTTACCCTCAATATTAAATGATCTCTTCCCATATATTTCCTATGTCTTTTTTGCTTTTCCCTTCTGACAACAACATGAAAATTCAAAGTCATTTAAAACAAAAGATGCTTTAACATTTTGCTTACTTTATAATAATGTTTGGAAAGAACACAAAAAATAGTATGAAAACAAATGGTCATTTAGTTAAAACGGAGTTATATCAACAAAGATATGACAAAAACAAAAATATTGTTTGCGCTGAGAAAGTATGTGATCGGTTACATCAGTGTACGTGATTGTTTACATCGGTGTACGCAATCACTTACATCAGCCTATGTCATCGCTGACATCAGCATACACGATCACTCAGTTTTTGTTTTGCAATTTTGTTTTGGTCATATCTTCGTCGATAGAACTCTGGTTTTGTTAAATGACCACTCGTTTTCATACGTCTTTTTGTGTTCTTTCCAACCATGGATGTAAATTGAATAAAAACTTAAATAATCTTTGACTTTGTTATTCCAATTTTATCTAAGTTTAAATGTTATAATACCACTTATATTCATTATTTTTTTAGTATTTTGCTCATTTTACAAACATAATCGAAAAGAACGTGAAGAAATCTATGAAAACAAGTGGTCATTTAGCTAAAACGAGGTTGTATCGATGAAGATATGGCAAAAATAAAATTATTGTGCATGTAGAAAAGGTGGGTGATTGCTTACATCATGGAGCGCGATCATTTTGCAAATTTGTTTTTGTTATATTTTTATCGATACAACTCTATTTTAGCTAAATGACCACTCATTTTCATACGTTTTTTGTGTTCTTTCCGATTATACTTATAAATTGAGCAAAATGCTAAAAAATAATGAATATAAATGGCATTATAACATTTAAACTTGGATAAAGTTTACTTTTGGAGTACTGAACTCGAAGATTATTTAAGTTTTTATTCAGTTTACATACATGGTTGGGAAGAACACAGAAAAACGTATGGAAACCAGTGGTCATTTAACAACAACGAAGCTATATCGACAAATATATGACTAAAACAAAATTGCAAAACAAAAACTGAGAGATAGCATATGCTGATGTCAGCAATTGCACACTTTTTCTGCACAAATGATAATTTTATTTTTGTCATATTTTTGTCGATACAACTCTATTTTAACTAAATGACTACTCGTTTTTCATAATTTTTGGTGTTCTTTCCAACCATGCTTATAAAGTAAGCAAAATATTAAACCATCTTTAATTTTAAATGACTTTTAATTTTCATGCTGTTGTTATTGGAAGGGAAGAGCAAAAGAGACGTAGAAAGAGATGGAAAGAGAGCATTACTATTGATGGTAAAAGTGGTATTTCGCATGTCAAAAGGGTCAATAATAAACGAGTTTTAAGAAAGAGGTCGCTGATAGAAAAATTTTACTTTTTGGGTCATTTTATATAATTTTTGAAGAAGAAGCAAGTACCCTGTAAATTTAGTGATCGAAGGGATTTTGCCATATTTACAAAATTGAAAAAATTGAAATTATGTTTGCTAAATCCTAAATTAATTTGGGACCCAATACAATTTATCTTTTTCATTAAATTTAAATTAATACACAAACACAACACAATGGACAAGATCGGTTTGGTTTTGAGCATAATGACTAGGTTACCCCTGTTGAAATTTGTGGGGTTCTCAAAATTCATCATTATGTTCTCTGATTGTTCCACATCTTTGCGTACCTAATTTATCCGACGGCTCCTTCTCAAACTCTCTTTCCGTCGACGCCTCTCTTCTCCGCCGATCATTTCTCTGGCCCTAATTCTGACGATTTCATGGCGAATCCGATTCAGGCTCCTCTGATCCATCTCCTCTTGGCTTTGCTCCTCGTCTCGTCAACGATCGCAACCTCCGATGTTCCATTCATTGTCGCGCACAAGAAGGCGTCGCTCACTCGCCTCAAAACCGGTGTCGAACGTGTCTCGGTCTCAATCGACATTTACAATCAGGGATCTTCGTATGTTCTCTTCAATTCCTTTAATCTGATTTCGCTTTTGTTTTCGAGATTCAGCTTTACTCACTCTGTGCTCTCTGAGTTGTAGATCGAATTGTTCTTTGCGCATGCGTGCTTTGATTCATTATGTTTTGTTCTGGATCTAAATTGGATTTGTTCCTACGTTGTTCCAGTTTCTTTTTTCCTTCGCTTCTCTCTCTTGTGTATGTGACAGGTTTTAAGTAGTCAGAAAATGTTAGGTTCAGGCGTCAGGAAAATGTTTTCAATGATAGAAGAATAGACGCTTTCATGGATGTGAAATTTGCTGCATTTGTATTTTATGAATTGTGGAAAAAGTTCGTATGTTTTGGTTCGATACGAAGATCCTCAAGACTATTATGAACTGGAACCAGGCGTAACTCTCCTGGCTGCATCAAGATATTCTGTATTTTCGTTTTTTTTTTTTTTAATGTAAATTTCGCAAAAGGGTTTACCAAGTCGTTTTATTTTGATGATTGCGGCATTGGCTGTCGGAATAGGCGATCATTCTAGGAGTTGTGCCTAGATCTTGTTTCACATTAAAAATCTGTTCATTAGGTCTGCTATATTTGCCATGCAACAAGAAGATATGAACTGCTCGTTGAGTTATTGTCTGTCAAAATTTTACAATTTGATGTACACTTATTTGTTTATGTACGGTGACTGCGGGTGAGAGCAGGGCTGTGTGTGTGTGATGAGCACTAACTGAAATTTAGAAATTGTCTAAACCAAAGTAGCACAAGTATCTATTTGACCTACATGAAGCAAACATTGAGAAGCTTGGAATGGGGCTTCTGACATGTTTACTTGGGCTTCTTTATAAGATAAAGGAGGTGGTTTATAAGGAACTTTGGCAGGGAAGAGTTGCCTGATTGCTTTGTTTGGCCTTTGTACTGTCCATGAAGCAGATTATCGTGCAAATTTATCTTTTCAATTTTATATGAATATAGTATTTCTTCATTTATGCGTTGCTTAAAGTTTCTGTAGTTTTCTTATCTTATGTTATCCCTGACTAGAGGGAAGGGAATCTTTTCCTTTTTCCCTTAACTCTGTTGCCTTTTGTATACTTTCATTTCTAAGTAGCCTGGTTTTTAATTTGTCTCCTCTTTTTTGTATTTTCACTTATAATGGTTACAGGACCGCATATGATGTAAGTCTGAACGACGCAAGCTGGCCAGGAGATATGTTTGATATCGTGAGTGGTGAGACTGCCAAATCGTGGGAAAGACTTGATGCGTAAGTGATACCATTTGTATAGTATTCTTTCCAATATGTCATGGTACCCTCCTTTGGGTTTTTGTGATTCTAACACAAATCTGCTGTTTGACAGTGGTGCTCATATATCTCATTCATTTGAATTAGAAGCAAAAACAAAAGGAATGTTTCATGGTTCACCTGCTGTTATCACATTCCGTGTCCCTACGAAGTCTGCTTTGCAGGTCAAATATCCTTTCAATTATGATTATGTTCTGGTTACATAAGGTCACAGACATTTACCATTCTTCTGAATATCTGTAGGAGGCCTTATCGACCCCAATTCTACCTTTGGATGTCCTCGCTGACAGGCCACCGGAGAAGAAGTTTGAGTGGGTAAGTTTATCCCTAGAGTGTCTTTTCCGCTTCAAGCATAATGATCTAAAATCTTGTCAATTTGGTTAACTGGAGCAATCTTTTTGTCTTTGCATGGAATTTATCTTTCACCCGGGGCGTAATTTCAACAGGTTAAGGTATGTTCCATTTCATTCTCCCAATTCTTCTATAAAACTCTTTTAAGTGCATAAGAAGACAGAAGCACGTCTTTGTTGACCATTTATTCACACGAGATTTGTTTTCCTCCCTGCAGAGGCTGCTTGCAAAGTATGGGTCTCTGATCTCGGTGATCTCCATCGTCGTTCTCTTCATATATCTTGTGGCTAGCCCATCGAAATCTGCTGCAAAGGGAAGCAAGAAGAAGCGTTAATTGAAGAATGGGAAGAAGAAATAGGTTTAACTGTGTTTACCAAAATTGAGGATGATATGTTGTTTGGCTGATGATATATTTTGTTGGGTTAGGAAAGGTACAGAAACTTTTTTGAGTTGATAGTTTTTCTTCACCCCTAATGAAAGTAGAGCCGCCGGAAACAAACAGAGTTAAGTCACCAGTAGTTGAGTTGTTGGTTTTTTTTTTAAAGTTATTTCGGATTTGTTCATCATATTACTGAGTTCTTTCTTCTTTCTTCTTTCTTCTTTCTTACCCATGAAACTCATCTTACTTTTCTTTGCCTTCTTTTCCTTCTCTATAACCTCCAATCAACAAATGATTCTAAAGCAAAAGGGCTGGACAGATCGAAAGAGAGATGTTCACATGGCGAGACCGAAACCCAACTAAATTGTGGGGATCGGAGAAAATTTGTGGGAAATTAGTTTTTTCTTTTTAAAATTAAGTATTAATCTTTCATTAAAACAGTTTTATATAAATTATTACAAAGTTTCGAATTCTCCTAATAAAATAAAATAATATTACCTATCAAATTGCTTTAAATTGGTTCAAACGTATCCAATCATCTAAGCCATTATATAATTGAAAACAAAAGAGGCAAATGGGTGGGGTGGAGAGCTTACATGAATATTTTGACTTAAATTTTGCTGCTTTTCTAGTAAAAAGAAAAAAGAAGGATTATATTTTATTTGATCTGTTACATGACACATAATTCATTTTTATTTTTGTAATGGTGTTTATTTTTAATTTTATTGTGGAGTTTTGGTTGTAATGAATATATGAACGTGGCATCCAAATACAGCTTAAACTTGCTGTATTACATCCATTAGGAATCTGAAGTTGGTTGCTAATGAATTTGACCCATGCAATTTTATATGTAAGCTTATGTGATGAAATCTTTTAAGGAGTAGATTCAATAATACTAAAAGAAAAATGATAACATCTTATCAAAAACAAAACTCCGGTACTCTACAACACCAACTTCCATCTGTATCAACCTCCAATTACAAATTGGACTTGGAGGGACACAATAATAAACCATGTCATCCAATATCAACAAAAAAAAAAAAAAAAAAAAAAAAATACACCTCATTAAAACAATATTATAAAATTAGTAAACACTACCACCCAATTTTAAATTTGCTAATTTAATATGTTATGTCACTTTTCATTTAATTATCGGTAATTGTTTAAATTTATTTTTCAAATTTTAGGGACTAAAACGTTACTTTATGACCGACATTGATATGAAACTTCAAAGATCAAAAGTCCATTTTGTTCTATAACATTTAGATTTTAGGATAAATTACAAGTTTAGTCACTAAATTTTTAAATTCATGTCTATTTGGTCTGAACTAACTTTGACATATATAAAGTATAGGTCTCTAAAGTATAAAATTTTATATTTTTGTAAAATTATGTTCCTAAACTTTAAAAATTATCTAATAGATCATTTATTCAACTTTTTGTCAAATAGATCTTTGAATTTTTATATTTATTAACGTCTTCAACATTTTTAAAAATCCACAAACATGTTAGACACAACAATGAAAGTTTATGGTAATTATTGAACCTAAAATTCAAAATTTCACATCAATCAAATTAATGTTAAAAAGTTTTGAACATGTGAAAAACCTATTTGATACAAAATTATAAATTCAAGAACATAATTAGTTAGTTATGTAGTTTTTAGATATTAACTTAAAAGTTTAAGGAGTGAATTGGCAATTTAACTACTTATGCGTGGATTGAGTGATGTATTTGGGCAATATTTGGGACGGATATGCAATTATTTAAAAATGGTATGATTGGATATGTAATGTAAACATCCAAAGTTATAAATGCTTACAACTACAACATAGGGGACATACCCACCACATTAAGCAATTTGCTCCTCATTTTTATCTTCTTCTTCCTCATCTCCAAAATTTCTTCATTTCCATTTCCATTCCCAAAGAATTATGAGTTACGCTTACGGCTACCACCATCCTCCGCCGGAAACCTACCCTCCTCCCGGTCAGATCTCTTTCTTCTCAATTTCTCTCTTCTTCTTCTTCGTTTTCATTTCATCTCATTCTTTCTTCTTTTTCACAGGGTACCCTCCGCCGCAGCCTGGATATCCCGGTCATCAGCCACCGCCACCACCGCCGCCGCACCAAGGCTATCAAGGGTATTTCTATGATGGGTATCAGCCATCGGCGCCGCCTCCTCCTCCTCCACCGCCTTATCATCATCAGCACTATCACTACGATGATCGAAATGATTGTTCCTCCTTCCTTCATGGATGGTACGTTTTCCCCCTAATTTTTTTCTATTCGTGTTGTGGTTATTACTCTGCGGATGATCATTTTAATGATACGCTTTTGATTTGTTTGTTGGACTTTGTGATCTTGTTGATTCATTGATTCTGTGTTGTGAAAATTGATTGGATTTGTGAAATTAATGTTTTGTGGATTTTTTGGGATTTCGAAATTAACAAGTCTAATTCCTCTCACTACGTATAATAACACTTTGTTTCTTGATCTTCTTTCAATTTGATAGGATATATATTCAGTGCAGGCCGACACAATGTGGCTGTCCCTTAGTAACTGTTCAATTCATGTTTGCACTACATTTTCTAATTGCTTGCTCATGCATTCAATTGTGTAGAATCAGAAGCCACATTATCGTTCCATCCCCCTTGAATAATCCCTTCTTTTTGTTTATAAGAAACATTTCAGATGAATGAAATAATACTGGAAACCCAACACCAATAGGTAAAGCCTCCAATTGGAAATAAAATAAAATAAACCGTAAAGAGTAAAAGGGTGCTTACTTTTGCACCAGACAAAGCATTAGACAGAACCAAACCCATAAAACGATCAAACAGGAGAAAGGGCCTCTGAAGAGATGCTCATTATGTTCATTCTTGCAATAGACTTTCGTGCTGAGGAGTTATTTAAGCCCCGTTGGTAACCTTTTAGATTTTTGGTTTTGAAAAATTGTGCTTGTTTTATTACAAGTTCTTCACAATATTTTTTTTCCTTGAGGAAACATTTTCTGAACTACTTTTTTTCAGTTTTCAAAACTTTGGCTTGAATTTTGAAAACGCTTTTGAGAAGTAGACAACAAAATAAAGAAATCTGTCATAAGCTTATTTTTCCAAAACTGAAAACTAAGTTGTTATCAAATGGGTCTAACAATTTCACTTTTTCTGGATGCACTCTATCTAAGGACATTATAGAATGGAAGGGGCTATTCCGAACCAATCAAAATCATTTTTTTTTCTTGTTATCATGAATTAAGCAGTATTTTTCTTAGTTTAGTTAGCAATAGGGAAAAGTAAATTGGTCATGTAATGTTTGATATGGGTGCACAGAGCATCTGATGCTTCTCCATTAGTGCTACTTTATGATCCAATCCTTCCTCTTTTTATGTTTTATAGCTTTGATAAAACCATTGAATTGGACTGTCTGTTTGTCAAGTTATTGATAGGACTTCAACAATCTCATTTTTGCTTACGTGGGTCCATTATCTTTCATATTGTTCCCTTGTAATTTGCAACTTGATTTTGCTTGTCCATATGTTTATAGGCGTTTTAATGTTCCTGTTGTGCATGAGATAGCTAAAGAAGCCCGCTCTCATTCGGGCGGGTTTTATTGGCTTTCTGCCTTTCCTTGTTTGGTGGAGGACTTGTGTAGAACTTGGATGCTTTTCTTTTTTTGGGCTCCTGAGGTTCAATTCATGTTTCTTTTCCAAAAATAAAGGAAATAACATTTAACAAGTTGATAATGTTTTGTTTTAGTACTTACAGAAGCTTATGCCTTTTTCCTCCATTAAAATGAGAAATCAAATGTCTAAGAAATGTGTAATGAATCCCATTCGGTAACATTTTCATTTATTTTTTCTTCTTTCTTGGTTCTTTTTTAATGAGTGACCAGCATATGAATCTCAGTGTCCAATGACATCTGATTATGAGTAATATTGAACTTATTCTCTTGTGCAGCTTAGCTACACTTTGTTGTTGTTGTATGTTGGAGGAGTGCTTGGCCTGTTTCCGATAGACGGTTGCAAAATCGGTGTTCTTTCTTCAGTCTGTTTGGCTGTGATGTGTTCATGTCTTCTACTGTGCTGTGTTCATGTCTTCTATTATGAATCAATGCCTGTTTTAGCATCACTTGGAACAAGATTTGTAGTTTCTGGTTTCTATGATTGTAAACTATCTGTAATGTTGGATATCTAAAACTCTTATTTACTAAACAAATAATAGTTAATACTAGTAGACTTGGAAACCCTATTGTTGTCATCCAGATCAACTTCTTTGAGATTTTGGTGCCTAGTTTCTGTGGAGCCTTCATATATAAAGAAGAATATGCTCTTTGAAACTTGGTTTAATCCTTCATTTAGTATCCAAACATTTTGATTTTGTGAGTGGCAAACTGATGCCGGGCCCCACTTTCGTTTTTCAAAGGTGGGTTTTTTAGAAAATAATAATAATAATAATAATAATAATAATAATAATAATAATATAATTTTAATAACTTTGACCATTTGATCATGAAGCTAAATCATCTGAATAACTTTCTTTCCAGAAGAGACTGGAAGTATGAGCAATAATATTCAGTTTCAGCCACTTATTGGTATTGGAAGCAACAAACAAGAGTCATTACCCTTTTTTTGCTTCTAGGGAAAGTGGAGTTCATATAATTGTTGAAAATAAAAGAACTGAGATTCCATCTTGTGTAATTAAAATTCAAACATTACTTTATAGTACACATGTTTAGGTTGGTAGTTTTTAGTAAAACATTAATCTTAATAATTCGAGGATAGCTTAACCTACCTAACTAAAAAAGTCACGTATCAGGTCCCTACATTCATTGAATTCTAAGGGGGAAAAAATCATAATTTGAAGACCTGAAACCATGTATAAGCCGAAGATGAGCAACTTAGTGAGTAGAAGAAGGCAGAGCAATCGAAGAAGATCCAAAAAAGCAATTTTGAGAAATGAGAAAACTGGAATTGCAAAGTCTGTCTATAACATCAATGCGGATTACAAATTGAGAAACTCCCAATAATTACAATAAACACCAATACACTAAACTCACGTAGCTAAATAAAAATCCCACTGGTCAGTTTCCCTAACAAAGAAAAAGGTACAAGTAAATTCAAAAGCCTTGAAGGAAAGAAGTACCAATCTACAATGTCCATACAAACTTAGGAGCATCTTTCCTTGGTCCTACTAATGTACGGTACAGATACATTTTCCCTACTTTCTGTCCATCATCGTCGCGGCAGAATTCCAACTGATCATTCTCGTTGATGATCTCCACGTTCAGCCTCGGCATCTTCTCTGCTAGTGTCTTGCAGCCACCCAGAGTAATCTCGCAGGACGACATCCAAAGGGATCGCATTGTTTCATACTTCCCAACGTCCTGCAGAAGTGCCATGTCGCCAAACGGGCTGTCCATGATCTCGAGCTTGCGGAGTTTCTTGCAACCATTCAGTACATGAATCATTGCCTTGTCACTATCCCCAGCAAATGCTAATGAAAGCATTTCTAGATGCTTTGCATATTCACCAATGTAATAGAAGACCTGATCTGTAAGAAGGCCTGAGAGAGATAAACGTCTCAGACCTTTGCACGCTTGAACGATCGCCCCAAAACCTTCATCCAGTGCATTCCCAGTTACAGGGTCCGGTTTTGTGGGATCGAGGATGCACAACCTGAAGCGTATGAAGTTTGGGTTGTTCTTTGCTACAGTTACAAGGGCAGCATTTGTCATCTGATGGCAGAAGTATAATATCGAATGAAGTTTCGGGCAACCCATCGATATAGCAACCAAACCTTCTTCTGTGACAGCAACATTACCAGCCCCAGAGAGATCAGACGGGAAAACCCTCAATTCCTGCAATTCTTTACAAGTTGAAGCAACAACTTCCAGTCCTTTGTCTCCAATACCATCCAGAATCTGTGAAGATCAACCAAGAACACTTCTCATCATTGAAAATATATAAAACAGACCCACACATAGAGGTGAAATCATATACATATAAAGGTCTATATTGTACTTGTAGTAGTAAGGTCGGATGATCATACCCACAAGCGTTGAAGTTTCTCACAATACTGAATGACCTTTATGAGCTCGTTGCCATGAAGCCCAGGACTATAGCTCAGGTTCAAGGATGTCAAATTCGAGCAAATTGGGTAAATGGAGGCCAGGCAGCGAGGAGACACATCTAAAAAGCCAGATAAACTCCTGATAGATTTGCATTTCAGAATGGTGTTCTTGAGATTGTCATAGATCTTAGAATCTCTATCATGAACATAAGACCCCGTGCCCAAGTCCACAAGTTGAGGAGCACATGCCAATATATTTTGCAAGGTTTCGAGAGGCACTGCACGGTTCAGCCTCAAACTCTTGAGGTTGGGAGATCTTGCCACAAGCCTCTCAAGAGCGCGCAGATTTACTTCTCCTCTGAGGCAAGCAAAATTCAGGGAGACAAGCGATGTGCAGCTCTCTGGAAAGCAGCTAAGCCAGTAATTATTATGGTCATCAATTTCATTCTCTTGCAGGTCTAGCTCCCTCAGAAACCTAAATGGAACAAAAACCCAACGCGCGGACAGAAAGCAAAACACATCAATAAACCATAATCTCACATCACCCAAAGACCCTACAAATATTATCTAATTACAATCAACGATAAATCTATACAGCAGCTGAAGAAAAGAAACCCACTGACAGCATAATCTCTAAACATAGTTCTCAAGTCAACAATCAACAACACAACACAACAGACCATCTATCCTTAAAATGCTCAGCTCAGACAGAACAAGAGTTTCAAAAACCAATACAGAGCCACAAGAACCAAGAGTAGTATGGTAAGTAAAAGTAATGTCTTTAGTTACAGCCCAACAAACAAAGCTCAACAGAAAGGGATTTTCTTCTTTTATTACTATTATTATTTTTTTTTTACCTGCAATTGGCAGCAATGGCAGCAAGGCCATTGGTGGTGAATCCCTCACAGCTGAAGAGGAGCAGGGACTTGAAATTGGGGAAGGATCGAGAAAGAAGCTCGAGGCTGTCGTCGGTGACGACCATCCGCTTCAGACGGAGTTCCTCAAGGAAAATCCGGCGCTTAGCAAAGGCTTGGATCCAAGGGTCAACGTAGCCACCCCAATCATGAGGGACCAAATTGAAATCGGCGAAATGGGGCTTCCCCTTTAGGGTTAGGGATTTAACGCAGGGGAATCTTTCGATTAGCCTCTCCGGCGTGATCGAATAGCAATTTCCGACGAATACTTTCTGTCTGCTAAATCTATCAACTCTGTACCACAATTTGCATACCAGCGACACCGTGTTCCGGTCCCGGTGAGACGTTACATGATCAAAAATATGTCCTAAAACTTCGTCGGGAAAATAATTCATCGTTTTTCAGCATCCAAACGGAAAATTCCCCAAAAAAAGACTTTCCCAGGAGAAAAAAAAATGGACGCAACTTTCCCCAGGGAAAGGAAAAAGAAGAAGCAAAAACTTTCTGAAGAAAAATATATTTAACCTCCAAAAAGAAAACGAGGAAAACTCTCTTTATCCAGCAGTATTACATACCGGGAGAAGAAGAAGAAGAAGAAAAATGGCAGGAATTGAAGCAGATCTCCAACGGATTCTCTAATGAAATATGAAATCCGCAGGGAAGTTGACAGATCCAAGGAAGCGAAGAGAATATAACAACAAATCTTGCATCTCGAGCAGTTCAAAAACCTAGATCTGCAATTGCAGAGAGAGGGAGAGAGATTGGGGAAAAGGAAATGGAATATAGTGAGGAAGAAAGGCAAAAACGAACAGAAAATTGGCGCAGTGGTGGAAAATGGAGTGGTGAACTGAAAATGAAGAGAATGATGATGAAATGAAAAGTAAAACCCAGTTTGGAAATGGAAAAGATTAGATCCGTTGAAGAAGAACAGAAAGAAATATGTACAGAGATTGAACTAAGGATTGGATTCTAATGATGAAGATGAGAGAGAGAGAGAGAGAGAGAGAGAGAGAGAGAGAGAGAGAGGCACAGAGAGAACAAATAGAGAAGAACAGCGTCGTCTCTCCCACTCAGAAAAACCAACTGGTGGTGAAAGAGAGAGAGAGATGGAAGAGCTTGAGAAAGGTAACCATGGTTAGTTTTTAACCGGAGGTAGCTTAACCATGAGTGAACATGCATGTGTCCTTATCTCTTGTTTCGAAGAGAGAGAGGCCCCCACACTGGCTCTTGTCTATAATTTTTTTTTTCTATTTAAAAAAATAATAATAATAACTTTTTGGTGTATTATTTTAGCTATTGAGTTAAGCTTTTACATTTTTACTTTCATATTTTAGATTTTAGATTTTTTTTAAGTTTCAAGATTAATATTTTTAAATTATATTTTTTACCAAGTACTAAATTTTGGTTAATATCTATATTAACTAATTTACGGCAATTAAAAGGAGTAAATTAATTAGTTAGCCAACGACCAAATAATTTCAACAAAAAAAAAAAAAATAAGGATTCTTTTATATTTACATGATCAGATCGAGAATAGCTTCAGCCTCGTGGATCTCCAACCCTACTTGTTACTTTCATTTTCATTCATTTTCACCACTATTAAAATTTTATTTCAATTTTTTACCACTATTAAAATTTCATTTCGTAATTATACGAAGTTAATTTACTTAAAATATCAAGGAGTTCAATTGTAAAGTATTGAAATTTATGGAAAAAAAAACTAAACTCGAAATTTATAATTTGAAGTTTAGAATACCATTTTGGTCTCAATATTTTGAAATTTGTTCAATTTTAGTTTACTTTTACTTACCAAATTTTTATCCGTATATTTCTAATAAATCTTGAATTTAGTTCTTTAATGTTAATTTTTATTAAAATTAGTTTAAAATAATAATAATTTTTTTCAAGTATGAAAATAAAATATGTAAATATATTTTTAAAATTTATAGTAAAAATGTTAGTTGGATAATTAAAAAAGGTGTTATAAAAAAAATCAACAATATATTAATAGTAAATTTAAGAAGAGTATAAAATCAGAGAATTTAAAGTATAAAAATTAAAATTAAAGAAAGTATAGCAAAATAGTGTCTTATTTTAAAATGTAGAAATCCAAAATACTAAAAAGAATTTAGAAATCAAATAAATAAAAACTAAATTCAAGATTGAAAGTTAGAATTGTTTTTTATATATATAGAAAAAAAAAAAAAAAAAAGTTTTTTCTTTCTTCTTTCGGTCTCTCTCTATCTTTATCTGTAATGTATGACCATACCCCTGCCAAAGTGTTTTAAATGACGGGTCAGATAAATGACACTGATTTTTCAGGAAATTACGGGGTGTGCCATTGGTAACTTTGATGAGGCTGAATTCATCTACGGCCGTTTGTACATGAGCGTGATGGGTTTGACGGAGACAGCTCCATGTAATGCTCTCTCAGCGAGTAATAGTTTCTCTTTTTCTTTTTTCTCCTCGGCAGTCAGCAGTGGGGGTTGGTTTTGGCTTCCAATCAAAACTGCTAACCAATTCCACATCATTTTTAACTAAAATTCTTCTTTTCTTTTTTTTGGATTGATTTAAACCCTAACAAAATTAAACAAAAATATTTACAAATATAACAAATTCGTACATATCTGATTTCTTATATTTTAAAACTTTTTTCATTTAAAACAATTATCCTACCTTTTTCGTCTCAAGTCTAATTTGTTGAAATTAAGACCTCCGTTTGGTAATCATTTATTTCTTGGTTTTTTATTTTTGAAAATTAAGCATATAGAGACTATTTCCAACTTCAAATTTCTTCCTTTTTTATTTACTTTTTACCATTGGTTTAAAAAACTAAGCCAATTTTTTTAGACTTATAAAAGTAGCTTTCAAATTTTTTTTTTTTTTTTTTGGAATTTGGTTAAGAAGTCAATTATTGTACTTGACAAAGATTCAAATCATTATAAGAAATGTAGAGAAAATAGTCTTAATTTTTAAAACAAAAAGAAATGAAATAATTATCAGATGGAATCTAATAAAAAAAAAATAGTTAGGGTAAAAATTGAAACGCTTTACTAATTAAAAAATAAAATTTGAATTTTTTTTTCTCTATGTTTTGAACATTTCATAATAAACAACATAAGTATGATCAATCATGGAAATAGTATAAATGTTTGACCATTTAAACTATGATTAAATCGACTTACGTTATTTTAATGTTTGATTTGAGAATATTTAAACTATTTGATTCACTTCGATCTAACCTATCTCTATTTATTAAAGATGCAAGTGATGTAATATAATTGAGATGAACGGTCAAATTTACAACAATAGATTAAATGGATTGAAATCAACTAAAAGTAATTAAAAAGACCAACATATTTCATGTTCTTAATAAAAAAAATTATATAAAATAAATAGGTTATCCTAATTAACTAGATTTTAACGGACCAAATGTATTTAATCACTTTTGCAATGTCACATGTTGGAATTATTAGAAGATGATCTAATCTTGTGCGATAGAGAAGAGTACAAAGTCTCAAAGCAATGAAAACCTTAAATCTATCTATGGCCATTTAAAGTTGAAACCATAATTCATGAAAATTTTGAACAAAATCATATCATATTTTGATTTTGCTCTTCAAGACTAACTAAAATGATGATTTAAAAATTCAAACGGACCAAAAGGAAATACTACCAATAACAGAGTTTAGAAAAAATAAAAATAAAAATATAATCTTGATTGTATTTTAGTATTTATACTTTCAAATAATTAAAATGAGTATATATATATACAATAAATAAATATAAGGTCCAAAATAAACCAAAGTTACAAGTATAAAGACTTAAAATGAACATTTTGAAAGTTAGAACCAAAATGAATGAAAATCAAAAGTATAAAAGACCAAAGTAGTATTTAAACCTATAGATAGAAGACTAATAAATATCAAATTATTTTCGAAAAAAATCAAATATATTAATATTAGATATCACTACTCAGGTTATGCTGGCTAAACAAAGTTGGCAAATCATTAGACGCCCTAATAGCTTACTTACTCAGGTGCTTCGAGGTAAGTATTTCAAAACTGGAAATTTATTGTCTGTTGGCTTAGGTCATAACGCTTCCTATGCTTGAAGAAATATTATGTGGGGTAGATCTTTGTTCGAGAAAGGTCATTGCTGGCGAGTGGGAAATGGACAGTCTATTCAAATTTCTAGTGACCCTTGGCTTCCGCGAGCGGGAATCAAAGTCCTTTTAAGGGGTTCCTCCTAACTTATAAGGGCGAAATGTCGCATATCTCTTTTCTAACGGTGGAGACTGGAATGAGGAGCTGATTCTTTCAAGTTTTATTAATGACGATGCAAATTCTATTCTTCAGATACAACAACCTCGTGGGCACCACAATGATGAGATTATTTGGGACCTTGATAAACAAGGATTTTTCACTGTTAAGAGCGCATACGTTTTGGAGCTAAAGCTTGCTAATTCAAATTCAGCAAGTTCGTCAGTTGGGTGTGCTTCTAAGTTTCTATAGAAATCCCTTTAGAAAGCAATAGCGCCCCCTAAGGTGAAGATCTGCTATTGAAGAATTATTCAAGACATTATTCTTACAAAATCAAATCTTGTTAAGAAGGGAATCCATTTTGATCTTTTGTGTGTGTCTTGCAAGGACTAGGTGAGAAACAACAATGCATATTATGTGGGATCGCCTAGTCTCCAGAGAAATATGACATAAGTTCATCTCAACTAATGTTGAAGTGCTATAGGATCATTCTACTCATTGGACATATTAGGATTGTTGGCACTGGATTGTTGATTAGGTGTCTACTATGGATTTTGATAAGGTCGTGATCATTGTGTGACAAATTTGGGAAGCTAGGAACAAGATGAGTGTTTCAAAGGCAACAAGCTGATGTAGAGTCCATTAGTGATTACATTGCCAAATATATCCTTGAGTTTCATCAAGATGGTACTAGATTTGAAGGCAAAGGCAAAGGGGTTGTTTCTCCTAACCACACCCTGCTGTTGATTAGATGGCAGCCCCTCGCAGTTACTTGTTGGAAGCTAAATACAGATGCTACTTGGAATCTAGATTCCAACATTAGCGGTTTAGGTTGGGTGCTCTGTGATAATTTGGGGCGCGCTTGCATGACTGGTCTTAAGTTTATTTCTTGTTGTAAGGGGGTTAAGATCCTTGAAACTATGATGATTTATTTTGGGCTTGAGTGTATTTCTTCACTACGTATACCAAATATTTTGGTTCAGTTAGATTGCTTGGAGGTAATCAACCTTTTGAATGATGACATTATTGATCTTTGAGAAGTATCTTTGTTCACTCTAGAGACAAAGAAATGCAACAATCAGTTGGGGGTTATCGCTTATTCTCATATCCGTCGGAGACTCTTGCGCATGGTGTTGCACGTAAGGCCTAGATGGATCGGGTGTCCTTAATGCTATATCCTCCTTTTCCCACGTGGTTTTCTCTGCTTGTGTCTAATGATGTTTTTTAGTGTTTGGTGAGGTCTTTGCCTCTTTGTTTTCTTTGTTCTATATTGAGAGTATTAGATACTATTTTATAAGATATATTGAGAGTACATGTACTAAATTTATACATTTAAAAAACAAAGCAAAACTAGAACAAATCACAAACTACAAAATATTTGTGCTAAAGTAAACAAAATGACAAAAATGAGATATGACCCACTTTTTTTAAACTAATGTATATAACTCTTTACTTAGAATGAAATTAAATTCCTCTCTTTTTTTCTTCCACTCTAGCCTTCACGATCATCAACCATTTGAGATCTTGAGTTTTGCAATCGTCGTTTCATCTTGTCATATCGACTCATAAGTCATAACCCAAAGTAATATTGGACCTATTATTGGTGTTATGTTTTTATGGGATTATTTTGGTTGAAAATGAGAAGCGAGGGCGATAATTAACAAAAGCAAAAATTTGAAGAAATTGGGTAAGAAACGAGAACAACATATGAGAGTTACAATTGAAAACTAGAATCTAGACTAAAAGTTCATAATGTCAATCAGTCAATACCATAATTTACTCGTAATGATGATATCAACAATACGTTATATAACATGAGATTTTATAAGATTGATCAAACCTCGTTTCGACCCATTTTTAAAACCATGGGTTTAAACCCATAAATTGGAAAAAAAAAGGTGAAAATAGTATTTTAAAAAAAAAAATTGGGGAAAAATCTAAGACTAAAGCTTGAAATGAAATAATAACTCCCCCATAAAAAAGGGAAAGAAAGAAAGAAAGAAAGAAAGAAAGAAAGAAAGGGAAAAAAGAAAACTCAGAGTTACTCACACAATTCATTAAAGTGGGTGCAATATTTACTTTTAGATGATGATGATGATGATTCAGTGCGATACGGTGTACCGTACTGTGGTGTAATAGTCTAACTTTATTGGTTGCATCACTGCCTTCCCTCATCTTATCCAAATCAGTCGGTTACTGTATCGCTGAGAGAAATGCCACGCTACTTCTCTAATCACACCCTACACTATGCCCTCTTTGATGTGGTGCCCCCATCAAATTCTCATTTTTTTTTTTTAATCTCCTCGTAATTATGTTTACATTTTGTTTTATCTGTTGTCTTAATTTTAATAAATCTTAAATTTAATTTAATTATGAATTTAATTTAAAAAATTAATATCCTAAAAATTTAAATCTAAACTTGTTCAAACACTCACAGATATAAAAAAAAAAGTTAAATAATAACAATAATTCCTAACAAAATACAATATGAGAATATATTTACCAACTTTACAGTAAAAATGTTAATGATTAATATAAATTTATTGAAAAAAATCTACTAGTTAGTAGTATAGATTAAATTTAAGTTTTATTGAAAGCACAATAATTAGAATTGAATGTTTAAAAATATAACGACCAAAATTGACTAAATTTGAACAAGTTCAAAGTATAACAAATAAAATGGTATTTTAACTTTAAATTTATAAATACTAAGTTAAATTATAAGAAAGATTTTAACTCTTTAAATCTTGATGTGATGACTAATATATACAAATTGAAAGGTATATCATATGCGACATCAAGACATCATTTTAAAATATTATTCATAAAATTGATGTGACATTGTTGTGTAAAAAGTGATGCAAATAATTTTTATGATATCTTTTAAGATAAATTAAATAATAATCTTGTAAAAAACATAACGTACACACAAACTAATTTTTATACATTAGATTAGATGCTATGTCAATTTGAATATGTATAGATTTTTTTGAACAATTTCAAATTTTAAGGGCAAGGGAAACTCTTCAGAGTCAAAAAGTGTAATAAAAACCTAAATTTGATGAGTATTTTGCATAATTAATTTAAAATGAATACTACTTCCACTATTGAGTTTTTTTTTTTTTTTTTAATGACGAATTTAATATGCACTCTGATTTTAGTTTTATCTTTTTCAAATTCACTCACTCAAATTTGAAGCATTTATTTGTTTGTTTTATTTTTAGAATTGCTTTTTGAATTTATTGATCTTGAAAACAACATTGTTCATATTTTGAGTGTATCCATATTTAAAATTTTAAAATACATAAGTCAAGTTACCAAATATAAAAACACAATTTGTAATTTAATTTCAATTATATATTACTTTCAAAATTTTCCACCAATCTCTAAAATTAATATGCTACAAGTTTTCATATATATGAGACTTGTGTTGGTAACTATTTTATTTATTTTTTTTTTCTTTTAATTTCTAATTTTTAAAAACTAAGCTTATAAACACTTCTTCCACCTCTAAATTTGTTGTTTTGTTGTCTACTTTTTATCCATGTTTTCAAAAATTAAGCCAACTTTTAAAAACAAAAAGAATTAGTATTTACAAAGTTATTTGTTTTTTAAAATTTGGTTGAAAATTTAAATCTTGTTACTTAGAAATATTCAAATTATTGTAAGAAAATGAGAGAAAAGAAATAAAAGATAAAAAATGAAATGATTACCAAATAGAGCATAAATATTACAATTAATTATGGTCGTGGTTTGAGGTTAGTTGAAGTTTGAGTAAAATAAGTTAAGCACTTGCATTACACTCATACACACACATATATAGATAAACAATGTTATACAAAAGTGAAAAAATCGAGATATGAAAAGTCAATTATATTATTTCAAAATATACATTAATTCTTTTAGGGGATCATTAAGAAAACTTCAAAATCATGTCATATGATATTAATACTAAGGAGAATGAAGAAAATAGAGACCATTGCTCCTCCAAAGCTTTGTGAGCCAAGAAGTGAGTCAACCCATTATGACAACAATGTGTATGAATGAAGGAGACTTTCCTACGATTTTGAGCCAAAAGCTTAATGTCGTCAACAAAAAAACACCACTTGAGCAGGGTTTATCGTCTTGTCACATAACATGGTCACCATCTCAGATAGCTGGACTTCAGAACTACAAACCTATTCATTAACAAATGAGCACTATACAAACTTTTGAAAATAGACATTATTCAGAGAAATTTGATAATTTATATTTTTCAAAAAATTAAAAGGTTCAAAGCTCTAATTAGGATTATTGTGTTAATGTAACAATAGTATTGAAATAGTGAAGGTAAAATTTGCAATTTATTATTGGTAGAAAGGAATACGAAATGGTGTGGAATAGAAAGAGTGTATATAATGGAATGATTAATGGAGTTGACTAAGGCAACCCTCTCATTAATCCACCTTTAATCTCTAATTATTATTATTATTATTATTATTATTATTATTATATTATTATATCCCAAACTCCTTCCATCAACCCCCTTTTGATTTTTGCATTATTATTATTATTATTATTATATCCCAAACTCCTCCTGATTGCCTCTCAACCTTTTACCTTTTTTCCCTATATTATTCACAAACTTTCCAATTCATCTAGTTAAATTAGATTCTTGGTTTAGATATATATCTTCAATTAGGTTGTAGATTCCAACATCTTGAATTAACAAGAAATTCATCAATTTAAACTAATAAAACAATATAAATCATACTATTAAATAATAAGTTTAAGGACTTAAAAAATATCGTATTAGAAAAAAAAAGATACACAATTATTGGAACTTTTGTTACAGTAACCAAGGTATTATTTACTAAACTAGGCTTACATTAACATTTAACTTAAAGTTTAGATAGAAAATTGAAAGGTAAAGATAAAATTCGGTAAAATTATATCTTTAATATATAAGCCTTGAAGTTTATATCTACTTAGTTTTTGAACATCGGACGTTGAAACAAGATGCCTAGGACATTAAACTTGTAATTTTATGTCTAAAAGGTTTATAAACTATATCAAACAAATTTGAAAAAATTTAAAAATTGATTAATATATTAAATAAATATTCAAAGTTTAGATCTAATTAAACCCTAAATTGTTTGCATGTTTTTTTTTTAATAAAAAAAAGAATAAAATAAAAACAAAGTTGAAAATTGGCAATTTAACCTAAGATTTAAATGTAAGTAAGCGTGATTTGTGCAAGAAAAGGTAGGCCAGGTCAAAGAAAAAAAAGATTGAAAAGCATCTATTACTGAGAAACTCTGAGTTATTTGTTGTTGAGAAAAGAATTAATATATAATTTTTGGGGTTTGGAAGTGCAAACATGTGACAGCCTAATGCGGTTTGGCGGATAGTTTGTTTTTATACGGCACAAACGTGACCAAAATCTTATTTTATATATTTAAATCCTAAAACCTACCTATTGAAATTGGGTTTGTATCATATTTCTCAACTGTGTTAGTCAAATATTGACAACAATCAATTATTTCCAAAACACACCCCAACACTATACTTCCTGCCTTTACCATTTATTATTATATATATATTTTTTTTACTATGCTCTAAATTTTCTTTATTTATTTTTACCACAGTCATGGGATTGTAAATCTGTGTAAGTGGATGTAGACACGTATGTTACGTTGGATAACCTTTCATCCAAATTTCTTAGTGTTTTACCTAACCAACCTGGTTTGTAAGGGTGTCTTTTGAATTAACTTTTTTTTTTTTTTAATTAAATTTGGAGTATTTGACAATTCCTTAAAATAACTCTTAAAACAGTATTTTGAACAATTTTTTTTTAGAAAAATCAAAATAACTTGAATAAAAATGACTTTGGTAAATAATCTTTTTTAGTCCATCCAAACAAATACTTAATCACTAGAAAATATATATTTTCTAAAAAATATTTCTTAAATTACAAAATTGCCCCAAAACTTAAAAGGTTAGCTTATTCTCCCCTCTCTATAATTTGATTTTGTACTGATTACTTGATGGAAAACTTATCTTTTTAGTTTCAAACTTTTCGGCAATTAGTGTGGTGGACTTTTACATTTTCAAAACTTAGCATTTTATTCTCTAAAATATTTATTTTTTGTAAGGGAGTAACCTCTCACCTATAAGAATATATGTCAATTACGACGAAATGAATTTAAGCTTAATTTAGCTTATTATCTCAATTTTCAAGAATAGGTTTGAAATGTTTCTGAGTGAATATTTGTATTATTATAACGGTTTGACATGACATTAATTAATATAATAACTAAACAAAAATTAGTTCTCTCCTCCCCTCTCCCCACCTCCTTCCCTCTTCTTGTATAATTAGTATTTTTTTTTTCTAAAAGTTTAAAATGTTATGACAACATCTAAAACAATAACAATTATTATTCAAAGACATCTACCCTTTAAATTTAAGAGACTAAAAAGATATATTTTGAAACTTTATGAACGAAATGCAACTATTGCTTAACAACCAAGGAGTTAAAAAAGTAATTTTTCCTAATAACTTTGTGCTATCAAATAAAGTTGTAATTGAAATAACTTTTGAGAAGATATAATTAAACATAAACTAGGAATAAATCATAATTTACTTTATCAGATCATCTTTAGAAGTAGTTTTGAGAGGGTTAAAGTCACTTTTGTTATTTTCTAAAGTATCTCTAAACATGATTTTAGTAACTCAAAATCAAATTTTAATATATGAAAATTGCATTAAAAAAATTGCAAAACAAACATTAAATTGAAAATTAAAAAAAAAAAAAAAAAAAAAAAAAAGGTGTTTGACAGTCCAATTTTAGTATCAATACAATAAAGAGTAGTTTCTTCATTTAATTGTAATGTCTTCGAAACCAAACGATGAATTTGCAAGACTTATCTTGTCGTCAAAAAATGAGGAAGAACTAATATATACATTTTGGAAGCTCGAAAACTGAAATTAAATAAGCCTAAAAGTATAAGAGACTACAATAATGAATTTAAGAAATTAAAAATCAAAATAATACATCTACAAAAATCTTATATGTATTAACCACATCTATACCATCTAATATTGAATTTGAAAACACTTTTTCTAAAAGAAAAATTGTAATGAATTTTCCCGAATCAATCAAAATGTAAAAACTTGTTTGGTAGGTAATTCGAATTCTGTTTTATGTTTTCTGATTCACTTAGTTTAGCGAATATTTGTTTGCTAAGCAGTTTGAAAAAAATCATCAAATTTATTATTATTCAAATAATGCAAATTCTGAAAACAATAATTTGATATTTTCTGTGTATCCAAATTTTGAATTCAAAATTTCAAAATACATAATAGAAAAGATAAAAACAAATTATAAAGCCAATTATTTTTGTAAAATTAAAATACGTATTATATAATATATTATATGATATTACAAAATAATTATTACACAAAAATTTTAACATAAAACGAGTTCATGAATTAATTAGTGATAGTTTATATTCAATCTAATATCTATTAAGTAATTATAATTAGTTTTATAGTTTATGAATATATTATCAAACTCGTTTTGAGAATTTATTTAAATTAAAATTAAATTTTTGAATTCGTTACCAAACACACATTTAAAGTTATGAAATATAACTCTATTTTTTTTTTTAAGTTCGTGTTCTCAAAAATCTATTTTTAGATTCCCAACTAACTGGTTTATTGGAGACTTAAAAAATCCAATGACAAAAAGAAAAAAAAAAATACAAAGTATTTATACATGAAAAAATTGGGGAAAAAACTAGCATTAAGAATTTCATGGCCAAAATAAAATCGTCAACTGAAATTGAAATATTTTAAGAAAAATAGAAATTAATTAATCAATTATTTCTTCACGTAGGTAAAATTCCATTTCAAAGAAATTTTAATTAATTATTTATTTTCTTGAGCTGATTCTGGTTCCATATAGTAAACAACAAGGACAATAATACTCTTATTATTTTGGCTTAAAATAATAATATTAATAAGAATAACTTCCAATAATATAGTATAAAATTTTATATTAATTTTACTTTTGTTTTTTCGACCACTTTTCCACTCTATTTCACATCTTTCATGCTTTTGTCATTTCATTAAACAGAGTCCAAGGGACCGTTTGAACATATTTTTGGAATATTGTTTGAGATCTCTTTTAGATTATTTTTTAAAAATATATTCCTGTTTTTAAAGAATTTAAACAAATATAATAATTATAATATTCTTTATATATGTTCTTTTATTGTACTTTGGAGCTACAGAAGTGCATGTATACATAAAAGTAACCAATGATTATTTATGGAATATTATCTTTGTGACTAAATGAAAAATTTAGTATTTATTTGGACATAATTTGAAAACAATAAATTTCCTGGAGTACCTTTTAAATATCTCAAGATTCTAAAGACAACTTCAAAGTAACCCGGTCTAGGGGCATGCATGAACTGGCTTACCATACCTAACTGCAAAGGCAATGTCAGGATGTGTGTGAGAGAGGTATATTAGTCTCCCCATGAGTCTTTGGTACTTCTTTTTTGTTTTTTTACATCTTTTTCCGTTGCAACTTCCAATTTTAAGTTCTGCTCAATGTGAGTTTCTGCGACCCTGCATCCAAGTAAACCTGTCTCTTTGAGTAGATCAAAGATATACTTTCTTTGGTTGACAAGAATACCACTTTTTGACCTAGCAAACTCCATGCCTAGGAAGTACTTTAAGGATCCCAGATCTTTGATTTTGAAATCATTCTCCAATTTTTTTCTTCACAATAGACATTCTTGTCTCATCATTACCTGTAAGTATGATATCATCAACATACACTATCAAAACAACCACCTTGTCATTTCCAATATGCTTGTAGAACATAGTGTGATCGGCTTGACTCTGGCTGAATTCATAGCTTGTGACTGCCTTTCCTAAACGTTCAAACAAGGTTCTAGGAGACTGTTTACTACTGTATGGTGATTTATTTAACTTACATACCTTGTTAATCCCAATGTCTACTTCAATGCTAGGCGGTAAGTCCATAAATACTTCTTCTTCAAGCTCCCCATTGAGAAACGCATTTTTAACATCAAGTTGATAAAAACAGCCAATCAAAATTAACTGTAACAGACAACAAAAATCTGATTGAGTTAATTTTAGCAACATGGGCAAATGTTTCTTGATAATCAATTCCATAGGTTTGGGCAAACCCCTTAGCAACCAATCTGGCTTTGTACCTTTCGATACGACCATCAACATTACATTTTACAGTGAACACCTACTTGCATCTTACTATTTTCTTATCTTCTAGTAGATCAACTATGTCCCAAGTACCACTTTGTTTCAGCGAATTCATCTCTTCCACCATTGCTAATTTCTAATTCAAATCATTTAAGGCTTCCTGTATATTCTTTGGAACAAATAGGTTGGTTATTTTGGATATGAATGCTCTATGACTATATCAGACAATCTATGATAGGAAAGATAGTTTGCAATGGGATATTTTGTACATCAACGGGTACCTTTTCTATGGGCAATTGAAATATCAATATTAGAGACATCAAGTAACATATTATGAGAAAGAGAGTTGAGAGAAATAGCTGGATTTTCAGGATTGTTCATCAAAGCATCAGATTGGTCCTATGTTAGGTCAACTGTCTAATTTCTATCCCTTTAAGTCTTGTTTCTTCTAGTATAAAACTGAAGTTAAGGATTTCGACTTGTCAAATCAATTTGTAGTGTTTCTCCTCCTAAGAATTTTCCACACTTGGGATCGAAGGACTAGAGCTTATAATTTTAGGACTAATAATGTTTGAGAGAGGTGAAGCGTCCCAAAAATTCTCTTCAAGAAGAGATGGCTCCCTCTGATGAGAAGTTAGGCTAAAAAATGATTGATTTTCCATGAAAGACACATCCATACTCTCAAAATACTTATGAGTCAAGGGGTCAAAAAATTTGTACACCTTCTTATGGGAAACATAGCCAATAGCCTACAAAAATGCATTTAATGGCCTGAGGGTCCAATTTGGTTTGGGAAAGGAAAGGGCTATGAGCATAAGCAGTACACCCAAATACTTTTAATGGTAACTTCAAAAACAAGTGGACAGTAGGAAAAAACTCTATGAGGTGTTGTAGAGGAGTTTTAAAATTCAATACCTTAGTTGGCATTCGATTGATGAGGTATGCAACGGTTAGAACAACATCACCCCACAAATATTTTGGAACATGCATAGAAAACATAAGGGCACAAGCAACTTCAAGTAAATGTCTATTTTTCCATTCAACAATACCATTATGCTGAGGAGTATTGCAACATGTAGCTTGATGAACGATACCCTTATCTTGCAAAAAAGTGGTTAATTGTTCGTTAAAAATTCAGTCCCATTATCAGAGTGAAGAATGCAAATTTTAGTTTGAAATTGAGTCTCAATCATTTTATAAAAATGAACAAAGACCTCTTTTACTTCTAACTTTTTAGTTTGCAAATAAAGCCAAGTCAAATGAGTGTGATCATCGATAAAGGTAACAAACCAACACTTGTCATTTTTAGTCAAAACTTTAGACAGACCCCAAACATCAGTATGAATTAAGTTAAAAGATGATGAAGCCTTGTAAGATTTGGGTGAAAAAGTAGATCGATAATGTTTGGCAAAAATGCAATCTTCGCATTCAAAAATGAAACAATCAATTCCTTTAAATAAATCTGGAAACAAGCATTTCAAGTAGACGAAATTAGGATGCCCTAATCTACGATGCCAAAGCATAATAATTTCTTGAATAGAAAGAGAACTAACACTACTAAAGCCCTGAACTTTTATATGACTAGTTGAAACCTCATCAAAGTAATAGAGACCATCAACCGTCCTAGCACGTCCAATCGTCTCCACCGAGTTCTAATCTTGAAAGAGGCAATAGGTTTCACAAAAGATAACACAACAGTCAGCATCCTTAAATATATTACTCACAGATAGTAAATTACAAGCTAGTTGAGGATCATGAAGGATATAATGTAATATTAGTTTTGTACTTAGGGGAATAGTTCCTTTACCTGCAATAGACGTGAAATTACCATCAACAATACAAACTTTTTTTTTCAATACACAGGGGAGTATGATTCAAACAAATAAGAGAAACTAGTCATATGATCAGTGGCTCAAGAATTCGTGATCCATGGAGAGGAATTTATACATGAGAGAGCTTGAGGGGAATTACCTGTTTAGGCTAAGGAAACACTAAGATTACCCAATGAATTGAATTTTAGCAGTTTTAGGATTTGATCAATTTGCTCTTTAAGTGGACTGGAATTAACAATATTCACATTAGAGGCATGCTGATGGGAATTTCTCTCAACTTGCTTAAATCTCTTCCAATTTGCAAGTTTGCCATGAAGTTTCCAACAAGTTTCCCACATATATCAGGGCTTATTGTAGTGATCACATCAGACACGAGGCTCGTCATGAGTTTTGTTGGATTGATCAGAAGTTTTCATTGTAGTATTTTCAATTACCAATGCTGAACTTTCAACTAGATCAATTGCCTTCTTTCCAATCATAACATTCCTACGGCTTTCTTCCTTTCAAACTTCAGAAAAAAAACATCATTAATATTTGGAAGATTATTTTCCCCAAATATCCAACCTCTAACCTCATCAAACTCAACATTTAGACTGACAAGGAATTTGTAAATGCGACCATCTTCTACAGTTTTTCGGTAATGTTTTTTTTATCATCTATGGACTTACATTCATACGTATCAAATAGATCAAGATCTTGCTAAATTGTCTTCAGAGTGTGGAAATATTGTGTAACTGAGTTACCTTCTTGTTGTATATCACCTAGTTTAAGATTTAACTCAAACACTTGTAACTAGTTACCTAAATTGGAATACATCTGAGTCATACTATCCCATAATTCCTTTGTAGTAGAGTAGCACATGTAGTTACTACTGATGTCCTCCACCATAGAGTTGACGAGTCAGGTCATAACCAAGGAGTTTTCCACGTCCTACATAGCAAATGAAGGGTCATCTGGATTGGGAGTAGTTTTTTCTCCAGTGATATACCCTACTTCCCTTGTCCACGAATATATATCCGAAAACTTTAGGACCAATGAAGAAAGTTATCCCTGTTAAGCCGAATGGTTGTTATTTGGACAGTGGGAGTGTTGAAATGGATCCACTTGTCGGAGACCTTAATGACAGGACCTTAGTGTCCAAGATGTTGAAGAGATTAAAAAAAAAAAACCAAATCGAGAAGCAGTAGATCTGAAAAAGAAATCAAACAAAGATCTAAACAAACCCAAATGAAATGCCCAGCGGTAGCTGAGACAAAAAATAGACGATTGGCATTGTGAATAGTGTCAGTATACTGGGAGGGGGTGCAGATGAGGTCGGCCGGCAGAGGAGACTCAAATCTAGGCGTCAGTATACTGGGAAATGTGCTTCGGCGTCGACTGGGAAGCTCGCGTCTTCGGGCATTGTGAATAGCAATCGAGCGTCGGTAGCTTCAGGCTTCGTGAACCAGTGGGGATTTGACGACTGGGTGGTGTCCGGTGGTAGCGATGTACGAGGCGGTGACGACAGCAACAGTAGATCTAAGGTTTAGGCTTTTTCAAAAAAATTAGGGGTTTTTTTTTAGGGTTTCAAAAATATTGCTTGTGATTTCTCTTTGATATAAAAGGGTCTTCTTAAATAGAGGAAATGGCCATTATAAATAAGAAAAAAATAAATATAGCAAATATTTGAAATATTTCACAATAAATACAATGGAGAATATAAACATAAAAGGAAATAATCAACAATTTCTACTCAGAGGTCACACTTTTATATGGAAATTTATAGGCCTATTAAAGACCACACAATATGCCTATTAAATAGCTCAAATATAATTACTATTTTATTTGTTACCCACATATGAATTAATTATTAAATTAATTCCAACAAGGAGTAGTATCCACACTTTCATACCATTACAAATTTTTCCAAAGTTCAATTCCTTACTTATGTATTTGTTGAACTCAAAAGATAAACACAGTTAGGTTTACAATCATTAAATGCATAATTTGAAAATGAGACAAAATTGTTGAGATTTATGTCGTAAATCTCATGATCTGTAAATTTGTAAACAAATTGTTAATAAATAAAATATTATTTATTTTCTAATAAGTGCTATTTATTAGCATAACTCAAAATCTAATAAACTAAGATTCAAGGTTATTTAATGTATCTTGAACAGTATGTGGTTGATATACAAATGAATCGTGTTCAATAAATAACCTAAAAGGTCTATAGTATATGGATGAGGTTAAGTGCCTTATCTTGGTAATACTATGGTTACAGCCCACTTTGTAAGTGTTACAAACTGCTTGATCTAAATCGTTCATGTAATGACATGTATGTGGGGTATCCTATACAACGAGTCTATATAAGACTGGACCACGAAATTAAATCTCTCTTTGTAACTCCATTAAATAAAGAGTTTTATATTTCAAATGATAACCATGTAACTCGATCTCAATCTTGAGTGAGTTATAAACTCTTACGCAAGGATCATTCTTTGATTTGTATGAGTGAGAGTAGCCTTAGCACCGACTCAATATGCCTACCATTTTTTAGAATGATACAAGTGAGGAGTTGGGAACATAACTTCATAAGATGAAATTCACTCATGGACTTTAGGGAAAGTAGATAGGTTGTTCCCTTATATGATGACTTCGGGACTTGAACAATGAGGCCTCACCTTCTGATCCGAGAGGGACTTTGTTTATAGTTGGACCATAAATAAAATTGTTCATTAGAGGATTAGTGGTACTTAAGGTGCAAGAGGTAATTACAGAAGTAAAACGGTAATTTGACCTAACTATAATTACAAACACCATGTGAAGGGTTGACTTACAAAATATGGTTAAATCAATGGACACATAAATATACTGTAGTTCATAAGAATGCAGTTATTGGTTTTTAGTGCTACGTCCCATTAATGAAGGTTGATTAATATAATTAAATAGTTTAATTAGTTAACCTCATATCATTGGAGCTTATAACTGTAGGTCCATTAGGTCCATCTGGTAGCTCACAACGGGTTAAAACAAGGAAATTTAGCGTTGAAAGAATTTGAATGTTCAAATTGATTAATGGAATTGATTGTATATGATGCAATTAAAATTATGTATGAGATACATTATAATATAAAGTTAATTTTTGAATTAGATTCAAAATTAAATCTTTATAATATGAGAGTATTAATATTTGAATAGAATTTAAATATTAAATTCATATGAAAAGAATTCATATTAAAACTATAGGTTATGATGGAATATGTGTATTAGAATATGATACATTAATCAAATATATGAGATTTTTTTAATTAATTAATATATAATTGTTATTTAAATTAATTGAATTTTGTTTTATTAATTTATATTAATTAATAAATAAAATAACTCCCCTATAATGCAGGGGAGTGGTGAGTGGGTAGGTAACTTCCCTCGTGATAAATTGAGACGGGATCTCAATTCATGGGGTAGAAAAAATACTGTGACGGAAGAAAGCTTCCACACACACCAAAATCTCTCTCATTTTTTTTTCTTTCTAAATAGGAAGAATTCTTGAAAATAATTTTTTTCAATTTTCCTTCTCTTTCACAAGGTTCCCACAAACCATCTTGTTCCAAGAGAATATCAGAGAAGATCCATTGGTGGTGTTCCAAGCGTGTTGTATTCTTTACTATTTTGAAGATTAGAAGAATACTTTGAAGATTTGGTCTACGAATGTATTAACATTCTTTCTCAATGAATTTGTAAAAGTATGTTTATAACTTCTATTATTCTCTATGTCCTGTAAAATTCATTGTAACAAAGTTGTGGTAAAGCGATCAAACGCTTCTGCCAAAGGGATTCAATCTCTTCAATTGGTATCAAAGCCAGGTTTTTGCTTCCAATTTTTGTTTTGAATTTGTACAGAATAGTAAGGTGGGTTGTTATTATACATTTGACGTATGATTCAAAGGTTTGCGTAATAGATGTTTACAAGATTGACACTATAAATTACTGTTTTTACTTGAATCATTCATGTAAGTGAAGAGATGAAAACCCTAACGCAGTAGAAGAACACAAAATCATTTTCGAAATTAAATCTAGAATTTAGAAATACTGTGCACTGGCAATTACACAAAAAAAAAAAAAAAAATCCTATCTCATACCTTTTCTGACGAATCTCTAAGAAAATCCTTTTCCTATCCATTGAAATTTTAGAGGTTGTGGTTTGTGGGAACCAACCTTGAAAATTTGAAAAAAAAACAATTTGAGAGAAATTTTTGTGCGGGAAAATGGCAGAACCGTTCTAACTTTTTTTTTTTTTTTCTTCTTTTCAACTTGATCAACACACCAAAAAACCAATGGTATGTGGGAGAGAATTGAGAATTGAGAGTTTTTTTTATAGATAGTATGTGGGACAGAAAATAGCAGACTTGAGATCACTCTGTGTCTCAAATAACTCCCCTATGTGGGAGTTATCTATTTTTATTTATTTAATTAAATACAAACCAATTTTTATTTAATTAAATAAATAAAAATTAATTTAATTAATTAAATCTAATTTAATTAATAAATTCATTTAAATATCTCATATAACCTATATTTTTAATTCAATTAATTGAATTGAATTGAATTGAATAATCAATTAATTCTCCAATTAATCAATTACTAAATTAAATATTTAATATTTAATTTGACTTTCATTTGAATCAAATTCAACTATATTTTTTCCATAACATATAGTTTCTAATGTGCATCTTATATGCATTAATTTTAACCTTAATATCTGAACTACTTCAAATATTTGATTCTCTCATAAATTTAATTTTTTAATAGTGTCCAAAATTAAATTGATACAATAAAGTTTAATTAAAATATAAACTTTATACTATAATGTATCATTATACATTATACTATTTTCCTAAGTGAATTTGAACATTTCAAATTCCATTCAAGACTTAATTACCTCAATACCCTTTACAATTTAGGAAAGGGATCTAATGGACCTACAAATCAGAAGCTTCAACGATATGAGATTAATTGGCTAAACTCATTAACCACATTAATCAATATTCGTTTACTGTGGGTACACTCCACTAAAAACCCACAACTGGACTCTTCTCACTAAGATATATTTTTGTGTCCATGGATATAAACCAATGACAGCAAATTAGTCCTTCACAAGCGTTCGTAACGCCACTTGGGTTGAATTACCATTTTACCCATGGGTTACCTTTAGATCCTTAAGTACCAGTGCTCCTTTAATGAACAACCTGTTTATGGTCCAACCATTAAACAGAAACTTCTTTCGGGCTAGTGAGAGGGTAGGGCTCTTTGTTTAAGTCCCAGAGATACCACTTAGGGGGACACTATCTACTTATACTAAAGTCGAGAAGGAGTGAAATCCATCTTGTATAATTATGTTCCTAGC
This sequence comes from Citrullus mucosospermus, assembly GCA_030954485.1. NCBI lineage: Eukaryota > Viridiplantae > Streptophyta > Magnoliopsida > Cucurbitales > Cucurbitaceae > Citrullus > Citrullus mucosospermus. The sequence continues at coordinate 16,717,636 of CM062059.1, read as the reverse complement.
TCCCCATTTGGTTTTATCGCTAAAATGGTAGGCATATTGAGTCTGCAAATTGACCACTCTCACCCGTACAAATCAAAGGACAATCCCTCATGAACAGGAGCTCATAATATACTCAGGATTAAGACTAAGTTGCCTAGGTCATCCTATTGAAATGGAAACCTAACTAGTCAACGGAGTTACATTTAGTGGTTACTATTTCGTGGTCCGGTCTTATGCAAACTCATTACATAGGATAACCCCACTCGCATGTCATCTACAGAACGTGTTGGATCACTGCGTTTTTATCAAATACAAAGTGGGTCGTATCCATAGTGTTACTAAGATAAGGTACCAACTCTTGTCCCTATACTATAGACCTTTTAGGTTGTATCTTCATCATTGATCCTGATAGCACCTAAAATGTGTTATCTTCCTCAGCTTAACTTGAGATTGTTGTGCTATTTAATGTGTCAATTATGTTATTTAATAGGTTTTGAGCACTTAATAGGTAGAATGGGGCGTTAGCAATAAATTGGAGCTAAAACAAATGAAAATGGAGTTCCATGGCATCAACCGAAAAAGAGAACTCCAAATGACCAAAATGCCCCTAAAGTCATGGCGTTGCGGCGCTCCCTAGGTGTCATTGCAGGGCTGTTTCCTGAGAGCTTCTGCTGGTGAAACACAGCAAGTGTGAGCGTCTCGGCGGTCTGGAAAGACATCGCGCACAATCAGGTGACAGCACCGCGACACTTCGACGATTTTTTAAATAGATTCTTTTTGATTTTTAGGTCACTTTTTGACATTCCAGCCGCTGGCCACCCAAATTCTCTCAGTTTTTCCTCTTCTTTTCATCTTCTTGCAACCAACCTTCTCACAAAACCCCCCTTCGGTTACTTGAATTGAAAACTGTCTGTGAAATTCAAGAGCTCCCTGTGTTCCACCCGCTTGCCACTACTACTGTTGGTAAAGTTTTGTAAATTTATTTGACACGGAATTGAGCGACGAATTCTATCTGTCAGATCCCCATATGTCTCTACATACTGTTCAAGACTCATAAGACAACCTAGGATGTTAGTTTATTGGATTTAAGGGTTATTAAGACAAAATAAATATAACATAATCAATAACACTTATTGAAATAACTAACAATTAATTATTTTCATTAACTATCTATGGGTTTTATGGCATAAAACCCAACAGTAAGGGCCCGTTGTTTTTGGGCATTTAATTCAATAGTTGAGTCTGTAAGTCCATGTCTTAAGTTTTGGCAAGAGTTGCTAAGGAAGAAGATCAAGAACAGAGCAATTCAGATGAAATCGGAGCAAAGCAACAGTTTTTGTGCTAGATCGTAAGGTAGAGCATGGTCGTAGCGACGCTCTTGCTCACGCAACTATGCTTTGCAAAGCGTAGAGCAGAGCATCTAAAAAGTTAGAACGTAGTGACGCTCTTCCTCTGAGTAGCTACACTTCGGACAGTTTCAATGTTCTCCAGATCGTGCAATTTGGGCGATCGTGAAGCAATTGCAGTTTTTTTTTAATTAAATTATTTTTTAAAAAAAATGATTAAATTAATATAATATAATTTTTTTAAGGTGACAATCTTGGTCTATTATTGCTATAATATAGTTTTTAATGCACATATGATGCATGTTTAATTATATTAGTTATATGCTACATATTGCATGCCATATAGTTTAAAATCCCACCATAGGTTAAGCATAGCCATGCATCATATTTATATTTAAAGTTTAGATTATTTTCTAAGGTTTGTACATGCATGATGTATATTATATAATATGCATGATTATAATATAAGTGTTATGCTATATAGTTTAATGTGTGATTAAAACATATATACTATATATTGTATTATTTTCATTAATTTCTATATAAGAGTTATATTATGGTTGTTAATGAAAATAAGTGATGCATAACGCATGACATTACATAGTTTAAATATAATTGTTATATAAGTAATGTCACTTTTTTTTTAAAAAATTTCTTTGGTATATAAAGTTATATTACATAGAGTTTAAAATCTATAATAAAGAAGTGCATGCAAACATGTGGTTTTAATTAATGTTTTTAAAAGGTTTAAAAATCGAAAATTAAAACTTTATGTTAAAATATTTCTAATAAGATTAGGAATAGGGTAATCTTTTATTTGTTTTAATAGGATTAAAATAAGATAATAAAATATTAAATTTATAAAATATTGACTATAAGGGACCTTTGTCGAGGAAGGTTGTGTCTAGGATTGAGGTATTTAAGTTGACCATAAGGAAACACCTCTACTTGGGAACCAACCTGGAAAGTGAATTAGTCAATATTTTATAAGCATGCAATAAATGATTAAAGTTTATTAAAATGTTTAATAAATGAGAATCATATGTTATTATACTATCAACTATAAATGTTATATTGGGAAAACCAAAAATCACTTAGATAAATGACTTCGCCTAAATTTACCTAAGTAATGAGATCCATACTTGGCCTCGTGATGCCCTAGGCGCATCCTCTCTTCGGAAGGTGTTTGTGTGGATCAATATCAAGGTGAATGGAGAAAGTATTTATAGTAAGTGGGAGAAAGATATGTGTCAACATTCCTACGGTCTCCTTTATTAGTTTGCAAAGTGAGATTTCATACTCGACCTCGTGGTGCCCTGGGCGCAACCTCACTTTGGAAGGTGTTTGTATGAAGTCAATATTAGGGCAAACTCCAAAAATGGATAGGGTCGCCTTAGTTTTTGTACCAATATTGTCCTTCCCTTCGGGGGGCTTATTAGAGCGGGGCTCTAGAACCTAAACTGGAGGGTCACACTTACAAGAACTCATTAAATAAGTTAATGTTATCTTGATCAAAAGAATGGTAACTAAACACTATAGGAATAAGAGTTATTTTGGTGTACTGTTTGGTTGAGAGTGTCTCAATTCAGTGAAGGAATAACTGGCTACCCTTCAGTAGCTTTTACTTCTAAATCACTGAGGTATCATTGCAAAATAAAATGAGTTTAAAGGTTTTCATTATTATGCTTGCTAAAATTAGATTGAGTTTTAAAGAGTTATGCAATTTTCTAACTTAGATTAAAATTTATTTATTTCAGCAAAAATAATGACTGGTGTTGTGATTAACCTCCTTAGTGCTAACAAACTCACTGGTGAAAATTACACAACTTGGAATGACACAATTAATATTGTGCTGGTGATAGACGACCTAAAATTCATCTTAATTGGGGAGTGTCCTCAAATTCCTACCCCAAATGCATCACGAAACGTTCGTGATGCATACAAGAGATGAATTAATGCTAATGAAAAGGCTTGTGCATACATCTTGGCTAGCATGTCTAATGTATTAGCCAAGAAGCATGAGAATATGGTCTCTGCTCGAGAGATCATGGAATCTTTGCATGGTATGTTTGGACAATCGTCCACTCAGGTCAAGCACGATGCTCTCAAATTCATCTTTAACTCACGGATGAACAAGGGGACCTCTGTTAGAGAACATGTTCTCAACATGATGAGGAATCAAATTCTGAGCGGAAGGGAGTGATTGCCATATGCCATTAAATTTCTTTTGAAACATACAAAACACAGAGAACAAACAATTTGGATAAACAAAAATTTTAGCATGCTATTTGAGAAGAATTATGGGGTTAGAAGTTTCCTACCTTTGAAGATCGTCTTCTATGTGGGAAACACTTCTTCTTCTACAAATCACAAACTAAAATATGGTATTCTTCTTCTTCTTTGGAACACCACCACAAAAATTACCTTGCTATTCTTTAGAAAGAACTAGTGAAGATGAACTACAAGTTATTATAGTCACTATTTGAGCCATGCGTTCATAATTCAAAAAAAATAAAATAAAAATAAAAATAATAATAATAAAAAAATAAGTAAATAAAATAAAATTCCTTTGGACAAACAACTCCGTTGACAATGCATAAAATTAGCCTGTTAAGAGTTGAGTTGAGATTGGCTCTTTTAACACCCCATAATCAAAAGTGAGAGTCCAAGATCAGCGCATAGTCAATAAACGGTACCACTGTCGACGCAACCAAAAAGGAACGCGATAAGTGCCGAGTTGTGAAAGGGTATTTGCTCGATGTTGGCTGCCTCCATGCACCCCATCGTTGGTATGTCAAAATGAAGGTAGATAGCCCGGATCAACGCAAGTCCACAAAAAAAAAAAAAAAGATTTTTGAAACTTTATGAATGAATGAACTCCAAGGCACATTTCTAAAATGAGGACATCAGATTGGCTGGAAATGAGTAAGGGTATTTTTGAGGAATAAGCTTGCCGCATCTAAAAATTAGAAGTACTTTCAAAGCGTCGAGTGAAAAAGGTCTGGTATGGTTATCTGATTGTTGATATGGTCAAGGATTAGAAGGCATGTTGAGAGGGTGCGCTTATACTTAGACGGGCTGTAGATTTTAATAAATCTTCAAATAAATGTTCGAGGACAAACATTAACTCAAATTTGGGGGTGTGATAACTCGTAGAAATACAAGTTATTATAGTCACTATTTGACTTAATTAGAGTAACTTTGGAGCTAAACGCATGATTTTGGTAGTTAAATGATGAAAAATGTATCACCATGCGCTAGCACTACTTACAAAAAGAAAATACCTGAAAAACGATGAGCTTTTATGTTTCTAACGCAGGGTTAAGAAAAAAAGAAGAGCGAAGCACGAAGAAACGAAGCTGCTGCGAAAATGAGTAGAAACCTGCGTTGAGCCTAGGCGTTGAGACCATGCGTTGAGAAAAAGTAGATACAGACGCATGACCAAAAGCTGTCATATCAATATGCAAAAGGATAACACGCTATCAGAATATGGCAGAACAAATGGGTCGACGACGCAAAAAGTCTGCGCAGCAGGGCATGGAATTTAATGTAAAGGTGTCAGGTCATCATGAGTTTCAACTTTTCGACGCCTATAAATAGCCTGAAGCTTCCCCATTGAAAAAAGAGAGAGACCAGTTCAAGAGGCGAAAGCTTTGCACTTTTTCTCCTTTACCATAACCAGCCTCCAGTTCGAACTCTTCTGAGAGAAGGATTCTGAGCATCATTAGAGTCATCTCCCAGTGAGTGAGAATCTCCACCCTGTGGAATATATGTATCAGATAGCAATCATCTCAAACCTCCATGAAGCAAGACATTGCCAGTGGCGGCTTGACGCTCTTCATCTCTATTTTATTTCCATTTCTCTTCTTCTTGCTTATATTTTGTTAATGACATTCGAGAGAATGATATATTTCATTAATATAAGTTTGATTGACTATCATCTTCCATCCATTTCCATATTAAATACTTTACACCATGTTATATAAATGCTAAATGAGTTAAATGTTAAAAGCTAGTTTTTCTTGAGCAATTATGAGTATGTTACATCTTGGTTAATGCATATTTTTAGCTTGCATAACGTTGTCTGACAAACAAACGTAGTAAGCATGACTGTCGAGCTTGAGAGAGTGGATAGTTAATCTTTAGCATTAATTAAGACTAGATGAGTTGCAGAGATGTAGTTCATCTTTTGCCAAAACAAACTTACCATGCATCTTAGAGATAAGATAAATGTGGCGTCGAAACATCAAGAGATGGATTCACACACGCAGTTTGTAGGTATGTAATTGTACTTGGAAAGTTTAGGCAACAACTAGCTCTTGCGTTCAACTCTACTTTCACCGCATGGTCTCATCCATTCCCAACGCATGCTATTTGAAGCATTGTTTCGTATGACTACCCAACGCCGCGTACATTCCATTAATAGTAGTAGGAAATTCTTTTCATTCTTTTTGTATAGTTTAGATACACAAACAACAAATGCACATATATTTACTTGTACAGTCATCGCATAGTCATATATTTAATCTCAACGCCTAATTATTACAAATCCCTGCGTTCGACCCTGGACTCACCAGGAAAACCTATAAATGCTTATTCTTGGGTTTTTATAGGAAAACTTGCCTAGTCATGATCACATCTAGAGTAATTCTCAACGCATCTTTGTACTGAAATGATAAAATCTATTTTTTGTGCAACGAGCTAAGAATCAATTCAATTTAATTAGAAATTAAACGACCAAAAATCCAACGAACAGGCTCTCAATGGATTTTGGTATGGGAGTGTTGATTGTGAGAAGAAGAGAGAGTTAGAGAGGGAGAGAGTTGTTCATAGAGCCCTTTCCCCTTTACATAAAAATTGTGAGAGAGAACCAAAATAACTTCCCACGCCCCCACTACGTGGGAGTAATTTTTAAATAATAAAATAATAATAATATTAATTAAAATTAATATTGATTTAATTATATTATATCAAATCATATTTAATAAATATAATTAAATATAATTAATTAATTAACAAATAAATAAATAAATATCTCATATTTAATTTAAATTTGAATCATATTCAAATAACCTTCTCTCACATAACCTATAGTTTTAATATGAATCTCATTCATATTAATTTTAACCTATAGTTTTTATATGAATCTCATTCATATAATTAAAATTTAAATCTTATTTAAATAGTCATCTCTCTTATAACATAAAGTTTAAATATGAATCTCATTCAAAATAAACTTTATATTATAATGTACTTATATACATTATACTAATTGTATCATATACAATTAACTCCCTTATTAATTTGAACATTTCAAATTAACCAAAATATTTGATTCTTATACAAATCCTTAATGAGCTAGCAAGGGGACCTTATAGACTGATAGTTAGAAGCTTCAACAATATGAGATTAATTAATTAAACTCTTTAATTAGATTAATCAATACTCATTAACTATAGGTCATTCCATTAAAGACTTATAGTTGCATTCTTTGCACTATAGATAAATTTCTATGTCCACGTAATTAACTAGTCAATAGTAAGTTGACCCTTCACAAATTACTCATAACTACAGTTGGATCAAATTATCATTTTACCCCTATAGTTAATATTTACTCCATAAGTACCATTGATCCCTCTATAAACTAACCCCTCTTGAGCCAGTGAGAGGGTGAGGTTTGATTGTTCAAGACTCAAAATCAGCCCTTTTGGGAGTAATTTATCTACTAAACACGGGAATGAGTGAATTTCATCTTGTGAAGATATGTTTCCAGCTCTCTAATCAGACAAATCCCCAAAATGGTAGGCTTATTGAGTTGACGATCTGGCCACTTTCGCTCATACAAATCAAAGAATTGCCTTCATAGACAGAAGTTCATAACTCACTTAAGATTTAGGTCGAGTTACCTATAGTCATCCTATGAAATGTTAACTTCTACAATTAACAGCGTTACAAAGAGAAATTAAACATTTCGTGGTGCGGTCTTATAATAACTCTTTGCATAAGATACCCCCACTCACATGTCTCTACATGAATGATTAGGATCAAATCGTTTATAACACTTTACAACTCTTTGTTTACAACTCTTTGTAATAATTACAAAGTGGACCGTCTTTGTAGTGTTACCAGAATAAGGCACCCAACCTTATTCCTATACTACAGACCTATTGGTTATTACTTAAACATGATCCAACCTTGTATGTTAACCACATACATGTTCAAGTTTACATAAAATAACTATGTAATCTTAGTTTATTGGATTGAGTTAATGTAAAATATAGATAAAATAACTTCTTATTTTATTCAATAAATAAAATGTATTTACAATATACAAAACTACGAGACCTAAGGAGATTTAGGATACACCAATCCCAAAAGAAAGTCAAGCTTGCAAAGGGAATATGTTTCCATTTCAACCAAGATGGGCATTGGAAGAGGAACTTCCCAAAGTACTTGGCTGAAAAGAAGAAAGCCAAAGAAGGTAAATATGATTTATTTGTCTTAGAAACTTGTTTGGTGGAAAATGATGAGTTTGCCTGGATAATAGATTCGGGAGCCACTAATCATGTCTTTTCTTCTTTACAGGGAATTAGTTCCTGGATGCAGCTGGATGCTGGCGAGATGACTCTGAGGGTCGAAACTGGAGGGGTCATCTCAGCCATTGCTGTAGAAAGCATTAAATTACTATTTATTATTATTTTTTTTTAATTGTTGAACAATGTGTTTATAGTTCCTGGTATTAAAAGGAACTTAATTTTTGTTTCTTGCTTATTAGAACAGTTGTATTTGATCACTTTTTTTTGCAAATAAATCGTTTATTTTCAAGAATGGTGTAGAAATTTGTTCAGCAAAATTAGAAAGTAATTTATATGTGCTAAGACCGTTAGCAATAAATATACTCCTCAATACTAAACTATTCAAAACAAAAATGACACAAAATAAAGATAGAAAATTTATCCACAGGAAAATGTCCATCTTTGGCATCTAAGACTAGGTCACATAAATCTCAATAGGATTGAGAGGTTGGTTAATAATGGACTTCTAAGCGAGATAGAAGAAAATTCTTTACTAGTATGTGAGTCATGCCTTGAAAGCAAAATGACTAAAAGACCTTTTACTGGAAAAGGTTAAAGAGCTAAAGAGCCCTTAGAACTTGTACATTCAGATCTCTATGGTCTGATGAATGTCAAGGTAATGGGAGGTTTTGAATACTTCATCTCTTTTATAGATGATTATTCAAGATTTGGGTACCTTTACCTAATGCAACATAAGTCTAAATCTCTTGAAAAGTTCAAAGAGTATAAAATTGAAGTTGAAAACTTGTTTGGTAAAACAGTTAAGACACTTTGATCTGATCGAGGTGGAGAGTATATGGACTTGAGATTCCAAGACTATATGATAGAACATGGAATCACATCCCAACTCTCAACACTCGGTATGCCTCAACAGAATGGTGTATCAGATTGGAGAAATAGAACCTCGTTGGACATGGTTTGATATATGATTACTGGATACTTTTTGGGGTTATGCAGTAGAGACGACAATATACATCGTTCCATCAAAAAGTGTTTCTGAAACATTTTTTGAGTTATAGAAATGTCGTAAAGGCAATTTACGACATTTTAGAATTTGAGGATGTCTGACACATGTGTTAACTACAAATCTGAAGAAATTGGAAACACGTTTAAGGGTGTGCCTATTTATAGGCTATCCTAAAGAAACAAGAGGTTGTCTTTTTTATGATCCTAATGATAATAAGGTGTTTGTATTGACAAATGTTATGTTCTTAGAGGAAGATTATATAAGAGATCACAAACCCCACAGTGAATTAATATTGAGTGAAATTTCCCATGAAAATGACAATACATAATCAAGAGATTAAATAATTCTGGTACATCAACAAAAGTTGTTGATGGTGCTAGTTCATCTAGTCAAAATCCTTTTTAAGAGTTGAGAGAGCCTCGTTGTAATGGGAGGGTTATATCCGACTACACGATATATGGGTTTGACAAGCCCATGTCATCACATCTGATGATGGCATTGGGGATCCATTATCTTTAAACAAGCAATGGAAGATGTTGGCAAAGATGAATGAGTCAAAGTCATGGATCTTGAAATGGAATCTGTGTATTCCAATTCAGTCTAGGATCTTGTAGATCTACCTAATGGGGTAAAACCTATATGTTGCAAATGGACCTACAAGAGGAAAAGAGGTGTAGATAAAAAGGTACAGACCTTTAAGGTTAGACTTGTGGCAAATGGTTATACCCAAGTAGAAAGGGGTTGATTATGAAGAAACCTCATCTCCTGTTGCCCTATTAAAGTCTATTTGCATTCTCCTGTCCATTGCCACATATTATGACTATGAAATATGACAAATGGATGTCAATACTGCTTTTCTGAATGACAACCTTGATGAGAGCATTTATATGAATCAACTAAAAGGATTCATAAAACAAGATAAAAATTTGCAAGCTGAAACGATCTATTTATGGATTGAAACAGGCATCCAAATCTTGGAATATAAGGTTTGACAATGCGGTTAAATCTTATGACTTTGAACAAAGTGTTGATGTGCCTTGTGTTTACAAGAAAATCATCAAGAGTACTGTTGCTTTTCTAGTGTTGTATGTAGATGATATCCTACTCATTGGGAATGATGTAGGATTTCTTACTGACCTTAAAAACTAGCTTGTAAAAGTACAAGTGATTATAGATTTTTCTTAGAATAATGGAGAAGATTTAAAGAATTATGCGGTAGTATTGACTTGAATTTGCTGATAAAAATCTCATTTGCGTCTTACACTCTTGATTTGCTGAAGATAAGTGCTTTTAAGTTAAACTATCCTTAAGACGCATTGTTTAGTGCAGGAAACACATGATGCAACATGGACGTCTTCCAGTTGATAGACGCAAAGTCGTAATTCATCAGATGTAAGTTGTGAGATCTTCGATAGCTAGAGATTGATTTACTTGATCTGTGGCACGACGAGTGGTTACCAATTTAACCGAGAATTACGCAATCACGTGAGATTGACGCAAAGCCAAAAACCAGCTGGTAATGACGCGAATCTGCCAGCGTTACAATGCAACCTCTAATATAAGGGCATATTTGAAGGCTGAGGAAGATTGTTGATTTTCCGGGGGTTCATTAGTTTTAGTAGCAGACTCTCCCAAGAAGGCAACTGGAGACAGAACGCTCGAGATAGTAGTCTCCTTTCCGATCAACCACACCACCACACTAACCATCACGCAACCATCGTCAGTAGAGTCAAGAGATTGATCAATCGCCGACCGTTTCCCTGCTTCCTATCTCCTATCTTTACTATCATGTTGTTTACATCTTGTATCAAGAGATTGTACTTTTTGTAACAATTGTTCTATTTCATTAATCTAAATCATCATCCATGACTTTCATTCTACATCTGTTTCCACGTTCTTGTTAAAAAACATGAGTAGCTAAATCTCTTGAGGGTTGGGGAAAAATTATTGTCTATTTAAGAAACAACACTGAGAATATTTCATTTTGCTTAATGTATGAGAATAAATTGCTTGTTTCTATTTAGCTAATTGAGATAAGTAGAAATAATCAACTACTTGAGAGAGTAAGTGATTGTGGAACTCATTAAGCAACCTAAGTAGTATTTCTAGACATAGAAACAACCTTAAGGTTCAATAATACTTCACCCATGTGTCGTAGACATATGAGCATGCAATCTGTCAGCCGAGAGGTGCAGCTTATAAATTGAGAACATGAAATAATCTATGCAGCGTTTCTGAAGATAGACAATAACGGCCTCCTAACCCTGTTTTCCTCATTCCTGTTGACTTTTGTTAATTGCTTGTTGTAAACACATCCTTCACCATTTCATCACTTATTAGCCTATATATTTATTGCTTTTGTAGTTAAACACAACATTATCGTGAACATTTATTTTACGAAATAGCCAGTATACTTGAGAGTTTAAAATCTACATAAGTCCCAGTGTTCGACCTCGGACTCACCCAGAGACCTAAATTTTGCTTATACTTGGGTTGAATTAAGGAAAACTTGATTGATATATTAATGCATGCATTGCAACTATTAGTCATGCAACAACTATATGCTCAATTCCAAATGAAAGATTTGGGAGAAGTGAATATGTTCTTGGCATTCAAATCATAAGAAATCGTAAGAACAAAACGCTAACTTTGTCTCAAACATCTTATATTGACAAAATGTTAGTCCGATATTCAATGCAAAATTCCAAGAAAGGTAACTTGCCATGGAATTGTTTTGCCTAAGGAACAGTGTCCCAAGACATCTCAAGAGGTTGAGAATATGAGACGTATACCCTATGCATCAATTATGGGTAAACTCATGTATGCAATTTTGTGTACAAGGCCTAACATATGCTATGGAGTTGGGATTGTTAGTAGGTATCAATTTAATCCAGGATTTGATCACTGGATAGCAGTAAAAACAATCCTCAAGTATCTTAGGAGAACGAGGAACTATATGCTTGTGTATGGCAATAAGAATCTAATCCTTACAGGTCACAATGACTCTAATTTTCAGATTGATAAAGATTCTAGGAATTCTAGGTCAGGATCAGTGTTCACTCTTAATGGACGAGCTATAGTTTGACGAAGCATCAAAGGAGGATGCATTGCTGACTCCACTATGGAGGCAGAATATGTAGCTGCTTGTGAAGCTGCTAAGGAGGCTATATGGCTGAGGAAGTTCTTGATTGATTTGGAAGTAGCTCCCAATATGTCTTTGCCCATCACACTTTATTGTGATAAGGGCAAATTCAAAAGAACCTCGAAGCCATAAGCGTGACAAGCACATTGAAAAGAAATATCATTTAATACAAGAGATTGTGCAACGAGGGGACGTGATCATCACAAAGATAGCTTTGGAGCACAACATTGCTGATCCATTTACAAAGACTCTCTTGGCTAAAGTATCTGAGGGTCATCTAGAGGGTCTAAGTCTACGGATATGTATCTTCTCAACTAGGACAAGTGGGAGATATGACTGAGTATATTGTCTGTCCTAGTTTTTTTTTTCTTTTTCTTTTTCTTTTTTACATGCATTGTCATCTCATTAGCTTTAGAACAAGTGGGAAATTGTTGGGATTTATGTCGCAAATCTCGTAGTCTGTAAATTTGTAAACAAATTATTAATAAATAAAGTATTATATATTTTCTAATAAGTGTTATTTATTAGCATAACTCAAAATCCAATAAACTAATATATAAGGTTATTTAATGAATCTTGAACAGTATATGGTTGACATACCAATGGATCGTGTTCAAGAAATAACCTAAAAGGTCTATAGTTAGATGAGGTTGGGTGCCTTATCCTTGTAACATTATGTATATAGCCCACTTTGTAAGTGTTACAAATGTTGTAAGTGTTACAAACGATTTGATCTAAATTGTTCCTGTAATGACACGTAAATGGGGTATCCTATACAACGAGTTTGTATAAGACTAGCCCACAAAATTAAATCTCTCCTTGTAACTCCATTAAATGAAGAGTTCAATATTTCAAATGATAACCATGTAACTCGGTCTCAATCTTGAGTGAGTTATGAACTCCTGCTCATAAGGGTTGTTCTTTAATTTATATGGGTGAGAGTGGCTTTAGTTGCCGACTCAATATGCCTACCATTTTGATAATGATACCGAGTGAGGAGCTAGGAATATAACTTCACAAGATAGAATTCACTCCTTCTTGACTTTAGGGAAAGTAAATAGATTGTTCCCTTAAGTTCTGACTTCGAGACTTGAACAATGAGGCCTCACTCTCTCACTGGCTCGAGAGGAATTTTGTTTATGGTTGGACCATAGATAGAATTGTTCATTAGAGCATTAGTTGTACTTAAGATGCAATAGGTAGTTACAAAGGTAAAATGGTAATTTGACCCAGCTATAATTACGAACACCCTATGAAGGATTGACTTACAAAATATGATTAAATCAATGAACCCAAAAATATACCGTAGTTCATAAGAGTGCAACTACGGGTCTTTAGTGGTATGCCTCATAGTTAATGAAGGTTGATTAATATAATTAAAGAGTTTAATTAATTAATCTCGGATCATTGGAGCTTACAACTGTAGGTACATTAGGTCAATTTGGTAGCTCATAACGAGTTAAAACAAGAAAATTTAGCGTTGAAAAAATTTGAATGTTCAAATTGATCAAGAGAATTAATTGTACATGATTAAATTAAATTTAGGGCTCTTTTCAAATATAGCAAAAGGAACAAAAATATTTACAAATATAGCAAAATTTCACAGTCTATCGCGGTCTATCACAGATAAACTGTGCATTTTACTATTAATTGTAAATATTTTCAGCAATTTTTCCATTTAAGATAATTTCCCTTAAAATTATGTATGAGATACATTATAATATAAAGTTAATTTTTGAATTAGATTCAAAATTAAAACTTTATAATATGAGAATATTAATATTTGAATAGGATTTAAATATTAAATTAATATGTTTAGAATTCATATTAAAACTATAAGTTAGGAGAGAATATGTATGAATATGATACATTAATCAAATATATGATATTTGATTTTTTTTTTATTAATTGAATAAAATTTCATTAATTAAATTGTTAATTAATTAATATTTAATTGTTATATAAATTAATTGAATTGAATTTTATTTATTTATATTAATTAAATATATCCTGCATTGCAGGAGAGTGGTGATTGGAGAGGAAACTTCCCTCACGATAAATTAAGACGGGAGCTCAATTCACAGGGTGGAAAAAACATTGTGACAGAAGAAAGCTTCCACACACACCAAAATCTTTCTCAATTTTTTTCTTTCTAAATAGGAATAATTCTTGAAAATAATTTTTTCAATTTCCCATCTCTTTCACAAGGTTCCAACAAACCACCTTGTTCCAAGAGAATATTAGAGAAGATCTATTGGTGGTGTCTCAAGCGTGATGTATTCTTTACTGTTTTGAAGATTAGAAGGATACTTTGAAGATTTTGTCTACAAAGGTATTAACCTTCTTTGTCAATGAATATGTAAAAGTATGTTTATCACTTCTATTATTTTCTATTCACGGTAAAATTCATTGTAACAAAATTGGGACAAAACGATCAAATACTTCCGCCAAAGGGATTCAATCCATTCAAAAGATAAACCCAGTTAGATTTACAATCATTGAATATATAATTTGAAAATGAGACAAAATAAATTTTATTGGGATAAAAAAAATAAGTTAAATTACAAGTTTAGTCCTTAAATTCTAGATTTCTATCTATTTAGTCCCTAAACTTTCAATTTTGTGTCAAAGCAGATCCTTGAAATTTAAGAAGTATCTAACAGATTCTTAAACTCTCAAGTTTATGTCATTAAGTTTAATAGTCTTTGTTTTAAGTGCATGAAGTGGAGACTATTCTAGTTTGGGTAAGAAATAATAAACATTGTAACAAATAGGGTAATAGATCTCTTATATATTCAATTGATAATTAATCTATCTGGTACCCTAAAATTTCAACTTTATGTTTAGTATATATATGTTTAATAGGTTGACCTATTAGATACAAAATAAAGAATTTAGAAATTTATCAAACATAAAATTGAAAGTTTAAGGATTTAATAGACACTACTTAAAACTTACAATCTAAATAGATAGACACCTAAGAGAGTGTTTGGGGTGTTGATTGATTATTATAGTTAGTGTGTTATAATAGTCTGTAGATTATAACCGTTTCTGTTTGCAGTGGGATAATATTTGAGTCTAAGTAGGAAATAGTATACACTGTAACAAAAAGAAAGGATAAGTAGGAGATAGTAAACATTGTAACAAAGAGAGATTTGAAATAGTAACATTGTACTTAACGGTAACTATTATAATTGGAGCCTCAAACATGGAGTGGGCTAGTACTCCAAGTTGGAGGCCCATATGCCCCCTAAAAGTTCAAGAATTAAGGCAATGTTTACCCAAGGTAAACGTAATAAATCAATGGTAATCTGAAAAAGTGGGCCCCATTTGATCACATTTAGTATTGTTTAGTTGTGTTCTGTGTCCATACTGACATCTGGGGCCCACTTCCAAATCTATAATAAAAAAGTTCAAACTGATTGACAAACGGAGAGTGCTCAATGCAATTGAGTTTAGAAATTATGCCGATATAATTACCATTACCGTTATTTTATTGTGACAACTTGAGAATTATGAATTTGTCACATATACTGTTGTTATTACTATTATTATTATCGTTTGATCCTTAACAGTATCGGTAACAGTAAATATGACAGATTCATAATTCAAAGCAAACGTGATCAAAAGCAATCCAATTCCGTTTGAGATTATGACTCTTACGATTAATCTATCAATGAAATTCCATTACTATTACACCAAATTTCATTATGGATTGGTATGAAGGGATTGATTCCCAATGTAGAAGCATATGGTCGCTTTTGTCTTTGAATTAGGAAAAGAAAAACCTAATTGATCTTAAGAAAATAAGGTTAAGCATAATGTAAAATAGAATTTCGAAAATACCTTTTAGAATGAAGAGCGATTCTTTTGTATTACTTGGAGTTTTCTGGAACAAAAATTCCAAGGTCATGAACACCACTATTAAGCAATCCTACTATGATCCAGAGAGGATCAGTGAGATCCTTTCTTGTTCCAGGGAATTGAAGAATTTGAGAGAAGTCTTAAGAGAATTTTAGAGAGAAGGAAGCATATGGCTTTTTGTCTGCCATCAGTTTCCTGTATCTCTATATCGTTATATAGAGATGGAACTAACCCTAATCCCTAAAATAATATTACTTATTAAATATAATTATATCAAATCAAATCAAATATAATATATATTATTAAATAAATAATAATCAATTAATTAATTAACAAATAAACATCACATATTTATTCATAATGCATTTTAATCATATAAAAATGCATATCTTTTTTTTGAGCTCTAATATTAATATGAATCTCATTTGATATTAATTTCACACTCATATTATAAAGTTTCAATTCTAAATCACATTTATAATTAACTATATACTATAATGTATTATAATACATTATACTTTAAATTAATCCTTTTTAATATAGATTTCCCTTAAATAATTTGAACAATTCAAATTATTCTATAATTTATTGATTCTTGTTTTACCCTTAGTGAGCTAGCAGAGTGATCTAACAGACCTACATATTAGAAGTTCCAATGATTCGAAACTAAATTAATTAAACTCTTTAATTAACTTAATTAACATTCATTAACTATGGGTCACTCCACTAAGAACCCACAACTGCACTTTTTGCACTGTAGATATATTTATGCGTCTATAGATATGATTAGTCATTAATAAGTCAACCCTTCACAAATTGCTCGTAATTACAGCTGAGTCAAAATTAATGTTCTACCCTTGTAATTACTTCTTTCTCCTCAAGTTCCACTAATCCTCTAATGAACAACCTGTTTATGGTCTTACCATAAATAAATCCTTCTAGGGTAAATGAGAGGGAAAGACCATTTTTCAAGACTTGGATTCAGTACTTAAAAGAGCAATTTATCTATTTTTCCTGAGGACGTGAAGGAGTGAACTCCATCTTGTGTAGTTATGTTCATAGCTCCCTACTCAGACAAATCCTAAAATGGTAGGCTTATTAAGTCGGTGATATGGGTCACTCTCACCCATACAAATCAAAGGATTGTCCTCATAGACATAAGTTCATAACTCACTCAGGATTGAGATCAAGTTACCTGTGGTCATATTAATAAAAAGTTAATCTCTTCAATCAACGGTGTTATAAAAAGAGATTAACCATTTCGTGGTCCCGTCTTATATAAACTCTTTATATAGGATACCCTCATTCACATGTCTCCACATGAACAATTAGATCAAATCGTTTATAACACTTACAACTCTTGTAACAATTATAAAGTTGGTTGTATCCACAGTGTCACCAGGTATACCCAACCTTATCTGTATAAGGCAGACTTTTTAGGTTATTACTTGAACAAGATCCACTTGTATGTCTACTATATACTGTTCAAGCTACGTATAATAACCTTACATCTTAGTTTATTGGATTGAGTAAAATGCAATCTAAATGTTAAATAAAATACCTCTTATTTTATTAGTTAAATAATTTGTATTTACATAAATTACAAACTACGAGACCCACGAGATTTAGAACACCAACTCCAACATGGTAAACATAGCCTAAAGTGGTAATTTAACCAAAATTTTATTACACATTTGTAGGTGAAAAGTTCAGGGAAAAACCTCCCACTACTACTACCAAAGAAATTAAAAGAAAACAATAAAATTGGAAACACAAGAATTTACATGAAAAAACTCCAAATTGGAGAAAAAACCATGAACTAGAAAAAATCTACTATATAAAAAATTGTTACAACCGTACGAATAATTCTCTCTCTTGACCCCAATTATAATAACACTCTCTCAAAACTTTTAACTACTCGCACCTTTTTCCACTCTTAAACTAGAGAATATAAAGGAATTTAATTAGAGTGAGACAACTTGAAACTAGAGGCATAGACTCTTTTTATAGTGATAGAGCCCTTCACTTTCTTCAATTTTTTAAGGTGGGACAAACTGATTCTTCTAATATTTTGCCAAAAATTCAACAAAAATGGCCATTAAAAGTAGTAGTAGATGAAATAATTGGGGATATGTACAAATATCCCGAGAATTATGACATTTACTGTTATCATTACCATTAATATTACCATTTGACACTGAACGGTAACGGTAACAATAATTGTAACATATTCATAATTCTAAGTAAACATGATTAAAAACAATTCAATTACGTTTGCAATTATGACCACATTACGATTAATCTATCAATGAAAATCTATTATTATAACACTAATTTTCATTATGAATTTGTAAACGTGGGTTAAAGTGGTAATTTAATAATAATAAAAAAAAAAAACTATGACACATAAATATGTGAAAATAGAAATCAAAATAGAAATGAAAAGTAGAAGAAGTAGTAGATGAAATAATTGGTAAGGGGGTGGGGTTCGAAAGGCAAGTAGAGGTTTGAGTGGTGTGATTTAATTGCAGGGCCAATGGTTATTCAAACTTTCTCTCTCTTTCATTTCAAACATTTCTGCCTTTGTTTTCTTAGTTAGAACCGTACGTCTCATCTAAGAGCCGTAAGCAACAATTAAAACCAAACCTCACAGTCCCCACATCATTTTTACTCAAATTTTTTATTTTCTTTCCTATCCCATCTTCTACCACGTCATTATTCTCAATCCTTCTCTATTTTTCTTTTTCATTTATTTATTTTTGGATGTTTTTTATACAAATTTCACACACAGGAGCAAAATTTCTTGTTTTATGTATGACTCAACAAAATATATAAATAAACAAACAACCGTCAGATACTATGTCCTCCCAATCTAATCCTTTATATTTTAAAAAAATTATTTTAAATGATAAAATTGTTGAAAATATTTGCAAATAATAGCACAATATCATAGTTTATTTGACAAACTGTGATAGATCGCAATAGACTACTATCTGTATCTATTATGATACATATAAACATATATAGTAGTTTATTGCAACCTATTGTAGATAGACAGTGAAATTTTACTATATTTGTATGAAAACCACCATTATATTTATCTATACTATCTAAAATGGTTAAGACAGTGGTGAGTTTATGAAGGGACCAGGGTCACGTACACCTCAAATGGTGACGTTTTAAATATTTGTATATTAATTTTCATTAAATATTAAAATTTGTACTTATAGTTAACTTAAGGCATGTTTGGATTGATTTAAGAAAAAATCTTTTTTAAGAAATTCATTTTTATTTAAAAACTTTTTTCTATAAAAAAATTAAAATACGCTTGAAAAGTTATTTTGAATATTTGCTAAATACTATCCATCTTTTATAAAACAATTTATTTTTAAAATTAAGCATGTGAAAATGTATTTTAAGATAACACTTAACCAAGTGGTAATGATTTGGGTGTTGGTTCAGTGGCGAACGGTATTAATTTTAGCATGTGGCAGGTTCGTGGATTCAAATTGTGAGGCCACTTTTCTTTTTAATAATTGTGAACGTATTCATATATATCTTTATGAATTATTCACCAAATTTATTTCTATTTCTAAAAAAAAATAAAAATGCATTTTAATTTTCTCGCATATATATATAAACACAAATATACAAATGTTTTTAATCTTTGTAACATTATTTTATGAAAATTAATTGAATAAATTTTGCTTATATATATGATGAATGCATTTAAAATTACATTTTCAAGAAGATTAAAATATAAATTTAGTTTCAATGTTTTAAAATTATTACTAATAAATTTTTAAATTTTCAATTTTAATTCTAATTCCTTAAAATATTTAATAAATTTATAAACTTCAATTTTATATCTTAGAGATCTTAGGAATATTAAAAATTAACTGTTTTTAAGAAAAAATAAATATTTTGTCTAACTGAACTTAAAATTTTTAATTTTGTAGTTAATGGATAAATTAATTTTAAAAAGATATCTAAGTGTATCTATCAAAGTACACAAAATTAAATTTAATATCTCATATAAAATTTAATTTTTAACATTTTCAAATATGTAAGAGATTTATTGAATGCATAATTAATATTTTAGGAACCTATTAAATATAAAAGTCGAGAATTCAAAGACATATTAAACATTTTTTAAGTTTATAAACTATACATAAACAAAAAATTGAAGGTTTGTAAGCTAAACTTTTAACTTTATATGTACATTTGTGCCCCTAACTTGAAGTTATGGATCTGCCACTAGGTTAAGGCTTAATTTGATATTACTTTAGCTTTTGAAATAATTGTTGTAGGTGTGCTTCTTGGAAAATTAGTTGTGAGAAAAGTAAAATAGTGTTGGGTAAAGTTTAATTTTAAATTAGAAAAAAAAATAGTTGTCATGTTTAGTAAATTAATCCTAAATTTGTGTAATATAGTTATATGAACAAAATGCTGATTATCATTTCAATTGTTTTTTTATATTCATGTTAAATTCATAATATAATTATTTGAAAAAATATATGATTTGCAATTGGTTTAATCTAATTGTTTTAATAAAAGATTTCTTTTAAATAATTATTATAAGAAATTGAACCAATTAAAATTTAGAATAAATGTGAGAAAATAAATTATATTATTTAAAAAAATATATTATTTGCAACTAATATGGTTTAATCTAATTGTTTTAATAAAAGATTTCTTTTAAATAATTATTATAAGAAATTGAACCAATTAAAATTTAAAATAAATTGAGAAAATAAATTAATGAAATAATAAACAAAGATACTAAATTTTTAAGAAAACTAAAATCTAAAAGCTCCATCAAATAGTTTTAGCACGTTAGAACAAATTTTAATCTTTATTTACGATTGCAAAAGTAATCCCAAACAAGGCTAAGTGGAGAAACTTTTGTATTTCTTTCTACCCTTGTCGGATAATTTGCGTAATAAAGATTAACCAATTTATTTATTTCAAATTAATATTATTATCTTTTCTTTTTAACCAATATGATTATTTATTTCAAAATAATGTTACGACAGTTTTCAAATATAGAAAAATCAACCAAAACAGATAGACACAGATAGTAGTCTATCGCGGATAGACCGTGATATTTTACTATTATTTGTAAATAATTTTGAAAACATCCATATTTTTAAACGATTTGACATTTAAAATAATTTATCATTTCTATTTGTAATTAATAAAATAATTACATTTTTAATTTTTTTTTTAACCATCGTTAAAATCTTGATTTTTATTCACTTTTATTTCAAAGTAATTTTGCAGGTATTTCTAATCTTCTTATTCAATTGTGATTAATAAAATAATTGTATTTTTTTTTTATCATAACCACCATAAAATTAAATAATGATTTGAAATCTAAATTCAAATATCTCTAATCTTCTAATTAAATTGTGATTCATATATAATGATTTTTTCTAAAGGGGATATGTGACAATTTTAAACTATAATCCGATTCAAAATAAAATCAAAAGTCTAAATTTTCTAATAATAGTGCAATTTAGGAATGATTTTGGGGGAGATAGAGGAATTATAAAAGAATCTTAACTATTTTTATTTGGTGATTAAATCCATTAAAATCACTCTTAAAACATAGACTTATTTCACACCAATTTAAAAATAGGTTATGTACTGTCTTTTTAATTTTGTTAAAAGCATATGCACTTTTAAATAGGGTTTTCAATTTTCCATTTTTCCCTTTAAAATTAATTTATTTTATACCTCAACATTTTAAACAATTATTTAATAAGATTGTTCTCAAATATACCAAAATATACCAAAATGAACCAAATTATTTACAAATATAAAAAAAAAAAAAAAAAAAAACTAGAATCACCTACCTTCTTTTTTACTAAGATTTAACTAAGCACTTGAAAACTTATGAAAAAAGAAAAGCATTTTCAATGTAAATCCATTTGCCTTAATGTTACATAATTTGACGGGTTTGTTTTCAATTATAGGGGAATGAACCAAAATATTTACAAATATAGGAAAATTTCATGGTTTATTTGTAATAGACCGCGATGGACTACTATTTGTGTCAAGATAGATACATATAGTCATTCTTGGCGATCTACCACTATTTTGCTATTATTTATAAATATTTTTAATAGTTTTGTTATTTAAAATAATTTTCGTAATTAATTTGTCCAACAATCATTAGTCCAATTTTTAATATCAAATTCTCAATACTTGTTGATTTTTGTTGTCCTTTTCTAATTTAGAGTCACACCTATTTGAATGAAAATAAAATTAAACAACATTTTAATAATTATAGTCTCAATTGTTAGGACGTTTTCTTTATAATTGAGATTATGGATCTTCCTATCCCAACTAAAATTTGATTAACAAAATCGCAAAATAATAATAAAAAAACATATTTGAATAATATATTAATAAAATATTAGATTCTAATTTATTGCACAACTAATTCACATCAATGTGAAAAAAAACATACAATTTTATATTTTCTAAATACTAAATAGTTTACAAGTTTGTTGTATGGCAAAATAAAGTTTGCAATTTTACTGTGTGTTTACGTCAAAAATTCTAATTTTTCCTAATATATTACTAATCCATGTTAAATAAAATTGGTGTATAATTATATTCTAAGGCTCTTCTCAAATATTACAAAAAAAATCAAAATATTTATAAATATAGCAAAATTTTACTGTCTATCCGAGATAGTTCGCGATAGACACAGATAGTAGTCTATCGCGATCTATCGCAAATAAATTGTATATTTTGTTATTAGTCGTAAATATTTTTTTCTATTTTAGTTTTGAAATTATGGAGGACAAATATAAGATATAAAAAATTTCAAGAATAAACTAAGACATTAATTAACTTCCATACGTTGAAAGTACTTTTTACTTTTGGAGTTTTTTGAATGCTTGATTTGGGGTACATTTTAAAACATAATTAAGAAGAATATTATATTTTTAAAATTAAGGATTATTCTGAGTGGTTACGAAACAAAAGTGAGCAATGAAAAAAAAATTCTATTGTCATGTGAGGGAAAAAGGAAGATTATTATTATTTTTTTTTTTAATTTTTAAATAAATAATTAAAGAAAGATTTAATTAGGGAGTGGGAAAGTGGTTATATAGTCTGGCAAAATTTGTCTGATATTAGACGTACCACCCCCACTCAATTATAAATACTTTTCTTTATAAATAATAAAATGTTGAGTGAAATACATGAGGTGGAGATAACATTTCAACCAATTACCTGCATCGCTTCTATAATAAACTTATATTCTTCTACTTTAAATTACCATTTAAGTCCTCATTTAACCTTCACTTTATAATATGGTTTTAAACATTTTAATTTCTTTATTTTTATGCGCCCATATTATTCCTCATCCCACTGTATTATTATTGCTTCTTACAAATCAACACTATCTCACTAATCAACCCGAGTCATTTTACAAAATTTTGTCTTTATTCACATGCTTTCTGAAGAAAATTTTTAGCACATTTAATTTTAGACTTCTTATAATTGAGTCATCGAAATGGAAAGTTGAAAATTTTAATTGATGTTTCATAAAGATATTAAATAAGAAATAATTTCTCATGAAGAACCCGATTATTAGAGATGCCCACAACAGGGAGAGCAGGGTCGGGAATGACTTCCCAACTCCCATCATGCTCCATGTTTCAATTCCTCATTCTAGAATTTTGCGAGGATCGAGACAGGAATTACCGCAAACTATTTTTTTCCTGTTTTGTGTTTTTTTAAATCAATTAATTTAAATAACTACTATTGAAATTTTTTTAATCAAATAGTTACATTTCTTATTATTTTTTATATGATTAATTCCGCATAGATAATTTAAATTAAAAAGGAATTATTCAAATTTCCTAGTAGAAGAAAATAATTATCAATGATTTATTCAAAATTTTCTTATAGCTCACAAGAATTTGCCCAGTTCCTCCCTGATTTCTCTCCCATTTATTGGTTGAGCCCTAAAGAAATAAACCTCTCTCTATCTATTTATCTATTGTTCCCGCAAATTTTTCAAGAGGATTTCTCATCTCGATCCATGAAAATAAATGGAGAATTTCATGGAGATGAGGAATGAAATAGAGGGCAAGGACATGAACGAGTAAGTCATCCCCTTCCCGTCCTGCTTGCAAACATCTCAAGTTGTTGTAAATGTAATTAAATCCAGAACATATATAAACTATGACCCGTCCAAAACAAGCTAAGAGGTGGTGTAACCACTCAGATTTAGCCCATGTGACTAGGAGCCAAATAATATCTTGGCATGGTGCCTACTAACCAAGTGCGACATGGCTCAAACAATCCAAATTGATATTGGTTCAGTTTGACTTAAAGTATGCCCCTCTAGAAATTTTAAGTTATACTATATACCAATGAGAAGAGGATGCACAGTTTTAAAGTATGCTGACAAATCTTATTCTTGTCTCACCTATTACAAGTTTTAGTATATCATAGTTTTTTTTAGGCATCAGAGTTTGTGTGATAAACACCTATTCATATACAATTCTTTTTGTTACGATATCTAGCACATTTTTAGTTGAAATCATTCGTATCTACCTATTTCAAATTCGTGCATTAACAAAGATTAAATTAAAAATTTTAAAAGTATATTTAAAACCAATGGAAGATTAATTAAGTTAAAATAAATAATAGCAAGTGATTTGTAATGGAAAAGAAATCTAGGAATTAATAAATTAAGTAAATAAAACAAAATAGCATAATAAACAGCACTTCCACTTGTGTGGGATTATGGATTGTCATTTAGATTGAAAGCGAAAAAGAGAGACCGGGGAGTGGAGCAATCATCCATCCTTTAATGCTAATAATAATATTAAGGATAAATGATTTGAGTACCTTTTTATCCTACTCTCTCTATTTTTAATTATTTAATTTTAATCTCTATATTATAAAATAAATTTTTAATAATAATAAAGAAGATATTATGTAAACATATTTTTTAAATTTACAAAATAAATATCAAAATATTATTTTAAATAATAAAATTGTTGAAAATATTTACAAATAATAACAAAATATCATAGTTTATCTACAATATACTACTATCTGTGTTTATCATGACGGTGATAGTAATTTATTGCACACAAACATTAAAATTTTATTATATTTATAAATATTTTATTTTATTTTTTAATTGAAAACAATCTTAAATTTATATAAATTGATGCTAATTTTAAGTTTTATTGAGATCGTATGAATAGAAATAGAACTAACAAATTAAATGGTAGTGCTGAAAATGATATTTTTAATCAAATAATCATCATTATTACTATTTTAAGAAAAGTCATTATCGTTTCGTCTTTGATCACTCGTTCGGTGATGGGATCGGCCACGTGAACTACGGGGATATTTCATTTTCGTATTATGTGAATTTAAAATTCTTTCTTTTAGCTTTATTTTCCCCGTTTTTTTTCCGAATTAGTAATAAATATTTCATTTTCCCCCCTTTAGCATTATTTTATTTGTTTTATTTTTTCATTTTCACTCTCCTGCCGATCCCACTGGTATTCCTAGAAGCTTAGTTCCCGCTCCTAAATATATATTGATACCGTTAATTTGTAATTTTTAAGAAGAATTAAAAGATTCTTTTTACCATAGAGAAAAAATTTACACCGGTGTAGTACTTAGTTATCAACATTTCGATGATCAATTTAGTAATGGTTTAGAGAACTAGAGAGATAGATGCTTCGAACCCTTTTTATTATGTAGAAAACTGATTTTGTAACAGTCACTTGGCTAATTAATCTCTCTAATAATTAATTTGACTGTTACAAACTTAATTTAGTCATTCATCTTTGTAAGATAAGACAATTAGTCATTAGTTTTATCCACAACAATAATATATATAATTACTTTGCTTGTCATGATTATTATTTTAATTTTGTATGCCAAGGATTCTATCAATAGAATTATTCTAGTTATTTTCCCTAAATTTACTAGCTGAATTTTAAATATAAATATAAGGTTGGGAATTAACTTTTATTTACTTTACAAATGGAAGACAATAAAAGAAGATAGCTTTTTCTGTTAGGACAGCATATGTTGCAGCATGAAGATTTAAAGTCTTGAAAATTAAAAGAAGTGGATGTCAATGAACTAAATGACAAAAAAAGAAATAAAAGAAATAGTTGTTATAAATAGAGATTAAAGATAATAAAATTGACTAATGAAAGACCAAATTTTTTGTATATTAGTATTTATTTATTTTATCTAAATTGTAAACTACATATAAATAACTTATTGTCAACCAATATGTACTTATCACTAATTTTTTGTGTCTAAAAAATAAAGTTTGCAGTGTGAATATGATTAAAAAGAGTAAGTAACTAACGTGATTTAATATCCTACGATATGTATTTAAATATTATATGATTAGACGAATTATCTAGTTAGATTAGTTGAAGTATGTATAATATGATCTGAAAATTTTCAGTTTAAAAATGTAGCTTGGTTGTTGTTACTTGTTGGGTGGCCTTCTAATGTCGTGTGTCATTGAGTATTAGGATGCCAATTTTCTAGTTTGGTTGGTTTCACCTGTTGATACATGCAGTACTGTTGTGTTAGATTTATGATTTTAGTTTTTCTTTCTTAAAAGAAAATCAACTATACATTTGTGTTTAGTTTGTAAACATGCTTTTAATCATTAAAAATCTATTTTAAAAACTGCATTTAAAAGTGCAAAATGAAATATTAAATCAATTTCGAGTGATTAAAGCCGTGTTTTCGAGTGATTTTGATAATGACAAATGATTTTAACTATTTCAAAATTATTCTCAAACATGTGCTATAAAAACTTCACCCGTGATTGTTGATGTATCGGTAAAGCTACTAATATACTAATGATGAATCTACATGAGGTTTTTTTTTTTTTTTCTTTGCTTAAATCTAAATGAAATTCTTTAGGCATATTTGTTGTATGGTAATTTTGTTAACGTGGTTCTTTTTTTTTGCAATTTCTTTATAATGTTCATCTTTTTCAAAGACATATTTGATTTTTTTAGCTAAATTTTTTCAAAAAGTAAAATCCTTTTTTAAAAGAATTATTTAAAAATCTTTTAAATCTTAGTTTGAATTTTAAAAATATTATTAAAAAAAAAATTCGATAACCAAGCCCACAATAAAATTAGTATTTAACCATCATGGACTGGCCTAGTAGTAGGGTCAGGCGGATTGTCCTGTAAAATTAGTTGAAGTGCACGTAAGCTAGCTCGGACATTCACGGATCTAAAAACAAAAAATTATAAACTTAATTTTAAAAATAAAAATCAAATTGAGTTACAAAAGGAATATTTTTATCTTATCTTTTTTAAGAGAAAGACTTGCGTCCACTTCTCCAACTTACTTGGACATATAACTTCTATTCAACAAAACTATTTATAAATACCTCTAACCTACAACACACATGTTAATCTTTGGCCACTAGGCATTGAGTGCTCGTCCTTTGTAAATTATAAAATATTCCTATTCTAATAACATTACATCACTATATAGATGGAATAGTATACCTTCTACCAACATGACTATATATTAACATTTTCAAACACTGATTATTAACATTCTCAAGTACTCATTTAAAGAAGCATGTCGCCGATGACCTGGTCCAAACTAGATCACAACATTTTAAGGTATCGAAAGTGCACAATCTATGATAACTCTAAGACACATGACCAACCATCACTATTTCTTTGCAGACATTACTTTATCAAGCCAAGTTCTTACACTCACTCTACATAGTTCTCTATTATTCTATCCATTATGTCATATTATCATTGATGACATAGTTCAACATAGTAGCTAGATCACAAGATTTCAAAGGTATCGAGCACAATCTATGATAACTCCCAAAACACCTAGCCATCATCACTATTTTCTTTGGAGAAAGACAATGCCATTTTAGATCAAGTTCTTACATTTTACATATTCACCAATTCTCTATCTTGTGTTTCTACTTTTACTCTATTGAGTGTTAGAAATAGTTTTGTTTGCTACTTCCAAATATGATTTGTGGGTGAGTTTTATAAAATTGTACCAAATGAAAGGAAATTAATTAAAATCATAAATTATAACATTGTATATGAATTAAAGATGAGGAAAAGAGAATGTATGTTAGAATGAAAATGTTAAACATGAGGTTAAAAAAGAGGATGGGAAAAATAGGAAAGCATGCGGCACATGATAGCGCATGGGAATGGTACGTGGTCCTAAAGATTGGGCGCCCTACCTATTCCCTTTGACTATTGAAATGGATTGGGATGGGATATAATAATAATAATAATAATAATAATAATAATAATAATAATAATAATAATAATAATAATAAACTTGAATTTTGTCATTTGTTTGAAAGACTATTTATAATATTATACTAAATTTTCTAAATATTTCAAAACTGCTGCTGAAATTGAAAACTTTTAGAAAATTTCAATTTATGTAATGACCACCTACTAGAATAATATTGTAGTGATCCAATTTCCATTCTATTTAGGTTACTGTCACATCACTCCAAAATTTTCTATGAAAAGGAAAGTTTTAAAATGTTTATCAAAGTTGAAAACTAATATTGAAACTTTTAAAGTGCGTGTATATATATATGTATATATGTATATGTATATGTGGCACGTGTATATGCAGACACACACATACCTGTCCCTTTAATTTAATGCATGCCCATAGATAATATATATGAGTGTGGTCCCTTTTTTTCTTATAAAACAAAGACCTCTTCTATAGTTTCAATAATTGAAAAAAGAAACCCTTCTATTCGCTACCTAGCTTGCCCTTTTCTTTTCTCAAATTGGTAGACTTTATCTCTTAATTTTTCTTGTCTTTTAAGAAAATAATACAAAACACTTAAAAGAACGTTGGAGTGCTTTTTAATCATGCTTCGAAATTTTTGAAAAGTTACATTCTTATTCTTTCTTTCTTGAACTTCGACACTAGTAGTCCAACAAAATATCTAAAACTTAAAGTTGTGTAAGAAATAGAAAACTTAGCGGATAGTATACGCTGATGTCGAAATTCGCACTAACACTGAATTTGTATTTCTCGAGGGAGATTAGTCGAGTATCCTGCAATATGAACAAATCTTACATCGATGTGTTTTGCCAAATCCAATCCGATGTTTAAGTTAGAATCAGGTTTGAGAATTTGCTTAAATTGACAGAAAATGGGCATCAATTCTTGCCGTACCTTCCTGTGATCATAGCTTCACTGTTATATACGTCGACCTTTTCATAATTGAAAAGTTGATGAACTTTTAGTCTTAATCATGCAAATATCTACCTACAAATAACATACACATAGGATTGGATGCATGAATCCATGCAAATCTTTACTACAATTGCGATTTTATCCCATTTTGAAGGTAAAACAAACTTGTGGGGTTGGCAATTTTCCTACCTTGCAAAGTTGACCACACTCCTTCTCTTTCTCCTTCTTGCCATCTTTCATAAGGTAATTTCTTATCTAGCGTTTCTTTGCTCATGGAAAACATTCAAACCTTAGATGGTAGGGTCATCCTATCAATCGACTCTGAGTCTCTGATGATGACTTTATCCCTAACCAAAAGCCTAGAAACCGAATCCGGAGGGAGCGTGGGTTCTGTAACAATGATTCGGCCTCCTTTGCCCCCTCCTTGGGTCCAATAACCATAACTAACTTAAGTATTCTTAGGAATAAGTTTAAGATTCTCGATTCTGTGCACATGAGAATTCCTTCTCTAGGCGAGGAACCTTCCAATCCTCCTTTAGGTGAAGTAGCTTTTTGCCTGCTATGTTTACTTATGGTGTGAGACTCCCACTCTACCCTTTTATTCAAAAATTTTTGTCTTACGTAAATGTAACGTCTTTTCAACTATTCTCGAACTCCTACGATGTCCTCTTCGGTTGCTACATCTTTTGGCTCCAATTAGGGAATCCCAATCCTATTTCACAGGAGGAATTCATGTCTCTCCATACACTAAAAAAGATAAGATCCTCATCGGATTCATATTACGTCACTATTCGTCTGGGTAACTCGATTGTTCCATGCTCGACTACCACAAAGGGATGGAAAGAACAATGGTTTTTCGTTAGTGACGATTGGCTTGCTCCAAACTGTGAAGGTCCTTCTATCCTAGTCCCGATCAAGTTTCAAACTTTTAGTAAATTTTTCACGTACTAGCTCGATCGAGACCAACTTTCTACAACTTAGTCTAAATTTTTGTTTTTACAGTTGATTGCAAGCCCACCTTAACCAGTGCAACTACTACCTTCCATGACTTAGCCCTCTCAATTAATGAGTCGCTTCGTCACGGTTCCAGTTTGGTACAACAAAACTGCTCGATACGTTTGTGCTCGATCTCTCCACTCGTGCTGGTTTGACCTTCTCTCCTTTTTCCTTAGTTTTTTTTTCTGTAGAAAATCATCTTGGAACTTATCCGACCTTCCTCTTTTTTTTTTTTTTTTAGAAATTGCTCCTCGATCTCTTTGCTCGCGCTGATTTGACCTTCTCTCCTTTTTTCTTAGTTTTTTTTTTTTTGTAGAAAATCATCTTGGAACTTATCCGACCTTCCTCTTTTTTTTTTTTTTTTTTTTTTTTTTTTTTTTTTTTTTTTTTTTTTTTTAGAAATTGCTCCTCGCAGAACTATGCATCAAAGGATGATAAAATCTCTGCTGGATATATTCTGTGAATCGCCTTCCCTCTAGCGCCAACTAGGAAGGCAAGCGTGAGGGAAAGTTGAAGCTTGACCCGTTGGGTTAGAGCACCACCTCAGTGGTTCGAGATCCCACCAAGAGTAAGGGCCCTGTGATTGAAGGGGTGGGAGAGTTCGAGGCACCTACACCTGGAGCGTTGGAAAAGCTAAAATTAGGTGAGAATGACAAACAGGTGAATAATCCAGTCTTAAGGAAGTAGCAGCCTGGAGACAGCCACTCTCGGACTCCGACTTTCCGGAATTATGCTCCGATCAAGAGTTAGGCCAAGAGAACTTACACACATCAGGGTCGATCAACAGTTCGAAGAGGTGAGCAGTTAGAGGCTCAAAGAGCTGAACAAGTAGGAAAATTTGACCTGGGAACAGATCTGTGAGATTTTATCAAGCTAAGACGGCGAAAATCAGGAAGAAGAAAGTCGACATTGGGCGGTGGAATTACAACATATTCAAAATCATCTAGGGGACATGGAAAAAGGCACAGGATCATAAGGGGTTGGACCTGGACAACCTGCTAGACTAGGTAGACCCGCCCTTCATAGATGAGATTATGCGAGAACAAGTACCCCCTATGTTCAAGTTACCAACAATGAAACCCTACTATGGATCAAAGGACCATTTAGAAGATTTAGATACTTTTTGGTCAAGGATGGAACTCCACGGAGTTCGAGATGCTATCAACCTTTTCATTTACATTTGTAGGACCAACCCGAAAATGGTTTAGGAAGTTAAAGAGGAGATCGATAGCTTCATTTCGGGAGCAAGCAAGGGCGTTCATTACACAGTTCCTTGGAGGCTGAGATATGAGGAAACCTCCCACTCACCTGCTTACCATAAAACAGGGAAGAAACGAGACTTTGAGAGAATATGTCGCAAGGTTCAACAGCGAAGCATTGTAGATCGAAGGATAAACTAATGGCGCAACCCTCATAGCTATTGTAGCCAGCCTCAGGGACGAGAAGTTCCTGTGGTCCTTAGGCAAGAAAGCTGCTACGACCTACGTCAAGCTTCTCACCAGAGCGCAGAAGTATATGAGTGTAGGTGAGTTTCTTCGTTCAAGGGGTGGCCAGGAGGAGAAGGCCATTTGCTCAGATCACCATGGGTCAAGAAGACGAGAAGATGAGGATCAATGTGAGAGCAAGAAAAGAAGGATAGAGGAACGACCGACGACATCAGAAAAAATGGTTCGTAAAGGCTTGCCACCTAGGAAATTTGAACGTTATACTCCCACAGTGGTTCCAGTGGAACAAATCTTAATGGAAATTTAAGACAAAGAAATGTTGAAGTGGCCAGCCAAGCTGAAAACTGGTTCACATCGAAGAAATAGGGACAAGTATCGTCTCTTCTATAGGAACCATGGGCATACTACGGCTGAATATTTTGATCTTAAAGAGGCCATAGAAAATTTGATCCAGCGAGGTCAGCTAAAGGAGTATGTGGGAGAGAGTGGTGATCAAAATGGAAACCCGAGTAGAACAACCGAGGTAGAAAATATCGCATGCCGATACCTCCTAGGGAGATTAAAACAATTTTTGGAGGACCAGCTGGAGGCGACTCTAAGAGAAAGCAAAAAAGCAGAGCACGTGAGGCTAGGTTTTCTCCAAGAGTCTGGGAGGTATGTTCTACTACTATAAAAGAGCAAGTTATTAGTTTATCTGAGGAAGATGCAATAAATTTGCATCAACCTCATAATGATGTTTTAGTTGTATCTTTGACCATAGCAAATATCAAGGTACATCGAATTTTAGTAGATGGCGGTAGCTCGGCAGACATTTTATCCCTTTGCGCCTTTGATGCCATGGGATTGGGACGAGAAAGTTTGAAAAGAAATGTCACTCCCTTATTGGGGTTTGGGGGGCAATCGATATATTCAGAAGGTTGCATAGAGCTCCCAATCACTTTTGGTGGAGGCACGATCTGTGTAACAACTATGGTTGAATTTCTAGTGGTGGATGACAAATCAATCTACAATGATATTGGGAAGACCATCACTTCATCAAATGAGAGCTATCCCATCTACCTATCACTAGCTCTTGAAGTTCCCAACTCCAAGTGGAGTTGGAATCGTAACAAAAGAGCAATTAATGTCCAAAGAATGCTATCAGACTCCCATAAGAGGTCTAGAGGATAAAATAAAAGTAGTGCATGTCATTGATGATACAACTAGGAAAGAAGATGAGGTGGTTGCTCAAATCATGTAGGAGCTCAGACCGAAAGTTCAGACTTCGGTACATATAGCGAGTAATATCTCGACTATTGAGGAGGATCATAATGAAGCTACCAGTCATGAACAAGTCATAGAGCTCAGGCCTCGAGGCGTGCCAGCTGAGCCATTAGAATAAATTCCATTGCTATCTAACGCTTAGAGGGTCAGCATTGGAACAAGACTTGGGTTTAATGAGAGGGAAGTTATTATAACTTTCCTAAAAAGTAACGCAAATGTGTTTGCCTGGTCGGCCGATGACATGTTGGGAGTAGGTGATGCGCACTTTTAGTGTTAACCGCAAGTGTACGGGTCAAGTTATAATATAAGACGGTGAAGTCCGAATATCGTTCCACTGGAGATCCAATCGTGAAGGTTTATGTTACTTAGCTATTCTAGAATCGAATCAATTTTATTTGAGGATTGGAATGGAATTTGTGAATTATGGAAAATATGAACCAAATAAGAAAAGCAACAAAGTGAGAAACACAAGAGTCAAAGAGAGTTTTAGGGTAATGAATCCTTGTTTATTTCATTATGCAATATTATAGATTTCATGGATTTGATTTTCATTCATATGCCTAAGTCTAAAAACTTAATTCCAAGTTATTTTCTCTAAAAAACAACCCTTCGATTGATTACTAATCTCTTGAAACCAATACAAATTACATGGCATTAAGAATAGTCTTTAGCAACTTTTATTGTCAACCTAACTACTCTCGTGATAGATTAACAACAATTCATTGTTACAGATCAAGTTAAACATACAATCTCTCAATCATACATCTAACCTAACATGTGAAGATGGCCAATCCACAAGAATTAAACACAATAACAATGAAAAGCATAATCATTCCAACAAAACCATGAAAGTCTACAATATCAACATAAATTTATAAACAATTCATCAAAACCCTAAAACTAAAGAGTTTAGCCACTCATAGCTTGAAGCAACATGTTTAAGCAAAATAAACAAAGAAAGAGTGTAAAGAAAGGAAAACTTTACTAAAAAGAGGCTCTTGATTGAGGTAGCACCGTCACGATCTCCTTGGCTCTCACGTTGGAATTCGAATGGCACCACAACTATCTCGAACTCTTTTCCTCTCCTTGCAACTAACTCACTCCTTGAACTCTTTTATGAACTCTCACTCAATTTTCTCCTTCTTGTGCCTCTTTTGGTCTATAAATTGATGGTTGATTGATTATTAGGGCTGCTGAAAAACCCCAAATTTATAGAGTTGGCCGCCCAAAAACTTACCAAAAATAACAAATTTTTATTTATGGAAAACTGGCGCTGCAGCGCTAGGGTTGCGTCCAAAATTGTTGCTCTCTGGTTTTAGCGCCGCGACAGCACCGTCCAAGCGCCGCGACAGCGCCGTCCAGACGTCACGACGCTGTGATGCATTCAGAATTGTTGCTCTCGAGTTTTAGCGTCGCGGCAGCGCCGTTCAGGCACCACGACGCTGTGATGCGTTCAAAATTGTTGCTCTCGGGTTTTAGCGCCACCATAGTGTCGTCCAGGCGCCGCGGCCCTGTTGGGTTGTATGTCCTAAAACTCGTAGTTTTTGTAAATAGGTGATTTTTAGTACATATGAAGTTATTCAAGTGAATTAATTATTTATCAACTCTAAATCCAATTAAACTACGAACCCTTGGCTACTATCATGAGTACTTGGACTTTATGTGGAGACATAAACAGGATCAAGTTCGAGTAAGTAGCCTCAATAGTCTATAGTACATGGATTAGGTTGGGTACCTCTTCCTGGAGACACTATTGAATACGACCCGCTTCATGATTGTTACAAATGTTGTAAAGTGTCATAAATGAAGTGATTCTGATTTGATCATGTAGAGACATGTGAGCGGGGGTATTCTACATAATGAGATTGTGTAAGACTAACCTTGAAATAATTACTGTTACGTATTAACACCGTTTACGATTAACACTGATTAATTTTACTTATCGATGACCTAGATAACTTGATCTGAATCTTGAGCTATCTATGAACTCCTATTTATTTAGAATTATCCCTTGATCTACATAGGTAAGAGTAAGCTCAATAGCGCTGCTCAACATTCCTCCTATTTCAGGGATAAGACTGGGTAGATAGTTGGGAACATAGAATTTGCAAAACGGAATTCACTCCTACCCAACTTAGGGATAGAAGAGAGGTTGTTCTCTTAAGTGTTGTTCCCAGGACTTGAACAAGGGGCCCCATCCTCTCACTGGGCCGAGAGGGAATGAATTTAGTGATTAGATCCTAAATTAATTGTTCATTAGAGGGACAATGGTACTTAAGGAGAAAAGATGTAACTCAGAGGTAAATCGGTATTTGACCTAGCTGAAGTTATGAACAACCTGTGAAGGATTGACTTATCGATGACGGTTATATCAAATGGGCACAAATATATCTACAGTGAGGAGAGTGCAACTACGGGCTTTAGTGGAGTGTCCCGTTAGTTAACGAATGTTAGTTAACTAGGTTAAAGAGTTTGGCCGGTTAATCTCGGATCGTTGGAGCTCATGATCTGTAGGTCCATTAGGTCCCTCTACTAGCTCATAAATGGACTAAAATCTTAGATAATGTGGTGAATAAGTTTGAATCATTCAAATCTTGGCTTAAGGAATGAAAGTTAGATATATATGATATATCGGCGTTTAATTACGAATTAAACGTACAAATTGAGTTAATTATAATATTTAAATTATATTTAAATATTAATCATATGAATAGGGATTCATATCAATTTTTTTTTAGAAAAAAACGGGACAAGTGGGAAAAATAATATTATTTTATTATTTAATATTAAAATAATAATATTTAATTAATTAAATATTAAATTATTTTTTATTTAATTATTTAATTATCTATTTGAAATTAAAAATCAATTTTAATTCAATTTTGGAAATTCATTGAAAATTGATTTTAAAATTGATTTTTGAAGATTGGATTTTCCCACTAACTAAGCTAGGAGCTTGGTTGTCTTCTTCACAATTAACCAACAAATTAACCATTTTGTGTTGTCAAATTTTAATGCAATTGGATTGCATGTTATTCTTTAATAAATAGAGATGATTTTGACATAAAAAAGGGTTAAGAATTTTGTGAAATTAAGGGTTAATTTTGCAAAATTCTATCAATTGTTCATCTTCTTCCCAACCTTCATTCTTTCTCAAATTCACCACAAATTTGGATCCCACCATCCAATCTAAGCCTAGAGAATAGTAGAGAAGACTTTTGTGGTGGTCTACAACCAAGTGGTGCTGAAATTCATCAAGAATTGAAGGAGAATTTTGAGCTTCAAGGGTAAGTGTTCTTGAAACTTTGGTTTTTTCTACTTAATTGCATGTTTAATCCTCTAAATTGAGCATCTTAGAGTGAAAATTGATCAAATTAACTTCTGCTGCATGCTCATTAATCCATCAGGCCCTACCCCAATTTTTGCCATTTTGAGTTTTTCATCTTTTTTTCGCCGTATTCTTGCTTGGTTTTGATTTTTTGGTCTTTTCTTCTAATTTTCCTCATTTTAACCTGAAAACCACTAGCAAACAAGTGAAATCTAATATAAACTCTCTTAATTTGAGAGGATAGAAAGCACTTTTCAAGTGCTTATCAGTAGGCTCAAAAGTGATGGTGCATAGGCTTAGCATTGATCCAAGTTACAAACCAGTGCGCCAAAAAAGACGAGCCTTTAACCATGCTTGTAATGAGATCATAATAGACAAAGTAGAAGGAGTATTACGGATAAAATTCCTTCAGGAGGTTCATTATCTGCATGGTTGTCAAATGTGGTACTTGTAAAAAAGGCCAAAGGAAAATGGAGGATGTGCATTGACTTCACTGACTTTAATAAAGCTTGTCCGAAGGATAGCTTCCCACCTCCAAGAATAGACAAACTTGTTAATGCTACTGCTGGCCATGAACTATTGAGTTTCATGGGTGCCTATTTAGGGTATAACCAAATTTGAATGCATATCCCGGATGAGGAGAAAACTTCTTTTATAACCAGTCGGGTTCTTTACTGTTATACTATGATGCCATTTGGGCTGAAAAATGCAGGAGCCACTTATAAACGCCTAGTGAATAAAATGTTTGCTCCTCTTATTGGCAGGAGGATGGAAGTCTATGTGGATGATATGTTGATAAAAAATAAGAAAGTGAGCCACCACGTGGATGATTTAGCCGAAGTCTTCGGAGTTCTACTGAGGTATCAAATGAAGTTAAACCCAGAAAAGTGTGCTTTCAGAGTAGCTTCAGGCAAGTTTCTAGGCTTCATGGTCAATCATAGGGGAATTGAAGCAAATTCAGACAAGATACGAGTTGTCCTGGAGATGAAGTCTCTTAATCGTTTTGTAAGTCG
Source organism: Citrullus mucosospermus (assembly GCA_030954485.1). Taxonomy (NCBI): domain Eukaryota; kingdom Viridiplantae; phylum Streptophyta; class Magnoliopsida; order Cucurbitales; family Cucurbitaceae; genus Citrullus; species Citrullus mucosospermus. Next base: position 16,680,467 of record CM062059.1, on the reverse strand, counting down.
AGCTACTGATAAGTGTCTCCCTTTCTTTAAAGTTTTGAGGAAGAAATCTAATTTTGAGTGGATGGAGGAATATGAACAGGCTTTCATATGACTCAAGAGTTATTTTAGCTCAGTTTCGCTCCTTTCCAAGCTCGTTCGAGGCGAAGAGCTTTTCCTGTATCTTGTTGTGTCTAATTTGACAGTCAGTTCAGTCTTAATTAAGGAGGATGGAGGCTGACAGTCACTCGTATATTACACGAGCAAATTTATGGTAGGGGAAAAATCAAAGTACCCTAGGTAGAAAAGCTCGCCCTGGCCTTAGTGGTGTCAGGTCGAAGGTTACGACCATGTTTCCAAGCACATAAAGTAACATTTTTAACCAATTTCCCATTACGACATGTATTGCAAAAACCAGAGGCATCAGGAAGATTGATGAAATGGGCGGTCGAGCTGGGTTAGTATGACATCCAATTTCGACCTTGATCTGCAATGAAGGGCCAAGCCATAGTTGATTTTATCGCTGAATTGACCCCGTAGACCACTTTTAGTGATAATATGGAAGTTTGTGTGACAGAAATACCTTCTTAGACTAGGAATCAGGATGATCTTTCGTGGGAGCTTTATGTGGATGGATCATCCAATCAAAAAGGTTGTGGGGCTGGTTTGCTGTTATTGTCACCAAGAGGAGAGCAATTTGAGTATGCCTTGAGGTTCGGGTTTCGAGCCTCCAATAATGAAGCAGAGTACGAAGCTTGTTGGCTAGACTGCAACTAGCTATTGGAATTAGGGTGACCAACTTGGTTATCTACAATTTTTCTCAACTGATTTTTAATCAGGTAGGTGAGACGTACCAAGCCAAAGAGCGCAGAATGGCTGTTTATCTAACGGAGGTTAGAAAGATGTTGAGTGCATTTCAAAAGTTCGAGATTAAATAGATACCATGATCTCAAAATGCCAACGTTGACTCCTTAGCACGATAACCGTTGACTCCTTAGCACGATTGGCGGCAGCCTATGACACTGAGCTCGAAAGAATGGTACCTGTAGAGGACCTAAATTCTCCCAGTATATTGAGAGAAGAACTCATGGAGATTGAGGACCCAGTCGGGGTTGAATCCTACAACTAGATGACTCCTATAATTAAATGTCTCGATGGGGGACAATTGTTAGACAACAAAATTGAAGCTCGACGGTTAAGATGCAAAACAGCCCATTATGTGATAAGCAATGACAAATTGTATAAGAGGGGCTATTATCTACCTCTTTTAAAGTGTGTTGACTTAGATGAGGCATATGACTTTATGCGAGAAATTCACGAGGGAGTATGTGGCAATCACTCTAAAGCTCGATCCCTCGCAAAGAAAATAATTCGACAGGGTTATTACTAGCCCTCTCTGGCTCGAGATGCATGTAAGTATACTGTGTCTTTTGATCCATGTCATAGGTTTGCCAATGTACCTAAGCAGCCTTTTGGGCCAATTACAAACATTATGAGCCCTTGGCCATTTGCGCAGTGGGGGGTTGACCTAATCGAACCTCTTCCTCCAGGCAAGGGGCATACCAAATTTGCTGTTGTGACCGTTGATTATTTCATTAAATGGGTCGAGGCTAAAGCCCTAGCCACAATTACTAAGAAAGAATCATTGGATTTATTTGGAAGAATATCATATACCATTTTGGTATACCTCATGTCTTAATCACTGATAATGGTTATCAGTTTGACAACACATCATTTCGCACATTCTGTGCAAACCTCAGCATTAAACACTATTTTTCGTCTCCAGCTCATCCACAGGCTAATGAGCAAGTGTAGGTTGTTAACAAGATCATTAAGTGAAATCTTAAAGCCAAGCTGGAAGGACTAAAAGGGCTCTGGCGAGAGGAGCTCCCCAATGTATTGTGGGCTTATTGAACGACATCACGAATGTCAACTCGTGAGACCCCTTTCTCATTGGCATTTGAGGCAGAAGTTGTCATACTCGTGGAGATCGAAATCCCTTCGCCCAGAGTCGAGCAGTTTGAGCTAGCTAAGAACGATAAATCACTCCGGTTAAACCTTGACCTGTTGGAGAAGCGTCGGGAGACTGCACATCTTCAGGTTGCCGTGTATAAGAATTGGGTGGCTTGATATTATAATTCTCGCGTGCGAAAGCGGAGCTTTGGGGTGGGTGACTTAGTTCTTTGTCGGGTGATGTTTAACACTAGGGATTCGGGTCTCGAAGTCTTAGGACCTAATTGGGAGGGCCCCTATTAGGTGGCAAAGTTTGTTCGACCTGGAACATATAGCAGGACAGACTTATGTGGAAAAAACTTGCGTCATCCATGGAACGCTGAACATCTCAAATTTTATTTTCAGTAGATTTTCCTTTTCTTCAAAATGAGTGTTTTGTATTTCTCAACTTCGACTCTAGATAGATACAAGCATTTTGTAGTTTCATTTCATTTGCTTAATGAAGATTATCTTTTCTAAGTTGATGATAATACATTTTAAGCATTTTGACTTACTCAAGCACCGAGAATTTAAGTCTTTTACTTTCCTGTTTTGAATCACTCATGCATGAGTGGAAGGCAAAGAGCATTGATACAAAGTTTAACAGCCAAATTGAAATGCAAAGCTTCATTGTCACAAGCTCGAGCTGCAAGCTTGAGTTACCAGCCTGAGTTGCCAGCTGGAGCTACCAGCCTGAGCTGTAAACAAGCACTATATGTACTAATAGTAAATTTTACAGCTACACAATCAAAAAAAAAAAAAAAAAAAAGAGAGAGAGAAAACAAAAAAGCGTTTTAGTCATCTAAGCGCCTAATGTCTCCAAGTTTTGCCAAGGTTCTTGAGTCAGCAAAATCAGGAACACCTTGGAGGAATGTATCGGAAACATTTGAGAGGCCACGTTGAGGAGTTGGTAGCGGTTGGCCAGTAAAGACACTCACACTGTCGAGGCTACGATTCTCATCATCTTGCCAAGCATTAACCTCAAATTGGACAAAGGTGTAGTCCACATTGGGATATTTTGCTTTTATGATGCCAACAACCAACGTAACCCTATATTGTAGGCAGTCATTTGTTGTTTTGAAGCTTTCAACCAAATATTTGGCATCAAATAGTTTGTTTTAGGTCTCTTGTAAATTTGTCTCAGCAATAGAAAGTTTCTCCTTTAATTCTCTAATCGAGGCATCGTGTTGAGATTAGAGTGCCACTAGGGATTCTTGAGAGCAAGTAAGTTTGGTGAACGCCTTAGCATATAAGGATGAAACTCGATTAAATTCTCTTCGAGGGACAAAATTCAGCTTGAGAAGTTTCATCTCCTCACGTACTCTTGCATGATTTTGCTTATGATGTTCTAGTTTGTCGCTTAGCTTCTGACAAGACATTAGCATCTCATACGATGCCTGGAAAAAGAAGCAAGAAGAGTAAGACCCTATGTTCGGCCAAGATTGAAAAAATGTCCCTTACCATTCAGATGTTCTTTTGAGCTTGTTCGATACCCCATCTTAGGTCAGCATGCCATTTGGTTGGCACTTTATCGCTCACACTTGACCATTGGGCCATATCCCTAGTTAGGAACGCCGCCTCGTCACTCTCAGATTCGTAGGTACCGTTGAAATCAAAAGGATGAAGGGAGGACGAGTTGGATCCCTCATCTATTGTAAGGGTCGAAATTACCATGGTTTGGGTAGAAGAGTCATGGTGAAGTGAGATACGGATGCACGGGCGTTGAGAAGGCGGTTCGTCAAGAAGATTTGAAATAAGGTTGCACTCAATTGATGCACCTGTCAAACTTGCTGGGCAAACTTGAGGAAGGTGTGTACTAGTCCCTAGCCTAGCTTCCATCCTTTGATGCGTAGTTCTTCGAGAAGCCATTTCTAAGAAAAAGAGGGGAAGGTCAGATAAGTTCCAAGATAATTTTTTAAAAGAAAAAAAAAACTAAGAAAAAGGAGAGAAGGTCAAACCAGCGTAGGCAAAGAGATCGAGCGCAAACGTGTCGAGTAGTTTTTGTTGTACCATGCTGGAACTATGGCGAAGTAGCTCGTTAATTGCAAGGTCTGAGTCTTAGAAGGTGGCAGTTACATTGGTTAATGCGGGCTTGCAGTCAATTGTAAAAACAAAAATTTAAACTAAGTTGTAGAAAGTTGATCCTGATCGATCTAGTACGTGAAAAACTTATTAAAAGTTAGAAACTTAGTCGAGACCAGGACAAAGGAACCTTCATAGTTTGGGGGAGGCAATCACCACGAACGAAGAACCATTGTTATTTCCATCCCTTTGTGGCAGTGGGGCATGGAACAACGGAGTTACCTAGATGAATAGTAACGTAATATGAATCCGATGAGAATTTTATCTTTTTGAGGGTATGGAGAGACATGAACTCCTCTTGTCAAATAGGATTAGGTTCATTAATTGGAGCCAAATGATGTATCAACCTAAAAGGACATCGTAGGAGTTCGAGAATACTTGAAAAGGCGCTACATTTACGTAAGACAAAATGTTTTGAATAAAAGGGTGGAGTGGGAGTCTCACACCATAAGTAAACATAGCGGAATAAAAAGCTACTTCACCTAAAGAAGGGTTGGAAGGTTCCTCGCCTAGAGAAGAAATTCTAATGTGCACAAAATCGGGAATCTTAAACTTATTCCTAAGAATACTTGGTAATTATGGTTATTGGACCCGAGGAGGGGGCAAAGGAAGCCGAATCATTGTTACGGAACCCACGTATAAGATGTTGATGTCTTGGTAGAAGCTAAGCGATGAACTAGAACATCATAAGCAGAATCATGCAAGAGTACATGTAAGCCCTACACTTAGCTTTGAAAGTTAACAAGCTATAAGGATTAGTTTTGGAAGATGAAAAGCTAAAGAAAGTAAGTAAAAGAGTGGTCGAGAGCCTTAAGGCATGAGTTATCATGCGTTGAAGGTGTCCTATGGGTTAGTGAAGGTGTGCTATGCGTTGGTGAGGGTGTGCCATGCGTTGGTGAAGGTTGCCATGCGTTGGTAAGGCCACCTTGCGTTGGAGAGCCGCTGCTATGTGATGAAGGACTGCTGCTATGCATTGATGAGCTGAAGCTATGTGTTAGTGGGGCTGTGATGAAGTAGCATGCGTTAGCCAATTCATTTTTAAAGGAAAAGAAAGTGGAGGTTATGTCGGTGGCCTATTTAAATGAATGAGTTGAGTGCTTGATCATTTTTTAACACATCCAAAAGCTTAAATTAGTTCCATTTCACAGCTGAAAGAAGAAGAGAGGTAGAAGAAGGTGTTTAGGGCAAAGTTGTGGAGAATTCAAATCAGTTTCGTGGTAAAACTGAAGCTGGAATAGTGAATCTAGCTACTGTTGCTCAATTCGAGCGTGGTCTGGTGTTTAGAGAAGAGTGAGTTGAGGAGATCGAATTTGAGGCTAAAATTTTAAGGTTAGAAAGTTAACTCAATTCCTAACAATTTATAAGAAGGATGTTTGAGTTGAATTTGAAGAGAAATATGTAAAATATATAGTGGAGTTGACTGATACAGATTTGCTAAGCGATTTGGAGCAGCTCGAAGTTATTTGGGAACATCAGTCAAACGAAGAGAAGTTATGCTTTGAAATTTTGAGGTAAGCTAGAAAACTTACTTCTTTATAAGTTTGTAGAAGAGAAGAAGTTCTAAATTTGGTTGGAAATGCAATTTGTAATAGATAGAATTGAGAATAAGAGTAAAGGCAGAAACTGAGATAGTAGGTATCGCTGGAACTATAGTAGCGCTAAGAATTTAAGCGTGAGTAGCGAGACGGGTGTCGCTACTAACGCTGAAGGCTTTGCATCTCACAAGTCTCGCTGGGTATCACTAGGTATCGCTGTTTAGGTGAGTTTCTCGCTCACCATGGTATCGCTAGTACATCTTACTTGTAGTTCAATCTCGCTAGTAGTCTCGCTAGCTGTGTAGAATCTCGCTTATTATGATTTGTTTTGGATGAAGTTGGTCTCGGTGGTGAAACATGAATAAAGTACAAATGTGTAAACTTAATGGTTTGTGAAAAGAAACTTTAGGGAAGTCTAACATGAGAAATGTGTTATTACAGGCCAAGGAGAGTTAGGGAAGGTGTATAATCAGTTCAAGGCTTAGGATAAGTTGTGAGTGACACTTGATTTCTAATTGTTTAATTCAAGCATAGTTTCTTGATTGAATATATGTTTGAAACTTGATTATGTGAAACATCTTCATGAGTGTTACAAGTATGACATGTACTATGTGATGAAAAGTATGTGATATATATACTGATTGAGCTGTGAGTTCTGTGAAAGGCCTGCATGGCTGTTTAATTAGCTAAGTAAAGTATGAAATTTATAATTATGTGAGTAAACGAAATCATGTAATTATGTGGTTAGTGAAGTGATGAATGAAAATTTTCAAATGCATGATTTATGCTATGTTATAGTTTTATTTAAATGACTCCCAATACTGAAGGACTTGGAGAAGGCATGTAGGTAAATTATGTATGAATATGACTCCCAATGCTGATGGACTTGGAGAAGGCATTTGGGTAAAATATATATGAAAATGAATCCCTATGTTGAAGGACTCGAAGAAGGCATATGGGTGAATTATGTATGGAAATGGCCCCAATGGTGAAGGACTAGGAGAAGGCATGTGGGTGGCCGAAAATGTATTAAGGGACCAGTACTAAAGGACTCGGAGAAGGTACTTGGGCGACCCTGGATATGTGTATGTGTAATGATGCTGAAGTGTTGAGATTACTCCACACAGCTAAAGTTATTTCGACGTTGAGTAGCGTTGAGCCTCGCTCCGCCTCAACTAAGGAAAGGTTTCAGGAAAACCAGTTTAAGTATGTCTTTTACTCGAATGCAAATGTATGTTTAAGCTATGAATTACACATGATATTGCTGTTATAGCTGGATTCTATGTTGTAGCTTACATGGTTTAAAGGAGGACTCTTAGCTAGTCACTCACTGGGCGTTTAGCTCATGTTTTTCATGTTTCTTTGTTTTCTAGGTACCAAGCGTGTCCGGGGTGCTTAGCCTACAGAAGATACTCGTCTGAGCCCGTCTTTAGAGTCTAGTAACTTGAAAAATTGTAAATATTGAACTTAAGTAAATGTTGTACATATAGTGAGGGTTGAGAGAGTCAAGTGTAGTTGTTGTAATTATTAAACTTCCTGAATTAGCTTGACTATGTTAATCACTGAACCCTAGTATTAGTTATGATATGAATTGATTATATAACTGTTTATTAGGTGATGGTTTTAAGTTAGGGTTAATAGTGGATGTCGTGAGAGGGTCGGTGTCTACTGTCTTCACACTCACTTCTGGTTCAAGAAGGTACCTGGGAGGGGGTGTGACAGTACGTGAGGAGATGGAACTTCTCAGGCTGAATTCTGTCCCTCAAAGAGAATTTGATCCAGTTTCATCCTTATATGCTGAGGCGTCCACAAAACTTACATGCTCTCAATAATCCCTGGTGGCACTCTAATCTCAACACGATGCCTCGATTAACGAATTAAGGAGAAACTTTCTACTGCTGAGATAAATTTACAAGAGGCCTAGAATAAACTATCAGATGCCAAATAATTCACTGAAAGCTTCAAAACAACAAAAGCCTACTATCAAATGGAGGATGACTGCCTTCAATATGAGTTTACATTGGCTGTTGGCATCATAAAAGCAAAATATTCCAATGTGGAATGTAGCTTTGTCCAATCTGAGGTTAATGCTTGGCGAGATGATGAGAATCGTAGCCTTTCAAATTTTTCCGATACATTCTTCCAAGGTGTTCTTGATTTTGCTGACTGGAGAACCTTGGTGAAACTTGACGACATTGGGCGCATAAATGACTAAAAAGCGCTTTTGTTTTCTCTCTCTCTCTCTCTCTCTCTCTCTCTCTCTCTCTCTCTCTCTCTCTCTCTCTCTCTTTCTCTCTGTCTCTTTTTGCTTGTGTAAACTTACTATTAGTACATGTAGTGCTTGTTTACAGCTCGAGCTGGTAGCTCGGGCTGGTCGCTCGAGATGGCAACTCGGGTTGGTAACTTGAGCTTGCAGCTGGGGCTTGTGATAATGAAGCTTTGCATTTAAATTTGGCTGTTAAACATTGTATCAATGCTCTTTGCCCCATCTCATGTAAGAGTGATTCAAAGTAGGAAAGTAAAAAGACTTAAATTCTCGATGCTTGAGTAAGTCAAAATGCTCAAAATGTGTTGTCATCAACTTGGAAAAGATAATCTTCATTAAACAAATGAAATGAAATTACAAAACGTTTGTGTCTATCTGGAGTCGAAACTGAGAAATACAAAACATTCATTTTGAAGAAGAGGAAAATCTACTAAAAATAAAATTTGAGATGTTTAGCGTTCAACGGATGAGACAAGCTTTTTCCATTCAAGTCTGCCAAGCTATAAGTGTCAGGTTGGATAACCTTTGCCACCTGATAAGGGCCCTCCCAATTAGGTCCTAAGGCTCCTAGACCCGACTCCCTAGTGTTAGGTATGACCTGACGAAGAACTAAATCACCCACTTTAAAGCTTCGCCACCCAATTCTTATACTCAACAAGCCAAAGATGTGCAGTCTCCCGATGCTCCTCCAATAGGTCAAGGTTAACAGGAGTGCTTCATTGTTCTAAGCTAGCTCAAACTACTCGACTCTCGACGAAGGGATTTTGATCTCCATTGGTATGACAGCTTCTGCCACAAATGCTCGTGAGAAAAGGGTCTCATTGGTTGACGTTCGTGATGTCATTCGATATGCCCACAATACATTGGGGAGCTTCTCTTGCTAGAACCCTTTTAGTCCTTCCAGCTTGGCCTTAAGATTTGGCTAATGATTTTGTTAACAGCTTCCACTTGCCTGTTAGCCTGTGAATGAGCTAGAGACGAAAAATAGTGTTTGATGCTGAGGTTTGCATAGAACTTGCGGAATAATGCATTGTCGAACTAGCGATCGTTGTCGGTGATTAAAACATAAGGTAAACCAAAACGACATATGATATTCTTCCGAATAAATCCAATGATTCTTTACTCAGTAATTGTGGCTAGGGCTTCAGCCTCGACCCATTTAGTGAATAGTCAACGACCACAATAGCAAATTTGGTCTGCCCTTTGCCCGGAGGAAGAGGTCTGATTAGGTCAACCCCCTCTGTGCAAACGGCCAAGGGCTCATAATGTTTGTAATGGGCTCGAGGGGTTGCTTAGGTACATTGGCAAATGTTGTTAAACAAACAGACAGATCTCAAGTCCCCGACAACAGCGCCAAAAACTTATTGTGTATGAATTGTGGAAATGAAAATTTACAAACGCAAGGTGCAGATTAAGCTATGATTATGCGTTTTGAATATCATGCGTTGAACATGCTATGCGTCTTACTACTATGCGTTGGTGATATGTCAAGTTTTCCTATCCTTTACCTAAGTACAAGCAAAGGAGTAGGTTTTCTCGGTGAGTCCGAGGTCGAACATAGGGATTATGTTGATTCTATATTTAACTGGATTATATGCGTTGCAGTGATAACCAAGAAATAATTTGGGAGAGTGTTTGTTTCTAATCTAAAGAAAGCGATAATTTGTACACTAGACTAAATGTGGAAGATGGAAAGGCATGCGACACAGCAAAGTCAGCTAATGATGTGAATGAATGGATAAAGACAGGGTTCGGGTTGGTTAACATCTAACATCGGAAACGTATGGTGGTATTCTATTCATACTTGTGACTCTTCTCCCGGTTGTCAGCCGCTATGCATTATATGTCTATAACGCATAGGAGAGTGTTAAGAACCAAGGTTATTCCTATAGACAGGTAACACTTCTTGGCCTTTGTCAATCGAGTTCCACAATCACTTACCCTCTCGAGCAGTTTGATTATTACTACTTATATCGATTAGCTAGATGGACATAAGCATCAGATTAAGTTTGCAATTGACAAGATGAAATAGTTACACTATGGTTCTTAGTTAGATGCTAACGCAACCCTAAACCCTTGAGAGATTAGTTACTCATGGATTGGAAGTAAAAAGCGGAAAGTATAGAGAAATCAATAGACATGGAAGAAATATATATTGATGAACGGAATACAACTTTAGATAAGCTCAATGTCTTAACACAAATCTAAAATCAAGATAGAAAAGTAAGATGGAAAGCAGGAAAAGGCGTCAATGTCTTGAGTCGCCTGGATGGAAGCGTGAGGTTCTACTGTGAAGTGGTTAGGCGGAGGGAAGACTTTTCTCTCTTGAGCTATTCGTCTCCGGTTGAGGAATGGAGAGAACTCTGCTGTCACTTATGGAATTCTTCCGAGAATCAACAACCCTTTCTCATCTTGCAGAGCTGCCATTTTATAGATGATGCGTTCGCAATCAATGGCAAATCTGCTTGATTGGCGGCGAGATTGATATCATGCGTCTATCTCGCCTGATTGCGTAATTCTCGGGTCAATTAAGATCACCACTTTAGTCACAGATCATGTTTGTCAATCATCCGACAATCTCTCAAGATTCTGATTTGATTCTCGGCGCCTTGCGTTGATGGTCGTCTATGCATCCATAGATAGTTTGGCCGTTGTCAACGCATCATGAGTTGCTAACGCATAGTCTTGTGTTTAGTAGTTGTTAAAGCATCTTCAGGTTGTTCGCGTTCCGTTCAGATCATGCGTCCATGAAGAACAGATTGCTAACGGGTCGTCCTGCGTTAAAAAGTCATCAACGCATCGTTTTCATTCCTGCATTAAAACATGCGTTTTAGGCTCAAAAAGTGGAAAAATCATTATCTTCATAAAAATACAAGAGTATAACGCAAAGGAAGATTTCTTAATAAAAATCAACATAACTTGCCGCATGCTTCTCTATTTAATCTCTATTTATCTAAGAAAAAGGCTATCATAACTTGTATTTCTACAAGTTATCATTGTGTAATGAATGCCCTTGCTAGCTCCTGAAATGAAGCTATCAATCTCCTCTTTAACTACCTAAACCATTTTCGAGCTGGCCCCGTAAGTGTAAATGAAAAGCCTGACATTTGATACATCTCGGACTCCGTGGAGTTTTATCCACGGCCGAAACGTATCTAAATGTTCCAAGGGGTCCTTCGATCCATCGTAGGATTTCATTTTTGGTAATTTGAACTTAGGGAGTACTTGTTCTCGCATAATCCCGTATGTGAAGGGCGGCGGGTCTACCTGGTCTAGCAGGTTGTCTAGGTCCAACCCTTCATGATTTTGTGCCTTTTTCATATCCCCTAGCTGATTTTCAATCTGATGTAATTCCACCACCTAAGGCCGACTTTCTTCCTCCTAGTTTTCACTAACTTGCCCCATTTGTCTTTGATTGATAAAATCTTGCAGATATGTTCCCAAATTAGATTTTCTTGCTCGTTCAGCCCTTCGAGCCTTTGACTGCTTACCTCTTCGAATTGTTGATCGCCTCTGACGTATGTAACATCTCCTGGCCTGACTTGTGATCGGAGTATAATTCCGGACAGTTGGAGTTTGAGAGTGTCGGTCGACACTCTGCTGCCTCCTCAAGAGTGGATTATTCACCTGCCTGCCATTCACACCTAGTTTTAGCTTTTCCAAAGCTCTAGGTGTAGGTGCCTCGGATACTCTAACCCAACGGGATCTTGGCGGGATCTTGGACCACCGGGGTGATGCTCTAACCCAACGGGTTAGGCTTTGACTTTCCCTCACGCTTGTCTTCCTCAATTGAATCTACCTCATTCTGCCTTATGGCTTCGATAATGGGATTTGGGCATCTTAACATTTCCATGATCTGGGTCAAGCCTTTATCCAAGACATCAACCTTGTCTGATAGAGTTACATACTCATCAGCCGACTTACTCACAAGTTGGGAGGCCCCAACCACTTAGGTTTCCAAAACACGTGTGGATTGTTGCCTATGATGATGTTCATGATCTGAATTGTCCTCGCCAGCTGGAAGATTCCCTCTGTTCACATTATTACTCCTGATAAAAAGACAAGGGTAGTAACAGCAGGACACAACTAAAATAATATTCCCCACACACGGCGCCAACTGTTGATGCCAAAATTCGCACCAAAGGTGAATTTGTATTCTTCGAGGAAGATTAGTCAAATATCCTGCAATATGAACAAATCTTACATCGGTGTGGTGTTTTACCAAATCCTCATATGCTTAAGTTAGAATAAGGTTTGAGAATTTGCTTAAATTGACAGAAAATGGGTATCAGTTCTTGATGTACCTTCCTCTGATCATAGCTTGACTGTTATATAGGTCGACCTTTTTGTAACTAAAAAGTTGATGACCTTAATCCTTCTAGGTGACTCTTGAACTTCCAAGTAATGGTTACTCACTCAAATTATTAACAGAGACGTTACTCATCCAAATCATCAGTATGTGACTCTTGGATGGCTCTTCAGCATTAGTTCAACAATTTAATAACCAGCATTCAAGTTTGATGAATTAAAACCCACTTTTGGAATAATTATTGTATGGTTAATAGTCCAATTATTACACAAAACGAAAACAAACATCTTATTATTTCCAAAACTAATCATTTGAAACTGATTTTACTAGCTCAAGTGCATGGCTCATACATGTTTAAATTATACCAAAGTTTTTATTATACATTCACTTTTAGCCTTAATCATGCAAATTTCTACCTACAAATAACATACGCATAGGATTGGATGCATGAATCCATGCAAATATTTACTACAATTGGGATTTTATCCCATTTTGAAGATAAAACAAGCTTGTGGGGTTGGCAATTTAGTCAGCCCGGCTATTTAGCCGGGTTGCTCAGCTTGGCCAACCCCAATTATGGGGTTGGCCTCTTTAATTCATATGGGGGCTCCGGCAGTTGCCGCCCCCCTCAATCTTCTTCTTCTTTTTTTTTTTTTTTTTTTTAATTTTAATATTTACATATATATATAAATTCATATATACATACATATATTTATATACGTATATTCTTAAAATGAATAAATATTCTAATGTATATACTCTTTTGGCCCAAATATCTCATTTATAATAGATTCTCGATTACCACCGCCCTAACCTTGGGCTCTAAATTAATTAGGGTTAATCTTACCTTCTACGGATGCCTTTCTCTCGAGTTGGGTTGGGTATGACTTTTTGAACGGAGGCTTGCTCGAGAGCTTTCCTCTTATCTTTGTTTCGAGCTCAACCTTCGTAAATTTCTCGTTTTTTGCCCAAATTTTTTTTATATATACAAATTTACCTTGCCAAAGTTGACCATACTCCTTCTCTTTCTCCTTCTTGCCATCTTTATTAAGGTAATTTCTTATCTAACTTTCTTTGCTCATGGAAAACATTCAAACCTTAGATGGTAGAGTCATCATATCAACCGACTCTGAGTCTCTGACGATGACTTTATCCCTAACCAAAAGCCTAGAAACTGAATCCGGAGGGGGCGTGGGTTCCCTAACAATGTTTCGGCTTCCTTTGCCCCCTCCTCGGGTCCAATAACCATAAGTATCTTAAGTATTCTTAAGAATAAGTTTAAGATTCCCGATTCTATGCACATGAGAATTCTTTCTCTAAGCGAGGAACCTTTCAACCCTTCTTTAGGTGAAGTAGCTTTTTACCTTGCTATTTTTACTTATGGTGTGAGACTCCTACTCCACCCTTTTATTCAAAAATTTGTCTTACTGTTGTGTGACAGATCTCAAGTCCCTGGCAACGGCGCCAAAAACTTGTTGTGCAACAGATTGTTAAATGAAATTATATTAACGCAATGTGCAAGTTAAGCTACTATTATGCGTTTCACATACTATGCGTTTCACATACTATGCGTCTTACTATGCTTAATGCTATGCGTTTGTGATCTGTCAAGTTTTCCTATCTTTTACCCAAGTATCAGCAAAGGAATAGGTTTTCTCGGTGAGTCCGAGGTCAAACACAGGGATTATGCTGATTTTATAATTACGTGGATTATATGCGTTGTAGTGGTAACCAAAAATAGTAGAGAAAGGTTTGTTTGCGTCTAACTAAGAAAGCGATAACATGTACACTAAACTAAAATGTGGAAGATGGAAAGACATGAGACACAGGAAAGTCAGCTAATTGAATTGTGTGAATGGGTAAAAACAGGGTTCGGGTTGGTTAACATCTAACATCAGAAACGCATGGTAATAGTCTATTCATACTTGCGACTCTTCTCCCGGTTGTCAGCCGCTATGCGTTCTATGTCTATAACGCATAGAAGAGTGTTAAGTACCAAGGTTATTCCTATAGATAGGTAACACTTCTTGGCCTTGTCAATTGAGTTCCACAATCACTTACCCTCTCGAGCAGTCTGATTATTACTACTTATGTCGATTAGCTAGATGGACATAAGCATCGAATTAAGTTTGCAATTGACAAGATGCAATAGTTACACTATGGTTCTTATTTAGATGCTAACGCAACCCTTGACCCTTGAAGGATTAGTTACTCATGGATTCAAAATAAAAAGCGGAAAGTGTAGAGAAATGAGTAGACATGGAAGAATTTTAGATTCATGAACGCAATACAACTTTAGATAGCTCAATGTCTTGACACAAATCTAAAATCAAGCTAGAAAAATAAGATAGAAAGCAGGAAAAGGTGTCAATGTCTTGAGTCGCCGGAATGGAGGCGTGAGGTTCTGGTGTGAAGTGGTCAGGCGGAGGGAAGACTCTTCTCTCTCGAGCTATTCATCCCCGGTTGTCGTCTGTGGAGAACTCTGCTGTCATTTAGAAATTCTTCCGAGAATCAACAACATTTTTTCATCTTGCAGGATTGCCCTTTTATAGACGCTGTGTTCGTAATCAATGGCAAATCTGCGTGATTGGAAGAAATTGATGTCGTGCGTCTATCTCGCCTAATTGCGTAATTATCGGTTCAATTTAGATCCACCACTTTCGCCACAAATCATGCATGTCAATCTTCTGACAATCTCTCTAGATTCTGATCTGTTTTTCCGCGCCTTGCGTTTTTGGTCGTTATGCGTCCATGGAGAATTTGGGCGGATGTCAACGTGTCATAGGTTGCTAACGCATAGTCCTGCGTTGAGTAGTTGTTAACGCATCTACAGGTTGCTTGCGTTCTTTTCAGATCATACGTCCATGGAGAACAGATTGCCAACACATAGTCCTGCGTTAAAAAGTAGTCAACGGATCATTTGTGTTCCTACATTAAAATATGCGTTTTAGGCTCAAAAAGTTATAAAATAATTATCTTCATCAAAATACAAGAGTAGAACACAGGAAGATTTATTAATAGAATTTAACATAAACTACCGCATGATTCTTTACTTAATCTCTATTTTTCTAAGAGAAAGGCTATAATAACTTGTATTTCTACAAGTTATCACTTACGTAAATGTAACGTCTTTTCAATTATTCTCGAACTTCTACGATGTCCTCTTAGGTTGCTACATCTTTTGGCTCCAATTAGGGAATCCCAATCCTATTTCACAGGAGGAATTCATGTCTCTTCATACCCTAAAAAAGATAAGATCCTCATCGGATTCATATTACGTCACTATTCGTCTAGGTAACTCAATTGTTCCATGCTCGACTGCCACAAAGGGATGGAAAGAACAATGGTTTTTCGTTAGTGACGATTGGCTTGCCCCAAACTGTGAAGGTCATTCTGTCCTGGACCAGACTGAGTTTTGAACTTTTAGTAAGTTTTTCATGTACTAACTCAATTGGGACCAACATTCTACAACTTAGTCTAAATTTTTATTTTTACAGTTGATTGAAAGCCCACCTTAACCAGTGCAATTGCCACCTTCCGTGACTCAGCCTTCTCAGTTAACGAGCCGCTTCGTTACGGTTCCAGTTTGGTACAACAAAAACTGCTCGACACGTTTGCGCTCCATCTCTCCGCCTCCGCTGGTTTGATCTTCTCTCCTTTTTTCTTAGTTTTTTTTTTTCTTTTTTTGTAGAAAATAATCTTGGAACTGATTCGACCTTTCCTGGTTTTTAGAAATGACTCCTCGCAGAACTATGCGTCAAAGGATGATAAAATCTTTGCTCGATATATTCTTTGAATTTCCTCCTTTTAGTGCCAACTAGGAAGGCAAGCGTAAGGGAAAGTCAAAGCCTGACCTATTGGGTCAGAGCACCACCTCGATGGTCTGAGATCACGCCAAGGGTAAGGGTCCCGTGATTGATAGGGTGGGAGAGTTCGAGGCACCTACACCTAGAGCGTTGGAAAAGCTAAAATTAGGTGAGAATGATAAACAGGTGAATAATCCAGTCTTAAGGAGGCAGCAGTCTGGCGACTGTCACCTTAGACTCCGACTGTCCGAAATTATGCACCGATCAGAAGTCAGGCCAAGAGATCTTACACACATCAGGGGCGATCAACAATTCGAAGAGGTGAGCAGTCAGAGGCTCGTAGAGTTGAACGAGTAGGAAAATCTGACTTGGGAACATATCTACAAGATTTTATCAAGCAAAGACGAAAGGGGAAAGCTGGCGAAAACCGAGAAGAAGAAAGTCGACATTGGGCGATGGAATTACAACAGATTCAAAATCAGCTAGGGGATATGAAAAAGGCATAGGATCATGAGGGGTTGAACCTAGACAATCTGCTAGACATGCCTGCCCTTCACAGACGAGATTATGCAAGAATAAGTGTCACACCTTACTTTTAAAAATCAATGCGTTGAAGAATCTATAAAGAAAAGTAGTAAAAGACCATGTTGGACGCATGGTCAGGACTAAGGTAATGCATGGTCAGGACCAAGGTAACGCATGATATGGGTGGATGCATGGAAGTAAACCGAGAAGGGAAAGAAGTGAAACGCATAAGAGAAGATGTAAGCATTAGCGATGGTAAGACGCATAAACAAGAAAGGAATTAAGTCATGTAGTGAAGTGTTGAAAGAGATCTAAGTCTCGAAAAGGTAGAATACTATAGCAAACTAAGTAACGCATAGACTATTAGCAAGGGATGTTCTTGGGTGTTGGATAAAGTGGAAGGATGAGATTACAAGCTCAAAGATTGGAGCAAGAGGTGGACGCATACTAAATTATCATCAGAGATATTTTGGTACAAGGAGAAGGTTAAATGAATAACCTTGGATTACAAGCACAAGAATGCGTAGAGGAGTAATCAAGGAATCTTCAAGGATAGGAGGAAGATCATGGACGCATGATAGTATGCGATTCAGGCTGACGCATGGTATTATGCAGTAAGACAAACGCATAGTAGTGTGCGTTTGAGATATTGACGCCTAGTAGTATGCGGTGGAAAAACGAGTTTAAGGGAAGTATGGCCGAGAGATAGGGAAGTAAATAATGAAGCTCAAATCTTAAAGGAAACTCAATAAACGCATGAGGGCGTTGTGTTGAATGAATAGGCGTTTATTGGAAAATATTGGACGCATAGGATAAGCTTATAAAGGCTAGGTGGCTTGTAAACTTAACACCTTAGAAGTAAGAGGTGTTAAAAAGGCATGTTAAGTGTCTCATGCAAGGTGACGCTTGGATTAATGCATGATTACTTAAGCATGCAGCGTGACATGTGGCAAACAAGTGGCAAAAGGAGATGAGAAGTTTGATGGCAAGCTCCCTATAAATAGAACCTTGAAGGAAAAGGAGTGACTGATGACTCTGAAAGAAGAATTCTGGAGAGAAAGGGAAAAAGGAAGGCAGAAAGGAGGAATCCTTGTGTCTGTAGTAGAAGTCTGCGGCCAAGAAAGAAGGTATTCTTGACAACTTAGCTATTTTATGTTAAAGAGTCATCTTGCGTCGAAAGGGGGTTGGCCTTGCGTTAAAGACAAATACTATGTTCAAGGTGAACGCCGCGTCCAAAGATAGGTGATGCGTTCAAGTTGGACCTTGCGTCCAAGGGAGGTCGACGCATCCAAAAGAGAAGTAAGAAGAGTTGGGCTGCACTTTGCGGAAGTAATCAACCTTGCGTTGAAGAGCAGAGTTTGCAGTAGTTATCAACCTTGCGTTGAAGGGCAGGGTTGCGTCCAACTGAGCTGACAGAGGAATATGGAGCTTTGCGTTTCTGAGTTAGAACGCTGCGTCCAAGAAGCTCGGGAAGAGGAAATAGAGGGAAGGAAGAGGAATTATTCTTGGGCAAAGTACAGGTGAGTAACACCTGCGTTTTTCAAAATATAAATGAGTTCTTTCTGATATGATTTTATGGGTTTCTAATGAATTAATGCATGTGTTTTATTTGAAAATCTTTGAGTATGCTGGTTACTTGCTATAAGTTTATAAAACGCATGGTGATTGCTTAATGCATGTTTTTATGATTTTGCTGAAAAAGCATGGTGTTATATGATTTCAAGAAAGATTTGGAAATAAACTTGTACGAAAAACATGTTGTTTGATATTAAAGCTTGAAATTGAATTTAGCATGCTGTTGATGTGAGATTTGGAAACGGTTAACTTACGAGTTATTGATATAATGTTTTCAAAGTATGTACTGTGTTTTATAAAACTTTGAAAACGCACTCGAGGCTGAGGGACTTCGGAGAAGGCCAATGGGTAGCCGGGATATGGAAATGAGACTCCAATGCTCAGGGACTCGGAGAAGGCATTGTGGGCGGCTCGGAATATAAAACCTATGTGCACATAGAGGTATATACGACGCTGATATGTTGAGATTACTCCACATAGCTAAGGAAAATCGACGTTGAGGAGCGTTGAGCATTGCTCCGCCTCAACTAGGGAAAAAGTATTTTAAATGAATGAGATTTTTATTATTTATTCCAAACAGATATGTATACATGATATAACAATGATTTGATCATGTTATAATATGATTTGAACTGTTATATTTTTATGCATGGTTGACAATGTTTATATTATAAACAGTTTTACAGTTAAAGTAAAATGTTTTCAGAAAACCATTACTCACTGAGCTGTTAGCTCACCTGTTTTATATGTTTTTCATTTTCAGGTAGCATGACAGTTTCCGTTTTCGATCGAGGTCGAGGTTTGTCCAGAGTGTGATAATAGTATTACCGTCCTAGGAAGGATTTATATGAAAGTGAGGCCAATGTGATAGTAGGTTATGTGACAGGGTAGTCGGTAACTGCTGTCCTCACACTCTGTCTCGGGCTACGGGAGGATAGTTCGGAGTGGGGTGTGACAATAAGTACCCCCGAAGTTCAAGTTACCAATAATGAAACCCTATGATGGATCGAAGGACCCTTTAGAACATTTAGATACGTTTTGATCGTGGATGGAACTCCACGAAGTCTAAGATACTATCAAGTGTCAGGCCTTTTCATTTACACTTGCGGACACGCCCGAAAATGCTTTAGAAAGTTGAAGAGAAGATCGATAGCTTCATTTTAGGAGCTAGCAAGGGCGTTCATTACACAGTTCCTTGGAGGTCGAGATCAAAGGAAACCTCCCACGCACCTGCTTATGATAAACAGGGATGAAACAAGACTTTGAGAAAATATGTCATAAGGTTTAACAGCGAAGTATTGTAGATCGAAGGATAAACTGATGGCACAGCCGTCATAGCTATTGTAGCTGGCCTTAGGGACGAGAAGTTCCTATGGTCCTTAGGCAAGAAAGCCGCTACGACTTACGTCGAGCTTCTCACCAGAGCGCAGAAGTATATGAGTGTAGGTGAGCTCCTTCGCTCAATGGGTGGCTAGGAGGAGAAGGCCATTCGCTCGGATCACCATGGGTCAAGAAGACGAGAAGATAAGGATCAATGTGAAAGCAAGAAAATAAGGACAGAGGAACGACCGACGACATTAGAACAAAGGGCTTGTAGGCTTGCCACCAAGGAAATTTGAACGCTAAACTCCCACAGTGGTTCTAGTGGAACAAATCTTAATGGAAATTCAAGACAAAGAAATGTTGAAGTGGCCAACCAAGCTAAAAATTGGTTCACGTCGAAGAAATTGGAACAAATATCGTCTCTTCCATAGGGACCATGGGCATACTACGGCTGAATGTTTTGATCTTAAAGAGGCCATAGAAACTTTGATCCAATGAGGTTAGCTGAAGAAGTATGTGGGCGAGAGCGGTGATCAGAATGGAAACCCGAGCAGAACAACTCGAGCTAGAAGAGATCGCACGCTGACACCTCCTAGAGGGATTAAAACAATTTTTGGAGGACCAACTGGAGGCGACTCTAAGAGAAAGCAGAAATGCAGAGCACGTGAGGCCAAGTTTTCTCCAAGAGTCTGGGAGGTATGTTCTACTACTATAAAAGAGCAAGTTATTAGTTTCTCTGAGGAAGACGCGGTAAATTTACATCAACCTCATAATGATGCTTTAGTTGAATCTTTGACCATAGCAAATATCAAAGTACATCGAATTTTAGTAGATGGCGGCAGCTCGGTAGACATTTGAACCCTTTACGCCTTTGATGCCATAGGATTGGGACGAGAATGTTTGAAAAGAAATGTCACACCCTTATTGGGGTTTGGAGGGCAATCGGTATATCCAGAAGGTTGCATAGAGTTCCTAGTCACTTTTGGTGGGGGCACAATTTATGTAATAGCTATGGTTGAATTTCTAGTGGTGGAGGAAAAATCAATCTACAATGCCATATTGGGAAGACCATCCCTTCATCAAATGATAGCTGTCCCATCTACCTATCACTAGCTCTTGAAGTTCCCAACTCCAAGCGGAGTTGGAATCGTAAGGGGAGAGTAATTGATGTCCAGAGTATGCTATCAGGCTGCCATGAGAGGTTCAGAGGATAAAATAAAAGTAGTGCATGTCATTGATGATATTACTAGGGAAGAAGATGAGATGGTTCCTCAAATCATGTAGGAGCTCAGACCCAAAGTTCAAATTTTGGTACCTCGAGGTGAGCCAATTGTGAACAAGCTGCAGAGCTCAGGCCTCAAGGTGAGCTAGTCGAGCGAATAGAATCAATGTTATTGTTATCTGATGCCTAGAAGGTCAGCATTAGAAAA
Source organism: Citrullus mucosospermus (assembly GCA_030954485.1). NCBI lineage: Eukaryota > Viridiplantae > Streptophyta > Magnoliopsida > Cucurbitales > Cucurbitaceae > Citrullus > Citrullus mucosospermus. The sequence goes on along the minus strand of CM062059.1, from coordinate 16,659,648 downwards.
AGACTGGGGCCTAATGAGAGGGAAGCTATTATAGCTTTCCTAAAAAGTAACGCAAATGTGTTTGCCTGGTTGCTCGATGACATGCCGAGAGTGGACTCGAAGCATTGATCCAAGCTACAAACCAGTGCACCAAAAAAGACGAGCCTTTAACCATGCTCGTAATGAGATCATAGCAGAGCAGGTAGAAGGTGATGGATTAATAAGCATGCAGCAGAAGTTAATTTGATCAATTTTCACTCTAAGATGCTCAATTTAGAGGATTAAACATGCAATTAAGAAGAAAAACCAAAGTTTCAAGAACACTTACCCTTAAAGCTCCAAATTCTCCTTCAATTCTTGATGAATTTCAGCACCACTTGGTTGTAGACCCCCCACAAGAGTCTTCTCTACTATTCTCTAGGCTTAGATTGGATGGTGAGATCCAAATTTGTGGTGAATTTGAGAAAGAATGAAGGTTAGGAAGAAGATGAACAATGGATAGAATTTTGCAAAATTAACCCTTAATTTCACAAAATTCTTAACCCTTTTTTATGTCAAAATCATCTCTATTTATTAAAGAATAACATGCAATCCAATTGCATCAAAATTTGACAACACAAAATGGTTAATTTGTTGGTTAATTGTGAAGAAGACAACCAAGCTCCTAGCTTAGTTAGTGGGAAAATCCAATCTTCAAAAATCAATTTTAAAATCAATTTTCAATGAATTTCCAAAATTGAATTAAAATTGATTTCAAAAAGATAATTAAATAAATAAATAATTAAATTAAAAATAATTTAATATTTAATTAATTAAATATTATTATTTTAATATTACATAATAAAATAATATTAATTTTCCCACTTGTCCTGATTTTTCTAAAAAAAAAACCAATATGAATCCCTATTCGTATGATTAATATTTAAATTATATTTAAATATTATAATTAACTCTATTTGTACGTTTAATTCGTAATTAAACGCTGATATATCGTATATATCTAACTTTCATTCCTTAAGCCAAGATTTGAACGATTCAAACTTATTCACCACATTATCTAAGATTTTAGTCCATTTATGAGCTAGTAGAGGGACCTAATGGACCTACAGATCATGAGCTCCAACGATCCGAGATTAACCGGCCAAACTCTTTAACCTAGTTAACCAACATTCGTTAACTAACGAGACACTCCACTAAAGCCCGTAGTTGCACTCTCCTCACTGTAGATATATTTGTGTCCATTTGATATAACCGCCATCGATAAGTCAATCCTTCACAGGTTGTTCATAACTTCAGCCAGGTCAAATACCGATTTACCTCTGAGTTACATCTTTTCTCCTTAAGTACCATTGTCCCTCTAATGAACAATTAATTTAGGATCTAATCACTAAATCCATTCCCTCTTGGGCCAATGAGAGGATGGGGCCCCTTGTCCAAGTCCTGAGAAAAACACTTAAAAGAACAACCTCTCTTCTATCCCTAAGTTGGGTAGGAGTGAATTCCGTTTTGCAAATTCTATGTTCCCAACTATCTACCCAGTCTTATCCCTGAAATAGGAGGAATGTTGAGCAGCGCTATTGAGCTTACTCTTACCTATGTAGATCAAGGGATAATTCTGAATAAATAGAAGTTCATAGATAGCTCAAGATTCAGATCAAGTTATCTAGATCATCGATAAGTGAAATTAATCAGTGTTAATCGTAAACGGTGTTAATACGTAACAGTAATTATTTCAAGGTCAGTCTTACACAATCTCATTATGTAGAATACCCCCGCTCACATGTCTCTACATGATCAAATCAGAATCACTTCATTTTTTACGCTTTACAATATTTGTAACAATCATGAAGCGGGTCGTATTTAATAGTGTCTCCAGGAAGAGGTACCCAACCTAATCCATGTACTATAGACTATTGAGGCTACTTACTCGAACTTGATCCTGTTTATGTCTCCACATAAAGTCCAAGTACTCATGATAGTAGCCAAGGGTTCGTAGTTTAATTGAATTTAGAGTTGATAAATAATTAATTCACTTGAATAACTTCATATGTACTAAAAATCACCTATTTACAAAAACTACGAGTTTTAGAACATACAACCCAACAGAAGGTCTATTACGAATAAAATTCATTCGGGAGGTTTATTATCTGCAGTGGTTGTCAAATGTGGTACTTGTCAAAATGGCCAACGAAAAATGGAGGATTTGCATTGACTTCACCGACTTTAATAAAGCCTGTCCAAAGGATAGCTTCCCACTTCCATGAATAGACAAACTTATTGATGCTACTGCTGGCCACGAACTGTTGAGTTTCATGGATGCCTATTCAGGGTATAACCAAATTAGAATGCATATCCTAAATCAAGAGAAAATTTCTTTTATAACCAGTCGGGGTCTTTACTATTATACTATGATGCCATTTGGGCGGAAAAATGCAGGAGCCACTTATAAACGCCTAGTGAATAATGTTTGCTCCTCTTATTGGCAGGAACCAGGAAGTCTATGTGGATGATATGATGATAAAAGTTAGAAAGCAAGCCACCAAGTGGATTATTTAGCCGAAGCCTTTGGAGTTCTACGGAGGTATCGAATGAAGTAAACCCGAAAAGTGTGCTTTCGGACTAGCTTCAGGCAAGTTTCTAGGCTTCATGGTCAATCAGAGGGGAATCAAAGCAAATCCAGACAAGATACGAGTTGTCTTGGAGATGGAGTTCCTCCATAAAACTCCAGAATTTTAAAGAAATTAGATTTCCTCTGTCCATTTAAAATTAGATTTCCTCCTCAAAACTTTAAAGAAATGGAGACACTTATCGGTAGCTCGACTTACAAAGTAATGAAAAGTCGCTATCTTTCCATTCAAACTCTGAAGTTGCTTTTAGTGTCTTAGAGACTCCATCTCCAGGACAGCTCGTATCTTGTCTGGATTTGCTTCGATTCCCCTTTGATTGACCATGATCCTAGAAACTTGCCTGAAGCTACTCTGAAAGCACACTTTTTCGGGTTTAACTTCATTTGATGCCTTAGTAGAACTCCAAAGGCTTTGGCTAAGTCATCCACATGGTGGCTCGCTTTCTTGCTTTTTATTAGCATATCATCCACATAGACTTCCATGTTCCTATCAATAAAAGAAGCAAACATTTTATTCATTAGGTGTTGATAAGTGGCTCTTGCATTTTTCAGCCCAAATGGCATCACAATATAATAGTATAGACCCCAACTAGTTATAAAAGAAGTTTTCTCCTCATCTGGGATATGCATTCTAATTTGGTTATACCTTGAATAGGCATCCATGAAACTCAACAGTTTGTGGCCAACATTAGCATAAAAAAGTTGGTCTATTCTTGGAAGTGAGAAGCTATCCTTCGAACATGCTTTATTAAATTCGGTAAAGTCAATGCACATCCTCCACTTTCTGTTGGCCTTTTTGACAAGTACCACATTTGACAACCACTGCGGATAATGAACCTCCCGAATGAATTTTGTCTGTAATAGACCATCTACTTGCTTTGCTATGATCTCATTACGAGCATGGTTAAAGGCTTGTCTTTTTTGGCGCACTGATTTGTAGCTTGGATCAATGGTAAGTCTATGCACCATCACTTTCGGGTCCATAGGCAGTTGCCACCCCCCATCTTCTTCTTCTTCTTCTTCTTCTTCTTCTTCTTCTTCTTCTTCTTCTTCTTCTTCTTCTTCTTCTTCTTCTTCTTCTTCTTCTTCTTCTTCTTCTTCTTTACTTTTAGATTTATATATATATATATATATATATATATATATATATAAATTCATATATACATACATATATTAATATATGTATATTCTAAAAATGAATAAATATTCTAATATATATATATTCTTTTGGCCCAAGTATCTCATTTATAATGGATTCTCGATAACCACTGCCCTAACCTTGGGATCTAAATTAATCAGGGTTAATCTTACCCTCTATACTATATATAACTATATTGAAGATTAAGATCATTGTTACCAATTATTTTATCTTGAAGATGTCAAAAAATATTTACATAATCAATGATATTTTTTAAATAAAATTCAAAATTCAACAATTAAAAAAAAAAACAATCACACAATTTAAAGGTATAATTGAATTGAAAAAAAAAAGTGTTTTATGAATTAGAAAAAAAAAAAAAGAGAGTTTAAACAAGGTTGTAAACCATAAATGGTTTATTTTAGTTGTTAACATTTTGAGAAAAGGGTTACTATTTTGGTTCATCAACTTAATTATACTTCAATAGATAAAATATTTAGTCTATTTAAGATATCCAAATTCAATATATTTTCTATTGCATAAATTAAAAATCAACCATTGTTGTAAAATTGAGGAGCAAAATGACAGAAAAATGGGAGCACGAGAATCGAAAAATTATAATATTAAAATAATAAATAATAAAATAATATAAATTAAAAAATGAAAGGAAATAAATTAACTAAATTAACTAAAATAAAGAAAGTGGCATTTTATGGAAAATCTCTCAAATTTCTCCAATCCTTTCATTTATTTTCTCTCCAATGTGTGTCATTCAATATCCACCTAAAACCTCTATTTATAGCCAAATTGGCAAGTAGGTGGTAGAGTTTCATGGCAACTAAGAATGTGTCTTTAGGAGACATATGACCTTTAGCCACTAAGCTTGGCTACATAATGGACATCTATTACAAATATAACATTTATAGTACTCCTCCTTGGATGTCCATTATATATTATATGAAATATGCTTCGTTAAAACCTTACTAGGAAAAACCCAATGGAAAAAAATCGTAGTGAAGGAAAAAGAATACATATTTCATAGGATCTAATGCTTTTAAAAGAATACAATACATTTGCTCCCCCTTATAGGATCATCATTTGAGATCTCTGAGTCGTCGATGATAAGCACTTGAAAAGTGCTTTTTATCCTCTCAAATTAAGGAAGTTGATATTAGATTTTACTTGTTTGCTAGTGGTTTTCAGGTGAAAATGAGGAAAATTAGAAGAGAAGATCAAAAGCAAAATCGAGCAAGAATACGGTGAAAAAGAGAAGAAAATAACAAAGTTGCCAAAATTGGGGCAGCGCCGCAGTGCTAAAACCCGAGAGCAAGTCTGCGCATCATAGCCGCAGTGCCAGTTTCCATAAATGAAAAATAATGTATTTTTGGTAAGTTTTTAGGCGGCTAACTCTATAAATTTAGGAGTTTCTAGCGGCCCTAATCATCAATCAAAGCACGAAATTACAGACCAAAAGAGTCACAAGAAGGAGAGAATTAAGTGAGAGTTCATAAAAGAGTTCAAAGAGTGAGTTAGTTGCAAGGAAGAGGAAAAGAGTTCAAGAGAGTCGTGGTGCCGTTCGAGTTCTGACGTGAGAGCCAAGGAGATGGTGACGGTGCTACCTCAATCAAGAGCCTCTTTTCAGTAGAGTTTCTCTCTTTTTACACTATTTCTTTGTTTATATTGTTTGAACATGTTGCTTCAAGCTATGAGTGGCTAAACTCTTTAGTTTTAGGGTTTTGATGAATTGTCTATGAATTCATGTTGATATTGTAGACTTTCATGATTTTGTTGGAATAATTATTGATAAGCACTTGAAAAATGCTTTCTATTCTCTCAAATTAAGGGAGTTTATATTAGATTTCACTTGTTTGCTAGTGATTTTAAGGTTAAAACGAGGAAAATTAGAAGAAACGACTAAAAGATCAAAACCGAACAAGAATACGGCGAAAAAAAGTTGAAAAACCAAAAAGGGCGAATTTTGGGGATAGCGCCGCGGCGCCGAGACGGCGCTACCGCGACGCTGAAACATCAACACATAGTTCTGGACGCAGAGTAGCATCGCGGCACCGGGATGGCGCTGCCTCAACGCATCCTTGTTTAACGCATGACAGCGTCGCGGCGCTTGGACGGCGCTGCCGCGGCGCTAAAACCCGAGAGCAATATTTCTGAAACGCATTTTAGCGTTGTGGCGCTTGGACGGCGCTGCTGCGGCGCTAAAACCCGAAAGCAATATTTCTGAAACGCATTTTAGCGTTGCGGCGCTTGGACGGCGCTGCCGCGACGCTAAAACCCGAGAGCAAACTTTTTCGGATGCAGCCCTAGCGCCGCGACGCCAGCTTTCCTTAAATGAAAAATTTTTATTTTTGGAAAATTTTTGGACGGCCAAACTCTATAAATTTGGGGGTTTCCAGCAGCCCAAATGATTGAGAAGAAAACTCAAAGCAAAGCAAGGAAGTTGCAAACCTAAAGAGATACAAAAAGGAGAGAATTAAGTGAGAGTTCAAAGAGTGAGTTAGTTGCAAGGAAGAGGAAAAGAGTTCGAGATAGTTTTGGTGCCCTTCGAAGTCCGACGTGAGAGCCAAGGAGATCGTGACGGTGCTACCTCAATCAAGAGCCTCTTTTCAGTAGAGTTTCCCTTTCTTTACACTCTTTCTTTGTTTATTTTGCTTAAACATGTTGCTTCAAGCTATGAGTGGCTAAACTCTTTAGTTTTAGGGTTTTTGATGAATTGTTTATGAATTCATGTTAATTTTGTAGACTCATGGTTTTGTTGGAATGATTATGTTTCTCATTGTTATTGTGTTTAATTCTTGTGGATTGGCCATCTTCACATGTTAGGTTAGATGTATGATTGAGAGATTGTATGTTTAACTTGATCTATAACAATGAATTCTTGTTAATCTATCACGAGAGTAGTTAGGTTGACAATAAAAGTTGCTAAAGACTATTTTTAATGTCATGTAATTTTGTGTTGGTTTTAAAAGATTAATAATCAATCAAGTTGCATGAGAAAGGGTTGTTTTTTAGAGAAAATAACTTGGAATTAAGTTTCTAGACTTAGGCATATGAATTGCAATAAAATCCATGAAATCTATAATATTGCATGATGAAATAAACAAGGATTCATTACCCTAGAACTCTCTTTGACTCTTGTGTTTCTCCTTTTGATACTTTCCTTATTTGATTTGTATTTTTCCATAGCTTGTAATATTCAATTTCAATCCTCAAATAAAATTGATTCAATTCTAGAATAGCTAAGTAACTTAAACCTTCCCAATTGGATCTCCAATAGCACGATATTCAGACTTAACCGTTTTATATTATAACTTGACCCATACACTTGCGGTTAACACTAAAAGTGCACATCAATTATGCCTTTCATTGTTATTGTGTTTAATTCTTGAGGATTGGCCACTTTCACATGTTAGGTTAGATGTATGATTGAGAGATTGTATGTTTAACTTGATCTATAACAATGAATTGTTGTTAATCTATCACGAGAGGAGTTAGGTTGACAATAAAAGTTGTTAAAGACTATTCTTAATGCCATGTAATTTGTATTGGTTTCAAGAGATTAGTAATCAATCGAGTTGCATGAGAAATGGTCGTTTTTTAGAAAAAATAACTTGGAATTAAGTTTCTAGACTTAGGCATATGAATTACAAAAAATTCTATGAAATCTATAATATTGCATGATGAAATAAACAAGAATTCATTACCCTAGAACTCTCTTTGACTCTTTTGTTTCTCACTTTATTAATTTCCTTATTTAGTTTGTATTTTCCATAATTCACAAATTAAATTTCTATCCTCAAATAAAATTGATTTGATTCTAGAATAGCTAAGTAACTTTAACCTTCGAAATTGGATCTCTAGTGGAACGATATTCGGACTTCATCGTCTTATATTATAACTTGACCCGTACACTTGCGGTTGATAACTTGTAGAATACAAGTTATTATAGTCACTATTTGAATTAATTAGAGTAACTTTAGAGCTAAACGCATGTTTTTGGTAGTTGAATTATGTAAAATGTATTACCATGTATTGGCACTATTTACAAAAGGAAATACCTGAAAAATTATGAGCTTTTCTGTTCTTAACACAAGATTACGAAGAAAAGAAGCACAAATAACCCAAGTATTAGAGACGAAGCTGCTGCAAGAACAAGTGGAAACCCATGTGTCGAGACTATGCGTTGAGACCATGCGTTGAGAAAAAGTAGATACAGACGCCGGGCAAAAGCTGTCATGTCACTATGCAAAAGGATAACACGTTATCTGTAACGACCTGACCTTTTACTATCTAACTTGTCGCTACAACATGCATGAACATTTACGTAAACACGATGGAAACAAGTAGACATGACATCATCCATTTTAAACAAATGAAATTTTACTTATAAAATGGCCAAATTATCCAAAGTTTATTTAATCAACGTAGGAAAAGGGGAAAAATACTTTAGCGGGGTACCCCTTATATTATTGGGCAAAATCTCAAGAAAAGAATCAATATAACCAAAACAATTAAACAATAGTTTCATGAATGCAAGTACAACTACCCTAGACTAAGGTGCGGAAGCAGTGTGACGGTCCCATGGTATAATCACGGATTTCCTCGGCCATGCGCCGGGCCACCATACTCCTTACTTGGAAGGAAAACATAGAAAAAGGGTGAGTAAGATATACTCAGTAAGAAACCCACTACAAGGCCTAGTTGTTACCCCTTTTTGTTGTGTGCGCCCGCGTACCCGGCATAAGCATAAGCATAGGAAGCGTCCCGATGGTACGCATTAACTAAAATTGTAACATGAACATAGGTGGTGATCCCGAGGGACACCCTTCGAAGCATAGTACAGTGAGGGTACGGGGCACAACAACAAGGCAACCTATGACGTGTCATGGCATAATTAATCTATAGTTGAGATTTCAGAGTCACAACACATAAGCATGAGAAATAACCTACAATACAACTACTTAGCATGCATGAATAATTATAGCAACAGCGTTCGAAACATGGGTTCATAGCGACATTCAATAACCAACAACACCATTAGACAGTATACATCACTAAAGCCCGGTAGTAAGTCCCTTACCTGCGAGAGCGAAAAGGAGCGACACTGAGCGATACTGAGTGATACGAGCATTACCGAGCGATACTGATCGTTATGAGCGTTACCGAGCGATACTGAGCGTTACGAGCGTTACCGAGCGGATACTGAGCGTGTCTGCGAGACAGAGACTTCCTTACAATGCGGCAACGCGCTACGAAGACTGTGACTGTGCGTCGCGGGGAGGACAGGCGACGCGGCGATGCAGGCTGACGATGCGTTGGGGAGAGGACGGGCGACGCGGCGACGCGGACTGATGATACGTCGAGGGCTAATGATGCAGCAACGCGGACTGATGATGAGTCGAGGGCTAATGATGCGGCAACGCGGACTGATGATGCGTCGAGGGCTAATGATGCGGCAACGCAGACTGATGATGCATTGCGGCTAATGATGCGTCTAGGGTTGATGATGCGTCACCAAGCGCTTGAGGCAAAGCGACGAGACGATGACCGGAAAGCTGCAGCGCGTCGACCAAGAAGCTGTGGCGCGACAACTATGACGATGCCACAACGCTGAGAACTGCGACTAAGGCGACACCGTGAGGGCTGGAGCACTGCGACTGAGTGACGGGGAAATGTGAGAATATGGCCGGCGAAGGGTGGCTTCAGAGTGGAAAACCAGACTGCCTCTTTTTTTTGCTGCCTCCCCTTCCTTCTCCTCTCCTAAAACGCCCCCCCACAGTCAAAAATTCAACCGGGGATCTTTCCCCCAACCGAAAACGGCGCAGCCTCCTGCTGACCGTGGACTCTCAACTCCCTTCACGCTTCCCTCGCTGCAAAACTATTATTAACGATAATTAATTTAATTTTTTTTAATTTAAAGGGAGGAAATGATTTACCGAAATTGGGCCGTTACATTATCAGATCATGGTAGAAAAGTCTGCGCAACAGGGCAAGGAATTTAATGTAAAGGTGTCAGGTCATCATGAGTTTCAACTTTTCGACGCCTATAAATAGCCCAAAGCTTCTCCATTCAAAACAAGAGAGAAACGAGTTCAAAAGGCGAAAGCTCTGCACAAATTCTCCCTTACCATAATCAACCTCCATTTTGAGCTCTTCTGAGAGAAGGATTCTGAGAATTTTCAGAGTCATCTTTCAGTGAGTGAGAACCTTCACCCTATGAAATTTATGTATCAGATAGTAACCATCTCAAGCCTCCATGAAGCAAGACGTTGCCAGTGGCGGCTTGACGCCTTCCATTTCTGTTTTATCTCCATTTCTCTCCTTCTTACTTATGTTTTGTTAATGACATTCGAGAAAATGGTTTATTTTCTTAATATGAGTTTGATTGACGATTACCTTCCATCTATTTCCATATTAAATACCTTACACCATGTTGTTTGAATGCTAAATGAGTTAGATGTTAGAGTTAGTTTTTCTTAAGCAATATTAAGTATGTTACATCTTGATTAATGCATATCATTAGCTTACATTGCTTTGTCTGACAAACAAATGTAGTAAGCACGACTATCTAGCTTGAGAGAGTGGATGGTTAATCTTTAGCATTTATCGAGACTAGATAAGGTGCAAAGATGTAGTTCATCTTTTGCCAACCCAAACTTATCATGCGTCCTAGAGATAAGATTAATGTGGCGTCAAAACATCGAGAGATGGATTCACAAACTCAGTTTGTAGGTATGTAATTATACTTAGATATGCTTAAGTAACAACTAACTCCTGTGTTAACTCTACTTTTATCGCATGGTTTCATTCATTCTCTACGCATGCTATCTGACACTAAATGACATTTGACTAACCATTACCGCGTCCACCTCATTATTAGTTGTAGGAAATTTTATTCATTCTTTATGTATAGTTTTAGATACATACAACTCATGCACATATTACATGTATAGTTCACTGCATAGTCATGCATCTATTCTCAACGCCTAGTTATTACAAATCCCTACGTTCGACCCGGGACTCACCAGGAAGCCTATAAGAGCTTATACTTGGGCTTTTTATAGGAAAACTTGCTTAATCATGATCATACTTGAGTAATTCTCGACGCATCTTTGTACGAAAATTATAATATCTATTTTTGTGCAACAAGCTATGAAACTCAAATCAAATCGAAAATAGAAAACCAACAACAGCGGTTAACACTTAAAGTGACGCAATCAGTTGCATTCCAATGTTCTGCACCAATTTTTCAAAGGTTGCAGTTGGTAATGATTTTGTAATTAAGTATGCCAAGTTATCCTTCGAACAAATTTGTTGTATAGTGATGTCGCCATTTTCTTCAAGATCATGAGTGTAGAAAAGCTTTGGTGAAATATGCTTTGTTCTATCTCCTTTAATATATCCTTCTTTGATTTGGGCTATACATGCTGTGTTGTCTTCGTATAATGTTGTTGGAGGTTTTTTACTAAAAGACAAACCACATGTTTCACAAATGTGTTGATTCATTGATCTTAGCCATACACATTCTCTACTAGCTTCATAGATTGTAAGAATTTCAGTATGATTTGAGGAAGTTGCTGGTATGGTCTGTTTCACTATTCGCCAGGATATAGTAGTTCTTCCACATGTGAACAAATAACATGTTTGAGATCTAGCTTTGTGTAGATCAGATAAATATCCAGAATCTGCATAACCAACTAAGTCAAAATTTGATTTATTTAAAAAACAGACCCACATCGCTCGTTCCTTCGAGATAACGAAGTATATGCTTAATTTCATTCCAATGTCTTTTTTTTTAGAAGAACTGTATCTAGCTAATAAATTTACTGAAAATGCAATATTTGGTCTTGTATTATTAGCAAGATATAAAAGTGCACAAATTGCACTAAGATATGGTACTTCAGGAACAAGATGTTTTTCATTATTATCTCGAGGTCGAAATATATCTTTCTTCACTTCTAGTGAACAAACTTCCATTGGAATGTTTAATGGATATGCTTTGTCCATATAGAATCTTTTTTAAAATTTTCCTGTATAGGTTGTCTAATGAACAAATATTTCATCTACTAAATGCTCAATTTGCAATCCAAGGCAAAATTTTGTTTTTTTCGAGATCTTTCATCTCAAATTCTTTCTTAAGATATTCTATTGCCTTTGAAAGCTCTTCAGGAGTTTCAATTATATTTAAGTCATCAACATATACAGATATAATAACAAATCCTGATTGTGATTTCTTTATAAAAACACATGGACATATTGGATTATTTTGATATCATTCTTTCAACAAATATCCACTCAGGCGATTATACCACATTCGTCTTGATTGTTTCAATCCATATAGTGATCTCTGTAACTTTATTGAATATAGTTCTCGATAACTTGATTTATGTATTTCAGGTATCTTAAATCGTTTTGGGATTATCATATAAATGGCATTATCAAGAGATCCATATAAATATGCTGTGACAACATCCATAAGATGCATGCCCAAATTTTCATACACAGTCAGACCAATTAAATATCTTAATGTAATTGCATCCACCACTGGAGAATATGTCTCCTCATAATCAACACCAGGTCTTTGTGAAAAACCTTGTGCAACAAGTCTTGCTTTATATCTTGTGAAAAACCTGGTCAAAAGTAGAAAGGCCGGAATGAAGAAAAGAGAATAAAGAAGCTAAAACTTTAAAAGGAGAATTAAATGGACGCATAGGAGCACTAAGTCATATGCGTGGTTCGTATCTCGGAACAAGTCAAACGCATAAGATGAGTTTATAAAAGTTACGTGGTTTCATTTAGACTTAACAATTTATAAGGAGGAGGTGTCGGGTTGCATGTTGGATGTGCCACGCAGCGTGACAGGTGGCCAAGTGGAAAAAAAAGAGAGGAGAAGTTGGATGATGAGACCTTCATCCGAAAGCTATAAATAGGACCTTGAGGGAAAAGGAGCAGGGGGGAATGATCCTTAAGTCTGAATTCTGGAGAGAAAGGAGAGAGAGAATGCTAAAAGGAGTAATCCTTGCGTCCGTAGTAGAAGTCTGCGGCCGAGAGACAAGGTGTTCCCAGCAACATAGCTACCTTGCTTTCAACAAGTTGTTGGTACTTAGGGAAACTGAAGCAACTTTGCGTCCAACAGTGCTATCAGAAGGGGAAACTATCAGCCTTGCGTTCAAGTTAAACTCTACGTTTAAGGTGAACCCTGCGTTCAAGAGGGATCTGTGAGTCCAAGGGGTGAAGCCAGAAGAGTGTTCGAAGGCTGCACCTTGCATTCAAGTTACCAAACCTTGCGTTCAAGGTGCAGGATTGCGTGCAACCAAGCTGACAGAAGGGAAAATAAGTTGCCTTGCGTTTCAGACTTCAAAACCCTGCGTCCAAGAAGCTCGGGAAAGGCAGAATTAGAGGGAGGAAAGGGAACTTCCCTTAAGCACTTATTAAGCTTGTGAGTGACACTTTTCTTTCTTTAAAAATGATTTTATTGAGATTATGTAGTTCGATTTTCTTATGATGATTTGAAAAGCATGATGGATGATTGCATTGATTATAAGGCAGGCTATCTTATTAAATGTAATTTTATGATGATTTGAAAAGCATGATGGGCTGCGTATACTTGATTTTATGACATGAAGGCATGTTTTATCTATTTTCCAAGAGTTGTTCAAAAATATGTTATAAGATGCTATTTATTGAAAAACGCATTGTTTTCCATGAAAGGTGTTTACAATGAACTGTTTATGCGAAACATATCTACTTCTAAAATGTTTTCTAAGGGACCCAATGCTGAGGAACATTTGAGAAGGCATGTGGGCAACCCTATGACTAGGGACCCAATATTGATAGACTCGGAGAAGGTACTTGGGCATCCCGAGATATTCCTATGTGCACATAGAGGTTTTCGACGTTGAGTGCGTTGATTTTTGCTCCACCTCAACTAAGGAAAAATATTCATTTTCGATGTTGGGTGTGTTGAGTCTTGCTCCACCCCAACTAAGGTTGTTTTCGACGTTGGGTGCATTGAGTCTTGCTTCGCCCTGACTAAGGAAAATTTTTAAAACAAAAGAAGATTTGATGCATTGTAGACTGTCTTATTGAATAAGATTTGAATCGATATTTTATACGCATTGTTGACAATGTTTATATTATGATCAGTTTTATAGTTAAAGTTAAATATTTTCAAAACCGTTACTCACTGGGCTATTTAGCTCATCCTTTCCTATGTTTTCCACTTTTCAGGTAGCATGACAGTTCCCATTGTCGGTTGAAATCGAGGTTTTTCAAGAATTAATGGTTTCATCGTCCTAGGAAGTGTGGTTAAATGGGAAATAAAGTAAGTTCGACATTGGGAGTCGACCGGGAAGTTCATGCCTGTTGTCCTCACGCTCCATCTCGGGCTACAGGAGGGTAGTTCAGGATGGGATGTAACAATGTCTCTACCTTTCTCTCACAAAATATATCTCAAGACGTAATGGCATATAAAGACAATGCTCCCAAAACTTCAAATGACGTTTTTAGGAGACTAATTACTTGCAATCGCTCTAAGGAAATGCAACAATCTAACAAGCAGCCAACCTTTGAGAGTGCAATGAATATATGGGACGGATCTTGAGGGATCTAGAAGCTGGAGTTGTCATCAGAGAAAATCCTGCACTTGACAAGCATACCTCACCTTTCGAACAATCAAGTGAGAGAGGCATCACATCCAAATATAATGTCGTCATGATGGCTGACGTGGGAACAAGTGAAGAGAGGATGGCTGAACTCAAAAAGAAAGTTAGCATGCTGTTGAAGGCAGTTGAAGAAAGGGACTATAAAATTGCATTTCTCAAGAATCACATAATTAAGAATTGTGACGCTGTTGAATCGAGTCATACACCTGCAGTCAAGAATAATGACAAAGGGAAGAATGTTTTGCAAGAAACTCAACCACAAGATTCAACTTCAATTGCTTCGTTGTTTGTTCAACAATCGCAAGAGATGATTGCAAACTCCATCAAGGCTCAATATGGTGGACCTACTTAGACTTCCCTTTCGTATTTCAAGCCATATATAAAGAGGATTGACAACCTAAGGATGCCAAATGGTTACCAGCCATCCAAGTTCCAACAATTTGATGGGAAGAGCAACCCAAAGCAACATGTTACTCATTTCATTGAAACATGTGAAAATGCGGGAACCAGAGGAGACTTGCTAGTCAAACATTTTGATCGAACTATGAAGGAAAATGCCTTCGACTGGAACACCGACCTAGAACCTGAAACTATTGATAGTTAGGAGCAGCTTGAAAGAGAATGCTTCAACCGTTACTACAGTACTAGGCGAATCATCAGGATGATAGAGCTCACCGCTACGAAAACAATGAAAAGACGAGCCAGTCATTAACTACATCAATCACTAGAGAGTATTAAACTTTGAATGTAAAGATAGATTAACGAAACTATCACTAGTTGAAATGTGCATTCAAGGAATGCATTGGGACTTTTGTATATCCTACAAGGCATAAAATCTCGCACATTTGAGGAATTAGCAACCCGAGCTCATGATATGTGTTGGAACTGATGTATCCTAAATCTCTTGGGTCTTGTAGTTTTGTAAATTGTAAATACATTTTATTTATTCAATAAAATAAGAAGTTATTTTCTCTATCTTTTACATTAACTCAGTCCAATAAACTAAGATTCCATGGTTATTTTATGTAAACTTAAACATGTATGTGGTTGACATATGATGTTGGATCATTTTTAAGTAATAACCAAAAGGTCTGTAGTATAGAAATAAAGTTAGATGCCTTATCCTAGTAATACTATGAATATGACCCACTTTGTAATTGTTATAAAAAGTTGTAAAGTGTTACAAATGATTTAATCCTAATCGTTAATGTGGAGATATGTGAGTGACTACCCTATGCACAGAGTTTGTATAAGATCGGACCATGAAATATTTAATTTCTCTTTGTAACGCCCTTAATTTAAGAAATTAACATTTTATAGGATGACTTTAGGTAACTTAACTTGAATCCTGAGTGAGTTATGAACATCTGTCTATGAGGACAATCCTTTGATCGCTGACTCAACAAACCTACCATTTTGCGAATTTTTTTTATTATGGAGCTGAGAACATATTTTCACAAGATGGAATTCATTCCTTCCCATGTTTAGGGTAAGTAGATAAAATACTCCCTTAAGGACTGATTTCGGGTCTTGAACAATGAGGCCTCACCCTCTTACTTTCCCGAGAGGGGTTAGTTTATAGTTGGACTATAAACAATTTGTTCATTAGAGGGATTAGTGGTACTTAAGAAGTTAAATATAACTACAAGGGTAAAACAGTAATTTGATCCAACTGTAGTTATGAGTAATTTGTGAAGGGTCGACTTACTGTTGATTAGTTAATTCCATGGACATAGAAATATATCTCTAGTGTGAAGAGTACATTTGTAAGTCTTTAGTGGAGTAACCTACAATTAATAAATATTGATGAATCTAATTAAAGAGTTTAATTGATTAATCTCATATCATTGGAGCTTCTAACTATAGGTCCATAAGGTCCCCTTGCTAGCTCATTAAGGTTTTGTCTAAGAATCAAACATTTTGGTTTAATTTAAAATGTTCAAATTAATAAGGGAGTTAATTGTGTGTGATACAATTAGTATAATGTATATAGATACATTATAATATAAAATTTATTTTGAATGAGATTCAAACTTTATACTTTATGTTATATGAGAGATGAATATTTAAATAAGATTTAAATATTGAGATTCGTATAAACACTATAGGTTAAAATTAATATGAATGGGATTACGCATGTTAATGTAATGTTCGACCCTAAAAGTAGCATGAGTGATACTCTTTTACACAAGGATTAGAATTCATTTATAACCATATATGAAATGAACCTAGATACAAATGCATGACCCCTTTTATTCTAAAGGTATAAGTTTCAAGTTCTTACAGTTGATGAATTAGGAGAGATCATGTGCCTACGTGAGGATACTAAAGACAACATCTTATCCATAAATGTGAATAGTTGTGAAAAATGTTACGAGTGATTTGGTGATTATTTTTATGAATGTCAGAAATGATATGAAGATCCAGAAACATTAATGATCTTACTTAGTTCAATGTTATAAAATAATTAATGAATTAACTTAAATGAGGATATCTCACATGTTTACACATGTGAAATTATGTCTGCTCAAAGGTCAACATGACAGTACCCTCAAAGATGTTATGTCTGTCCTAATAAGTGAGAAACTTGATATTAAAAAGAGGAAGATGCAACCACAATTCAAAGCACAAAGAGATTTTCATAAAGAATATAGAAAATCCTTCTTTTTCTAAACTCTTTTTCTTTAAAAAAAAAAAAATCAAACTAAAAACCAAAGTTTTTTCTCATTTAATTTTTTTTATGTTTTTTTTTATTAAATTACAAGACCTTTTTTGGAATGTTTTTTTAAGATCATAAAAATTTCTTTTCCCAAATATCCTCTTCTAGAAAAAAAAAATCTAAATTCAAAATTCTTGTGAAAACTTTTTGGTTTTTTTAAGACTTTTTTCTTTTAAAAGAACGTTCTTTTTTTAGGGAAAAAAATTTGTTTTCCTTTTCGTTTTTGTTCTTTTTACATTTTTTAAAGACCAAGAAAATTCTTTTTCTAATACGTCTCATCTTAGAAAAAAAATCCAAATTCAAAATCTTTTATGAAACCTTTTTCAAATTTTTGTTGGCTTTTTAAAGGGACTAATCTTTTAATTTCAACAAGACCTCATTTTTTTAAAAAAAAAAAATTGTTAAAAAAAAACATTAAAAGACACTTCTTGAAAAAAAAAAAAAAAACGTTTCAAACTGGAAAACTTTTAAGAAGAATTTTTACTTTTTTGTTTTTCTTTTTAAGACGGTTACAAGTCTTGCTTTTTCTACCGACTCTTTTGACAAATATTCAAATTCTAAATCTTTTTAGAAACTTGTTTTTTTTCAAATTTAACATTTTTTGACCTTTTTCTTTTTGAAAACCATAGAAAACTTCTTTTCTAAAAACTTTCTTCTAAAAGAAAAATCCAAAAATAATCTTTTTTTTTTGCATTCTAAACCTCGTTTTTTTATATAAAAAAAAGTTATTTTTCCTAAGTATTTTGAAAAAAACCCAAATTCAAAATCATTTATGATTTTTTAATAAAAACAATACAATTTTTTTAATGACCTCTTAAAAAATCTTCTTTTTGAAAGAAAATAAAAATCTTCTTCTTTTTGCTTCTTTCTGCTTGCTACTTTTTTAAAAATATTTATTTTCTCCCGAGAATCTATTTATGAAAAAAAACCATTTTATGACTATATGAAAACTTTTCAAATTTTAGAATTTTGATTTTTCCTACAATATTTCTTTCTAGGAGGGAAAAAAACTTATGGTTTTTATAACGAAAGTTATATTTCTAAAGACCTTCCTTCTAAAAACAAATGGAAAAATCCAAGTTCAAAGCTTGAAATGAATTTTTTTTTTTTTTTAAAAGATTTTTTCAAAAGACCTCCCTATTTTAGAAATAAAATAAAATAACTATTTTTTTTGTTTTTCTAGGCACTTGAAAATCATTTTTCTTAATAAATCTAATTTTAGAACCCTTTATGTAAATTTTGGCTTTTTTAAACTTTTCAAAAGGTCTCTTTTTCTATCCTTAAAAGACCATTCATAGAAAATTTATTTCCCAAAAGGCTCTCTTATTTTCTTGGAAAAGAAGAAAAATATTCAAATTCAAAACTAGAAATTTTCTAAATGTTTGCTTTGTTTTAAACATTCTTAAAAAAATCGATTATAAAACCTTCTACAAATTTCTTATTGGAAAAAAAAAAGTCCAATAATAAAACCTTCTACAATTTTATTCTTTTGTTTTTTTCCAAAGATCTTTATGTTAACATATATTTTCTAAAGTGCAAAGTTTAGAAAATAGTTGGTTGACTTCAAAATGCATGATAGTGTGAGTTCAGGCTCTAACATTTCTAATGGAAAATGGTTCCCAAGCTTTCCAATTGTTTACAAAACATAGTTAACTTGAGTGGAGATTTTCATATGCCTGCACGGGAATCAGGTTCCACGAAGGTCACACTACTTAGCCTCCAAATCTAATCCTATAAGGTATAACCCAGGTAGGCGGCTCGTGAAAGTGTGTGAAATAAATGAGAATGCATAGAATAAAAATAATAAATAAATGTATTCACAAGAATGCTTAAATAAAAATATAAACAATTAAATAAAAAGAAAAATAGGAAAAATGCATGGATAATAGAAATAAAATATAACAGCTCTGACCCTCTAGAAATAGTTCCTAGTGGAGTCGCCAAGCTGTTGCAACGTCATCGCGACGTGGAGCAGCCGACGTCCTTCCCCATGGGTCTCCTTCAAGGTAAAAGGTTTGGTGTCGCCACCAATCATTGTGGGTATGATTGGTCACCTATTTTCAAGGGAAAAAAATTAATCTGCTTTACCAAAGTTAAGCTCGAGAGTCGTTGAGTGTAGGGAAGGTGTTAACACCCTACAACACCTGTATTAAAACATTTTATTTTCGTTATCAAATTCATTTTATTAAAGATGGTCTTTATTTAAAGGAAAATAATGCTTATTTTATTAAAAATTAAAATTAAATAAAATATGACTAATTAAACAGTTCATAGGTAAAGGTGTTCCCTTATGGTCAACCTAAGTACCCCTAACCTGGACAGAACTATTGCTTATAGTCAATTTTATTTAAAATCCATTGACAAAATCTATCCTATTTTAAAAAGTCAATCTAAAAGAGGAACATTTAATTAACAACTAAATGTCAAAAATAAGTTTAGACAATGTCCAACTAAATCACATTGTAACTTCAAGAATAAAGAAGAGTGGCATTTTATGAGTAGACAAACGTCCGTTAATTTATTTTCATGTTGATATTTGAATTCTCAAATTAGAGAGTGCATTTACCTCAAGAAGTTGAGATATTTGACAATCTCAACTCTGTCATAGGATAACATGACATTTAAAAAAATGTCTCATGTGTATCAAATTACATTTTAGAAGTAAAAATATGACTTAATCCTTGTGATAAGTGTAAGCCCCTCAAAGAAAGATTGAAATTCAGCTTGTAAATCGAGGTGAAAACCCAAACTGAAATTTTATTTTGAAAATTCAAATTTAAATAAAATTGGTATTCATTTGAAAGCTGAAGTAAAACCAGGTTAAAAATCATTTATGAAAATGTCAAATTAAAGTTGAGATTGAAATGTTTTTTAGAAATTTCAAATTGCAAGATATTCAAAATTCATTTAAACCAAATTGACGAGCTTGACAACATATTGATATTAGAGTTCCGTTTTTATAACTCCACCAAATCGGAGATTAAAACAAAATGAAGAATTGAAATCCTACTCATGAAAATAATCAAATTAAGGAGAAATCAAGTTTAAATTGGAAATAAAGTTAGAATTTACTTTAAAAAAATCAATGGAGGCTTTAAGAAGAAATTAATTCAAACATATTTTGAAATTTTTCAAAATTTAAGTCAATTCCAATAAATTATCAACAAATAAAGAGAGTAAAATGAGGGTGTGACTCAACAAATAAAGAGGTAAGAAATCATCCCAAGTTGCAAGCATGCGAGATCTCCACCACTAAAACACTACTACTATGAGGTTCGCTGTCAAAGTCGTTTGTTTGTGGGCTTCGTCGGAAATTTCTGTTTATTGAAGACGTTGTCGGGCTGCATTATATTAGAGGGTTTTGTGTGGGTTTCGTTGGAATCGTGCACAATCCATCCAATGAAGATGAGCTTTTGCCAGAATCATCTCTTTCTCAGTTATTTCTTCCTCTCTATTTCTCCCTCAATGTGTATAATGACTCTTCCACCTTTTGTGTTTTCTCCCCCTTCTTCCATTGTGAATCACCATCCATTTATAGGAGAATGTGGAGGTTGAGAGTTGAGCTTTGTGAGGGATTGGAAATGAGGAAGGGGGAAAATAGAGGAAGTATGAAAAAGAGGAGAGAATTGGGGAAAAAGAGAAAGAGAAGGAAAGAAATTGGGGAAAGAAGAAGAATGGGAAAAGGGAAGAAAAGTAATATTTTTCTATTTTTAATATATTCTTTTTTTTTTCTTTTACATCTTTTTAAAATTTCCAAAAAATTAAGGAAAAACTTTTTTTTTTTGTAAAAAGACCAAACTAAAATATATGTTACTTAAAATAATAATAATAATAATAATAATAATAATAATAATAGGTTGGATCAAATACGGTGTCTACACCCACAACTCCTCAATTGGTTCTTTCTAGAGAATAGCAAGGAAGATTTCTTGGTGGTGTTCCAAGAAGAAGTTCTCATTTGTTGGAGAAGTTTTTCCTGGTACGTGAGTTGGTGAAAAAAAAATTTCCTACATCGAAAATAGTCTTCAAAGGTAGGATTATTTCTAACTCTTAATCTTCTAAAAAGCATGCTAAGATTTGTTGTTTATCTAAATTGTATGTTTTTCGTGTTTTTCAAAAGAAATTTAATTCCTTCAATATGGAGCTAAGCATTGCTAATAGAGGAAACAACGATTTACTAGTCTTAGAAGTAGAGAAACAAAAGAAAGAAGTGAAGAGCACCCAGAAGGTAACGAAGGGTGCTACTAAACAAGCTATGGTCGTGTATACGATCCCTTTAAAGTTTACCTCTAAAGAGAAAAAGATTGAGAAATTACAAGATGGGGGCGAGAAACGACACTCAACATTGAAAGAGAGACAAGAAAAAGTCTATCCTTTTCTAGACTCTGATCTGTCAAATATGTTGGAGCAATTATAGAGAAACAACTCATTAAACTTCCTAAATGTAAACGACCTATAGAAAGGGGGGAGTAGATGATCCCAATTATTGCAATTATCATCGAGTTGTTAGCCATGTAGTAGAAAAGTGTTTTTGTATTGAAGGAGTTAAATTTGAAGTTAGAGAAAAAGATTGAGCTGGACCTTGACGATGTGACGCAAACAAATCACATTATAGTAATGATTCATCCTGATATTCGTCTGTTTGCAATAGGAAGTTTAATCCAATTTGGATCCCTCGAGCCTGTTATTATATATTCTTCACCGAAGGCCTTACAAAGAACTAACCTTCAAAAGGTTGACTCCTGAGAAAAGGAAGAACAAGTAGAAGATGCAAATGAATGATGGACATTGGTAACTCGTCGGAAGAAGTGTAAACAAATTTTTATTCAAAAATAATCCCGTTCATATCGAAGTTATAAAATAAAAAGTACGTCCCAAAGAAGAAAAACAAGGAAGAGTACAAGAAGACTTCGATCATGAAGAAAGCAAGGAGCTTCCTCGACCTCGACAACCAATAACCTTTAAAGACTTCTTTTTAAAGAGGTTTCTAGTTGAAACTGTTTCACGTAACGTCGTCAATACGACAAAAGATGATGGCACTTCTTCAAATTCGGTAGAAGCAACGACCAAGTTGGAGGAACTACCTTCTTTCAGCATAAATAATTTGTTCACTCCCACGGGAGACCAAAAATACACTCGTCGAAATATTTAAAGACGACGGTCGTCCAAATGCTTCTGCTTCTCAAGCAAATACATATGTTTCATGTTGTATAGTGATGTCCTTCACTGATGAAGAATTGTTACTTGAATCGAAACTTCATAATAAACCTTTATTTGTATTAGGATATGTTCGAGAGCAAAAACCTAGTTGAATCCCCATTGATGATGGTTGAACTGTCAATATAATACCAAAGTCAACTATGAGCCAACTAAGCATTTCGATGGAT
This sequence comes from Citrullus mucosospermus, assembly GCA_030954485.1. Classification (NCBI taxonomy): domain Eukaryota; kingdom Viridiplantae; phylum Streptophyta; class Magnoliopsida; order Cucurbitales; family Cucurbitaceae; genus Citrullus; species Citrullus mucosospermus. The sequence continues at coordinate 16,637,120 of CM062059.1, read as the reverse complement.
GAATTATCAAATAGTAAGCTGGATCATTCAAAGCTGTAATTAGGGAGGACAACGAGCGATAGGCATGATTTTCCTAGAGCTCGTCATAGGGGATTTGAAAGCAAGCACCCTATTTCATGTGATCGATTCAAGAACCACCTATAGGTTGTTGTTAGGATGTCCCTAGATTCATGAAAATGGAGTAGTAACATCCACGCTCCTGAAGGATTTGAATCCTCTTGGTGGAAGCACTTAATCTGATTGCCCCAATATCGTTTTATGAATTTGTACAAAACAAGAAGAAAAACATATGCTTTAAAACACACCAAAAGATTCAAGGAAAAGAAGCTAAATACCTTTGTTGTTCTTATCTTCAAAAGGTACTAATCTCTCATTCCCCAAGAACACCACCAATTGATCTTCTTTGGTATACTTTTGGGACAAGGAAGTTTGTGGGACCTTTGTGAAAGATAAGAGGGAAAGAGTAGAGAAATACTTATGGAGAGAAAAAGGTGAGGATGAGAAATTTCTCTCTAAATTTCACGTAACCTCTCCGATATAAATTAATAAATCAAATAATTATTAATTCATATAATAATTAAATATTAATTAAATAACCATTTAATTAATAAAATATTATTTAATTAATTAAAGGAAATCAAATATCATATATTTGATTCAATGTGTCATAATACACATATACTCTCATAACCTATGGTTTTAATATGAATCCAATCCATACTAATTAAATATTTAAATCCTATCCAAATATTAATATTCTCATATTATAAAGTTTATTTTCTCACATTATAAACTCTATGATGTATCTCATACATAATATTAATTGTATCATATACAATTAATTCTCTTGATTAATTTGAACACTCAAATTATTTTATCACTTTATTTCCTTGTTTTAACCCCTTGTGAGCTACCAGAGGGACCTAATGGACCAACAGTTTATAAGCTTCAATGGTTTGAGATTAATAAACTAAACTCATTAATTATATTAATCAACAATCATTAACTATGGGGCATACCACTAAAGACCCATAGCTGCACTCTTATGAACTGTGGTATATTTATGTGTCCATTGAATAATCATATTTTGTAAGCCAATCCTTCACAAGGTGGTCGTAATTACAACTGGGTCAAATTACCATTTTATCCATGTAATTTACCTCTCGCACCTTAAGTCCCATTGATCCTCTAATGAACAATATTGTTTATCGTCAAATTTTAAACAAAAGTCTCTCTCAAATCAGTGAGAGAGTGAGGTCTCATTGTTCAAGTCTTGAAATCAACACTTAAGGGAACAACCGATCTACTTTCCCTAGAATCAGGAAGGAGTGAATTCCATCTTTTGAAGTTATGTTCCCAGCTCCTCACTTGCCATCATTCTCAAAATGTTAGGCATATTGAGTCTTCAGCTAAGATCACTCTCATCCATTCAAATCAAAGAACGATCCTTATAAACAGGAGTTCATAACTCACTCAAGATTGAAATCAAGTTACATGGTTCTCATTTGAAATATAAAACTCTTCAATTAAAGAAGTTATAAAAAGAGATTTAATTTCGTGGTCCAGTCTTATACATACTCACTATATAGGATACTCCCACTTACATGTCATTACACGAACGATTTGGATCAAACCGTTTGTAACACTTACAAAGTGGGTCGTATCCATAGCCTTTCGTCAAGTTTGAGGTGTCAAAGAATGAAAAGATGATAAGTACACAAGAAAAGGTCTCATAGCCTTTCGTCTTATGCTATGTTCCTCTTTCTCGACACAAGAAAGGTGAATAACCATTTGCATAATGCTCCAAAAAGTCTAATGGTCAGAGATGTCGAGATTTTTTTGAAGGAAAGCTTCACCACTCTACTTATAAAGATGGATAAAGAAGAAGTGAGAAACAATGACAATAGGAGGTGAAAGTGACCCTTCTCGAGAAACGAATAAAAAATGGTTTCGATCCAAAGGCATATAAGTTGTTAGCAAAGGCAGGTTATTACTTTACAACTCATACTGAGTTTAAAAGCCTAAAGATATTTGATGAAAGGCCTGAACTTTCCCTTGCTCAAAAGAAGGATATACTATTCCTAATTCAAGAGCTGGACTTAGATATGAGTCCTTTGAGCCGATTCACATAACAAGGAAAGGGAAAGCAAAAGTTGCAGATACGTGTCACATTACCATGGAGGAGATCAATGACTCCAAAGAAGACGGGAGAAGGGAAGGTCAGAGAACTTCTACCTTTAATTGCATTACCCCATCAATGGCACGTCCATCAGTTTTTCAAAGACTAAGTACGCATGTAGTTGAAGATAAAAATCAAACCTCAACTTCTGGCAATACCCGACTTTCAGCTTTTCAGAGGCTAAGTATAACCTCGAAGAAGGTAAATAATGTGTTTGACTCCTACCACGTGTTCATCTACTTTTGAGAGATCAAGCGTGACAACAACAAGCCAGAAGTGATCTCTCACATCGGTTGCAGGCAAAACATACAAGGTGAAAACTGACAAAAAAAAATTGTAATGCTATTCCATCAAGAATGAAAAGAAAGTTGCTTGTTTCAGTAAATACAGAGGATTTGTTAAAGGTAAAGCGATATGATGTCATTATCACTCGACCTAAAGAGAATGACCTAGAGGATGAAGAAGATGTGACAAGTTGCCATGTCGCAATGGAAGAAGCATCAAATCCTGCTGTGCTTGAAGAGGATGCAGAAGAAACTCCATCATCACTTGAGGATGGTGGTCAATCAACAGTTGATGAGCATAAAGAAGTTAACCTTGGTGTAGCCACCTATTTTTGTCTGCCCTAATTCAGTTACTTGTTTATGTTTATTTTTAATTTGAGGCTCGTATTCAAAAATAAAACAAACAAAAAACAAATAATAAATAAAATTTTGAGTAATTAACATTTAAATGTTTTTTATGGAGGGAGAATAGTATTTGAATGGTGAGATCTTTTATTTATGGGAAAATCACATTTAATCAATTTTGAGAAAAATCAATCACATAATTAACATTTAAATATTTTATGTGTGATTTTTTTTTCCTGAATTAAAGAATTTGAATTTTTCTATAAATTGGGTGACCATTGTTCATTTGTAGGAGATTCTTTACACCCTAGAAATAGGCTCCATATTTTCTTTTCTTTTTCCTTTTTCTTCAAGTCCCCCAAGAACACAACAAAATTTGCCACTTAGTTGAAGGTTGCATTTGGTAGGGCTTTGTCCCAAGGTCCGCACCTCATTCAACAAGGGGTTGAATGTTCTTGGTTTCTTTTTATTTCGAGTCTCCTAAAGAGAAGAGTAGTGCTATTCAAGATTTTTTTTTTTTTTTTGTTACGCTTCTTAATTCTTCATTTTCTGTTTTATTTTATTTTATTTTATTTATCATGTAGTTTTCATCTACCTTTATCTACATTTGCTTTAGATTTATTGTTACTATTTGTTCCATGTTATTATTTATGTACTTACCTATTTTTTGTTCATCTTATTCCTCCTTGTGAGTTATTTTTTTTATTTAAAAAAAAAAAAGGAAAATAAAGTGTGAAAGTGAAAAAGAGAGGAAAGTTAGAGTAATTTAGGTTATTAAAAAATGGTTTTAATTTTTTTCCTAAATTAAGTGTGTGTGCAGGGATGTGAGATGGGCGGCTGATTTGCCGCCATCATCTCAACTTTTTTTCTTCTATTTTGTTTTTTTTGGGCTTTTTATTATGTTTCTATTTTAACTTCTTTTTTATATTTTAAATTTCTTATTTCAATTAATTTCCTTTTATATATTATGTATTTATCTATTTTAGTTTTGGCACTTTAATTTAATTTCAATTTTTTTCTAATCTACATTCATCATGTTTTAAAGTCGATAAACATAGTGTTATAGCCCGCATATTGTTGTTAATCATTTTTTAAAATTCATTTTAACGGTTTTAAAATAACCGACGACGAAATCTAGGAAATTTGGGAGTTCAACTTTCTAGAATTCTTGAGGTGAGAAGTCGACTCTTTAGAGTTCGAGGTAGATCTTCAATATATTTTCATTAAATTTTTAATATACTCTTGTATGTGAAGTTAATTCACTTATGCTTCTTCAATTATATTTATTGCTTATATAATGTTCACATTAAATGTTATTAAATTTTAATTAACCCTTCTCTAGTTTTTTTTATCCTTTTTCAAACCTCTTTTCTGATTAAAAAAAAAAATCTAAAATTATACTCTTTTGTATTTTGGAACATTTAAAACTAATATATTATTTTTAAAGTTTTTCTAATCTTTTTTTCTAACAACTTAGTTTTTAAGACCGTTTTCCTTAAAAAAAAAAAAATTACTACAAAGGAATCTAGAAAATTTGGGAGTTCAATTTTCTAGCATTCTTGAAGTGAGGGATCACATCTTCGAGAGTCCAAGATTTGATTCTAAGAAAAAATAAATTTAATTAATGTTTAAAAAAATTTTATTTGTTCAAAGGCTATTGTGACAAATTTGAGAAATTGTAATATTTTCTCAATTTCTTGAGGTGAAGACTTTTTCCTCAATTCTAATATTAGCCCAATTGATGGATTTTTTTTTTTCACTTATTTTATGGGATCATTATTTCAAATATTGGAGTAATGAGTGGTAAAATAAGACATTTTTTTAAAAAATAAAAGAATATTTTCAATTCATGATTTAAACTTTGGCCACCGTTTTCTAAACGGGTGTTGTGGGGTGCTAACACCTTCCTATACACAAATGACTCCTGAACCCAACTTTAGTTTTTCGCATACCATTTTTATTTAAAAAATTGTTTACCTTATTTTGGTGTCCAATCACCCCATAAAAAGGATTGGTGGCGATTCCTTTTTATTTTCTTTTAAAATTAACCCTTTTCAAAGAGGTCGGTTGCTCTGCGTCATCTTAGTCACATGTCGACACTTGGCACAATAGGAGAGTTGCGTCCAACCTTCATAAGCGCATAACTAATAGATGACGAAGAAGAGGAATATATGAATTGACTCACGACATATAAATATGTCTTTGCTTGGTTGTATAAAGAAATGTCCGGGCTTGATCCAAAAATGATTGTCAATCGCCTAGCAATTAAACTAGGGTATCAGCCAATTAAGAGAGCTCACAATGCTTTTAGCTAAAACTCTTTCCTCAAATTGAAGAAGAGGTTAACAAGCTAATCGAGACTGGATTTATTTGCAAAGTCAAGTAGCCAACATGGATAGCCAACATTGTTCCTGTAGGAAAAAGAACGGTCAGCTACGGGTTTGTATCGATTTTCATGGCCTGAATAGTGCATGCCCAAAAGATGATTTTCCCTTACCCATCATGGGTCATCGAAATATAACCAAATTCAAATGGCTTTAGAAGATGAAGAAAAAACGACATTTCGAACTCCAAAAGCTATATATTGTTACAAGGTGACGCCTTTTGAATTAAAGAATGCAGGTGCCATACAAGGGCCTATGCAAAGGATCTTCGATGATATGTTACATACACATGTTGAATGCCATGTGCGACGATCTTGTGGTGAAGTCCAAAAAACGACATGATCACATAAAAGACTTGAAACTTGTCTTTGATCGTTTGAGGAAGTATCAATTAAGGATGAACCCTCTTAAATGTGCATTCAGTGTGACTTCAGGAAAGTTTCTTGGGTTTGTTGTGAGACACTGCGAGATAAAAATTGATCAATCTAAAATCGATGCTATCCAAAAAATGCCAAGTCCAAAAAATTTGCACGAGTCAAGAAGTTTTCAAGGTCAATTGGCCTACATTAGAAGGTTTATATCTAATCCTGCAGGTCGATGTCAACCCTTTCAAAGATTGATGAGAAAAGATACAATCTTTGAATGGGACCAAGCATGCGAAAATGCATTTGATGGCATAAAGAAGTATTTGTTCAACCTTCGGTCTTAAGCGTGCTTATTACTAAAAAAGCATTGATATTATATATTGTTGCACAAGAAAGATCGGTTGGAGCACTACTTGCACAAGAAAAGGAGAAGGGTAAGGAATGCACACTCTACTATCTAAATAGAACTTTGATTGGAGTCGAGCTGAATTATTCTCCAATTGAGAAAATGTGTCTCACTTTGTTCTTCATGATAGACAAGTTAAGACACTATATGGAAGCTTTCACTCTACACTTGGTAGCAAAAACCAACCCTATCAAGTATATCCTATCTAGTTCAATCATCTCTTGCTAAATGGACAATTATACTTCAACAATATGATATTGTGTATATACCCCAGAAGGCGATGAAAGATCAAGCATTGGTAGATTTCTTGGCCAATCATCTGATTCTATCAAAATGGAAATTATGTGAAGACTTGTTCGATGAAGAAGTATTTAATGTCGAAAGCACGGAGCCATGGACCATGTACTTTGACAGCACAGACGAAAAAGTGGAGCAGGCATCGGCATATCTTCACGCTCAGTGAGTTATGTTCAAATAATGTTGCTGAGTACCAAGCACATATCGGTTGCTTACAAATTGCTCTAGAGATCAGGATAACATACATGGAGGCATATGATGACTCGTAGTTAATTATAAATCAGCTCTCACGCCATTATGATGTGAAGCATGAGGATTCAAAGCCTTATTTCATCTACGCTAGAAGACTGATGGACAAGTTCGTAGCATAATACTTGAACATATACCGAGATTAGAGAATAAGAGAGCAGATGCACTCACAAATCTTGTTATTGTCTTGATGATTTTAAATGATATACCTATAAACATCTCTCTTTGTCAAAAGTGGATCATTCCACCAATGAAGATAAATATGAAGAAACTGATACAATATATGTTTATGTGATAGAAGAGGAGGATTGGCGACAATGCATTATAGATTATCTGCAGCACGGAAAGCTTCCCACAAGTCTTCATCATAGAGCTGAGCTATGAAGGAGAGTTGCTCGATTTATCTACTACAATGATACACTTTATCGACGTTCGTATGGAGGCCTTTTTCTTCGATGCTTAGGAAAAGAAGAATTAGCAAAAAGCCTTAGAAGAAGCACATTCAAGTGTTTCTGGTGCTCATTAGTCTAGACCAAAGCTCCAGCATCAATTAAAAATAATGGATTACTACTGGATCATAATGATTCACAACTCAATGCAATATGCAAATTTTATACATCAACCACTGGAGCCTCTTCAACTAGCAGTGCCTTCATGGCTGTTTGAAACTTGGGGGCTCGATCTGGTCGGACCTATAGTACCTAAGTTGTTGGCAGGACACTCTTATATTCTTACATAAATGAATTACTTTTTAAGATGAGCTGAAGTTGTGCCATTAAAAGAATTCAAGAAGGAGAACATTGTAAATTTCGTCCAAACACACGTCATTTATCAATACGGGATTTCTCAACGTATTATGATAGATAATGGAAGATAATTCGCCAACAATCTGATGGACAAGTTGTGCGAAAAGTGTAACTTAAAACAGTACAAGTCTTCTGTGTACAACACCGCAGCAAGTGGACTGGCAGAAACATTCAACAAAACTTTATGTAATCTACTAAAGAAGGTGGTTTTTAAGATAAAAAGAGATTGGCAGGAAAAGATCGATGAAGTCCTATGGGCTTACTGAACTACTTATCGCACTCCCACACAAGTTATGCCATATTCTCTGGTTTATGGAGTAGAAGTTGTTCTTCCATTGGAAAGGGAAATTTTGTTGTTAAGAATGACAATTAAGAAAGGTTGATTACTAAAGATAATGCCAAATTATAAAATACATATTTAAAGTGTTAACGACCATATGTAAAAAAAATACATATTTGTATTGAACTACATTATGACTTGATCTCATTATTATAAAAGGGTACAAAGTCAGCTTAAAATAAAATTTAAGTGCAGTTACAACACAAAAGATTTTTTCTTTCCATTAAATCAGAATCTTTGTGGTTGTATATGCAAAATAGTAATAATAAACTAGGAAAAAAAAAGGGGAAGATTGGGTAAAATCAAAGTTTCCACTTGAAGTTTTTTACTCTCCATGTTTTTTCGAACTGTAACAAAAGTCTAAACACCTTCATCAGTTATTGTAGGGGTGCTCTTAAGAGTATTGATTTCTTCCTACCTCTTGGCGATTTCAAGTTCCTTTTTGTTTATGGCCTCCTTTTTCTCACAAGATAAACTCAAAAGTTTCTTAGAATCAACATTTACATTTTGAAGTTTGGCTTCTAATTCTTTCTTTTCCAAGGACAATTGTGCAGCCCGCTCTTGAATGACTTTATCTTCTTCTCGTAGTTGTCTTATCAAAATTAAGGCTTCTTTCATGCAAGATGTCTTCTCCCCCAATTGATGGTCTTTGTCGATTGAAGACAGTTGTGCAAAATATGAAGATTGTATCGCATTGAAATTATCTACCCTCTTAAGATAATTACTCACAAACTCATGAAGTGGAGCCAAATTCTACATTAATCTTCGAAATACCAAAAAATACCTTCGTTATTTTTGGTCCAAGTTTTGGGACCTTTTCATATGGAGTACATACAATCTTATTTTGAATACTGCCCCACATGGATAGCGCTACCTGTCGATAAAAGTTTGAAACCACCACATCGTCGCAATATAGAGAAGCCTCAGGGTTTCCAGCAATTGGTTCTTTGTAGGCGCGTTGAGTTGGCTTAGAAAAAATCTTGAGTAAACCAGGAGAGAACATGACTTTCTCTACTAAAGGTGCTTTAGAACAACCAACTTCTTTGAGCGAATGGTCTAAAACTTCAACGCTCTTGACACCTACTTTTTTTTTTTTTTTGCCACATCAAATGTCTTTAGAAATGACAAGAGGTCGTGAGGATTGTCTAGGGAAACATCCGTCCATGTAGGTGTTGACATTATAATGTCACCATCCTTAGATGGCCACCGAACACTAGGGTTGTTAGGTTAGGGTCATCCTTACTTGTAGGGAGACAGCGAACCAAAATCTCTATGATCTTCTCGAGGTCATCCCTAACCAAATAGTTCAGATCCCTAGGGTCATCCCTACTTGTAGGGAGACCGGAACCAAAATCACTAAGATCTTCCTAGGGTCATCCTAACCAAATAATTTAGATCCCTAGGGTTATCCTTACTTGTAGGGAGACGAGAACCAAAATCGTTAAGATCTTCTCAGGGTCATCCTTAACCAAATAGTTCAGATCTCCAGGGTCATTCTTACTTGTACGGAGACAAGAACTAATTTCGCTAAGATATTCTCGGGGTCATCCCTAACCAAATAGTTCAGATCCTTAAGGTCATCCCTACCTGTAAGGAGACGACAAACTAAAATTGCTAGATCTTCTTGGGGTAATCTCTAACCAAATAGTTCATATCCCAGGGTCATCCATACATGTTGGGAGACGTTGAATGAATAATTTAAATCTTCATCTCTATACAGGCTAAGGCGGCGGTCGAGATGTTTATGAAAAAAAAGGGTTCAATCTTTGGTGAAAATATATGGAAGTTCATAAGCTAGAAAAGTTATTTCGTCTTCACTTGGGATGGATGTTACCCTGCAAACAATGAGAGCATGTGGTTAGAGTAAAAAAAATAAATAAAATGTAGTAAAAAAAGATAGTAAAACAACAAGTGGTAAAAAAAAAAAAAGTTATGAAAAAAGGGGTTAAAACAAATAAAAAAAAAAGTATTTGTCATAAAACAGGGTTAAAATAAAAGTTAAAAACAAAACAAATGAAAAGAAAGAAAAAAAAAAGAAACAATGGAAAAAAAAATAGAGAAAAAAAGAAAAGAAAAGCTGAAAAAATTGAAAGGAAAGAAATTTTCTTTTTTTTTTTTTCTAAAAGAAGATCTAAAATGAAATAAATAAATAAATATGTTAAAAGATAAATTTAAAAGAAAATAAATAAATCTAAAATAAAGTTAAAAAAAAAAAAAGAGAGAGAGAAAGAAAAGGATAAAAAAAAAATATGTTAGTTAAAACAAAGGGTTAAAAACAGTGATAAAAAAAAAAAAAAAAAGAGAGAAAGAGAAAAAAAACAAAAAAGAAAAGAAAAAAAAAGAATAAAGCATTCAAAGAAAGGTTAAAAAAAATAAAGAGATTTAAATGGGCAAAACCTTAAACATTCCATCTAAAAGGAATAAAGAGGTTTAAGTTGTTTTTTACATCATTTTTTAGAAAATATAATTGAATCAAATTCTAAAAGGAAGTTGAGATTCAAGGTTTAAAGTCCGAAAGAGATATGAATTTTTGTTTGAAGATTTAACAATTTTGGATTTAATTAGATGAAATATTTTGAGTTTTTAAATCTGACAAAAGTATTTTATTTACTTATTTGAAAAGGCAAAATTTGTTCCTCACCCAAATTTGACAAAAAAATAATAATAATAAATAAAATAATTTAATTCTAGTCCAAAATGGAAAGTATGTTTTAAAATTACCATGTTTTAAAATTCAATTTGTTGAGGGATTTTTTTAAAAAATAAAATTATGAAGCTTATTTCCCATAAATACTTGTAATTGGGCAAAATCAATCCAAAAATCAAATTATGAACAAAATTCATATTTTGATACACTAAATTAAAATCATTGCTCAAAACATAGAATATTTTCGAATTCATTCACACATAAACATGCATAAATTTTGTAAAGGGGCATTTGTTGGAGAAGAAATTTTTACCAATCACAAGGTGTCACGTCATCACAACTAAAGTCAATTATATCAAAATTTGGGCCAATTAAGGATCATTATGTCTCTAAAATTAAAGTTTGAAGAGAAACAAATGGTCAATTAAAAAATGTCACGTGTTTTTAATCCAACCATTGGATCACAATAGTGGGCTCTTATCAACTTCTATGGTGATTAAGCTTGGTCCTCGATTGATAAATTTGGCCAGACTTTTAATTGGGCTTTAAATCATAAATTAGATTGGGCCAAGTAATTAAAATTGCTCGGGTCCAAAATCTGATTCGTATGAAGCTTGCAATAGAAAATTTGGGTTGTAGAATGGACTGGGCCCAGACTTAATAGCCTAAAAGCACATGAGCCCAAGCCCATCTAAAGCCCATTGAAATCCTTTATAAATAGAAAGTCTTCCTCTTCATTTAGGGAGGTTGGATTATTTTGGCAACGAAGTGCTAAAGTTCTAGAAATTGAAGTTCTAGAGAATTGAAAAAGCTCTCAAGATCTGAAGACTGAAGTTCCCAAGCACACAAGTTTTGAAGATTGAAGCTCAAAAGTTCCAAAGAATTGAAGACTGGTCCACAAGCTCTAAAGTTTTAAAGGCCTTAGGATCAAAGACTTGAGGCTAAAACTCCTAAAGACTTTGAAGCTAAACCTCAAAGAAGATTTGGAACAGTCAAATTTCTTGTAACTTTTCGAGGGAAAGAACCAAAAGATCAAATATTAGAGATGGTACTCACAATTAATCAAATTAATACAAATACGAACTTCGAATTCCATGAATTAAATATTAGAGATTGTACTTACAAATACTCAAACAACTTATATTTCATAAATGTCCTAAAAGTTTGAATTATTTCATTAAGAGATTTTTACCTATGAGTTTTAACAAAATTAACCTTTTCATTTGGTTTTCTGAAAATTCGTACTATTATTTTGTTTCTTTATTCTCATCAATTTGATTTTTGACTTTATAAATGACATTTATTAAATTGAGTTTATATTCAATTAATACAACATGTGTCATAATATCATTCCCTTGATTTTAGGAGTTGTTTCTAAAAGATATTTTCTTTCTCATTTTCTTTCTTTACAGATTTTAGATTTTGACTTAAAATTTAGAATTACAATTTTGGTGGATCACATTTAATGTATAATTATGATTGCAAGTCTTCATTTTCATCTATACTTCATTTCTTAAGTATATATATACACATACACCCACACAATGTTATTTTAAATATATAAGAGGTTTATTCCCAATGTATTTAGAGCAAGTACAAATTTAAGGTTGTTATATAATATATAATCCATATTTGAATTTTAGTCTATTTTTATTGAGATATATATTGGGGTGAGCATTAGGGGTAAAAGGAAAAATCGACAAACCGACAAAACCGCCTAAGCTAGGCTAACTGAAACCATTCATCGATTCGTAAAATACATATATTAATTGGCAAGATTGTGAAATCGGTCGGGTTGGCAGTTCTCGGTTGGTAATATATAAAAAACTGAAATTTCCAATTCAGGTTTGGGTTGGATAGGAAATAAATTGCAAAATCGAGCTAACTAATAAAATACATATATTAAGCGGCAAGATTGTGTACCTTTGCACACAAGGTTGTGAGTTCGAGATTGGGTGATGTTGGAATTTATTGTAATTTTTGAAATTTTCGCGAAGATGAGCAAATGAGAATTGTGTGCGCACAGTGTGAGTGTCTAAACTGAACTGCCCAAACTGTCAGTTTGAGTGGTTTGGTTTACCATTGAACTCGATTTGATTTCGGTTTCTGCAAATTCTTAACTGATTAATCGATTCAATTTTGGTTTTCTATTAAAATCGAGCCGAACAAAACCGCTTACACCCTTAGTGAGCAAGACCGAAAAATCAATCCGACCGACTAAAAGCGACCAACCCGAAGGCAGTTGATTTTAGAAGACGAGGGACTCGGTCGGTGTCGGTTTGGGAAATTTCCAAATTGACATTTTTTGTAAAAAAAATTCAAAGAACAAAATTTACCTAAACTGATCAAAGGTCGATTTTCACTCCTTGACGGTCTAGATCTATCTGAACATTTATTAAACAAACTATTATCAGTCCGGTGGCGGTTTGGTAAAAAAACCAACTTAGATCGACCGCTGCATACTCTTAATGTGGAATATAATATATTCCACATACTTTATCATATATACACATTATATATTTGAAATTAAGATATATATTTTACATACTTTTTCATATATGTTGGGTTTTATGTCTTAAACTCGTTGTTTGTAACTTTTTGGAACTTATTCTCAATAAAATCGTTATCGAGATTTATTCAATAAAGTTATTGAATACATGAATTGCATTTATTAAATCCAATAAACTAAGATTTCTTGGCTATTGGTTGTATGCTTAGACTTTATGTGTAGACATAAAAGTGGATCAAGTTTAAGTAATAGCCAAAATGGTCTATAGTATAAGAATAAGACTGGGTACCTTATCCTTGGGACACTATGAATGCGGCTCACTTTGTATGTGATACAAACGATGTGATCCTATATCGTACATGTAGAGACATGTGAGTGGGGGCGTTCTATGCAATGAGTTTGTAAGCCTTACCTTCATTCTTAAGAACTTAACATTCTTGGGAGAGATGGCAATTAAGTAGGGGGGTAGTTGAGATGGAAGGTAGCCGAAAGCCATTGACATGAGGTAATCGGGTGGTGTATTGTAGGTGTGGCTGGCAAGAAAGTTGGCTGAATGTTGGAGCATGTGTTGAAGACCTTGAATAGCTGAGCCACCAAGAGTGTGAGTGATGCGAGCTTAGTATATTGAGAGGATGGGTTAAAGGATGTGTCTTGCTTGGTGAAGGATGCGTGATGGTGAGTTTGGTTGAAGGCCTTTGACACGTTGCTTGATGAGCAAGTTGGGCTATGCTTCCATGAGCTTGGATACATTGGTTGAGATTAGTAAGAGGGAGTGTTGCGTTGAGGTTATGCGCCCAAGGGAGGCTTGTGAGGCTAACGCAAGGGGCTATGCGTCCAAGTCGACAAGCATCAGCCAAAAGGTTGCGTGCAATGCATAGCCAAGAAGAGTAGCTAACTAACCTCAAAGCAATGCTCAACTATGCGTGGAGAAATGTTGCTCAAGGTTACGTCCCCTATTTCTTCTCGCTTAAGCAAATTTGAGACTTAAGTATTAAGTAAGTCAGATTAGGTGTCAAAACTGGGTTAAGTGTGGCATGGGCTTGCATGCAAGTAGGAGGTGGCAACCTAGGATTTTGCATGCAACTTTTTGTGAAGGCTATAAATAGAAGAGTCTGACAGATGAGACTAAGGTGTGCAAAATACTCGGGCCATTTGAGAGTTTCTTTGACCAAATTGTCCCAAATTGAGTCTAGTTTCTCAAAAAGGGCTGCCATAAGGAAACTCATTGAGAAAGAACTCGAATTCTATTAGAAATTCAAGCTTGCTCAGGCTATCGGGTAAACGGAGCAGAGCAAGAAGATTTAATGATAGTTGGCGGAAGAAAAGGAGTTAGAGGTTGACATTTTAAGGTAAGCTAGCCAAGACTATCTATAAGTTTGTAAGAGGAAGCAAAGTCTAATTTTAGCTAGAAATATTACTTTCAACAATTAGAAATGAAGACAGTGTGTTTGAGGCTGTCGAGTGAGTTTGTAGAAGGTTGTGCTTGTAGACAAGTTCAGACGGTAGCCAAAGGTAAGGAATCTATTGAGGTTATTTTTCATGTTCTAGACGCCCAGAAGGTGGGTTGACAAGCCACAGGTTATGCGGGCATGCATACTGATGGGCGAGATTTGCTTCTGTTGATGCGTAGGATGTGGGGGCGAGATAGGTCTCGCTGGTGAGTAGGGGCTGGCGCTGCGTGCGTGTAAAAGTTAAGCGAGACAAGTCCCGCTAGTACCTCTGAGACGTAGGCTGGCGATGCAGGCACAATGCGATCAGCTGGAGATGCACACAACACTGCCCTTTTGAGGTTATTTTGACAATGTTTGTGCGTGAGTTGCCGCCCACAGGTGTCAGGGTGTGCGGAGCAGTGTGCCTGTGCGTGGTTTGTCGCACATTTGAGGTTAGATAGACTAGGTGAGCGTGCTACAAGGCTGCTGTGTCACACCCCCTCTAAAACCACACCTTTGTAGCCCGAGATGGTGCGTGATGATAGCAGACATTGACTCTTTTCGGACATCTACTGTCAACGTATACTCTTTCAAGACTTACTAAATACAGCATAGATATTCAAAACACAATGCTATATTTTTTAATAAGCAAAATTTTTACACCATTATTTATGAAATTTGTTTTACAAGTTACATAACCCTAGCTTGATACAAATTTCTGCCAAATTTTAATGACCACATTATATCTCAGCAGACCTTGACTTTGCACAACAACAAAAACTCGACGATTGCCTAGAAATAGAAACATGAGAAAATGATGAGTTTCATGAAGCCTAATGAGTGATCAATAAAACTAGGGTTCAGATAACCCTTTAAACATAATAACTATATTAGATTCACGAGCAAGCATATCTATATCGAGCTTATAATCAAATTACTCACTTCAGGGTTACTCAATTATCCTACTAGCATTCTCAGCTTAGTAAATTCGCTGGTTAACCTGCTAGCTCACACGACTTAGCAATATGACTGGTTTTCCCGCTGGTTAACCTGGCCTAGAAATTTTCGTATTTCATGTCCCTATGTGCACATAGCCTTACCTTTGAGGATCAAAAGTTAGGTTCGTTGACCCTCGACCATTCTCCTAAGATACTTCTTTCAAGACCATGAACTAGGTTTCGGCACCCCATGATCATCCCGCAAGGTTCTATTCTCAGCACAGGCTTAGACACTAGATTTTTTCGATCATTTGACCATCCTGTTCGATGTTGAATTCGGGTCCCAGTCATGATCATAGCCCTCAATGCCTTCTCAAGGTTCTTCAGCATTAGGAAACATTTATATATCCAACAAAGTTCGATATGCTACAAGTTATTTTATATCTCACCATAGATGCATATTAATCACAACATCATATAATCGTGCTATCGAGTATGTATTCATAAGCGTGCTATTAACAAGTATTCATAAAAGTCTTAGTTAAATTTCTCATGAAAGAAATCAACCACTCACAGAGAAAGTAGTTTCCAAACTTTAGGGTTTCTTCCTTCCCCTTGGTTTCCAAACATTCTCAATTTCTCTCGAGCTTTCGGAATTGAGAATACAATAACTAGGAAACCTCTGAAACCCTAAAACAACTCGTTGGACGCCTGAAAATTCCTCCTTGGACGCAGGGCAAATTACCTTGGACAAAAAACAACTCCTTCTCCTTACACAACTCAATTGGATGCATGGCAACTTCCTTGGACGCCAGGGGTACCTTATGGACGCAGACAACTCTTAGTCAGCAAGGAAAACACCACTTGGACGCAAACCCTTCTTCCTTGAATGCAAGCTCTTTCCTCTAACCATCTTTCTCTCTTTTCTTTAGTGAAAATTAGGTGCTTTGTGATGGTGTGAAAGCTCATCTACCCTTTTGTTCTATTTATAGATGTTGGATGGCAAACCTTGTCATCCAACCCTTGCCCTAAGCTTGACACTTAGCTCCCACATGTCGCCATGCATGATGAACACTCCATGCGTCCAAACAAGTGTCTCCTTGCACTGTTCTTGTCATGCATCCTGACACCTCCTCTTTGTGAAGTGTTATGTCCAAATGAAGCCACTTAGCACAAAAAATACTCAACCATGCGTCCAAACTAGCTCCCGGGATAGGGACCATGCATCCAACTCCTCCCACCATGTGTCCATGTTGATTCTTCTAGGGCTTGGCTTCTTTTTGCTCTCTTTTTCTCTTCCAATCTTCCTATACTTCGCCAAATTTCCTTGCTGAAACCCTCCTATGCGTCCAACCTTCTTCCAAGAGTCCAACACTTAGCCAAAATATTCTTCTTTAGGAGGTATGCGTCCAACAAGTCCCGTGGTTCCCACACTTAGTCAAATTTCTACTTACAAAGTTTACTAAGTGTTCCTCCAAATCCCTTAGGTATGCGTCCACCACCTCAACTCCTTTGATCCATGTGTCCAAACTTCCAACATGGACCCAAGGACTTCTTGTTACCTCACCTATGTGTCCATGGTATGCCTTCCAAGTCTATGCTTCCAACTTCCATCTCCTATGACTTCCATACTTAGCCATTTTCTAACCAACTTCCCAAGTATGCGTCCAACTCGTCTCTTTCCTTCCTTAGGGTTGATTCTCAAGTCTCCAAATTAGCCAAGTTTTCCTAGAAGATTGGCCTATGCGTCCAACCCTAGATATGGTGAAGTTTTTCCTTCAACTATACATCATGCGTTCAAACTCACCAACCATGCTTCCAACATGGTGGTCTTTCCCCCAAGGATGTGTCTAACTCACAATTAGCTTCTAACTATGTGTCACACCTCCAAGTTTGAAGCACGCAACACGACAAGTTGAGCCGTGTCACTGGGCACGACGCACGCCTAGGGCTACAAGGGGTTAGCCAAGGCGTCTCCCATGGGGGCAGTGGACATGCGATGCTGGCGCATCATGCCCATGGCACGACATGGGCAGGAGGCCCACGCCTCGTGTCTAGAGTAGGCACGGCAATGCGCTCAAGGTGAGTAGCGTGGGAAGAGGTGACACCCACGCCACGTGTGGAGAAGCACGGTGGAAGGTGCGCGCAGCACGCCCACAAGTCCGAGCAGCGTGGGCAGGTGGCCCATGCCACGGGCTTTGAGGTTAGCGTGGAGAGGTGCGAGTAATGCAGAGTAAATACACCCTAACGATGGCGCGGGGACGAGGTGTGCGACACGTCAGGCCGACACAAGGGTGTCAGGCACACACTGAGGATGGGGCATGCAGGCCACACGCACAGACACAATGCACGGAAATGTGCAGGCCATACACCTTCCTGGTTGGCATCCGTGCATGGCGATGAACGTCGATGGCCCTTCGATAGGCTTTGCTGGGGCGTCTTCCACAACCACACGTTTGGCCAATATTTTTGTGGGAGTGGTGAGCGCTCAACCAAGGAGGTCGAGGGATGATCTCTCCTATTTTTGGAGAGTAAGGAATGTGCCCCACGAAAATAGGGTTGTAGATGCTAAAAATAGGAAGTGGTTGAGAAAGAGGAGAAATTGTAGGAGTAGTGTCATGTTTCTCTCCTAAAAAGAAAGAGTAGTGGGAACATAGGGGAATGGCCCTATATTGTAGGGAAGTGGGCGGTTACACACCCCACTAAGGGCCACTCCTCCACGAAAATAGCCTACAATCTCGCCTCTCCCCTCTTATATAAGGTGAACCATGGGAGTTGTCCAAAGGCACTAAAACGTAGCCAACACATCTCACATTGCCAAGGATTTGGAGTGAGATCTTCTCTTTGTGCTTAGTGTTAGGTTGTGTGTGTCTCTTGTCAAAATGAGCTCCAAGCTTCACCCTTTGTTGAGTGGTTTTGATATAATAAAGAGTTATATTTCCACTTAGCACTTGTGTGTCTTCCTTTACCCATCAAGAAGAGTGTCCTAGGCGAAAGTCTTAGAGAGAGATCCGGGAAGGCGCTCTAGCCTCCCATGAGAACGAAAAGGTCGAGTGATTAGACTGGCCAATAGAGTACCTTGGCGCCGCATGGGATCAATCCACAAAAAAAATATACATATCCACGCTTCCATTTTTTAACCCCGTGACAAGTGGTATCAGAGCCAGGTTTTACCATTAGTATTACCTTTATCTCAATTTCGTTCATACTCTCAAACGCTCCATGACCACCATTCGAGCCATACTCGTCAGTCATGTCAGAACCTTTAAGGGATCGAGTGAGTTGCTTGGAGAAGCAAGTCGGGATCCTACCCGACGAACATCCCACTACGGTGGTTTAGATGGCAATGAATCATGAAGTTCAGCTCCTAACAGTGGAAGGAACGTTAAGAGACTTCATGGTCCAAACAAGCAAGCGATTGGACGACATCATCGCCGAACTAGAGGAGCTCCCTGCCAAGCTCTCCTTCAGCATAGAGACTCTGAAGGAGAAACTCGAGATGACGAACGGTGAAGTAGCCGGGATGAAGGAAGACATAGCGGAGTCTTCCAACAAGGTCGGACCAGTCTCGAAGGTGAAGGTGCCCGAACCCTCGACATTCAGTAGTTCGAGGGACGCAAAGGATATTGAGAACTTTCTTTGGGATATGGAAGAATACTTCAAGGCCACAAGGATTGCGGAAGGGTCGCAAGTAGACCTCGCCAGCATGTATCTCGCCTCGAACGCCAAGCTGTGGTGGCGCACCCGAGTGCTCGATGATAAACGCTCCGGAAGAGAACCAATCGTCTCATGGGAAACCATGAAAAAGGAACTCAGAAACCAGTTCCTCCCTAGCAATACGAGTTGGGTTGCTAGGAGTCCCTAAAAAAGCTCAAGCAGACCAGCTCAATACGAGCCTACGTCAAAGAGTATAGCTCTCTGATCCTTGACGTTCAGCAGATGTTTGAGGAGGACAAGTTGTTCGACTTTATCTTGGGGCTCCAACCTGGGGCTCAGACAGAGCTCCGGGGACAAGCCGTGAAGGACCTTTCTTCTGCCATCGCCGCTGCAGATGCCCTAGTAGATTTTAAGGCCACCTCCACCCCTTCTCCTTCGGAGAACAGACAAAGGGAGAAGGGGAGGAGCAACCATCGTAAGGGCAGGACCAAGGGTGAAGTGGACTGTAGTGACAAGGAGAAAGAGAAGGCTACCACGCCAATCTTCAGATATAGCTGCTTTTTATGCAAGGGACCGCATAGGGCGGCAGCGTGCCCGCGGCGAGAAAAGTTGAACGCCATGCTTGAGGATAGGGAGGCGAAAGAAGACACCTGTCAGGTCAACACCCTGCAATTGTTGGGGGCCCTCACGTTTGTCTCAAAGCCGTCCAATTACAATCTAATGCATGTGGCTGTTTGGATAAACGAGGTGGAGGTGTTCGCGATGCTACACACTAGGGCCACCAACAACTTTATTACAACCATGATGACCACCAAGTTGGGCCTAAAAGTGACCAAGAGTGACGGTAGTCTCAAGATTGTCAATGCGAGGCCCGTCCGATAGAAGGTGCAGCCAGGGGCCTACCGGAATTCGGCTCATGGAGGAGCCGATGCACATTCTCAATAGTTTCGTTAGATGATTTCAATATGGTGTTAGGAATGGAGTTCCTAACCGAGGCTAAAGTCTCCCTCATGCCTCACTTATTCGGTGGCATGGTCCAGGATGAGACCACTCTGTGCTTCGTTCGAGCAGCGTTGATCAATCAGGGTTCGACAGGGCGTCGTTTCGCCCCTACTGAGCTAACCAAGCCATAGGTGGGCTTGATGAGCGCTTGCGCGCACCTTCACATCTAGCGTAAGTGTCCCCGTAGGTCCGAGTCATGCACACCCCAGACTGAACCTCCATGTCTTGCGAAGGTTGAAAGGCAGCGACCCTGGCAGAGGGCGCAACCACCCGCCACTTATGGTGTACAAACGCAAGCAGGCGGGGAACCCCAAGTGGGGTCGTAATTCGACTATTGGGAGAGGATAAGACCTGAGGAGGACATTGACTGGCTCAAGCGAGGGAGGTTTGTCACACCTCCAAAGTTCGAAGCACTCGACATGGCACGGCGTGGGCCTCTGGCCCAGCCCCGTGTCCAGAGTAGGCACGACAATGCTCGCAGGGCCAAACAGTGTGGGAAGAGGTGACACCCACGCCACGTGCGGGGAAGGTGGCCCATGCCATGCGCTTTGAGGTTAGCGCAGAGAGGTGCGAACAGTGCAGAGTAAACACCGCCCTGACGATGGAGAACACGAGCGCTAGGACCAACAAGAAAGTCTACGGGAGTAGAGGCGCGAGGGTGAGGCGTGCGACACGCCAAGCCGACACAACGATGTCGAGCGCGCGCCGAGGATGGGGCGCACAGGCCGCACGAAGTGCAAGGAAATGTGCAGGCTATGCGCCTCCCTAGTTGGCATCTATGCATGGCGATGCACGTCGATGGCCCTTCGGCAGGCTCCACAAGGGCGTCTTCCACGACCACACGTTCGGCCAATATTTGTGTGGGAGTGGTGGGCGCTCAACCAAGGAGGCCGAGGGATGATCTCCCCTATTTTTTGAGAGTGAGAAATGTGCCCCACGAAAATAAGGTTGTAAATGCTAAAAATCGGAAGTGGTTGAGAAAGAGGAAAAATTGTAGGAGTAGTGCCATGTTTCTCTCCTAAAAAGGAGTAGTGGGAACATGGGGAAGTGGCCCTATTTTGTAGGGAAGTGGGCGGTTACACACCCCACCAAGGGCCACTCCTCCACGAAAATAGCCCACAATCTCGCCTCTCCCCTCCTATATAAGGTGAACCTTGGGAGTTGTCGAAAGGCACCGAAACATAGCCAAGGATTTGGAGTGAGATCTTCTCTTTGTACTTAGTGTTAGGTTGTGTGTGTCTCTCATCAAAACGAGCTCCAAGCTTCACGCTTTGTATTGAGTGGTTTTGATATAATAAAGAGTTATATTTCCACTTAGCACTTATATGTCTTCCTTTACCCATCAAGAAGAGTGTCCTAGGCGAAAGCCTCAGAGAGAGATCTAGGAAGGCACTCTAGCTTCCCACGAGAACGAAAAGGTCAAGTGATTAGGCTAGCCAAAGGAGTACCTTGGCGCCACACGAGGTCAATCCGCGAAAAAAAAATATACATATCCACGCTTCCGACTTTCACCCTCCGTGAAATTTCCTTTCTTTTTCCTAGGCTATGCATCCAAGCCTAGTCTTCCCATAATATGGTTAAGTTCTCCAAGCATAGTTGTGACACTTAGAAGATTTTCTTTGCTCACTTGCCACCTTGTGGTCCAAGACTCAGAAATCGCTTAACGTGGTTTTCTCTAAAACTCTCCTACGGCTTATTCTCAACCAAAAACTCAAGTTGGCACAACACTTTTCTTCCTCCTTATATCTCAACGCCTAGTTGGCACAAAATCGATTAACGTGGTTTTCTCCAAAATTTGGCTAAACTCCACAAGCCCAGATTTTCTACCTCGTGATTTTTCTTACTCCACAGGCTTGTAGTCCAAGTTTCACCCTCTACCCTAGTTTCCTTTCTTTATGACTCCTAAGCAACTAGGTCAAAGGTTAAGGTGTCACATGTTGAATACGCCTAGGGGAAGTTTTCAACCTTTGGATATTTTGGCTAATTTTTAATTGTCAAGAAGAACTAGAGGAGGCGTATAACCCATTAAAAGCCCGGGACAAGTTGTGAATGATATAATTTTATTTAAAATAATTTATATTCTCAATATTTCTAGTATGCTCAGTTTATTCTAAAAATATTAAAATTTTGGCATGAGTTGAATATGACAAAACATGTGTTTCTTCATATGATTTTGAACATGCTTTTACATGATTTTGAGCATAATGTTTTATGAAACTTTACTTTATAAAAGCATATTGTTTGGTAAATATTTTGAAATTTTGGAAAATTGTTTAACTTGTTTTATAAATAATTTTATCAAAGCATGCTATATTTCCAAATGAATAATAAATGGTCCCCAATGCCGAAGGACATGGAGAAGGCATATGGGTAGCCTTAATGCTATATATTGGGACCCCGATAATTAAGGACTTGAGAAGGTACACGGGCAACCCGAGAATAAATTCCTATGTGCACATAGAGGAAAGTTCGATGTTGTTGTATTGAGATTACTCCACACAACTAAGGTTATTCGACGTTGGGTATGTTGATATTACTCCAACCCAAC
This sequence comes from Citrullus mucosospermus, assembly GCA_030954485.1. NCBI lineage: Eukaryota > Viridiplantae > Streptophyta > Magnoliopsida > Cucurbitales > Cucurbitaceae > Citrullus > Citrullus mucosospermus. Next base: position 16,614,734 of record CM062059.1, on the reverse strand, counting down.
TAAGGTTGTTTTCGACGTTGAGCAGCGTTGAGTTTACTCCACCTCAACTAGGAAAATCTCTCAAACAGATGCAAATGTTTTATAAGCTTCCAAATGCTTTAATGTTTATCGAGCATGATTTCATTGAGCTTTAAAGCCGCAAGCATAGTTTTCTAAATTTGTCACTCATTAGACAACCTAGCTCATGGTTTTGATTGTTTTTCTACTTTCCAGGTGGCGAACGATACTGGGTACTTAGCCTACACATCAGACTCGTTTAGGCCTGCTATTTAGCTGTAAACATTGCAAATATTTAAACTTAGGCCTAGCACTATACATATTGAGGTCTAAGGAGTAGAAGGTTGTAAAAACTATATTGTTATTACCTTAAGTGGTTGAATGTACTCTATAAAAGTTTGTTGGCTTAACTCGAGATTCTTGCATATGGTCTGGATGAAAATTATAAAATGTTTATCAGGTACTTAGTAAGTCGTGGTCAAGGTTAACAGTAGATGTCATAGAAGGGTCGATATCTACTGTCATCACACCTTTTCCTAGGTTAAAAAAGGTAACTTAGGAAGGGTGTGACAGAGTTTGCATAAGATTGGACCATGAAATAATCACTTTTACTTTATAACACCGTTTACTGTTAAAACTGATTATTTCAAACCTGATGACCTAGGTAACTTGATCATAATTCTGAGTTAACTATGAACTACTGTCTATTTGAGATTATCCTTTAATCTACATAGGTCAAAGTGGCCCGAGTTTGCCGACTCAATATGCCTCCCATTTTAGGGATAAGATCAGACAAATAGCTGGGGACATAATCTTGCAAGATGAAATTCACTTATACCTATTTTTAAGTTAGTAGATTAGTTGTTTCCTTAAGTACTGACTCTGAGACTTGAACAAGGGGTCTCACCCTCTCATTGGCTCAAGAGGGATTAGATTTGTTGGTTGGACGACAAACCAATTATTCATTAGAGGATTAGTGGGAATTAAGGAACGAGGTGTAATTACAAGGGTAAAACGGTATTTTTGACCCAGCTGAAATTACGAATAACTTGTGAATGACCAACTTACTTATTATGGTTATATCAAGTGAACATAAATATATCTATAGTGAGAAGAGTGCAATTACTGGGCTTTAGTGGAGTGACCCGGTAGTTAACGACTGTTAATTAACTAGGTTAAAGAGTTTACAATTAATTTTGGATCGTTGGAGCTCATGCTCTGTAAGTCTATTAGGTCCCCTTGTTAACTCATGGACTAAACCTTAGAACATTATATTGAGTGAATTTGAAATGTTCGAATTCAGTGATTGAGCAAAATTTATGATCTATTCATTTAATTATGAATTAGACGAAATTAGAAATATTTAAATATGATTTATATATTTTTACGTTGAATAGGGATTCACCGGATTGGTATTAGTCGGAAAAAGTGGAAAAATAATTAATTTAATATAATAATTATTATTTAAATTAATATTAACTTAATATTATTTTAAACTAATTTTATGAGAATTAATTTAGAAATTAAATCAATTTAAAAAATTGACTTTAATTCAAAATTCCACTAAATGCATGATGAAGGTGGTAGTTTTCTTCATGCAAGGTGTCACACCCCCTCCCAAGTTACCCTCTTAACCTGTAAAATTCTTAAATTAATACCAAGCACCTAATAAACAGTTTATATCTCTCAGTCAAACATCATTCTCAAAACTCAAGATTAGCTAGCACACATTTACAGACTTTCATTCATCAACATAATATAAAACAGCATACGATTACAAACTTCCACTCCTTAAACTCCTATATGTACAATGTGTGTCTTATTGACAAATATTTACAATGTTCACAAACTAGTAGCAGGCCCAAACGAGTTTGTTGTGTAGGCTAAGAACCCTGGTTTCATTCGTTACCTAGAAAACAGAAAACAATAGAAAACATGAGCTAGGTTGCCCAGTGAGTGACAAGTTCAGAAAACTATACTTAGCTTTAAACTTAGCAAAATCATGCTCGATAAATAATAATAAGACAGTAAACATTTCATCATCAAAAACTTATAGAATTTTGCATATGCCTGAAAGATTTTCCTTAGTTGAGGCAGTGCAGAGCTCAACGCTACTCAATGTCTAAAACAACCTTAGTTGGGGTAGAGTAATCTCGACACACTCAATGTTGAACATCATCCTTTATCATCAAAATCATGTAAAATTATGCTCAAAGTCATTTCAAGAAACTCATACTTTTTCATACTCAATGCATGCTAGAAAACTCATGTTTTAAGAATAATCAAACATATCAAACACATTGAGAGAATAAATCATTATAAATAAAATTCTGTCACTCCACAATTTATCTCGGACTCTTAATGGATTATAAGCTTCAACTAGCTCCTCTCGGTCTAAAATAATTTAATTCATTTTGTTAGACTCCTTAAGATTCCCTTCAATGTATGTCAAATAGATCTTTAATATTGAAATTTAGCTTATTAGCGAGACCAAGCGAGAGTAGCGAGACTTGCGTGACTAGCGAGATCTGTGAGGCTAATGCGACTAGCGAGACTAGCGAGATCTATGAGATTAATGTAGCTAGTGAGACTAGCAAGATTTGTCTCATTCCACACTCGCAGTTTTGCTGTCTACTTACTAGCGAGACTTGTCTCGCCCAAACTTCACCTATCAGCCTCAAAGATATTGTTTTCACTTCCAGCTGCCAAAAATAGTATTTTCAGCCCAAACTTCACCTGTTAGCCTCAAGGATACTCTGTATACGGTTCTCATCATAAGGAACATTCATGCTCAATCACACACATCATGCGTACTATTGAGATTTATGCTCTAAAGCCTCGTAATTTATTAGTTGATTAATTTGATTATTAATTATGCAATATTAATTTATTCATTAATGGAAAAAGCCAAGGTTATTGCATGAAGTCTTGAACATGTATGTAGTTGACCTATGGGTGGATCATATTCAAGAAATAACCTAAAGTTATAGCATATGGATAAGGATGAGAGTCTTATCCTGGTGACGCTATATGCACTTTGTAATAGTTACAAATGGTTTGATCCAAACCGTTCATGTGAAGACATGTGAGTGAGGGTATCCTAGACAAAAAGTTTGTATAGGACTAAACCGCGAAATATTTAATCTCACTTTGTAAATCTGTTAATTGATGATATTAATATTTCATAGAAAGATCATGTGCGACTTGATCTTAATCATGAGTGACTTATGAACTTTTGTATGTGAGGTAAGTCCTTTGATTTGCACATGTGAGAGTGACTCGAGTTGCCAACTCAATAAGCCTACCATTTTGGGAATTTAACTAAATGTAGAGTTGGGAATATAACTTCACAAGATGAAATTTACTCCGTCCCATATAGGGTAAGTAAATGAGTAGTTCCTTTAAGTGCTAATTTCGGGTCTTAAACAAAGGGCCCGAGAGAGACTTAGTTTATGGTTGAACCATAAACAGACTATTTGTAAGCACTGATTTGCGTTACCAAGCGTTGGGGTGCGGCCATGCGTTTGTGGCTGTGTGTTTCAAAGGGAGAAGTGGTCGTGAGCGAGAGCAAGAATTTTTGGAAAGTAAAATTTTGGCTAAGTGTTGGCCAAGTCCATGCGTTGTGGTTGATTCACGAAGGTTAGTGAGCTGAAGTAGCTACCCGTGTTGGAGGATAAGTAATTCTAGCGGGGGAGGAAATGTGCTTGAACCATGCGTTTAAGTCACTCTGCGTTGAGGACAGTTATGCGCTGAAGTCGATGCGTCGAAGACAGACATGTGTTGGAGTCACCCTACGTTGAAGACAGAATGGCCTTGACGCGACGAAAGTAGTATTGTATGACGGAAATGTATGCGTCAAAAATAGGAGGCGTTGAGGATGACACCATGCGTTGGGTGTGGTCAGTTGCTGGGGGCGTTGGAGGAGAAGTTAACATGAATACCTCGCGTTGAGATAAGAACCCTGCGCTAGTCTGCGGGTGAAGGGTAAGTCGGCAACATAAGTCCTAGTGGTTGTAAAGGCTAGGTCGGTAGTATATATAGCTGGATTAATTAAATGTTTAATCATTTTTAAGACATTTCGAGAGCTTAAGTCGGTTCCATATTTCAGACAAACTTCAGAAGAAGATTGAGGAAGGTGTTCTTGCGGATTTTGGGCGAGATTCGACTCATATTGATGTTGACAACCAAGCTGGAACAGAGGAATGACTGAAGTTGCACAGTTTGAGCAGTGATTGATATTCAGAGTAGAACCTGTAGAGGAAGCCGAGTTTAGAGCTAAAAATTGGAGGTTAGTAAGTTAACATAATTCCTAACAATTTTTGTGAAGGATGGTAATGCTGAAATAGAAGATTTACTATGTGAATCCTTAGGAAAAGCAGAGCTTACAAGATTGATACGCAATCCGAAACAGCATGAGGTGATTCCAAAATACCGAGAGAATGAGGAGGAGTTAAGCCTTGAAACTTTGAGGTAAGCTATAGAACTTAATTTTCCATAAGTTTGTAGAAGAGAAGAAGTCCTGAATCCGTATGGAATTGTGACTTTTAATAGATTGAAGTAAGAACAAGAAGAAAGGAAGGAATAACGGTGCAGACTGCCGCTAAGAATCAAGTATCGGCACACTGTCTGGGTACTGATAGCAAGACGGATATCGCTGAGACGCAAAGGAGTCTTCCGTCTCACAGATCTCGCTAGATAACGCTGAGTATCGCTGCTAAGGTAAGGTAACGCTAGTGTCGCTCCATCAAGTATCGCTAGTAACAGCTCTTGTTAGTTGGTATCGCTAGGATTCTCGCTTATAATGTTAGTTTAGAAAAGGAAGAAGATTTAATGTTAAATAATGCAAGGTAAATGTCTCTTGCAGGCCAAGAAGAAATAGGGAAAGCGTATAACCCACGTAAAGCTTACAAAGAGTTGTGAGTGACTATTTTATTCTTCAATTCTATTTTATTAAAAATGTTCTTATGAAGTATGATTTACAATGAACTGTTTAATATGCATAATGTTGATTGCATTACTCATAAGGCATGTTATTTATATTTCTAAAGTTGATAGAAAGCATTTTTATGAAATGTTATTGAATAAAGTTTTGTATGATTTCTATGAAAGGATTTTCATATGAACTATTATGTGAACAAAATTCTAAAACGTTTTAGAGGAGGCTCAGTGCTCAAGGACACGAGAAGGCACGTGAGTTTCCCCGGGACCCAGTACTGAAGGACATGAGAAGGTACTTGGGCAACCCATCATATTCCTATGTGCACATAGAGGTTGATTTGGCTGGTGCGTCGAGTTTGCTTCGCATTGAGCCAGGGACGATTTCGATGTTGGGAGTGTTGAGCCTTGCTCCACCCCAACTAAGGTGGTTTTCGACGTTGAGTGCGTAGAAGCGTTGCTCCGCCTCAACTAAGGGAAAAGTTTGAAAAACTAAACTAATATTGATAAACTCCTTGGAAAACACTCATGTATGATTTAAGATTTAATTTATGAGATTAATGGATTTTATGGAAAGCATGTTTAATTTGAACAAAATATTAAACTCTTACTTATTCGTTATACGTAACATGCCTGTTTTCAATGAATGCTCGTTTTACAAAGATTTGTCACTCACTGGGTTGTTAGCTTATGTTTTCAAATGTTTTCCTTTCCTCCCCCCAGGTAGCAAGGACGTTCCCGGTGCTTAGCCAACTTCAGCTCACCCTGCCTAAGTCTCGAGTTCTCAAAATTCAGTCAAGTCTGAGAGTTGTACGTTGTATACGATTTATGTAGATGGCATGTAGACCATGTACTTTTGAGTGGGGATTGCAGTGGAATTTTGTACATTGTGTGATGGATATGGAACTGAAATTATGCTATGTAATAAAAGTGTACTCTATACAGGGAATCATATAATGTTATAAGCATGTGTAGTATGACTGAGTTCTATGTATGTATATGAGTAAATGTATGCACAGGAAGGAATGTAAGATGGGACAATATGCGTCACAAGTGGGATGATGTTTATTGTCTTCACATCCCCTTTCAGGTTAGGTGGGTAATCCGGGAGAGGGTGTGACACTATTCATTAGAGGAATCATTGGTACGAAAAAGAGGTAATTACAAGAGTAAAATGGACATTTGACCCGACTGTAATTATGAACAAGTTGTGAAGAATCAGCTTGCTTATACTGATTATATCCATGAACACAACTCTTCCTATAGTGCATAAGAGTTCAACTATGAATGAAGATTAATTTAATTAAAGTGTTTAATTAAGTAATCCTGGATCATTGGAACTTATAGTATGTAGGTCCATAAAGTCCCCTTGCTAGCTCACCACGAACCAATTAAAATATGGTTGTTAATTTGTTTGGCTTTAAAATTCTTGTACAACTTGTTTCACTGCTTTATTATATTATTTTTCCAACAATTGCAAGTCCTATAAGCTTACCAAATGAGAATAAAGCACTCACCACAATGGACGGGCATATTACGCTTGTCGGTGGTTTCATGCTTAAATGTGTTTTATTTATACCTACTTTACAATGCAATTTAATATCGATGTAACAACTAATTGATGATGCTAATTTCTTTGTTTGATTTATGATAGCTATTTTTTATTGTGAGAAAATGTCTTGCATTGTATGAATTAATAATGATATAGATGCTAAAAATTACACAAGTCAAGTCACCTATTGCACCAACCCGAATATAAATCAATATAATAGCAAGAAGTATTTGGAATATTCCAAGGTCGATTCCTCAGGGACACGTTATGAATCAAGAGTTCTAAAATTATTCACAAAGCTTCCTTCAATGTGGTGTAAAAATGGTTTATAAATAGTTGTTGGTTGAATACTAATGCTACAACTTTAAAAACAGTAAAAATTGTGGTAAAAATGGTAATATGAGAAATTTTTCATAAAAATGTTTGTAAATAATTCAGTTAATAAATGTGGCGACTTGATTATTTGATTCCTTATACATCCCACTCCATTCTAAATTTTTAAAGATCCATTCTAAATTTTTTAAATTTCCAACCTACTTTTCTTTTTGTAAACCCATTGTTTCTCTCTCATACAACTCTCACTCCTTTCTCTCTCATACAACTCTCACTCCTTTCTCTCCCAACCTTCACCATCTTCACCTTTCTCTCTCAACCACGACACTCAAGGTTCATCAAATCTGATTGTCGGTCATCGTTCAGCCCATCTGGTTCGTTCAGATCTGATCATTGGCTATCACAACCCTTTGCTTGTCCAGATCCGAGAGTTTCAGGCTGTCACGCTCGTCTAGTTTCGTCACGTGCGTCTACGTGTCATTCTGATCCTAGAGCTTCCTTCACGTGTCGTCCGAATCTAAGAGCTTCATTCACGCCCATCACGCTCATCCAGATGTGAGTTCGTTCCGTCCAGTTCTGAGTTCGTTCCATCCAGATCTAAGTTTCGGTGTGATGTGTAGGTTTTTTCTATAACTTACAACATTTTTCTCTATTCAGTGATTTTCAACACTTGTTGAATTTGAGTTACCCATTATTGAATGGCTCCAAATATGCAAGATTAGGTGAATTAAAACACCAACCAGCAAGGTTTTGAGTCATTTGGGTAAGAATCAGTGGGTAAATCACTCTAAGTTCCCTTTCGAACTAGTTTAAGGTTCTTTAAATTGGTCTCTAATGTTTAGAAGTTATTTGTAGACTTGGAGTAGTTTTGGAGCTATTTAGGCACTTTTCATAAAGGATCCAAGTCTGTTTTTGTGAGTTTTAACCTTTAGAACTTTGTTTAGACCCTTTCGAATTAGATTTAGGTGTTGTAAATTAGTTTCCACCTTATGGATATTCTTTATTTGAAGTTTAGTCTTGACTCAAGGTTTTTAATTGAGGTTTAAGGTTCATTTGGGTAATATTACTCATTCCATATAATTGTTGAGTATTTGAATAAGGTTTCAAACTAAGCTCTAACATTTGGACCCGTGCTTTACTATTTCAGGAGCTTCTAGATTAATTTAGAATAGTTCTAAAACACTTAGGTAAGTAGAATTCTTCTTAAAACGCTAACTTATTGTGAAGTGTTAGAGTGGAGTTATTATGATGTATATTATAGTTTTTTTTTTAGTTCATAAGTTTCATTACCATGTTGAGTTCATTTCTTTTTATAAGTATCGTTTATGTTTCTAAACTTCTTTATTCTAAATTCTTGCATAGTATTTGGTATAAGATCTCATTCTATATATTAATTTTTAAATAATTTCTAAATATTAATGTCTAAATTCTTCTTCAACTTATTTTTTTCTTTCTATTCTATTTTTTAATTGAGTTTAAGTTTCCCTTGTTTGCAAGAGATGTATATTTTGAATTTTTTTATTCAATTTTAGATTTATACATAGTGTTTGGTTTAAGATCTCATTCTATTTTACATTCTATTTCTCATTCCTAGATAAGCAAGTTAAATATATAAATTAATTATTTTTGGTCACTCTGATTTTCAGAATGCTTAGACAAAGTTTGGTTCAATGTAAAATATTTTGGTAATTTGCATCAAATTGTGTTGTTGGATATGATAGTTTACTTTTGTGGTTGCAAATGTTTTAAGAATCATGTCATATGTTTTCATGTGTGTTATATTTGGTTGCAATAGAACAACAAAAGGATTTCAAAGTCTAGTAGCTTGTCTTCGTGGTGTGAATTTCTTTTTTCCATTGAAATACTTGCTTTTTGGCTTGTTTGCTTGTATGAAGGTTTTTTTTTTTCTTTTTTGGAGAAATGTAAACATAGATGAGGGTATGTTTTATGTTTATGTATTTTGCTACAACTGAGCTTGAGAGCCTATCAAGCCTAGAAGACCAACTATAGTGGCCCCTACCCATTCTCATTCTCTAAATTTACTTCTATTATGTATGTCTTCAAACTCTTTCTATAAATGAATTTCTATGACTATCCTGCAATTGTGGTAGTCATAGATTTGTTATTGATAAGTTTAGTTGCTTGGGTTGTTAAATTGTTCATGACTTTTATTGATAAGATTAGTTGCTTGGTAGTCATTGGTTTGCTAAAAATGAGAGTTGTTGTTATGTTAATGTTTTTGTTAGTGAGTTTTGTTATGGTTGATAGTCATGTTATTTTTTAGGTTTATAATTAGTTGTGCTAGAAGACTTAATGAATGTATTGAAAATAATGTTGGTGATAAGTTGTCTTTGATTTTAATATTGGAACATGTGGCTTATAAATAGTTTTGTTGTTGCTAAGTGTGTGTTTTTAGTTTTGTCTTGGGTTTTGACATCAAGTTCCTATTTTTATGCTTCGGTTGTTAAATTGTTCATGGTTTCTATTGATAATATTAGTTGCTAAGTAGTCACTAGTTTGTTGAAAATGAGAGTTGTTATGTTAATGTTGTTGTTAGTGGGTTTTGTTATGGTTGGTAGTCATGTTGGTTTTGGATTTATAATTAGTGTGCTAGAAGATTTTAATGAATGTATTGAAGATAATGTTGGTGATAAATTGTGTTTAATTTTGATATTGGAACATGTGTGTCAGATTCCCTCTCAGATTAACCTCTTTAATTAGGAAGGATGTGAGAAGATAATAAACATCACCTTTTTGTGCACTTACTGCCCGTCTCATACTATTCTCATACAACTACCCATAGAAAAGCTTAAGAAGCAAGAATGGAAAAACAAACAATTCACTTTAATGCTTATACAAATCCTTTTTTAAGATTACAACTCTTTTTGCTACCCAAGTCTATCTAATGAAAAGTACGATTATCCTGTTGCAGACCTTCACGCAGCAACCAAGACACCTTTATTACCTGAGAAAGAAAAACATAAAAGAAAAGAATGAGCTAGAAGCCCAGTGAGTGGTAAATAACATATAAGCATAGGGTTCCTCTCAAACCTTATTAATAAAACAAGCCCAACATCAATGGATCATAATGAGGTTATCTAATCAAACCTCAGCATCAGTTATCTTTGTACCGTATCCACTTTCTACTGGCTCTACTTTACACAATAGACCGTCATTTTCTCCATGTGCACATAGACCTACCTCTTATGGGTTTAGAAGCTAGACTTGTCGATCCTCTGACTATCCTACATGAGGTTCTCTTCACAGGCTCAGAATCTAGGTTTTTTGACCCTCTGACCATCCTATGAAATTCTACCACAGACTCAGATACTAGATCTGAAGATCCTCTGACCATCTTAGGTGTACTATCGTCATAGGCTCAGAAACTATATTTAAAGATCACCTAATTATCCTATGAGGCATTCTTTTTCTCACCAGTACAAATATCATTACTATGTATGGAAATAACATTAGCTCTTTAAAGAAAACCACTCACAGTTTACGATAAGAACTTTGGCCTCTAAGTGCTCCTAGCCTCACTCTAGATCCTTTGCTCTTCTAGACCTAGTTTGCCCTGCACTTCCGAGTACACAGCTAGGCTTCTTGTACTAAGAAAACAGCAATAGACAGCCACTTGGATGCCTAAAATACCCTATTGGACTTCTGGCACCCAAAGTTGGAGACCTAGGCTGGTCCTTGTTAGACGCTTGGTGCTCCCTTTTTGGATGCCTGGTGGTCCATAATTCCTTCCCTAAGCAAAACTTCTCCTTTCCTTTAAGCTCTCTCTGTGAAATTTTGCTTATAGTGAGTTGTGTGAGTGAACTTCCCTTGGCCTCAACATCTATTTATAGGTTTGGAAGTCCATCCTTGCCATCCAACTTTTCCTCCAAGCTTGACACCTTAGCATTTAAGTGGCCTTAACAAGCATAAGCCAACACATTCCTTCATGCATGCTGTTAACTCCTCCTTCAAATGGTTAAGTGTCCAACTAAGGTGAAACTTCACCTCAAAGTTCACCACCTCCTACTTTGACCCTTAGTCAAATTCACACTATGTTCACCTCAGAGTTAGTGATAGCTTGCTGAAATACAAGTTCTTGTACTCTTTATTTGGAATAACTAGAGTAATTTAGGAGATGAACACATGGATTGGAGAATGAAATAGTGTAATACGAATGACTTTACGTTCATGATGTTTACAAAAGCTTCTATTCTAAAAATTATGAGTTTTATACCTTTTGAACGCAAGATATAACAAAAAGAAACCAAAAGTACTAAAGGACAAGAGAAATATGCTGCCAAAATTATCAAGTTCACATCGTTTCAATGATCAACACGTCAAAGAACCCAACATCGACAAGGAAAAGAATTGTTAGACGCATGGGTGGTGGTTTTCGTGTCTATATGCAAGTAGATGACTGATTTAACTAGGCCACGACAGAACCAATGACCCAATGACCCAATGAAGTTTGCGCAGCAGGGTATGAAATTAAATGCAAAGGTGTCAAACAATCATGAGATCACTTTTTGGACGCCTATAAATAGCCCATAGAAGTTAAAGTTGAAGACAGAGAGAAATTAGTGGGTGAAAACTCTACTCAAATCTCTCTCACCACCATCGCCACCCTCTACCTTGAGCTCTCTTGTGAGAAGATTCTGAGTGAAAGTTCAATGTCGCCTCTCAAAGAGTGAGAACCCATCCATTTTTCCCTGTGCAAATTGTATCAAACAATCGGCTTGACGTCTTTATTTCCATTTTACTTTCATTTCCACCTTTTTTTATTTGCATTAAGATTATGGCAATTGAAAGACTTACATACTTCTTCAATATAAGTTTGACTGGTTCTATATTTTTATCTCTTATCATCTTCAACATCTTACATCATGGATGATTACATTTCTTAATGGGTTGAGTGAATAAAGCTAGCATTTTTTGAGTTTTACTTAAGCTACTTTCATCTTTTCTGTGCTAAAAACCTTGCATGAATCTATCGAACAAATAAGTTTAAGTAAGTATGATCAACTGCTTGAGAGAGTAACTGATAGACTATTTTCATTTAAACAAGAAAAGAATTAGCTTTAGAGATAAAATTGATCTTTTGTAAGAAGAATTCATCATGCATCTTAGAGATAAGATAAATGTGGCGTCGAAGCATCAAGAGATGCGTTCCCAATTTTGAGTTCACAACATGAATGCATATTTAAGTGGTATTTAGAAATATGCTAGTGAAGTCGTCTCAACCCTACTTTTTCCATGGATTTCTCCATCGCAACGCATGTTGTTTTGATCATATTTGTTGTAAGCACTGGTTTGCATTGTCAAGCATTGAGGCATGGCCATGCGTTTGTGGCTATACGTCTCAAAGGGAGAAGTGGCCGAGAGCGAGAGGAAAGTAGAACTTCGACTGAGTATTGACTAAGTTTATGCGTTGGTGGTTAATTCATGGAAGTTGGTGAGCGAAAGAAGTTGCAGCGTTGATGGATAAGTAGTCTTGAAGGGGAGAGAAACGCACTTGAACCATGCGTCCAAGTCACTCTGCGTTGAGGACATGATGGCGTTGAAGTTGATGCGTCGAAGATAGACATTCGTTGGGGCACCTGTGCTGAAGACAGAATGGTCTGCACGCATCAAAAGTAGAATTTCAGGATGGAAAGGAATGCGTTCAAAATAGGAGGCGTGTGAGGACAACCACTATGCGTTGGAAGAGGAGAACCCCGCGCTAGTCTGCAGAGGAAATACGTAAGTAGCAGCTTAAGTCCTGGTGTTGATAAGGTTAAGTTGGCAGTATAAATAGCTGGATTAATTAAATGTTTAATCATTTTAAGGACAATTCGAGAGCTTAAGGCGGTTCTACTCTTCAGATAAACTCCAGGAGAAGATTGAGGAGGGTGTTCTTGAGGATTTCGAACGAAGTTTGATTCACATCGAAGCTGGAAACGAGGTTGGAACAGGGGAATGACCGAAGCTACTTAGTTTGGTTGAGCAGTGACTGATATTCGGGACAGAACGTGAGGAGTAAGCTGAGTTCAAGGTTAGTAAGTTAATGCAATTCCTAACAACTTTTGTAAAGAATGGTGTTGCTGAAATCGAAGTTTTATTATGTGAATCCTTAGGAAATTAGTGATTACAAGACTGTCTCGCAATACGGAACAGCAGGAGGTAATTTCAGAATATCGCGAGAATGAGAAAGAGCTAAACCCTGAAATTTTAAGGTAAGCTTTAGAACGTGATTTCCTATAAGTATGCAGAAGGGAAGAAACTCTGAATTTGTATGGAAATGTGGTTTTTCATAGGTTGAAGTAAAGACGAGAAGAAAGGAAGGAGTACAGTGCAAAGTGCTGTTGGAAAAAAATCAAGTATCGACACACTGTCTAAGAATGTGCAGTGAGACGGGTACCGCTGAGACGCAAAGGAGCTTTCCGTCTCACAAATATCGCTAGATAACGCTGAGTATCGCTGCTCAGGCAGGTAACGCTGGTGCTGTTCTATCGGATATCGCTAGTAACAATCATTCTTGGCGGGTGTCGCTGAGATTCTCATTATAAGTCAGTAGAGAAAAGGAAAGGAAGTTAGTGTTGTTTAACACAGGGTATGTTTCTTTTGCAGGCCAAGAAGAAATAAGAACAGTATATAAACCACGTAAAGCCTAGAAAGAGTTGTGAGTGACACTTTTCTTGCTTTGAAACGAAATTTATTGAGAATGTTTAGTTTGGTTTTCTTGTGAGTTATGGCTTTGAGATGAACTGTTTTCTTAAAAAGCATGATGTTTGATGATGTAATTCACAAGGCATGTTTTATACGTTTCTATAAGATGTTCAATGGCATGTTTTGAAATATTGTTTATCGTGATATATTAATTTTCATGAAAGATTTTCATATGAACTACTATGTGAATGAAATTCTAAAATGTTTAAGAGGAGGCTCAATGCTGAAGGACATGAGAAGGCATGTGAGTTTCCCCGGGACCCAGTACTCAAGGACATGAGAAGGTACATGGGCAACCCGTCATATTCCTATGTGCACATAGAGGTTAAGCTGGCTAGTGCATCGAGCTTGCTTTGCTTAAAGCCAGGGATGGTTTTCGACGTTGAGTGCGTAGAAGCATTGCTCCGCCTCAACTAAGGGAAAAGTTTGAAAAACTGGTTGATATTGACGAATTCCTTGGAAAACGTTTTGATATGATTTTAGTATTGATTTATGAGAATGATGAATTTCATGAAAAACATGCAGCACTTGAACAAATGTTGAACTCTGATTTATTCGTTTTACATAACATGCTTGTTTAAAATGAATGCCGTTTTATAAAGATTTGTCACTCACTAGGCTATTAGCTTATGTTTTCCAATGTTTTCTTTTTCCCTCCCCAGGTAGCAAGGACATTCTTGGTGCTTCGCCTATTACAGCTCACCCTGCCTAAGCCTCGAATATCAAGTTTCAGTTAAGTTTGAGAGTTGTACGTTGAATATACTTATGTAAATGGCATGTAAAACATATAGTTTGGAGAGGAGACTATTAATAGTGTTGTATATATTGTGTTATGGATATGAATACGAAATCATGCTATGTATTAAAAGTGTATTCTATTCAGGGAATTGTATCAAGTTATAAGTATGCTATGTACGACTGTGTTCTATGTTTGTATATAAGAAAATATATGTACAGGAAAAGTTAGGACAATATGCGTCACAAGAGGGGTGATGTTTATTGTCTTCACACTCCCCCTTAGGTTAGGTGGATAATCTGGGAGGGGGTGTGACATTTGTGCTTGAAAATTTCAACCATTTCCTCCCCCAATCATCATTCCATATGTTCATCCACCATTTTTTATACTTGAAATTTTTTTTTTTTTAGTTACTGTAAAGACACTTCAACGCATTCTTTTTACCTGTATTTATTTGTATAGTAACCCACATTAAATCAAATAATTTTCTTAACATTAAATTGTTACAAATCCTTGCATTTGACCCTAGACTCTCTAGGAAACCTATTTGAAACTTACACTTGGATTTTTAATAGTAAAACTTGCATTTAAATGAATTAATCTTAAGTAACATCAACACAACATAAGGTCAATATAATGCATCATGCATAATCTATTTTCAATGCAACAGTTAGCCACCTCCACCTTTGAAATATGGTCTAACCATCCTTATAAATGCATAGTTTAGCCTTCCCCAAGACCTTCCATGCATCCATCTATGCCCATTTTCACCTATCATGCATCCAACATAGGTTCTTTATGTGTCCAACTTGTCTTTCGTCAAGGTATTCATCCAATGTCACCTATTAACCAACATGAGGTATCCAACACTTAGCCAAAATTTCACTCCGGTACATACCTATGTGTCCAACTCCTTATGCATGTATCTTAGCCTAAGTGTGTGATAAGCAAATAAGTGGCAATCATATGAAGCTGACCAAGTAAGACAATAATGAGATTTTACAAGATGAAAGTGGAGCTCAAAACCATCTCATATGAAACTCATATTGAAATTCAATGGAAGACAACTTGAAGTCATCCCAATCATTAGACAATCATTATGCCACAAAGACCAATGACGAGCTAGAGTTAAGTGACTTCAAGAGAGATTAAATGCTTGCATCTAAGCTAAGTTTTGAGCCTATGATGAAAAGTTGCAACCATTGAAGATCAAAGAGTCAACCTTTCATTTAGTGTCCAAATGACTCTTTGATCTTCAGTGGTTGCAACTCTTCATCATAGGTTGAAAACTTAGCTTAGAAGCAATCATTTAATCTTTCTTAAAATCACTTAGCTCTAGCTCATCATTGGTCTTTGTGACATAATAATTGTCTCATGATTGGGTTGACTTCGAGTTATTCCATTGAATTTCAACATGAGCTTCATATGAGATGGTTTTGAGCTTCACTTTCATCTTGTAAAATCTCATTGTTGTCTTGCTTGGCCAACTCCGTATCATTACCACTTATTTTGTTATTAGTGTGTTATTTTTCAACTAACATGAGTTGTCCAATACTTAGCCAAAATCTCATCCCAATGCCCTATGCGTCCAACTTACCCCATACCATGTGTCCAACCCTAGTCTTCCCGAGGCATGTGCCCAACCTTGGTTTCAAGGGTGATGTGTTGAACTTTTCATATTTTGACTCATGCTTCCAACCTTCTCTTCTTATATTTAGTCAAATTTCTAACCCTTAACCTATGAGTCTAACATACTAGGCTCCAAGTTCAACTCATAGTGCTAAGTTAGAGTT
Organism: Citrullus mucosospermus; assembly: GCA_030954485.1. NCBI lineage: Eukaryota > Viridiplantae > Streptophyta > Magnoliopsida > Cucurbitales > Cucurbitaceae > Citrullus > Citrullus mucosospermus. The sequence continues at coordinate 16,598,683 of CM062059.1, read as the reverse complement.
CACCTCATTGTTTCCATTTTAAAAGCATATTTAACTTCCATTCTCAAAACATAGTCTACAACTTTGAAAGTTCATAACGTAGTTTTTTCTCATCCACCTCTATAACCAATTTTCACCTCATACCTCAAACTTAGACAACTCACTTCCTCCCTTCATGAGTTCAACACCTAGTCTTGCTTTATGTGCTCAAAAGTTTTCTAAACTCCACAAGCTTACTTCAACTCAACACGTAGAAGCTCAACACCTAATCCTACTAACTCTCCTCAAAATTTTCCTAACTCCACAATGCACATTTCAACTCTTCATAAAGAAGTTCTTTTAGGGTTTTGGATGTCACAATGTGACTCATAAATAGTTTTGCTGTTGATAATTCATGGCTTCGTGTTTTTAGTTTTGTCTTTGGTTTTGATATCAAATTCCTATTTCCATGCTTGGGTTGTTAAATTGTTTGTAGCTTAAATTATTAAATTGCTCATGGCTACTATAACCCAATTTTTTTACTAGTGTCTTTTCTCTGATTTGACAAGCTTACGTGTTTGGGTTCATAAAATTTGTTTATGGTTTTCATTAAGTTGTTTGTGTTTATAAGTTTATAATTTTTCCTAAAATGAAGAGGAAATTTTAAATTATCTTAGTCAGTGAAAACATCATATTAAATAATCCATTGAACTTTTCTAGGGATGTTTAGCTTTTAACTGTAGTTTTCTATATATGCTAAGAAAAGGCATGTTTTTTTTGCAAGAAAATTAAAACCTCTAGATTGATAGGATTTTGTTGGTATGACGAGATTCAATTGTGCAATTATTTTAGTTTTGTTCTTGTTTTTGCTAGATGTATTTATATGACCCTCCAATATAGACAACCAACTCTCTAGGTCTTTAGACTTTAGAGATTTATGTATATATTTGTCAATATAACTTGTTGATAGTTTAGTTAAACAATTTTTCACTTTCTTTGTTGTGAATTAGTTAATTTTTGTGTTTATTTTGAGTTGGATATATAAAAGCAATTAAGATTTTATTTTGTGCATTTATAGTTAAAAGAGAAATATAATTGTTTCTTAAAAAAAAAAAAATACTATTGATTTGCACGCACATAAGCAAAAAAAATACTTTTTTTTCAATAACAAAACAATGACAAACATTTAATATTGGACAATTACTAACAAGAAGTAGGTGAAAATCCAACATTGAAGACGATGTTCAATGTCGGTTGAAACTGACATTAAAAATGGTATTTATGTCGGTCGAAAAACGACATTTAAGATAGCTGGCATTGAAATGTTGGTCATGGATAATGTCGGTGGAAAACCGACATTAAAAACAACCGACATTGAAGACCTTTAATAACATGATCTTCCATGTTGATTTTGAATCGACATTGTACCCATATAATGTCGGTTTTTCACTGACATTAAAGCCCAAATTTGTACTAGTTAGTTTAATAACGAAGAGTCTTAATGCGATACTTTTAGTTTCAATTGCATGATAATGAAGTGGCACATTAAGGGCTATTATTCATTAAATCTTAATAGTATTTTTCACATTAGAGTCAAATATCATTCATTAAATCTTAATAATATTTTTTACAATAGATATTAAATCATTACAAAAATTATAAAGTACATGGACCAAATTGTTACTTATTAAATTTCAAGGTCTAAATTGTTACAAGTTTGAAGTGCATTCGCTAAATCATTACTAACTAAAGTTCAAGACTAAATTATTAAGTTCATAAAAATTTTGAGATCAAAAAGTTTTTAATCTAAAAAATTAGTTCTTTTTGCAATGCTTCACCTTTTTTTATAATAAAAAAGTTTCACATCATTTTATTTTAGGTGTAAATTTCAGGGTTTTCATTTATAAATTACATCGAATGAGGTATAACATTTCTTTTCCTTTCTAGAAAACATTCAATCAAATACAATAAATTTAAGGTTAAAAATTATAACTTTAGCTATTGAAATTTTTAAAATTAATTGTCTAATAATTTCTGATCCTTTAAAATATCTAAGTTAGATTTTGGGCATATTTAATTTTTTAGTCTATTATATCTAAAAATTAAATTTTATGTGTTGGATATATATAATGAAAGAAAGTGAAAGTTTGGTGAATATTTAAAATATAAAAATAGATTTAATTGTGTAGATTAAATTCATTGTTTAGAAACTTTCAAATTGGATTGAAACTTTAAATTAAAATGATTTTTCATGGACAAATTTAATATGTATGAAAGTTAAATTTGTAGTTTTTTCAATTTGAATGAGTTATGTTTGATTTTGTCAAGTAACAACTAAATTGAGTTCAATTTGACAAATGTTTCAAATTTTATATTTATTTGATTTTATTTTATATTTTGGAGAGTTACTAAGTTGCTAACCTATAAATAGCAACTTGTTTCTTCATTTGCATCATCCCACTTCAAATTGAAGAATTCTCACCTTTCTTTCTTTCATTTGGTCTTGAGATGAGCTGAGAGCAAGTATCCAAAAGTTCTGCCAAATTCGAGTAGCTTGAGGTTGTAGCTTTACTGGAGTTAATTGTTGTATCCTGCTGAGACAATCACTGTAGTCTACTTGCATCCGTTGCAGGGCGAATAATTGTCCTGAAGTATCAGAAGTGTGTCTCAGCTTCCTATTGACGTCTCCATAATATCTTGAGTTTGCTAGTATATTCAGTTCACATATATCATTTTCCTCCAACATTATGTGTAATAGGTCTTTTACCTTTTTATAATGTGGAATATATCAAGATACTTATTAGATACATGAATTGAACTTCTAATTTTATCTAGGACTCCCTACACATATAGCATAGATATAATTACAACTGTCTAAACTTTTCTACTTTTACATGAATAGTCTAATGGGCTATTATTTTATACAAATGTCTTGCCCAATTTACCTTTTCATTTGTGTGTACCATTCTTTTTTTTAAAATATATATATATATATATATATATATATATATATATATATATATATATATAATAATAATAATATTAAAACCAAAAGAAGCATGTAAGAAAGTTTCTCATGATTATGAACTTCACAAAATAGTTTTCTTTTCAAAACCTATACGAGTAAGGAAAGTTTCTCAAAAAATCCAAATATTGTTGCCTTCATAAATGAAATCAAGAATCGATAAAAACCTTTGAAGGAGAAAACAAGGTATATTTGAATTTTCTAGAAATTAACTAGAGCAAATATGATAAATGCATGAATAAGACAATTTGTACAATATACCGTCTTATATATCAAATAATATATGCGATGTATATTTATATTTTCTAGTATATCGTACATATTTATATTTTCTAGTTTATTTGTAAACACACAAAAAAATCATGGGATATGTGATGTATATTTACATTTTCCAATCAGTATATTCGATATATACTTGAGATCTCAATGAAGAGGTGTTCGATTTTTAACTAAAAATATGGAAGAAAATAAACAAAATCTCTTAAAATAATGGAAACATTAATTTGAAATATCATGCATTAAATAAAGGAATGTTTTCAAAAGTAGAAAAACTGTTGAAATTAATTACAAATATAACAAAATTTCACTTTCTATCTGTCATAGACTGCGATAGACCCGGATAGACATCTATAAGTTTAACAGATAGACATGAATAGTTATCTATTTGGGTTTATTGCAGTTTATCACAAATAGAAAGTAAAATTTTATTATATTTGTAAATAGTTTGGTACTTTTTCTACTTATAATAATTTTCTTTAAATAAATGTCAATTGAAATTAATAAATGACAAAAAAAAAATTCAAAATTCAAGAGTGAAAAAGTAGATATTTCAAAAATTTATCAATTAAATTGATGTAATTAATGATATTTCAAAAAAATAAAATATTTATATAATTAATACTACATATATATTACAAAATTAAAAGATTGCGGGAGAATCTATAAAATAAATAAATAAATAAATAAAAATTAAAAATTAAAAAAAAAAAGTTGAAAGATGTGAAATATTAGTCATGTAGAGGATAATTCTTGTTTTTTTTTTTTTTTTTCTAATCTTAATTACATTCATTTCAAAACTCTCATTTTTGAACAAAATATAAAAATTTATATCAAATTGCTCAAATCACATGACTTGTTTATACTTTCTTTCATGGTAAACCAATCAATTACACACGAACCATATGGTTGGCTAAAGAATCTTAGAACCAAATCATCACCTAAAGAGTAGGGCCTCATTACCTTTGAGGATAATTTTGTAGCAGATCTGTCCATTTCTACATAATTTTCTCTTGTATTGTATAGTTTTCTCAACTATCCTTCCCAAATACCCTAAATTTATTTTTTACGTATTTTTCCGCGAAGAGGTTTCTTGTAAATTTTACTGTAAAAAATGTTAAGCCGTGCCAGTGATTGGACAGCCTACGCACTCGCAGTTGTATGTGTATGTTCTGGGGATGCAGCAATGGGAGGGGCAACCCCACCGGTAGTTGGCCTGAAATGAAATTTACCCAAAAGGACCCTTTGTTAAAGGAGTGAATTTACTACGGGTGAAAAAGGTGAAGGTAAAATATGTCCTTGCCGCCTGAAGTTCTGTTTGGATTCTATTTAGTCTTTCAAGTTTCACGATAGATATTTTAGCTTACAAGATTTGATAAATAGTTTTAAATCGTTTTTGGTTTGTTAGATCATCTAAAAATAATATGAAAGTTAAGGTCTCATTTGATAATTATTAAGACATATAATAACTGAATTTTTAGCCAAATTCTAAAAACAAAAACAAATTTTTAATAATTATTTTTTTTTAGTTTTCAAATTTTGGCTTAATTTAAATGCTGGTAAAAAGTAGATAACAAAACATGAAATTTAAGCATATTGCTTCTCAAGTTCTTACAATGATTTGTATCTTTCTTAGGTAAAAGAGTTGATTAGTTAGTCAAATATCAAAAACAAAAACAAGTTTTTTTTTTTTTCAAAACTTAATTTGGTTTTTGAAATATTGATAAAAAAAAAATCGATCACAAATCCAAAAGTTTAGAGGTGAAATGGATATTAATAAGCTTAATTTTAAAAAACTATAAATGAAAAATCAAATGATTACCAAACGAAACCTTAGTTGCCGACTATGTATTGTTGAGCTAAAAATCATTTAGAATTATTTATCAAACTTTGGGTGATTAAAGTGTCTATTTTAAAATTTTAAGAACCAAACGTACACTAATTTCAAGATTAAGCATATATTTTGTTTGGCTAAATTATAAAAAATGCCCCTAAACTTTGTATTTGTGTCAAAAATACTCCTAAATTTTCAAAAGTTTCAAAAGTAACCTTAAACTTTCAATAAGAGTTCAAAAATACTCTTGCCATTAGTTTTGAATGAAAACGGTTAAAGTTTTGTTTCAAAAATACCCATGAACTTTCAAAAGTTTCAAAAATATCCTTAACTAAAAAAAAAAAGTTTTAAAAAATACATTCACCGTAAGTATATGAACAAAAACCGTTAATACCTCGTTGCAAAAATAACTTTTAAAAAGAAAATTAATTGCTCCTAACACTAATATGGTGATCAATTTGTTGGAAGTTTTCTTAAGTTCGAAAATAATGAATTTTAAAACAAATTATATCCTCATTATGTTTCATATAGATATTCTAATTTTTCTCATAATTTTCCAATTCTTAGCTTATACCAATTTTCTTAGCAACCAAAATTTTAAGTTAACACAAAATCTTACAAAATTTCTAAATCAATAAATCACCTTAAAACATACCAAATCGATGAAATAGTCCAATAAAAATGTATTTGGCTATTAACACAAACTCAAGTGCTAACATACAATTTTGTTAAAATATTTAAGTCTTAAAATCCCTTGGATTCTTTTATTCTTTTTTTCTTTTATTATAGTCCACATACCTTAACTAAAGTGTGAAGTTTCATTTAATTATTTATTTATTTATTTATTTATTTATTTTAGATAAACAAATGTCATATAGTTGGAAAAAAAAAAAAAAAGTTTAAGAGGATATTGAAGAAGGGAGAGGAGAAAAAAAAGATAGAAAATACATATAACAGTAAGTATATTTTTGAAATTTTGTTAAAGTTTAAAGATATTTTTTAAACTTTTAAAAACTCACAAATATTTTGAAGGCATAGTACAAAATTTAAGAATATTTTATATAATTTAACCATTTTAGTTTGTTTTAATAATAATAATAAGAAGAAGAAGAAGGAGAGTGTAGGAAAGACGTACAATCCCACAGAAACTTTGAATGCGTCATAGATAACCCACTGAGCTCCAGTGAGGGTTCCAATCATCACTATGCGTAGAGGCAGCCCTCGTGTGAAGAGACCCCATAATCCAAGCTTCTGAACTGCCTGCAATAGCAATACAATGACTCCAAATAAAAAATAAAATAAAATAAAATAAACAGGGGAATTGGTTTCAAAATTAATTTTCTGTTTGTTAGTACAAATGTTATGTAAACATCTTTTATACTTTTTTTTCTTTTGAAAAAAAAGAATTAATTTATAGCCCTTAAATTTAGGTTAGAGGTTAAACTTCAAATACTTTCTTTGAAAATTAAGTCTTTATATTGATTTATATGTTTTGGTATCTACGGAGTGTTTGCATTTGAAAACTAAAAAATAGAATAAAAATAGTAGTTTTTAAATATTAGTTTTTTTCTAAGGAATTAATTAATAATAATGTACGAAAAAATAAATACAATTTTTAAAAATGAAAACCATATGATTATTAAAGGGACTAGAAGAGTGAATCAATTCAAATTATTTCACTATTTTCACTAAATTTTACTTAAAGTTAAAATCATCTAATAAAATCATTTTTTTTTCAAAGTTCTACTACCAAAGTAGTAATAAAAATAGTGACAATTCTTCAATGTCGAGAAAAATAGACAATGACGAGAAGATGAAAAATCTTTACCACCCTTTTTATTCCAACATTTCTATCTAATACTAAGTTAATCCAAATACTTACCTCACCAACGGTAGCCCCTTTAGCATTATTGAGAAAGGAGACAAGATTATCCGCAGGATGAGAAACTATAGCACAAGAAACACCGGCAATATATCCACCAGCAAAGCTGACGCCGAGTTGCAAGGGGCTGCTGCATTCGTTCTTTGGCTTGGGGATGACATGCTTGTATATGAGTTCCACCAGGTTCTCAAATGTTGCAAACTTCATCATTGTATCTGTAAAAAATGTAAATGCTTTTATTTTCTTTTGCCTATCACTGTTAGCTAAGGAAAAGGAAATGGCAATTGACAAAACCACGGCCCACACTAACCCACTCTATTTCAACTTGTGCATTCCAAATATCTTAGTAAAGGACTCACGACTTACATGGGATTTGACGTCCCCACAGAGGAACAATACCCTTATACAACCTGCAACAACAAACTAATTGGTTATTACAGAAAAGCAAGCACTAAGCTTTGCTATTAAATACAGAAGAAGATCATAGAGTGAGCTGAGCTTTTACCCAAGAGCACCTTCCGATCTAACAAATTTGGGAAGGCCATCTGACAAACCTCTGGCAAAACCTGGCTGTGTCTGAACTCTAACTTTAACAGCTTCAAAGGGGCAAAGTGCAACATCTGCAATCACTTCAGCAGACGCAGAACCAGCAAGATAGATCAATGTCTTGTACTTTGCTGCATACTCAGGACCGACTATATCGGAATAGTATTTCTTAAAGAATTCGTAGATGCCGTACTTGCAAGCACCCTGAGCACTGTAACCTAGTAGAGTTGGCGCCCAACCCCTAAACAGCCCCCTGATTCCTTGCTCCTTTAGCAAAATTCCAAAACCAGATGAAATGCTCTTGTATTTCACCGGGTCAATCTGAATAAAAAGATTGTAGTTGGCTTTGGGATATGAAACGAATACAGAAGGAAAGATGGTATATCACACAGGACAAAAAATTGATTGATGATGACAAATAAGTTGAAAACATTAGAAATACTAAATTAGTATGGCTAAGTCATGTGTTTAAATTTTTAAATACACTATACTTCAAGTATTGTTGGAAATGCGACCAAGTCCTACATAATTAGCTAGTAAATGAAAGATGATGGCTACATAAGTGAAGGATAATGCCTAAGCTTTTTGGGTGAAACAAACAAATAAAATAGAAATATCATACACTAGTGTGGGGCTGTGGGAGAGTTTGATATCTTTATTGGAAAGCAAATATATTCTAACAAAGTCGCCTACTGCAATGGAAAAATCAAATGTGAAGAAAATGATGTCTAACTAATTCGCACCTTGCCAACTGAAAAGAAAAATATATCAAAGTTTCAAAAAACTATAAATGATATGCTATTATAAGCTATGTGAATACATAAGAAAACATTTTCTGAAATCCCTAACTTCCACATGTTATAACTTAAAAGAAATTAAAATTAAAATTAAAAATAAAAATAAAAATCATCTAGAAGCATTCCAGAAAAAAACAAAGGACACACATCGTGGCCCAAAAACAAATATCTCAACCTGATGTTAACCACCAAAAATGAAATACACAGCATGATCAATATGAGAAACCTAAGCACAATAATTGATGAATTCTTTTATCAAGAGAGAGACAAAGATCTATCCTCATTCTTCATCATATAACAAGTTATGCTTTATATTTGCATGGTAAGCCAGTAAGATTAAGGATAGAGCCATTTTCGTAAAGAACTGCAGCTTAATAAAGCATTAGGACAATATTGAATCACGTCTTTATCAAACAAGAGAAGACAGACGTCTTACAAATAATTTGGTATAACTCGTACAGACCTTGCAACAGATCGAATGTAAAACTCTAAAACGACTCGTAAAACTATAAGATCAAGCTTCTGCAACACAACGCTCGGTGTCAAAATTCTCGACGTAGCTACCCCCTCTAACTGCAGGACGAACTAGCAACTTTCAAATACAGAGCATCATGTTGTTTAAGAAGCTTTCACACAGAAGCAATCTATTATTTGTTCATCCTGATCATAAAATTGAATCCGAAATATTTTGATAATCGAGACAAGATCAAACATATATACTAGAAACAAGCAAGAAAAGGGATTCGGATTGAAGTGACTAATTACTTACAGAAAATTCATAGCATAAAGATCAATGCAGTTCAAAATCCTCATGAAAACATGCCAAATTTCATAGAAACACTTCAAGAACAACACGTGTCTGAGATATTTAAATACAGATGAAAACAAATATTGGCTGGAATAAACCTTGAGCAATTACTCTTTTAAGAAGGCAGTACGCACCTGCATATTACACTTGACGAGATCGAGCGGAGTGACGGTCATGTGAGTGAGACCGCAGCTGAGGCTTCCACCGACGGCACAGGCGGCGTAGAAAGCCGGCGAATACATCTCCAATTTCTTGCTCGGTTCAGTGGGAGAAGGAACCGCGAAGGCCTTCATCGAAGTGGAGGATTCGAGGCTCGGAGATGGCGATTCAGAAGGAAGATTGGAGCGGAGAATCTTGTGGAATGGAATGGCAGAAGAGGAGTAGAGGAAATTAGGGATGAGAGAAGAAGGGAACTGAGTTTCAGAGATGGCCATGGAAGAATTTGGAGAGCGAGAGGGAAAAGGGAAAATGAGTTTGATTTGATAAATAAATTGGTAATAAAATTGAATTGGTATTTATATCTCTTTGAAAAAAAATCAAAATTCCTCAATGACATCGTTGCCAAGAAAATGGTATTCCTTTGAATTTTAAATTGGTGAGTGATTGAAAAGAAAAGGCTGCATGGACCATTTCCAAGCTTCTCGCGCCACTTGTTATTATAACTAACTAACCATTACTTAACTTTCCATCCTCATGTTCGTCTCATACTAACATTAAGCCATTCCATTAATTGGCATTCACGAATTTATCTAAACATAAATAAAATTTTATTGTCTATTTGTGATAGATGCGATAAATTGCGATAGACTACTATCTGTGTTAACATAAATAGTAGTCTATCACGATCTATTACAGTCTATCATAAATAAACCATGTATTTTGCTATTAGTTGTAAATATTTTTAACAATTTTGTCATTCAAGATAATTTTCCTTATATATATGTGTGTGGGATGAGTCTTATCTAAAAGTAGTCAACATAAATTTCTACTTCTCTTGAGCAATTGAACTATATTTACGTTGATATGACAATAGTTGATTTACAAGAAAAAAAAAAACAAAACTATACCTTTTTGGTTCATAGACTTTAGGTCTAGTTTCTATTTGGTTTTTAAATCTCAAAATCTTGCAATTTTATGTTTTAAATTTGAATTTTGTTTTAATTTGGTCTCTAAGTTTTAAGATTTACATTTTTAATCTTGAGTTTTCACTAAATACTAACGCATAGTTTTTTATAACTATTTTAAAATATTTTGTAAAATTTTAAAATTAATTTTAGTGGTTATGTAAAATTATGAAACTTAATTAATTATAATTATTTTAAATCTCTTAAATTAATTAATATATATTAATACTAAAAATATAAAGCATAATGGATTAATAATTAATTTATTATAAATGTTTATATTCCACTCATTCAATCTTCATAGGTTTATTAAAATCACATTGATTTATCTTATACCACATTCTAATTAATTTTATGCTACATTTTTTTTAATGTAAATGAAAGAAATATATAGTTCTCCTTAATTTTTTTTAAAAAAATCTTTAGAATGACTTTTACAATTATTTTCCACTTTTTAACTATTAAATTTTCTAATTACTTTGTTTGTTTATTAAAAATTACATAAATTCTTGTGTTAATTTTTGTTTTAGATAATATTACTTTTCAAGCTCAATAAAACTAATTTAATAATTTAATTTCATATTATACTTCAAATTAATTTTTTAAATTAGTTGTGGATGAAGTAATATAATTTTGTGTGTTCCATCATTTTAGTTCTTAATTATTATTTTTTATTTTTTAATTTATTGTTGACAATTAATTAATTTACTAATTATAATTGATTAAATTTTTCTTTGGGCATAAGGTTAATTATAATTGATTAAAATTTTTTTTGGGCATAAGGTTATATGACTTTTTATTCAAAACAAAAGAAACATAAGCATGTAAAAGATTGATCTATTGTCCAACCATCATTTTCAATAAAATAATGATATTCTAATTATAAAAGATGAATTAAAAAAGTATCCCTAAAAAAGTACCTAGCAAAATTTAAGATCCTAGCCATACACATTCTTCAAAATAGATAGACCAATGAATTTTTCATTTTTTCACCAAATATTTAAACAAAAATACTTTAAATATAAAAGACCCAAATAAAAAGCCTATTAAAAAAAGGGAAAAAAACCCCCTTAACTATACAATTATCTCTTCATAATAATAGGTACACAAAAATTCTTATTCAAATTTATAAAAGTTGGGGTGCATTATTTGCAACTTGAATCTACCAACATTTAGAGATGTTTTGAAGATTAAAGAATCTTGAGAAATAGTGGATAGAGAGGAAAAGAAGAAAAGAAAAAAAAAACGAAGATTGAAACTTTAGGTGTTGGTGGAGAATGATAATTCATGAAAACTCATTTTTATAGTAGCAGAAGTAGGGTTATAAAACTTTTTTAATTCTAAAACTTTTAAATTTTCAATTTTGAATTAAACTAAAGAAAAAAAAATCAAGTACATTCCAACCTTTCCAACCTTTGAGTTATTATTATACTTATTATTAATAGTTAATAATTAATTAATTGTGTATTTTGTTAACAACTAATATAATTATTTATATGCTATTTATAATTAATCTTTAATTGCATCATTTGTAAATAAGTAATTTAAGGAAGGAATAAAAGTGTCCAAAATTTTTATTCCAAGATCCTATTTTTTAATATATTATAGATACGGTCAATAAATCTTAAATTTACTTAATTAATTTATTGTTATTTTTTATTACAAAATTAGCTTCTATTAACTTTTTCTTTTTTTTTTTTTATTAAAAAATTAGCTTCTATTAACATTTCCTTTCTAAAACTTGAAAATACATTCGCACAATATTTTCCTAAAAAAATATTAGTTTATACTTCTAAATTTTGGAAGTTTATCAATTTAAATTTTAATGTAGGGCCTCAATTGATACATTTGCAAAAATTTATGGTTTAAATAGTTATAAATATTAATTCAAGGCTTTAATTGATATAACCCAAAATTATAAATTATAAATTAACATTTTCTATTATTATTATTATTATTTAACTAATTTTAAGAAATTTAAAATTTATTAAAAATATAACAGGTAAATTTTGATAATTGAAAGCATAAACTAAAATAAAAATGGAATTTAAGATAGGGACAGCTATTAACCTATTATAATATCCTTTCAAATAAAAAAAAAAAACATATTACCATATATAAGTGCTGTATTTTATTGCAATAATAATAAGAAATAGAATAAAAATTATTTTAAATGACAAAACTGTTGAAAAATATTTATAATTAATAGTAAAATATACCGTTTATTTGTGATAGTCTGTGATAGATCGTGACACAGATAGACACTAAAATTATAGTATATTTATAAATATTTTAGTTTCTTTTGCTATATTTAAAAAGAGTCTAATAATAATAATAATAATAATAATAATAATAATAATAATAATAATAATAATAATAATAATAATAATAATAACGACGACGACGACGACCACGACGTTTTAGTTGGTGTTTAAAATTTTAATTCATAGCTTGAGGGTCAAACCTTACCGCTGCCCTTTTTTCTTCCTCGTCAAAAGTGCTGACTTTTCTATGGCCTTTGCGTGATGACCACGAACACAACAAATCTCTTTTTGGTCATTTCCAATGTTTCTCTTCGTATTCAAGTTTTTTCCATCAACGCCTTAAATTAATATATTTTACACAATTATTTCAATTGCAAGTCAGTTTCTAAAATTTGAATTTATATTTATTTAATCTCTAAATTTACAAAAATGTCTAATACTTTCAAATTTGTATGTATCTACTATATTTTTTAACTTTTAATTTTGTAGGTTAATAAGTCATGGGTAAATTCAAAATTTTTAAAATTTTATTCCTCCATTAGATATAAACTTAAATTTCATGTTTAATGGAGCTCTTAGTTTTCAATTTTGAATTTAAGTATATCCATAATTCTTAAAAAATATTTAAACTCAAGGACTAAAATTTGTAATTCTAGAAGTTTAGGAGGCGTATAGATTAAATTTATAATTTAGGCTTAAAAAAAAATGGAAGTGAAGTCCTTTGGTATAAAAAATTGTTTAATTTTGTTAACAAAAAGTTGAGCTACTAGTTTTATTGGCACATTTGAAGAAGCAAACCTACAACTTATGCTATTTAAAACATAATTCAATCTGTCCAACTCCATTAAAATTTGACCAAATATTTTTAATAATGGTGTATCTTTGATGAAGGAGAAGTCTCTATATTTATACATTATTGTCATCTAACATGTGTTATGTGTGCATCGAGTGACTTAGAATTATGGGCCTTTGGGCAGCTATGGTTAACTTGAGGAGTTTCCTTCCTTATTGGATGGATAATTGTCCGCACGCTTCGGCTTGATTCTGAGGAGTCCCATGGGCTTTCTTCCTCTTTTGGACAATTTGGGTATGAGTTGTGGACCATAGTTTGAAACCACCCCTTGCAAATTTTTAACCTTAAACTTTCAATTTCTTCAAATGTTACCTATAAATTTAGATAAATGTTGTCATCTCTTAAGTTTGAAAAAGTGTTTGCAAAATTTGCCCCCAAGTTTTTGTTTAAAAAGTAGTTTTAAAATAATAGTATTTTCATATGCTATGAATTATGCAACATGTGTATGGTACAAAACTTATAAGACTTTAAAGAGAAAAACAACATTAGAACATTTTTTTAGTTAAAATTTGTGAGTTTTGAAAAAATTATTTAATGTATACATCCAAACTTAAATTTTCATAGAACTTTGATATAATGAAATGAGTGAATTTACAAATTTTTACATTGCTTTATGTTAAAATTAGCGGCGGAATTGGTAGAAATTGAATAAAGGGCAAATGTGACATTTAACTAAGTTTGAGACTCAATTTAATGAAACTAAGAGTTGAAAGTAAAAATTTATATAACGTGACAAGTTTAAAGATCAAAATTGACTTCTTTTCCCTCACTTTAGTTCCACAATTGTGCTATTATTGTGAAAATAGCATATCTAATTTTAACTTTTGGGGTGGTATCAGGTGTTATCTATTTTTCTTCTATTGAAATTAGTCCTCAAACTTTGTGTCGATTTAGTCTCTAAATATTAAAAAATATCTAATAGGTTATTGAAGTTTCAATTTTGTGTTCACATTCTTAAATTTAAAGGAGTGTCAAATAAATTCTTAAAGCTTCAATATTATGCCCACAAGGTCCTTGAATTGTTAATTCCATAGATTCCTAATCTATTTAACATTTAAAAAAAAAAAAAAAAAATCACAAACCTACTCAAATTAAAAGTTTAGAGTCCCATTAGACATAAAATTTAAAGTTGATGAGTCAATTAAAATTAGTTTAAGTTTAAGAACTAATTAGACACAAAATTGAAAGTTGAAGAACCTATTAAATATATTTTTTTAAAAAAGCTTAAGAACCTATTTGATACAAAATTAAAAGTTTAAAGATTTAGTAGAGACTTTTTAAAGTTGAGGTCGAATAGACACAATCTTAAAAATTCAAAGATTAAAATTGCAATTTAACAAAAACGTTTTTGAGCTACTCAAATTCAATGTTGAATTTATCAAAATTCTTGTATTAAAATGAGCCTAACTCAACTAACACAAATCTTCTACCTTCTACCATTGACTCAAGTCCGTTATTCGATAATTTCCCCCTCCACACATAGTAATAGAAAAAAATAAGAACTTTTGGGTTAGAAATAGATAAAAGAAAATAGAGGAATGTTAAAAATATTTCAGATAAAATAACTGACAATTTGGTATAGAGATTTCTCTGGAGACTAACGGACATTTTTTTCTTGGCTATCGAAGCAATAAAGGGAGCGTATCAAGATTGGGATTAGGAGCAATAAGTTTCTCATTTAATTTGTATACAAAAAATGAATCTTTTTAAAGGAAATGGAAGAGATTCATTACCTCCATTTTCAGCTTTCTATTATTCTAAACCTGCTGCTTCTTACCTTTCCCTCTGCCTTCTCTGTTGCTTCTATTCTTTACTCCCAACTTCAGTTCCCTGCTCTCATTCAGAAAACAAAAACAAACAATTGAAAACACATCTCCATGGAAAAACAAAGCCTTCTCTGTTTAACAGATACAAGCAGCTCTGACAGTCCTCTTCATTCCTCCACCCTTCACACAACTCATTCAGGTTTCTCTCTCTCTCCCTCTCCCTCTCTTTCTCGTAAGTAGGTTTAATGATTGTTTCGATTCTACGGTTGATGTATAGGTTCATTTTGGCTTTCATTTCAATTTAGTCTTGTCGTTTGGTTAAATTTCCTTAAATTGACTCCACTATTATTAGACGTGTTTTTTTAGATGTCAACATAAGTTGAGTAGTATAGCTCGGTGATAATTGACATATATTCTGGAGGTCGGAGGTTCAAACTCCCCTTGCTATGCAGTTGTACTAGATGTGGTAGAGATAGAATGAGCTGGTATTCAAATGGGTGAACTTGTTTCCGCCTAAATTGAGTTTAAAATAAACGGATTGGGTAAGTTTAATGAAATTCTAATGCATCTAATTTTCACAAATACTTCAAATCTAAGAAACCATAGGACTAAAATTGTCGTTTAAACTCTGAAGTATCTTTTGTTGATTGAAATATTAACCAGTTCCAACTGTATCAGACATGGACACGAAAATGAAGGCCATAGTGACACGTTTGGAAGCAGAGGGGCATTACCCAACCAGAAACCTAGAAATCAAATACATGCTTGAAGAGTACAACAGATCTTACCAATCCTTGGCTAAAAAATATGACTGTTTGAAGTTCATATTTGTGAACACTCTCTCATCCGCCTCGTCTTCTGATTCCGAGATATTGCATTGCAATTTCATTAGTCCAGATACGAAATCTGCTGCAATTGAGGACAACCTCAAATATAACTATGATATCTTCAGCAAAGAGTTCCTGATCAAGCTAAGAGATGAATTGATTGTCTCAAGTAAGTTGTGTAGGCAGAATTCTGATAAAATAGACGAAGTAAGTGACCATACAATGTATAGAAGAATCACCGGTCATGCCGAAATAGATAATACTGAAATATTGATGAACGAGCTCGGAATACGACGGGTCAAAGATGTACATCCATCAGTGGCTATTGATAGGTGGGAGAGTAGATGGAATGAACTAAACTCACAAGTGACAATGCTCATGGAGGAAAATCTGCAGCATCAGGAGGAGTTAACTAGGAGAAACAATGAAAAGAGAGAAGCCATCAAAGAACTTCAGCAACAGATACGATGCCTAAAGAGTGAGAAGAGGGCCCTCCAGAGTTCTGTCAGATTCACCAAAGAAAAGTCGAAGCCATATCGCTCCCCAATATCACGACTGGCAGCAACAATTTCAAACAAACTATTGAAGCGAGGTTGTTCTTGACCTGAATTTCAAAGGCTCAACAACAGATCATTCCACATTCAATCGAAACACACTCAATCCTGTGGTCTGAAATTGAAATTTTGATTGAAGTTGTAGGAGCTAGTCGATGGAGCTGGCTCTTTTCTGATTTCTTTTGAGCATATGTCATGTTTAATAAGACCGAGATTTGAGCCCAGGCTCAGTTACAGTTCAGATGCTTCGTCCTTGTGTGCGTTCAGTACATTGATCGATATAATTAAGCAGATAACAATATGAACAGTAGCTTTCAGCTGCATGTAAAGCTTCTTGTAAGATAAGCTTTGGAGGCAAGCCTAAGACAGGTAAGCTATGATCTTCCATCAAATCAACATATAGGAAACCAGTCAAATATAACTAGACTCTTTCAGACCACTCGTTTGCTTCATCCCACAGCAGAGAATCTGATCAAATCGAATCAATTCGAATGAATTCAAAGTAACTAATCAAGTCCTTGATAATTATCACCAATAATCCCCGCAAGAACATACCCCATCCTTAAAATGATGAAATCTCTTTGAATCTCGGACCACAAAGTCTCGATGAACGACTTTAGAAATTAACTTAATGACGGTATGGCAGTCTCCGCAGACCCTAAGATTTTTAATGATGTTTATGGTTGATCCAGGAGCAGAGTTCATCACTCCAAAGGCAACAGCAAGTTTCTCACTGTGAACTCTTAAAATGATTTCTTTCTCCTCTTCGTCAACATCATGAAGAACTGAGGTCATGTTTGGCACATAACCTATCTTTTGAAGCTCCAAGGTTATTTTCTCCAAGTACTTGTATATCATCTCATGCTGAGGATGCTCTTTATCTCCAACCAGAAAAACATGAACTCTGCCTTTCAGTTCGACCAGACTGAAGCCAGGAGGTTTAACCAATTGACGGTTCTTCATTAGTGTCCTCATCCTTTCGACATCCGCCCACCTTCCAGCATCTGCATAAAGGTTTGAAAGTAAAACATAGTACCCACAATTATCCGGATCAAGTTCAAACAATTTTCGAGCAGCAATCTCGCCAAGGTCCACATTCTTGTGGATTCTACAAGCCCCAAGAAGAGAGCCCCAGACTACAAAATCAGGCTTCATCTTCATTCCCTTGATTAAATTGTAAGCCTCATTGAGGCATCCTGCACGTCCGAAAAGATCAACCATGCAACCGTAATGCTCAATACCCGGCTCAATATTGTATTTATGCTTCATGGCATTAAACCAGTGCCAGCCTTCTTCTACCAAACCAGCATGGCTGCATGCAGCGAGAACGGATACGAAAGTGATGTAATTTGGCTCCACTCCAGCCCGAATCATCTTGTAGAAGATGTCGAGAGCTTCTTTGGCGCAGCCATGCATACCATAACCAGCAACCATGGCAGTCCATGATTTAACATTCTTTTCCTTCATACGATCAAAAGTTTTCTTTGCCATTTCAACTCTACCACATTTGCAATACATGTCAATTATGGAGGTACCAACACACACATTTTCCTCCAAATCCATCTTTATTACCTACATGAAACAGCAGATCAAACATTATCATTTTTTTGGTACTGAGATTATGAGATTTAAAGCAGTTAGTAATAAAGAAAAAAGACGAAGCATCAGAGCTTGTCATTTCTTAGGTAATTATACGAAGAGTAGAAACATGGACAGACAAATTTTATAACGAAAAATGGCGGAAATTCACATCTTGGGTCCTCAACTCCTGTATTTTATTTTAGTCTCAAAACTTTTCACAAAATACCATTTTAGTTCTTGTGGCTGATTCTCCATCTATTAGTTAATAAAGTTTGGAATCAATTTTGAAATACAATACCTTACCCGCTACCTAACCGGCTAGGCCAATCAAATCAATTTCGTTTAATCAGTTTGAAATATATTAACGGTTGATTTAATTTTCCAAAGAATAAAAGACGAGAAATAGTAAGTCAGATTAATCAGGATAGATTTTGTCAACTTTGATTTGGTTTTTAATCAATTCTATAAGGTGGTCCAAAATCCAAATATGTGTCCATATTGCCCATAATCAATCCATTTACAATCTTGAATAATTGAACAAAAAAAAAAAAAAAGAAGTATCTATCGGTCATTTTTTAAATTAAAATGGTCTCACCAACATTGGATAAGACACCAATTACTAACTCAAGAGTCGATGATTTGATTTCCCATCCTACAATTATTGAACTAAAAAAATGTTTTACACAAAATTAACTAACGGTTTTACCGACCACTAAGAAAACAAATACAATTTAAATAAAAAATTTTAAGGCAATCACCTGATCATGAATACACTTGCCAGCCCTCAATGCCCCAGCATGAGCACAAGCCAACAAAACAGCCGATAGTGTGACTGCATTGTAACGAACACCAACATGTCTCACCATTCCACGGAAAACCTCCAAAGCCTCCCCAGACAACCCATTTTGAGCATACACTGCAATCATTGAGTTCCAAGAAATTTCATCTTTTTCTTCCATCCAATCAAACACCTTTCTAGAAACCAAAGGCTGCCCACATTTTGCATACGCATCCATCAATGTGTTTCCAACTCCAACGCTCCCATCAAAGCCTTTCTTTACCACGAAGCCATGAATTCCTTCGCTGATCCCCTTCCCAGATACTCGAGAACAGGCGGATAAAATCGAAACCATGATGACTGAATCAAGAGGAACGTTATTGCCATCTTCATCCTCTGTTTCCTCCTCCAGGAATTCCTTGAAAAGCAACAATGCATTGTCTGCTTGCTCATTTTGGACATACCTGCAAAGAGTATGAATACAAGATTAAAATTTGCTGGGACCCAACTTAAATAACTCTTGGGAATTTAACATGGTTATCTGAGCTGCTAGAACTACTAGAATATCATTTCCTCTCCAATTTGATATTCACATGATGGGTATTATGCTAATTTCAAACCCACAAATTAAAAGAGTATTGAGAATATGAATAAAATTTTAAATTTATTGTAACCCCTTAGCAAGTGGGAGGAAGTCATGTATATGGTGGTGTTCAAATTTAAAAGGTGAAAATTGAGAGTTAAGAGTATAAATAGAAGATAAGATTTACCATAACTACTAAAAGTCTTGTATGATAATCTCTTGGTTTTTTGTTTTTAAAAATTGTGCTTGTTTTATCCCAATTTCTTTACAAAGGCTTTCATATTTCCTTAATAAACATTTAAATTCTTTACAAAATTAAAAAAGCAACAAGAAGATTTTTAAAACTATTTTGTAGTTTTCAAATTTTAGCTTGGATTTTGAAAACACCCATAAAAAATAGATAACAAAACAAAGGCATGCATAGATGGAAGTAGTTTTGATAAGTTTAATTTTCAAAAATCAAATGGTTATGAATTAGGATTTCAATTTTCAAGATAAGTGATAGTTTAACGAGGGAAGAAAAGTGTAAAGAATAGGAATCATGCCTAGAGTAACTTATCAGCTAAAATTTTTCGGTGCAGTGATGATTTAACATAGTACAAAGTCTTGAGTTCGAACTATACTTTGTAGAGGATAGTGTTAAGAATCAGAATAAAAGTTCAACTTTACTTTAATCTAATCAATTATAAGATTACCCAGTAATCATGGAAGTCCAAGAGACCACATTTCGAAGGGGAATTTCGTCGAACAGTGCTC
This sequence comes from Citrullus mucosospermus, assembly GCA_030954485.1. Classification (NCBI taxonomy): domain Eukaryota; kingdom Viridiplantae; phylum Streptophyta; class Magnoliopsida; order Cucurbitales; family Cucurbitaceae; genus Citrullus; species Citrullus mucosospermus. Next base: position 16,578,471 of record CM062059.1, on the reverse strand, counting down.
GTGCATCCTTCAACTGGCCACATTTGGAGTACATATCGATAAGAGCGGAGGACACAAAGAGATCAGTGTCGAAGCCGAAGACAAGGGCTTGCTGGTGAGACAGCCTGCCGGAGACAAGATCGCAGAGAGCAGAACAGGATTTAATGGCGCAGGGAAAAGTAGAGCGAGTGGGGGTGAGGCCCAGCTTCCGCATAGAGGAGAAGGCTCGAAGGGCTTCAATCGAATCGCCACTACGAGCCAAATCGGCGATGACAGAGTTCCATGAATGGACATTGGATTTATCAAAGTATTTGTTGAACCAAGTGGCGAGATTGGAATTGGTTGAGTATCGGCGGCAACAGAGTTTCAAATGGGGCACCAACTTCATTGAACGCTGATTCGGAATTCCCATACTTAAATCATTTCATCATTTGTAGAAGCTTTATTGTTTCTCACTGGCTTTCCTTTTCATAATTATTGTTTCTCGTCAGCGGCAAGCAATTCAAGTTCAACTGGAGATTTTCCCGGGAGAAGACTGGACTGCACTATGACCCATTAGATAAAGCTCAAATTAAATCATGAAACCTGGTTAGGCATACTCAATTCTTGCTCTTCATACTCGTTTTGATTACTAGTAGATTTTTATTTTATTTTGGCATTTTATGGAGTTACCTATATTTTAAATGGGTCAAGTAAGCAAGTAACGAGGATTCTTTTTTCTTTTTTTCTTAACGAAGAAAGAAAACACTAAATTAAAGAACTGTCAACCTCCAACAGAAGGAGAAAGTTTCGTGATCATGCTTACAACTAGAAACCAACCATTTCGAAAAGCTAGAGAGCCAAGAGAAGGAGACAAAAAAAAAAAACCTTGACGAGCGAGATCATGAGTAGTATGATTCCAATCCTAGAGCACAAAGCAAAAGTGAAGGAAAAAGGAACAAAGAAACCAACATCCAAATTTCGTGAAGGAAATGATAAACCTCCGAATAAGGATCTATAGAGCTATTAATCATGTCAATTAACAGCTCACAATAAAATATGATCATAAAATTGCAATAGCAGTCAGCTCAATTTGAATACCCAATTTCATCCCCTCAACAACCACATTAGGATCAAGCAACACAATACTAAAATCAATGATATCAACCTATTCCCAACAAGAGGCATCCACAAACATAATAGCAGACTTTGTGATATCGGAAGGAGATAAAGACGCCCCCAACCCAACATTATCCCAAGATCACAGCACCAGAAAAAGAAATGAGAATTTTATATATATATTAATGAATCACAGGTGGAGAACATTTTTTTTTTTTTTTATAAAAATAAAATTTAAAAAAAAAAAAAAGGAGAGAATAGCCAAGTACCAAAAATCAAAACTAAGAGTTGAGTATCAACATTTATACACAATAGGTCGATTCCTTAATTTCACTTTGTGATCCCACAAGCAAAAGTTTATAAAACTTGTGTGTTTAGAAAATGAGTGATATATATAAAAGGAAAGATATAAGGTTTCTATTAGTACAACAGGCAGGGATAAGGGGTTCAAAAAGTTAAATAATCAACATATGCTACTGTTGGCTAAACAACATAAAATTAAATAGTCAGTATATATATATATCAAAGTAAACCTAACCCAACTAACTAACATAAAGTTTACCATTTTCAATTAGCTAATAAAGTAGGCTGTCAATATATAGGTAGGGTGATTCTAAATTCCTCTTGTAATTCTCGTCCCCATTCATCAATCTACATCTTCAGAGCAATTTTGCTAACACAATTCAAATGAGTTCCAAAACACACAAATGAATGTTACAATACATTTCAACCAGTAGAATCTCAATGCACATAAATCCAAACACGAAACCTTCAACCCAAAAAGTACAATAAAAGCTCTAGCTGCATCACTGTAAACGAATCAAACACTAAGAAAAACTCTTAAACTAAACAAACTGCAAATGCTCAGACCAAAAGCTGAGACCCCATGATTGAGCTTCACATCACTTGACCCACTCTTCCCCATGAACTCGCCAGAGCCTGGTGCCGATGCCGGATCTGCAGAAATGGGAGAAGAATGCTCATCAACAGAAGGGAAAAAAGAAGACATATTTTGATAAGTTCTGTGAGGTGAAACGGGTGGAGAAGCCGATATTGAAGAGACGGCCACCGGAGATAAGGCAAAAAAGGTGGCCAGAGATAAGGCAACACAGAAGCAGACGGCAGTGGTAGCCATTGATGTCGGAGAGATCTTTCTGTAAGAAATTGTATAGCAACCAATGAAGAAGAAACAGCTGGTATATAAAGATTGATGGAAATTATGGGAAAAGAAGATGATGAACCAGTGAAAGAGAGTTTTGCGAAGTGGGTAACTGTTAGAATAGTGATTGAACATCTTGGGAATGGCAGTTTTATCCACAGGAAATCATGAACGATGTCGTTTTGTAGTTTGCTGATATAAAAGCTCTTTGCTTTCTCTTTGATCTGTTTGTTTTTTGTCTGGTTTTGTTCGTCAAAGTACAGAAAGATTCCACCATTTAAGTGAGATCTGAGAGGTTGCCTTCAAAAAAGGAAGAGATGACCATTTTAATGGTCAAGAAGTTCCAGTCTCAAAGGGGTCTCTTTTTTCTTCTGATCTCAGACCCGCAGCCCATGTGACGGCACCGTTTTATGACGACATGAAAAAAGCTTTCTTTCTACTTTCTAGCAGCAATTTGGTTGTCCATGTCCTTCCCTTTCAATTTCTTCCAGGACAACAACCAACAACAGAAGAGTACTTTTATCCCAACAGGAGTTTTTACTTCCACATAACAATGTCTGCAAATGATAAGAAAAACAGAACAACATTTTCTGATCAAAACAACCAAGCACGTAGATTTCCCATCCATCACAAGCTGCGATGCGACCAACCTGCTTTCATGAGAAGACTGTGCCTGTATGTATAATTCAATCATATAAGATCAATGATAAAATGGTACATATCAAAAGAATCACTTGATACAGCAACTTTCACTTTGCCATAATTCTGTGAGAGGTGTGGGGGGTTGAATCTATCATAAATACTAAAAAGTTTACAACAGGGATTCAGGAATATTGCCTGCTAGCGCAAAAAACATGAGGAAAAAGGATTAAAATGAAAAGTTCAATCCAAAAATTATATGAATGGCAGATTTGGCCATTATGTGATAAAAGATCCTCTTACGGCGTCGGAATCGGCCGGTAGGGAAGTGGAATTGCTTTCATTAGAGAAGCCTGAGGTGTGCAGTATCGTTCAATGTTTTTATCTGCCAGCCTGATTTTAGTGAATGTTGTAAAACAGTCACAGATGAATCTTCAATGCAAAACTTGTGCAGCATGACCAAGCTGCATTCGAGGAGGCCTGTGAGGAGACATTTAATTGGAATTGAATGCGTGAAGATGCCAATACAAGTTGTACACGAGGAAGAGTTTCTGATATTTAGATCATTTAGTGTACTTTGGTGAGTGGCATCATGAGGGGAGACCTCATCTTCAGCTTCATGTTCTCCGGTGGTGGTTACAGTTTGTAGCCTGCTTTTGCCAGACTTTCTCCTTGTGATCCCATGTCGCTGCCTATGAGGCAAATCCCAATGTGGGGATGGGAGAGAATGCCCATCTCGATCGTGAATTGAATTAGTTAGTTCGTGTGACATCTGAAGTGTCTCAGTGGTACGGTGTGATAAAACGTCTGATCTCAGCTTTTCGGGAAGTTCCAAGATAGTTCCATTAAGAAAATGAACCATACGGAATTCAACCTGCCTTAACGATTCTCCAGCTGGTGGAGAGAAGTCGGGTTGAATTCTATCAATGAAGTTCAATGTTTCAGGAGTATATATTTCAGACCGAAGGCAACGCTCCCAGTGTCCCTGACTCATCTCTGTGAGGGCATCTGAATTTTGTATTTGTTCCTCCATAAAATTCATTTCCTACAAGTTCATTGCATAGATGATTTACACAATTCAAGAAAAGAAACAATGCAGAAAAAAGAATCAAAGATGTAATGTAACACAGGCAATAAACGAGTCACTTGTAGGCCGTAGCATCTATCGCTATTAACTGGTGTCAATCAAATACCTTGATTCTACAACAATGCAATATACAGGAGATATTATCCAACATACAGCAAAGATTTTCAACCATTTAAATCCAGCCCCAACAGAACAGATCATCAATAAACCTCCAGAATTCAACTAAGAATATCATCATCTGGCTGGGATTCTTGAAGTATTCAAATGGAATAATAGTTGGCTAAGGCTTAGTACTATCCGTTGCTTGCTTGCTTGCCTAAACTATAATACTATTATGGGCACAGCACAGCCCAGCCCATTCCTCATATAGCTAGTTTATTGTAAAATCTTCATAGTGAGTTGGCTTCATTGGTCCTAACCAAGATTTCAATCAAATTCAGACAGAGTATGAACAACAGATTAACAAACCAAGTTACCTCGATTCAATCATAGGTCAAAACGGAAACGAATGCCTCAGAGGACATTTGACAAACTGTTGATAAGCATAATGCGACGGAATTTATTACCTGGCAAACCGAAATCGCCATGGATCGGGCCCGATCCAAGGGAGAAGTATACACGGCATTGAAACGAACCCCTTGAGATTTCAAAAACACCGCCAACGCTCTCCCTTGCCGCTTGCCTTTCGGTGTCAAACCCGCCTCAGGGCACCGCCCGCCGACCAAGTCCGACCTTAAATTCAACTCGCACTCTCCGTGGCTAATCAGAAAAACCTCCATAACCACCCGATCGTCGTCAATCGAACTGGAAGAGAAGCTCCGCGTGAACAAGGGCGGCGGAGGAAGCTGCGGCGGTGGCGCCAAGACATTATACGGGTCCCAAACCTTGATCGCCGGCCCCAATCGAGGCGTACCAAGGGACGACGGCTGAGGAGACAACGGCGACGCTAATGCGTGACAAGGCAGCATCTCCGGCTCCTGCTCGAGAACCTTCTTGACCAAATAGTTATCCAATTCAGCTCTGGCTGGCTCGACATTATCATCACCATCATCTTCATCGTCATCTTCTTCTTCCTCCTCCTCTTCCTCCTCCCTTTCCTCGGCTAATTGCACAGACTGGGCAGATCCCATTTCAGCGAAATGGATGCACAAACGCTATCGATCTCAGCGATTTCGTCAGTGAAAATGCTCATGATTGAGCATTTGGGAGCGAGAATTCTGCATAATGCGATGGAGATTTTAGATTGAAAGGAATGGGGGGGGGGGGGGGGGGCTTGTTTTATTAATTGTTTTTGATTGGTGGGGAGATCTAGAGAAAAAAAGGGAACAGATCTGATCGGAGATGGGCCGGTGGATGCGGTGCGGGAAAAGGGCTTTTGCACAATAACACTTAAAAGAAGCAGATAGATCTGAATGGATTGTTTTTGGTTTTTTGGTTTTTGTTGTTTCACATGATCCGTTTCGTGCAAAACAATTGAAAAACTTCACGTTTCTGTGTTGTACACAAAAGAGACAAAAAAAAAAAAAAAAAAAAAAAATCTTAAACACCGAGTAAATTTTGCTGAGGTTAAAAAACACTGCCGCCTCAACGAGGAACATGGGTAATTGTTACAAGTAGCTTCCACAGTTTTTATTCTTGCAAATATTGATTTACACTCCCTTTCATAACAATTTCGTTTAGGTGCTAATTTCTTATATTGATTTACAGCTCTATTCGATACAATAGTTAAATTCTTTGCCAAATTCTAAAGACAAAAGTTTGTAAGAGCTATTTTTTTTAGTTTTCAAATTTTAGCTTGATTTCTTAAACAATGGGTAAAAAGTAGATAACAAAGAATAAATTTGAAGTTATTAGTAGTATCTATAGTCTCAATTTTTAAAAACAAAAACAAAAAACGAAATGGTTACAAAATGAGATTTTTGTTTGTTTTGGTTTGAGAAGGTAGAAAATGTTGAGTGTTATTACATGTCTTTTATTATTATTTTACCTTCTTTTGATAGTATTTTGTTGAAATTTATATCTATATCTATAGCATATACTATAGGGAAATTATATATACTATAGGAAAATTATTTTAAATGAAAAAACTGTTGAAAATATTTACAAATAATAGCAAAATATCACCGTCTATGTCATATTCCAAATTTTTAATAATTTTTTTTAAAATATTAATTATCTTGAATTATTTGGTTAATTGTTTGAATTTTGAGACTCTATTGGATTATGTTGAGAAAATAATTCAATTTGAGGTAAATGTGATAAAAGATTTGAACTCAATTCAATCAGTGGAAAATTAAAAAGTTGGATTTAATTTGAAGATTTGGAATTGGGTGAGATTTAAGAATTACCCAATTTAAGAATTTGGTTAATTTTAGAAAAAATAAGGATAAATTGGAATTGAATTTAAGTTGGAGAATTGATTTGTTAGGATGTATTTTAGTTAAATAAATTATTAAGTGGTAGTTGGAAAATATTTGATTTGCTGAGTTGAGGAAAATTATATTAAATACATTATGTTTTGTTTTGAGTAAAAAAAAAGGAGGAGGGAAATATATATATATTTCCAACTACCAGCAAATCAAATATTTTCCAACTACCAGCAAATCAAATATATATATATAAGTCAATCTCTGATTTTGGTAGGTTTTGGTTCGTCGATTGCAAGCTGCCGCCCAGTCGCTCTCTCACCCTTTAGTTTCGTCGGCGTCATCCGTTCTTATGGGTTACGTGGCTTAGTTGGATTTTCTTTAATTTCATGATTACCTATTGGTGTGGGTTTTGAATGTTGTTACCATTAAGTTTAATTTGTCTAGGTTGGACACATTGAAGTTTGGAAGAAGATTGAGACTTAGTTGCTTCTTGGTAGGATTATTTGGTTTAATTATTGAATTAATTGTATCAGGCCTAAAGACTTTTTGGATTTATGTTTTCATGGTTTTGGGAGATTTTGTTGCTTGGGAAGCTATTTGGACTTAATCCCAAGGTAAGTGTTTTACTATTGGTTCGCCTAGCGCCCAAACTACGAAATGTTATGTAAATTTTTTCTGGCAAATGTTATGTGAATTTTTTGTGTGGTTACTATGGTGGGTTGTGGTGGGTTGAAGTTATGATTATGATAGGAAGCCTTGCAAGTTAGAAGTGTGTTATCTTCTTTATGGGGCTGTGCACACCTATGACTGTGAACCTTTGGGTCCCTCTATTTTTTAAAAAATTAATTATCTTGAATTATTTGGTCAATTTTTTGAATTTTGAGGCTTAATTGGAAAAAAAAAATTGGATTTAATTCAATTAGTGGAAAATTGAATATATTTGTGAGAGATTTAAAAGTTGGTTTTAACTTGAAGCAATTAGTGGAAATTTGAATTTATTTTTTAGAGATTTAAAAGTTAGATTTAACTTGAAGATGAGATTTAAGAAAAAATGAGGATAAGTTGGAATTGAATTTAAGTTCGGGAATTGATTTGTTAGGAAATATTTTTGTTAAATAAATTATTGAGTGGTGGTTGAGCAAAATTTAATTTGATGGGTTGAAGAAAATTATATTAAATAGGTTGTGTTTTGTTTCGGGAAAAGAAAAAGGAAAAGAGAAATTCACACACACATATATATATATAGGGTTGAGAATTTAAAGATGTATATATAAAAGTGAATCTTTGATTTTAGTGGGTTTTGGTCCGCCGTCTGCAAGCCATCGCTCAACCACTCTCTCTCCCCGTTCAGCTTTGCCGGCATCATCTTAGGACAAATATGAGACCCAAACTTAGAAGTGTTGCACCCCCGTTGAAATGAGTGCATGTACATCACACCTCCTACGGTGGTTACCAAAGCTATACGTGGGGCTTGCATCGTTGAGAACAAGGGAGAGGGATATGGAAAGGATGAATTAATGAAAGAGGAAGTCATTGCTAGTAGTAACGACTTCCTCTAGATAATTCAAAACGAAGCAATTGGATGTTTGACTCAGACCTATATGACATGACCGACGTTTCGATCACATATGCGATGAGGGGTGCTAGGCCGACTTACCCCTGACTAGCTCCTACGTTAAAATTTCAAGATTTGGTTAGGCCTGAACTATTTTGGTAAGTATAGTTGGGTTTTCTTGTAATTTCGTGATTAGTGATTATCCATTGGTATTGGTTTTGATTTTGATTGTTACCAATTGAGTTTGGGTTTTAGATTGAAGATTCAAAGGATTTTGGAATCGGAAACTGAAGGAAATTAAATCCCTGCAGAAGTGTGTAATCGCATTCTTTGATTTATTTAAAGAATTAAAAATACAAAAAGTAAAGAAAAGGTTAAACATCATTCCTATGTCAATTATTCCTATGTCAATTAAGTCTTCTTCTTGTCATCTTCCTTCTTCGCTATAACTCTGGCAATGATATGGTTTGTGGGAACTACTTCATAAGAATTTTCTTAGAATTTTTCTAAAAAAATTGGGAGAATTAGTAGAGTAAGAAGAGTAATCGCAGAGATTATTCTCTTAGAGAGTGTTCTATGGAGGCAACCAAGGGCCCTATTTATAGAATTCTATGGATTACTCCTAATTAGGATAAACGCTTTGCAGAGATTTTAAATCAAATATTTAATAATATCCAATATTAATGAATATCTACCCAAATAATATCTCATATTAAATGATTTAAAATATCTCATCCAAATTAAATATTTAATTATTTGAATCCAATTCAAATCAATTAATTAATTCTCCCTCTATTTATTTTTATATGGATTTTATCCAAATAAATAAGACCCACAGTTGCACTCTTCTCACTACAGATATATTTCTATGACCATGGATATAAACCAATAACAGCAAATTAGTCCTTCACAAGTGTTTGTAATACTAGCTAGGTCAAATTACCGTTTTACCCCTAGGTTACTTCTAAATCCTTAAGTACTAGTGCTCCTCTAATGAACAACCTGTTTATGGTCTAACCATTAAACAGAAACCCCTCTCGGCCCAGTGAGAGGGTAGGGCCCTTTGTTCAAGTCTCAGAGACACCACTTAAGGAAACACTTATCTACTTACCCTAAAAATGAGAATGAGTGAATTTCATTTTGTATAATTATGTCCCCAGCTCTCCACTCGATCTTGTCCCTAAGATGGTAGGCATATTGAGTTGGAAAACGGCCACTCGCACCCATACAAATCAAAGGACAATCCCTTGTGGATAGGACTTCATAATATACTCAGGATTAAGACTAAGTTGCCTAGGTCATCCTATTGAAATAGAAACCTAACTAGTCAACGGAGTTACATCTAGTGATTACTATTTCCTGGTTAGGTTTTATGCAAACTCATTGCATAGAATACCCCCACTCGCATGTCACCTACACGAATGCTTTAGATCATTGCGTTTGTATCAAATACAAAGTGTGTTGTATCCATAGTGTCACTAGGATAAGGTACCTAACGTTATCCCTATACTATAGACCCTTTAGACTGTATCTTGAACATTGATCTCCATATTATCCCCTGTTGTTTGATTTCTATTTGAATTAAATTGAGTTTCATAGCTTGTTGCACAAAAACAGATATTATAATTTGAGTACAAGGATGCGTCAAGAATTACTCAAGTATGATCATGATTAAGCAAGTTTTCCTTTAAAAAGCCCAAGTATAAGCTCTTATAGGTTTCCTGGTGAGTACAGGGTCAAATGCAGGGATTTGTAATAACTAGGTGTTGAGATTAGATGCATGACTATGCGGTGAACTGTACATGTAATATGTGCATGTGTTGGTTGTATGTGTCTAAACTATCCATAAAGAATGAATAAAATTTCCTACAACTAATAATGAGGTGGACGCGGCGATGGTTAGTCAAATGTCATTTAGTGTCAGATAGCATGCGTTGAGAATGAATGAAACCATGCGATAAAAGTATGGTTGACGCAGGAGCTAGTTGACTTTAAGCATATCCAAGTATAATTACATACCTACAAACTTAGTTTGTGAATCCATCTCTCGATGTTTCGACGCCACATTAATCTTATCTCTAAGATGCATGGTAAGTTTGCGTTGGCAAAAGATGAACTACATCTGCATCTCATCTAGTCTCGATAAATGCTAAAGATTAACCATCCACTCTCTCAAGCTAGACAGTCATGCTTACTACTTTTGTTTGTCAGACAAAGTTATGCAAGCTAATGATATGCATTAATCAAGATATAACATACTTAATATTGCTTAAGAAAAACTAACTTCTAACATCTAACTCATTTAGCATTCAAACAACATGGTGTAAGGTATTTAATATGGAAATAGATGGAAGATAATCATCAATCAAACTCATATTAAGAAAATAAACCATTCTATCAAATGTCATTAACAAACATAAGTAAGAAGGAGGGAAATGGAGATAAAATAGAAATGGAAGGTGATAAGCACTTGAAAAGTGCTTTCTATTCTCTCAAATTAAGGGAGTTTACATTAGATTTCACTTGTTTGTTAGTGATTTTTAGGTTAAAACGAGGAAATTTAGAAGAAACGACTAAAAGATCAAAACCGAGCAAGAATACGGCGAAAAAGAGCTGAAAAACTCAAAAGGGCGAATTTTGGGATAGCGTCGCGGCGCTAAAACATAAACGCATCGTTCTGGACGTATAGTAGCACCGCGGCACCAAGATGGCGCTGCTTCGACGCAACCTTATTGAACGCATGACAGCGTCGCGGCGCTAAAACCCGAGAGCAACAATTTTGGATGCAGCCCTAGCGCCGCGGCGCCAGCTTTTCTTAAATGAAAATTTGTTATTTTTGGTAAATTTTTGGGCAGCCAAACTCTATAAATTTTGAGGTTTCCAACAGCCCAATGGATCAAAAAGAAAATCAAAGCAAATCAAAAAATTTACAGACCTAAAGAGGCACAAAAAGGAGAGAATTAAGTGAGAGTTCAAAGAGTGAGTTGCAAGGAAGAGGAAAAGAGTTCGAGATAGTTGTGGTGCCCTTTGAATCCGACGTGAGGGCCAAGGAGATCGTCACGGTGCTACCTCAATCAAGAGCCTCTTTTCAGTAGAGTTTCCCTTTCTTTACACTCTTTCTTTGTTTATTTTGCTTAAACATGTTGCTTCAAGCTATGAGTGGCTAAACTCTTTAGTTTTAGGGTTTTGATGATTTGTTTATGAATTTATGTTGATTTTGTAGACTTTCATGGTTTTGTTGAAATTATTATGCTTTTCATGTTATTGTGTTTAACTCTTGTGGATTGGCCATCCTCACATGTTAGGTTAGACGTATGATTGAGAGATTGTATGTTTAACTTGATCTATAACAATGAATTGTTAATAATCTATCACGAGAGTAGTTAGGTTGACAATAAAAGTTGCTAAAGACTATTTTTAATGCCATGTAATTTTGTATTGGTTTTAAGAGATTAATAATCAATCGAGTTGCATGAGAAATAGTTATTTTTGAGAGAAAATAACTTGGAATTAAGTTTCTAGACTTAGGCATATGAATGACAATAAATTCCATGAAATCTATGATATTGCATGATGAAATAAACAAGGATTCATTACCCTAGAACTCTCTTTGACTCTTGTGTTTCTCACTTTAATACTTTCCTTATTTGATTTGTATTTTCCATAACTCATAATTTTCAATTTCAATCCTCGAATAAAAATGATTCAACTCTAGAATAGCTAAGTAACTTAAACCTTCACAATTGGATCTCCAGTGGAACGATATTCGGACTTAACCGTCTTATATTATAACTTGACCCGTACACTTGCGGTTAACACTAAAAGTGCGCATCAGAAGGCGTCAAGCCGCCACCGGCAACATCTTGCTTTGTTGCTTGGTTGCTATCTGATACATAAATTTCATAGGGCGAAGGTTCTCACTCACTGGGAGACGACTCTGAAAGTGCTTAGAATCCTTCTCTCAGAAGAGCTCGAAATGGAGGCTGGTTATGGTGAGAGAGAAATTGTGCAGAGCTTTCGCCTCTTGAACTCGTCTCTCTTTTCTTTCCTCTCCTCCGCTTTGTTGGAGAAGCTTTGGGCTATTTATAGGCGTTGAAAAGTTGATACTCACGATGACCTGACAACTTTGCATTAAATTCCCTACCCTGCTGCGTTGACTTTTTACATTGTCGGCCCATAGGTTCTGCCATGACCTGATAAAGTGTTGTCCTTTTTCATAATGACATGACAGCTTTTTGCCCATGCGTCTGTAACTACTTTTTCTCGACGCATGGTCTCAACGCATAGACTCGACGCATGGGTTTCCACTTGTTCTCGCAGCAGCTTTGTCTCTTAGTGCATGGGTTATTTGTGCTTCTTTTCTTAACCCTGCGTTACGAACAGAAAAGCTCATAGTTTTTCAGGTATTTTCTGTTGTAAATAGTGTCAACGCATGGTGTTACATTTTACATCATTCAACTACCAAAATCATGTGTTTAGCTCTAAAGTTTCTCTAATTAAATCAAATAGTGACTATAATAACTTGTATTTCTACAAGTTATCATCCCCATATATAGTTCAAGACTCATAAAACATCCTAGGATGTTAGTTTATTGGATTTAGGATTATTAAGACAAAACAAACAAAAACAATCAATAACACTTATTGAAGTAACACATTAATAACTCTTTATTAATGATTTAATTACGGTCAAATTATTACATTTACAATCTACGAGTTTTAGGGCATAAAACCAACAAACTCCCACTTGAACTAAAACTCTAGTGAGTTATACATAAAGAGAAGTGAGAATGGTAAGTATGTAAATACAATAAACTAGGGCATCCATGTACCCATTACACAATGTATATATCTCGCAGACCTAGACTTTTTAGATGACCCTTGAACACTTTAGCCGAAAGAGCCTTCGTAAATGGAGCAGCAATGTTATGTTCCGAAGCGATTTTTGTGACGATCACATCTCCTGTTTGCACATTCTCCCGTATCGGTGATACTTCCTCTCAATATGCTTTTCTCGTTTGTGGCTATGAGACTCTTTAGAGTTGGCTACTGCCCGACTGTTGTCACAGTTTAACGTAATGGACAATTTCATGTTTGGAACGATTTCCAAATCATTTAGGAATTTTCTGAGCTAGACGGATTCCATTGCTGCTTCACAAGCAGCTACATACTCAGCCTCCATAATGGAGTCTACAATGCATCTTTGCTTGATGCTGCGCCATACTATAGCTCCTCCGTTTAAGGTGAACACTGATCCTGACGTAGATTTCCTAGAATCCTTGTCAGTTTGAAAATTAGAGTCGATGTATCCCGTAAGGATCAAATCCTTAGCTCTATACATCAGCTTGTAGTCCCTCGTTCTCCTAAGATACTTGAGGATGTTCTTAACCGCAGTCTAGTGGTCTAACCCTGGATTTGACTAGTACCTACTGACTATTCCCACTGCATAACAAATGTCTGCTCTACATACATTAAGCTGCGCACAGCTGAGGCATAGGGAATACGTCTCATAGGCTCAATTTCTTGAGGTGTCTTAGGACACTTTTTCTTAGACAAATGAACCTCGTGCCTAAAAGGTAATAAATCCTTCTTAGAATTTTGCATCGAATACCGAGTCAACATTTTGTCGATATAAGTTGCTTGAGACAAAGGCCAGCATTCTATTCTTGGGATCCCTAATGGTTTAGATCCCAAGTACTTATTGCTCCTCTCCCAAATCTTTCATTTGGAATTGGGCTGCCAACCAAATTTTTAACATCAGTAAAATATACTACATTATTCCCAATGAGTAGGATGTCATCCACATAAAATACTAAGAAAACTACTTTTTTGATGATTTTCTTGTATACACAAGGCTCATCAACATTTTGTTCTAAACCAACAGATTTGATCGTAGTATCAAACCTAATATTCCAAGATCTGGATGCTTGTTTCAACCCATAAATGGATCGATTTAGCTTGCAAACTTTTTGTTCCTGACCTTAGGCTATGAACCCCTTGGGCTGAGACATGAAGATACTCTCTTCAAGATTGCCATTCAGAAAAGCAGTCTTGACATCCATTTGCCAAATTTCATAGTCATAATATGAGGCTATGGATAAGAGACTTCTTATAAACTTAAGCATAGCAATTGGGGAAAAGTTTCCTCATAGTCAACCCCTTCCCTTTGGGTGTAACCCTTTGCTACAAGTCTAGCTTTGAAAGTTTGTACCTTCCCAGCTACATCTCTCTTTTGTTTATAGATCCATTTACACCCTATGGATTTAACCCCTTTAGGTGGGTCTACAAGTTCCCATACTGAATTGAAGTACATAGACTCCATTTCAAGATCCATGACTTTGATCCATTGGTCCTTGTCTACATCATTCATTGCTTGTTTATAGGACAATGGATCCTCAACACCATCGTCTAGCACAACGACCTAAGTTTTAATTAAACCCAAGTAACAGTTAGGTTGTGATACAACCCTCCCACTGCGTCGAGGCATTCCCAACGATTGAGAAGGACGAGACTGACTAGAAGTACTGACTTCTTCATTAACTCTTGATGAAGGACCAGTTTCATTAACAACTCTTGTTGACTCTTCAGTAGCTTCACTTAATACCATTTTGCTTTGTGGTTTTATGATCTCTCATGTGGTCTTCTTCCAAGAATGTAGCATTTGTCGATACAAACACTTTGTTTTCTTGTAGGTCGAAGAAGAGACCACCTCTCGTTTCCTTAGGGTAACCAACAAATTGGCATAATCTTGAACGAGGTTCCAATTTCTTAGGATTTGTCACTAGCACATGTGCAGGACAACCCCAGATTCTAAAGTAGCACAAACTAGGTTTACATCCCCTCCACAACTTGAAAGGCTTTTTAGAAACACTTTTCGAGGGAACATTGTTCAAGATATGAACTGTAGTCTCTACTGCATACCCCCAAAACGAGCTAGGCAATTGAGCATAGCTCATCATAGAATGAATCATGTCTAACAAGGTTCTATTTCTCCTTTCTGATACATCGTTCTACTGAGGTGTACCAGGTGCTGAGAGTTGGGATTAGATTTCATGTTCTATCAAATAGTCCTAGAATCTTAAATCCAAATACGCTCCACCTTGATCACATCGAAGTGTTTTAATTATTTTACCTAATAGGTTTTCAACTTTTGCTTTATACTCCTTGAAATTCTCAAGTGCTTCGGACGTATGTTCCATTAAGTATAAGTAACCATAACTCGAATAATCATCTATAAAAGAGATGATGTATTTGTACCCTCCTCGAGCTTTTACATTCATTGGACCACAAAGATCCGAATGTATGAGTTCTAAAGGTTCTTTGGCTCTACGACCTTTTCCACTAAAATGTCTTTTAGTCATTGTACCTTCAAGACAAGATTCACATAAAGGTAATGAATTATCTTCTAACTCATTTAGAAGCTCATTCTTTACCAATCTCCCGATCCTATTGAGATTTATGTGACCTAATCTCAAATGCCAAAGATAAGTACTATTGTTACTAGGAGAAATTCTTTGCCTTTTAGTCTGAGTATTAGCAGTTTTAAACATCTCATGATTAAAAAGTGTTTTTGCTTCAGTTGGTCTTAACACATATAAGTTGTTTTATAATTTAGCAGAACAAATACGTACACCATTTTTCAAAATAAACGTTTCATTAACAGAAAAAATAACTAAGTACAATTGTTCAATTAAACAGGAAATAGGTACTAAGTTCCTTTTTATTTCAGGAACTATATATAGATTTTCTAAAAATAAAAATCTATTTCAAAAAATCAACTTTGCAGCTCCTACTGCACGAGCTGAAATGGCGTCTCCCATTCCAACCTTAAGCATCATTTCACTCTCCTCGAGTTGTTGGAAGGAACTAATTCCCTTCTTTTTCCTTCTTCTTCTCAGCAAGGTACTTAGGATAATTGCGTTTCCAATGACCATCCACATTGCAGTGGAAGCACTTGCCCTTGTCAGCCACCTTGGCCTTACCTTTGTTTTTCCAATCAGCGGGAGCCTTCCCTTTCCTCCTTTCTTTTTCTGGATCTTCTTAGAACCAGAAGATGAGGGAACAGACTTAGTTCCAGAGGATAAACCCTTGTGGAACTTCTTGAAATGGGCAACATTTGCCTTTCCATCGACCGATCCTTTATTTTTCATAAGAGTCTGATAAGTCTGTAACTCATTCAGAAGGGTTGTCATGGTGTACACAATTTTATTCATAATTTCATTGCTGCGGAATTGAAGAAAGCTCTTCGGAAGAGATTCTAGAATAAAAGACATATGACTCTTCTCGTCAATGACTGCGTCATTCATTTTAGCAATGTTGAATTGGATCATCAGGTCGAGAACATGTTCTCTCACTGATTGGTCTTCCTTCATACGTGCATTATAAACTTACTTGAGGGCCTTGTGCCGAATTTGGGAGGACGGTTGTCCAAACATTTCCTGGAGCGACTCCACGACCTTTCATGCATTCATCATGGCCTCATGTTTCTTGTTGAGTACGTCAGACAAACTCGCCAAGATATAGACTTGGGCCTTGTCATTGGCCTTTGTCCAATGATCACATGCATCCCTAACAGATTGGGATGCATTACGAGTAGGGATAGGAGGACACTCCTCCATTAAGACAAACCGTAGATCATCTATAACCAGAATTGTATTCAAGTTAGATTTCCACGTTGCGTAGATTTCACCGTTTCGTTTTTCATTTTTTAAGTAGTGCGATGATTGAGGAAGACATGCTAATATTATAAACAATTAACTGTTTTAGTTATCTTTACGTTAACATTACACAAGCAAACAAAATTGCAAGTAATCCAATCAATTTAGCAAAAACAAGCAATCAAAGAAACCCTAATAAACTATTGATTTAGTTTTTGCAACGATGCTTTAGAGGTTTAGAGCAACAGCCACCAAAGGGTGATTAGCCACTTCTCCTTTGAAATAAGACAATTCTCAGCTAATTCTAATGCCAGAATAACTCATACTCCTATAGACATTAGCCACCGTTGTTTGGTCAAGGATTCGTTAACTCTTAACTCATCCTTGTAAGTGTAACTCTCCCACTTTCAGATCCCAAAGGTACGCACCAACAAGCTACCGTTAGGAAAGACAATTGTTGGTAATTAACCAAAGTGAACCTATCCTTTTCAGGAGTTTGCGGTGTTTCAAAACCTATGATCAGGCCCTCGAAGGGATGGTTGCTCTAGGATGACACGCAGGCGGATCATAAGAATCTTATGGTGTGACTTAGGGTTGGAGACCGAGGGATACGTTGGTACGCATAATGCTCCCACTTACTATAAACATTTTCCCATTCACCTTGTTATTGAACCATACAAACACTTTCCGAAGGGAGGCCGCTCCCAGGGCGACACAAAGCCGAGTATGGATCTCACAGTGTGAATAATCAGGGACGTAGGAACAAAACTTGATATAAACATTTTGTTTTGTAATTTTCCTCCCACTAAAATGTCCTACCTTATCTTAGGGTTATTTAACTTAGATAAATTTGGCTAAGTTTATCTATCTAAATCTATGCCTATTATAACTCTTATAAAAGGTCTTTACACTAATGTTCTAGGTGAATTAAATCATTAATTCACCTAGTGACAATGCATGCTAATAGGCCTTAGGTTAATTCAACTCAGGTTCCAGTTCAGTTCCCAATTAGGAGGTGTTCTGTAAACCGTCAACTTAAATATCCCCAATCTTGACAGAACTGAAGTGGTAGAGTTCCCTTATAACCTAAAGTCCTATTTGTCCTACTTAGTCATATTTTAAAACTATTTTAAAACAAAGTTAGACAAAATTCTAATCTTATTAGAGTTAATGTGATCTTAGGTCTAAATTAATTTTAAATAATTTAAAACCAATTTCCTAAGATCTTATGTTTGCATGCAATTCTTAATTATAGGTTGACGGTTACTAATCATAAATTTTATAACTATTATGAATTTTAATGATTAGAACTATAACATACTTTTTATGGTTTAATTAATTAACAATCAAATTCTAATTAATTAACCAACCATATTACATGCATTTCATGACATAATATAACAATTGTATTAATCTATGGATGTATCATGCTCAATGCAAATTGATTTTCATTTAAAATATAACACTTATATTAAATAAATCATGAAAATCAATCATACATTAACAAAACATTAATAAATATATTTATTTATATTTATTTAATTAATGTCATACATCATACTTTTCCAATTTCATATATTTAATATATCAACATACATTAAATAACTCATGAAATTATTATCATGTATTAAAACCATATAATATAACATTTATACTAAGATGCATGAACATGCTTAACCTATGGTGGAATTTTAATCTAAATGGCATACTTTATGCAACATTCAATTTAATTTATAACATACATCACAAGCATAATTAAATTAAATAAAGCAAATTTAACCGATATATTTGGCATATCCTAGAAATTAAAGAAAAAAAACAAAATTACAAAATTGACTTTCTAAGACATATCTTGGTCTTCAATCTCTTCTTTGGCCATCAAAATTTAGGGTTTGAAACACCTGAATTTGATCCTTTGATATTTCAGCCGCATATGCTTTAAAGAAATCCGCTAGATGCTTTGATGACGCACAACAAAATTTCCAGATTTTCTAGATTTCAATATTTCGGGAAAACCAACATTTTCTCAAGAATTTACAACACTTTTACATAAAAAAGATGACAAGAAAACCCTAACCCTAATCCTGTTAGGATAAACCATTTGCAGAGATTTTAAATCAAATATTTAATAATATTTAATAATATCCAATATTAATAAATATTTACCCAAATAATATCTCATATTAAATGGTTTAAAATATTTAAATCTTATTTAAATATTTATTTTTTACAGAATCTTTGATTTGGATCTCATCCAAATTAAATATTTAATTATTTGAATTCAATTCAACTCAATTAATTCTCCCTCTATCTACTTTTTGTAGAATCTTTAATTTTGATCTCATTCAAATTAAATAATTAATTATTTGAATCCAATTCAAATCAATTAATTAATTCTCCCTCTATTTATTTTTATATGGATTTTATCCAAATAAATAATTAATTATTTTAATCATATTCAAATAAATTAATTCTCCATATTATAAAGTTATAATTTGAATCACATTCAAATAAAATTTATAATAAATCATTCAATTAATTATATCCAATACAATTAATATTTTCCTTCATAAATTTGAATATTTCAAAATTTTCTTTCAACATAGTTGATCCTTGTTGGTCCGTAGTGAGCTAGCAAGGGGACCTGATGGACCTACAGACCAGAAGCTCAAACGATATGAGATCAATCGGTTAAACTCATTAACAACATTAATCAATATTCGTTAACTGTGGGTACACTCCACTAAAGACCCACAGTTGCAATTTTCTCATTGCAGATATATTTCTTTGTCCATGTATATAGACCAATAATAGCAAATTAGTCATTCACAAGTGTTCGTAATACCAGTTGGGTTAAGTTACCATTTTACCCCTGGGTTGCTTCTAAATCCTTAAGTACTAGTGCTTCTCTAATGAACAACCTGTTTACGGTCCAACCATTAAACAGAAACCCCTCTAGGGCCAATGAGAGGGTAGGGCCCTTTGTTCAAGTCTTGGAGACACCACTTAAGGGAACACTTATCTACTTACCCTAAACATGAGAATGGGTGAATTTCATCTTGTATAATTATGTCCCCAGCTCCCCACTCGGTTTTGTCCCAATATGGTAGGCATATTGAGTTGGCAAACAGCCACCCTCATCCATATAAATCAAAGGTCAATCCCTCATGGATAGGAGTTCATAATATACTCAGGATTAAGACTAAGTTGCCTAGGTCATCCTATTGAAAAAGAAACCTAACTAGTCAACGGAGTTACATCTAGTGATTACTATTTCGTGGTCCAATCTTATGCAAACTCATTGCATAGGATACCCCAACTCGCATGTCACCTATATGAACGCGTTAGATCATTGTGTTTGTACCAAATACAAAGTGGGTAGTATCCATAGTGTCACCAGGAAAAGGTACCCAACCTTATCCCTATACTGTAGACCCTTTAGACTTTATCTTGAACATTGATCTCCATATGTCCCCACATACAGTTCAAGACTCATAAAACAACCTAGGATGTTAGTTTATTGGATTTAGGGTTATTAAGACAAAACAAACAAAAACAATCAATAACGCTTATTGAAGTAACACATCAATAACTCTTTATTAATGATTTAATTACTGTCAAATTATTACATTTACAATCTACGAGTTTTAGTGCATAAAACCCAACAGAAACAAGTTGTCCAAGCGGATTAAAGGGTCGATTTTGGTTGGACCGATTGTTTGAAATTTTGGAAGAAGATTGTGACTTAGTTGCATTTTGAGTAAGATTATTTAGTTTAATTGTTGAGTAAATTGTATTTGGAATCATGGCTACAGACTTAATTTAAGTGTGGATTTATGTTCTAGGGTTTAATTCAAGGATTTTGTGAGAATTGGCTGCTTGGTCAGTTATTTGCACGTAGTCTCAAGGTAAGTAATCTTACTACTGAAACCGCCTATGTGCCTGACAATTT
This sequence comes from Citrullus mucosospermus, assembly GCA_030954485.1. Classification (NCBI taxonomy): domain Eukaryota; kingdom Viridiplantae; phylum Streptophyta; class Magnoliopsida; order Cucurbitales; family Cucurbitaceae; genus Citrullus; species Citrullus mucosospermus. The sequence continues at coordinate 16,557,976 of CM062059.1, read as the reverse complement.
AGATATTAAAATACTGTTGGCTTTTTTGGACCATCTATGAGTTATTTTGTTTGCATGTAATTCTTATGACTCCGAGGATATATAAGCATGATGATGTTTGTATGAGAGACATTATGAATCTATATTGTGGGATTTTTATGTATTTTACTAGTTATGCATATTAGTGATAATTACTATCCTACGTTGGTTGTGAGTCCATTAGAGGTTTTGTGTTCCTTTGGGATCATTAGAGATTTTGTGTTCCTTCAGGATCATCAGAGGTTTCGTGTTCCTTCGAGATACACCAGAGGTAAGTGTCTTTTATGGGATTCACTATAGGTTCGGGATTCACTATAGGTTCGTGGACACAATTTGGACACAATTTGCCAACAATAGGATGGTTCTAATTAATCACTCAGATAAAGTGAAGTGTGAAAAGTTTAAATATGCATATCCCACTAGCATGAGCATAAATGTGAGCATAAATGCATAGCCTAACCTCGGTAGTAGGGTTACTTACGGAGTATTTTATATACTCACCTTTCTTTTCATGATTTTTTTCAGGTAAGGTAAAGGATACCTCAGCGAATGATGAAAGAAAACCTCAACATTGCCATTGAGACTAGACTAATGCTTCCATACGAGTTTTCATGTTTTCCTTTCGTTTTAATACTTGGGATTTGTAATTGAAACTGAAACTATGTTTTCTCTATATATATTTTTTTATGCCAAATTTCCTATTTTAATACATTAATGTTTTAGGGTACCCCAATTGAAGGTTTTTGGTTTAAACAATTGCAAATTTATTTACCTTAATGATGTTTCTTCAATTTTTAGTAAAATTATATAAAAAAAAAAAAGAGTCGTTTGAGTGCATACATATAGTGATGACCTAGTTCAAGTCCTATGAAGTTGGGTCATTATACTTGGTATCAGAGATAAGAGTTTTTGGTTCTGTAGATGGACTTACCATGTAAGTCTCTATTGTCACTATGCCCATTAAGGGGTTCTTCGTCATTGCCAGGTACGCTTTGCAAGTAAGCTTTTTTTCTTTTTTTTTTTTTTTTTTTTTTTTTTTTTTAATGAAAGGTTGTGCATTAAAATATTTATTTAGCTTAAATGCACCAGTTATGTTCTAATGGTAGGTCAGTGACTCGGTAGAAGTTATTATAAGCTGACTATTCAGTTATGACATTACAAAAAAGGAAAAAAATTTTATGAGGTCACTTGGCTCTAGTTTATCTCATGAGCTTTTTGAAAGGAATATAAAAACTTGAGTTCAAAGATCTTAAAGGTTGAAACTATGTAGAGTTATGCTAGTTTAGGAATAAAGTTATATATATGTTTAAACCAAGGAATAAAATAGTCTAGACAAGAATTCATCAAGGGCTAGTGTTATGTTTTGTAATGAGTAATGAGCTTGGTGGTAGTATAAGAAATTCTTTCCTAAAGCACATACTTAAGGACAAGATTAAAGTTGTTTTGGAGATAGAAAGGAGAAGGGAAAGAGATTAAAGTTTTATTAAAGGTTGCTAGACATTAAGCCAAATGTCTCAAGAAGAATTTTGAAAGGGTTATTAGGACATGATCACATTTTGTGGTACTGAAGATTGGTAGTTTGAATAAGGTGTGTTTTGGTTGTTCGGGTAACGTGCTTTAAAAGGGGAAAAAAGGGTATGTATAAAGGGACAAGGCATCCTGAGGAATTTCTAGTTATTGGAGTTAGTGCCTCTTATATGAAAACTCTAAAGGGCTTAATATTGAGATTACTATTGTGGAGTTTAAGGTTGATGGACTTCATGAGGTACTTAGTTATCAATACCCTGGTCGAGATTAAAAGAATTTAATTTAGCTAGTAGGACCATTAGAGAAACTTTTGGAGTTAAAAAACAATCACAATTGGTGAAGGAGAATTCTACAACATGAAAATTTTTAGATGAGAAGGTAAGACTTATGGAGGAGGTAAGTAGAGCTACACTGTTTGTGAGACGCAAAGACTCGCTGCTGTGTCTCTGTCTGTCTATTTTTTTTATTAATTATTAAGCTTCCTATGCGTTTAACATGTTATGCGTTGAACATGCTTAATGTTATGCGTTTATGATCTGTCAAGTTTTCCTATCCTTTACCCAAGTATAAGCAAAGAAGTAGGTTTTTCAGTGAGTTTGAGGTCGAACATAGGGACTATGTTGATTTTGTAATTAGTTGGGTTATTTGAGTTGGAGTGGTAACAAAAAATATTTAAGATGGATGATGCGTCTAACTAAAGAAAGCAATGACATGTACACTAAACTAAAATGTGGTAGATAGTAAGGTATGCGACACAGCAAAGTCAGCTAAGTGGATTAAATGAATGGATAAAAATAGGGTTCGGGTTGGTTAACATCTAAAATCAGAAACGCATGGTGATAGTTTATTCATACTTGTGACTCTTCTCCCGGTTGTCAGCCGCTATGCGTTATATGTCTATAATGCATAGGAGAGTGTTAAGTACCAAGGTTATTCCTATAGACAGGTAACACTTCTTGGCCTTGTCAATTGAGTTCCACAATTACTTACGCTCTCGAGCAATTTGATTATTACTACTTATATCGATTAGCTAGATGGACATAAGCATCGGATTAAGATTGCAATTGATAAGATGCAATAGTTACACTATGGTTCTTATTTAGATGCTAACACAACCCGTGACCCTTGAAAGATTAGTTACTCATGGATTCAAAGTAATAAGCGGCAAGTGTAGAGAAATGGATAGACATGGAAGAATTGTAGATTAATGAATGAAATACAATTTTAAATAGCTCAATGTCTTGACACAAATCTAAAATCAAGCTAGAAAAAGAGATAGAAAGCAGGAAAGGCATCAATGTCTTGAGTCGCCGGAATGGAAGCGTGAGGTTCTGCTGTGAAGTGGTCAGGCGGAGGGAAGACTCTTCTCTCTCGAGCTATTCGTCTCCAGTTGTTGTCTGGAGAGAACTCTGCTGTCACTTAGAAATTCTTCTGAGAATCAACAACCCTTTTTCATCTTGCAGGTCTGTCTTTTTATAGACGCTGCATTCGTAATCAGTGGCAAATCTGCTTGATTGGAGGAAATTGATGTCGTGCGTCTATCTCACCTAATTGCGTAATTATCGGTTCACTTTAGATCCACCACTTTAGCCACAGATCATGCATGTCAATCTTTCGACAATGTCTCAAGATTCTGATCTGATTTTCCGCTGCCTTGCATTTCTTGTCATTATGCGCCCATGGAAAATTTGGGTTCATGCGTTCACTTTTGTCGACGCATCCATATGTAACGCATCATCCTGCATTGAGCGGATGTCAACGCGTCCACAGGTTGCCAGCGGATAGTCCTGCGTTACGAAGTTGCCAACGCATCTACATGTTGCTCGCGTTCCTGCGTTAAAACATGCATTTTAGGCTCAAAAAGTTATAAAATAATTATCTTCATCAATTTACAAGAGTAGAATGCAAAGAAAGATTTATCAATAGAATTTAACATAAACTACCGCATGATTTTCTATTTAATCTCCATTTTCCTAAGAGAAAGGTTGTCATTACTTGTATTTCTACAAGTTATCATACACCTTGTGTAGTGAGTTTATGTCACACTTGGTAAGGGACGAAGAGCACCTTAAGTGTTGGTCTTAAAGAAACGTGTTTAAGGAAGGTGACTACTTTGAAAAGAAAAGAAATTAATGTGTTCAAAACTCCAAGTACTTGAATATGGTTTGGATTGAAGACATGATATGAGTGGTTACTAGGTGTTAGTTTTGGTGTAAAAGAAGAATCTCTCACTACCATTTGGAACTTTGGACCTCATTATATGGTGGTAGAAGAATCGTGTAAAACGTTGGTTATGAAGCTCAGTTTCAACATCAAAATCTTTTTCCAAAATAAAAGGATAAGAGAGATAATTTAAACTGGAGTTGTTAGTAGCAATGGTTGTATTGAAACTATTGACATAGAATGTTGAGGCTTTAATGGTAAAAAAGTATACCATTGAAAGTATTAATGAAAATTACGGGGTTGTGACTTTAGGTGCACGTTATAACTAGAAACTAGTGATCAATGAATTTGGTTTAAATGCGAAAGCAATCTAACTCCAAGTAGAGATCCAATTGTATGAGAGTTAAGGTTGAGTAATTAATCTAGATCTTTCGGATGACCACTAGACCATCAAAAGATGAACTTGAGAATATAACACTTCCGTTCTTAAGGCTGCCTACAAAGTAGTTATAGTAGAGTTGAATAGCAAGTCGCAGGTACATGAGCCATTTATGTAAGTTTTCCAAATGCCTTAATATTTTGTCTTGGGCACATTGGTTTTGTATGTGTAAAAGAAAGTTGAAATCCATGTGCCTATGTATCAACTATTAAGATTTGATTATGGTAGCATAACCAGGTCACAAGGGAATATTAAGGCCATTAGGTGTTGAATCCAGATTTCGAATCTTGGACTTGGAGTGCCACATATAGTATGTTTGTTCTAGCATGGATGACCTGTTGATCAACTCTATGGAGATGGATATTCTTGAGATAGATTTACGAATTAGGAAGGTTTTTATCTTAAAAACTAGTGCCAAGATTTGGATACGATTATTTTGAGATTATGCATATGTGTTTTAGTTTGATTGATGTTCTATAGTGTCCAAGGACTTCAAAAACCTTATTATGAAAGAGATTTCTAGACTCGTTCATAGCATGGTCTAAATAGTGATACGTGACTATTTTAAGACTATGGAGTAACATGAGGTTTGACAAGTAAGTCTTATATGATAGGATTTGAATCCCTTTTGGTGAAAGTGTTTAATCCATTTGCCTCAATGTTGTTTTACGAATTCGTACAAAACAAGGATGAATAAATATGCTTTGAAACAAACCAAAAGATTTAAAGGGAGAAAATTTAAATACCTTTGTAGATCTTATCTTCAAGGCAGCAATCTCTCGTTCTCGAAGAACACCACTGAATGATCTTTTCTGGTATACTCTTGGAACAAGGAGGTTTGTGGGAACGTTTGTGAAAAAGAAGAGGAAAGAGTAGAGAATTCTCTTGAGAGTAAAAAGTGAGGATGAGTGATCTTTTTGTGAATTTCACATAAAAACCAATTGAGATCTTATCTTTATTTAATGTGAGGGAAGTTACTTCCCTCCCCACTCACCACTCCCCTGCATTGCAGGGGAGTTATTGATGGATAAATGAGCATGCAGTAGAAGTTAATTTGATCAATTTTCACTCTAAGATGCTCAATTTAGAGGATTAAACATGCAATTAAGAAGAAAAACCAAAGTTTCAAGAACACTTACCCTTGAAGCACCAAATTCTCCTTCAATTCTTGATGAATTTCAGCACCACTTGGTTGTAGACCACCACAAGAGTCTTCTCTACTATTCTCTAGGCTTAGATTGGATGGTGGGGTCCAAATTTGTGGTGAATTTGAGAAATAATGAATGTTGGAAATAAGATGAACAATGGATGTAATTTTGCAAAATTAACCCTTAATTTCACAAAATTCTTAACCATTTTTATGTCAAAATCATCTCTATTTATTAAAGAATAACATGCAATCCAAATTGCATCAAAATTTGATAACACAAAATGGTTAATTTGTTGGTTAATTGTGAAGAAGACAACCAAGCTCCTAGCTTAGTTAGTGGGAAAATCCAATCTTCAAAAATCAATTTTAAAATCAATTTTCAATGAATTTCCAAAATTGAATTAAAATTGATTTTTAATTTAAAAAAGATAATCAAATAATTTAAAAAATAATTCAATATTTAATTAATTAAATATTATTTTAATATTAAATAATAAAATAATATTATTTTTCCCACTTGTCCCGATTTTTCTAAATAAAACCGATATGAATCCCTATTCATATGATTAATATTTAAATTATATTTAAATATTATAATTAACTCTATTTGTACGTTTAATTCGTAATTAAACGTTGATATATCGTATATATCTGACTTTCATTCCTTAAGTCAAGATTTGAACGGTTCAAAAATTTATTCACCACATTATCTAAGATTTTAGTCCATTTATGAGCTAGTAGAGGTACCTAATGGACCTACAGATCATTAGCTCCAACGATCTGAGATTAACCGGCCAAACTCTTTAACCTAGTTAACCAACATTCGTTAACTAACGAGACACTCCACTAAAGCCTGTAGCTGCACTCTCCTCACTGTAGATATATTTGTGTCCATTTGATATAACCGTCATTGATAAGTCAATCCTTCACAGGTTGTTCATAACTTCAGCTAGGTCAAATACTGATTTACCTCTGAGTTACATCTTTTCTCCTTAAGTACCATTGTCCCTCTAATGAACAATTGATTTAGGATTTAATCACTAAATCCATTCCCTCTCGGGCCAGTGAGAGGATGGGGCCCCTTGTTCAAGTCTTGGGAACAACACTTTAGAGAACAACCTCTCTTCTATCCCTAAGCTGGGTAGGAGTGAATTCCGTCTTGCAAATTCTATGTTCCCAACTATCTACGCGGTCTTATCCCTGAAATGGGAGGAATGTTGAGCAGTGCTATTGAGCTTACTCTTACCTATGTAGATCAAGGGATAATTCTGATTAAATAAAAGTTCATAGATAGCTCAAGATTCGGATCAAGTTATCTAGGTCATCAATAAGTGAAATTAATCAGTGTTAATCGTAAAGAGTGTTAATACGTAACAGTAATTATTTCGGGGTCAGTCTTACACAATCTCATTATGTAGAATACCCTCGCTCACATGTCTCTACATGAGCAAATCAGAATCACTTCATTTATGACACTTTACAACATTTGTAACAATCATGAAGCTGGCCGTATTCAATAGTGTCTCCAGTAAGAGGTACCCAACCTGATCCATATACTATATACTATTGAGAGGCTACTTACTCGAACTTGATCCTGTTTATGTCTCCACATAAAGTCCAAGTACACATGATAGTAGCCAAGGATTCGTAGTTTAATTGGATTTAGAGTTGATAAATAATTAATTCACTTGAATAACTTCATATGTACTAAAAATCACCTATTTACAAAAACTACGAGTTTTAGGACATACAACCCAACATTTATTTTGTTATTTAATAAAATATTTAATTAATATAAATTAGTAAATCAAATTTAATTAATTTATATATAATAATTAAATATTAATTAAATAACCATTTAATTAATGAAATCTTATTTAATTAATTAAAGGAAATCAAATATCATATATTTGATTCAATGTGTCATAATACACACATACTCTCATGACCTATGGTTTCAATATGAATCCAATTCATACTAATTTAATATTTAAATCCTATTAAAATATTAATATTCTCATATTATAAAGTTTATTTTCTCACATTATAAAGTTTATGGTGTATCTCATACATAATGCTAATTGTATAATATACAATTAATTCCCTTGATTAATTTGAACACTTAAATTCTTTTATCACTTTATTTTCTTGTTTTAACCTGTTGTGAACTACCAGAGCGACCTAATGGACCAACAGTTATAAGCTCCAATGATTCGAGATTAATAAATTAAACTCATTAATTTTATTAATCAACATTCATTAACCATGTGGCATACCACTAAAGACCCATAATTGCACTCTTATGAACTGTGATATATTTATGTGTCCATTGAATAACCATATTTTGTAAGTCAATCATTCGCAGATTGTTCATAATTATAGTTGGGTCAAATTATTGTTTTACCCCTGGAATTACCTCTTGCATCTTAAGTACCACTGATCCTCTAATGAACAATATTGTTTATGGTCCAACTATAAACAAAGTCTCTCTTAATCATTGAGAGAGTGAGGTCTCATTGTTCAAGTCCTGCAATCAGCACTTAAGAGAACAGCCTATCTACTTTCCCTAGAGTTAGGAAGGAGTGAATTTTATCTTGTGAAGTTATGTTCCCAGTTCCTCACTTGGCATCATTCCCAAAATGGTAGGCATATTGAGTCGGCAGCTAAGGCCACTCTCACCTATACAAATCAAAGAACGATCCTTATGAACAGGAGTTCATAACTCACTCAGGATTAAGATCAAGTTACATGGTTCTCATTTGAAATATAAAACTCTTCAATTGACGGAGTAACAAAGAGAGATTTAATTTCGTGGTCTAGCCTTATACAGACTCACTGCATATGATACCTTCACTCACATGTCATTACACGAACGATTTGGATCAAATCGTTTGTAACACTTACAAAGCGAGCCGTATCCATAATGTTACCATGATAAGGCACCCAACCTCACCGTTATACTATAGAGCTTTTAGGTTATTTCTTGAATACGATCCAATTGTATGTCAACCACAAATTGTTTAAGATACATTAAATAACATAGGATTTTAGTTTATTAGATTTTGAGTTATGTAAACGAATAACATTTATTATAAAAATAAATAATACTTTATTTATTAACTTATTTATAAATTTATAGACTATAAGATTTAGGACAAAAATACCAACATTATAGCCCTGGGTAGTATAAAGCTTCACGTTGGGCATCTAATGAATATGAGATTTAGTTGGACAATGTTGTTTTCTCACACATGTAGCTACCAGGATGGGCATCTTAGTTAATGCTTCTAAAGTAGAAGTGAATTCTAGTGGACCATATTTTCCTTGCCACGCATTTTAGGGCTATGTTGTATCGAGTATGTCCAATTGTTTTGCTGCATGTATGGAGATTCCTCTTTGCCAACTCGATCAGTTCAGATACATGTTTCTAAAGAGTACGATTTCTTGAGCTCACTAAGGTTCTGAAAGTGAGTAAGTTAAAGCATTGTTGCTTTTCAACATTTTAAGTGTCACACCCCCTCCCAAGTTACCCTTTTAACCTAGGAAAATGTGTGAGAATAGTAGACATCGATCCTTTACGATATCTACTGTCAACCTGTACTACCCTTAATTCATAACCAAAGAACCTGATAAACAGTTTATATTACTCATCCAACAACATGCTCAAATCTCAGAGATATGCTAACATAATTAACAAACTTCCATTCAACATCTTAAACATAATATTCACATGTTTACAGACTTCCACTCCTCAAAACCTTTTATGTACAATGTTGAGTCTTAATTGCAAATATTTATAATAATTACAATCTAAGTAGCTGGATCAGATGAGGTTGGTGTAGGCTAAGCACCCCGGTTTCGCTTGCTACTTGGAAAAACTGAAAACCAAGAAAAACTATGAGCTAGGTTGCCCAGTGAGTGACAAGCTTAGAAAACTGTACTTAGCTTAAAGCATTCAATAGAAAACTTGCTCAATAGATGAATAACAAAACAATAGGTAGCTTATCATAGAAAACTCATAAATATTTGCTTAAGCTTTTAAGATAACCTTAGTTGAGGTGGAGCGGAGCTCAACACTACTAAATGTCGAAAACAATCTTAGTTGGGGTGGGGCAATCTCGATACACCCAACGTCGAATAACCTTAGCTGTGTGGAGTAATCTCAACACAACAACATCATATCTCCCTCTATGTGCACATAGGAATCATTAATTTGGGTTAGCCTGTACCTTTTTGTGTCTTTCAGTACTGGAGTCCCATAATATAATATTTAGGCTGCCCATATGCCTTCTCCATGTCCTTCGACATTGGGGACCATTTGCTTTCCTTTTGAAAATAAATCATGCTTTTGATAATAAATCATTGATAAACAAGAGTTTACAAATCCTCAGAGTTTCAAACTATTTATCAAACACAATTGCTTTGCATAATACTTAGCATAATAAAACACCATGCTCCATCATTTAACTCATGCAAAAGCATATTCAAACTCATGCTAGGAAACCCATGCTTGTTTAATGATCTTGAAAGAAAATCAACTTCAAATCATGCTTTAAGAATGACTTGCATAACACGTCAGGATCAGTGTTTACCTCGAGCATGCTTGAAATAGTGACAAGTTTTTATTTAAAGTGATTCAAATTCATAAACAATTCATCAAAACCTTAAAACTAAAGAGTTTAGCCACTCATAACTTGAAGCAACCTGTTTAAGCAAAATAAACAAAGAAAAAGTGTAAAGAAAGGGAAACTCTACTGAAAAGAGGCTCTTGATTGAGGTAGCACCGTCACGATCTCCTTGGCTCTCACGTTGGAATTCGAAGGGCACCACGACTATCTCGAACTCTTTTCCTTTTCCTTGCAACTAACTCACTCCTTGAACTCTTTTATGAACTCTCACTCAATTCTCTCCTTCTTGTGCCTCTTTTAGTCTGTAGATTGATGGTGGCAACTCCCGCATAGACAGAGACAAAATAAGTTCAAAAGGCAGGGCGTGCACGTTTTCAGCTATGCACGCCAACTGGGCGTCGATCTCCAGCCTGGTTGACTGCCTACGTCATGCGCCTCATTTTCTCACTAGCGAGACTTGTCTTGCTCAATTGCCTACACGCTTGTAGTGTCATCTTTGCTTAGTAGCAAGATTTGTCTCACTCAACTGCCTGCACATTCGTAGTGTCAGTGGCATGTCAGCCCACCTACTGGGCATGAAAAAACACTGAAAATAACCTCAATTAAAACTTTACCTTCGGCCACTGCCCAGGCTTGCCTGAAAGCAAACCGTCGTCCTCCTTAGCTCAATCTCACCCGACAGCCTCAAAGACACTATCTTCACTTCTAGCTGCCAAAAATAATATTTCAAGCCCAAATCAAACTTTACTTTATCTACAAACTTGTAGATAATTGACTTAACTAACTTACCTCCAAATTTCAGCTTTAAACTTCTTTTCTTTCGTCAGATATCAAGAATTCCTTCCACATTGCTTCAGATTACTCGACAGAATGAACCACCTTGAATCTTTGATAGAATTCGAGTTCTTCCTCAAGCAATTCTCTTCTGGCAGCCCTCTCTTTGAAACTAGACTCAATTTAGAGCAATTTAGCCGAAGAATATCTCAAATGGTCTGAGTAATTTGCGCAAACTAGTTTTCTTCATCGGACCCTCTATTTATAGCCCTTATAGAAAACTCATGCATATCCTCAGCTTGTTACCTCCTAGTTGCCCACGCCCAATTAACCTCATTTTGACATCTAATCATACTTAATTAATATATAGTTCTCAAATTTATCCAAATACAAGGGTTGATGGATGCATCACCTCATGACATGCTCTTTACGCATGGTGGGCACCCTTTGAGGTTCTTCTTCTTCCCTACTCGGCTACTCTTTGCATGCAGCCCTCTTGGCTGATGGTCGCTTGATATGGACGCCCCAATTCCCCCTTGTTAGTTGCTTAAGACGCCTCAACCCCTCATTGCATCACCAAGACGCATCCTTCTTCTCATTCCTTTTAGCACGCATCACCCCACACATAGCCACCTAGAGATGCATCCCTAGGCCTACTCCCCCAACACTTTATGCCTGCATCAAAAACTCTTAAGGCCTTGGCTACTCAATGGTTCTCCATGCCCAACGCCAAAACTTAGCCAAAAATTTTCCTCACTTCTCCTCTCTTCAAGGCCGACCATACACAATGGTTCTCCATCCGACTACACCATGTCAAAGTAGCTCTCAGCTACTCTTATTCATGGCACCCGTCTTCCTTCCCTCTCAAGCTACACGCCTAGCCACGTGCTTAAAACCATTCCCACGACTAAGTCCACAAGCATTCCTTCCTTGGCTTCTCTTTTCCACGTCTCTTCCAATCTAAATAAAGAAAAAAAATTTCTAAGTCCACAATAATAGCACAACACTTAAGTTTAGTACTTAGAAATGGAAGTAGGGTTTACAATTTACCACCTCCTTATAAGAATTTCACCCTCGAAATTCAGTAGGTTGTTAGCTCATCGGAAACAAATGTGGATACTTCTTGATCATTTGCTCCTTGGTTTTCTAAGTAGCTTCTTCAGCGTCGTGATTCCTCCTAAGTACCTTCACCAATGGAATCACCTTAGTTCTCAAAACTTGTTCTTTTTCATCCAACACTTGGGCCGACTCTTCTTCATAGTTCAAATCTTCTTCTTTTAGCTCAATTGATTGCACCTCAAGTACGTGAGTAGGATCATGAATATACTTCCTTAATACTGAAATATGAAACATATTGTGGATCTTGGACATCTCTATTGGCAAAGCCAACCTGTAAGCTGCTAGTTGAACAGTACCCCATCAGATCTTAACTCAAAATCTGCTCTTTGCTGGGCCTTTAGTTCCTCCAACAACTTTCTAATCACCAGATCTTCTAAATGTTTCTTCACCACCTCATCAACTAGCTTAGACCTCAACTGAAAGTATGCTAATAATGCTCCGTCACTAGTTACTTCTAAAGTAGTAGCACCATTTCTGAATTTCTTGAGCAAAGCAGCTCTTACAATTTAGAGAACTTGTACCACCCCTGAATTTCCTGCTTAAAGCATCAGCTACCACATTCGTCTTACTTGGGTGATACTCAATAGTACAATCATAATCTTTGATCAACTTCAACCACCTCCTTTGCCTCATGTTCAACTCCCTATGCTAAAAAATATACGTCAAACTCTTGTGATCTATGTAGATATGACACTTCTCTCCAAACAAATAATGTTGCCATATCTTTAATGCTAGCACAACTGCAGCTAGCTCCAGATCATGAGTAGGATAATTACTCCTGTGGGGTCTCAACTACCTAGAAGCATAACCTATCACCTTCTCATTCTGCATCAACACACAACCCAACCCCTGATGAGAAGCATCACAGTAAACTTCAAACTCTTTACCCAACTTTGGAAGTGCTAAGATAGGTGCAAACATCAATGCTAAGATAGGTGCAAACATCAATCTTCTCTTCAACTCTTGAAAACTTTGCTCACACTTCTCATTCCACTCAAACTTGGTATTCTTCTTCCTCAAACTGGCGAGTGGCAATGCTATCTTCGATAACCCCTCAACAAACCTCCTATACTATCCTACTAAACCTAGGAAACTACGAATCTCATGTTGGGTTGAAATCCCTAACACAACAGAAGAAGTATATAACCAAACATGAAATTAAGTGAGATTTTGAAATACCCATACATTGTAAAAAATAAAATACAAAAAGCTTGTATTAATTCTAGGGTGAAGCATGCTTTTAGAACTTAGAAGACTTACGTTTGTTGTGGACGCTGAATCTACGAATCTCCTTTTTGGCTTCTAAATCACAAACACCACCACTATGAGTCTCTCCTATTTTATGAGTGATCTTGAGATAAAGGATTGTGGATCCTCTTCTTGATATGGGGAAAAAAGCATTTTGTTAGAAAGACTTTCATAGAAGAAGGAGAAAAAAAAGTTATCACAAAACTCTTCTTGTGATATTTTTTTAGAACTACCTTAGACAATCTCTCTTTCTCTTTTTCTTCTGCAAACATATATGGAGAGAGAGGTAAGGAGACGTGGGAGTAAACCATGTAAAGAGTAATTCCCACGTATGGGAGTTACCTTTTTTTAAAAAAATTAGTTGATTATTAAATTTAACAATTAAATAAATAATTAATAATTAATAATTAATTAAATCTAATTTAATTAACTATTTCATTTAAATCATATTTAAATGAGCATCTCCCATACAAACTATAGTTTTAATTCAATTAATTTAACTAAATCAAATTTAACTAAAATAAATTAAATTAAAAAAAATTAATTCTTTAACTAATTAATTGTCAAATTAAATATCGAGTATTTAATTTAACCTACATTTGAATCATATTCAATTGTTATTTTCTCATAACTTATAGTTTTAATGTTCATCTAATACACATTAATTTTAACCTATAGTTTTAATATGAATCTAATTGATATTAATATTTGAACTCCTTCATATATTTAATTATCTCAAAAATTAATTTTGTATCATATCCAAAATTAAATTTATATTATATTATAAAGTTCAATAAAAAAAAAAAACTTTATATTATAATGTATCATCATACATTATATTATTTTCCTAAATAAATTTGAACATTTCAAATTTCATTCAAGATATAAGTACCTAAACACTCTTTACAAGCTGGGAAGGGGACCTAATGGACCTACAAATTAAAAACTCCGACGATATGAAATTAATCGGCTAAACTCATTAACCACATTAATCAATATTCGTTAACTGTGGGTACATTCCACTAAAGACCCACAATTGCACTCTTCTCACTACATAAATATTTTTGTGTCCATAGATATAGACTAATAACAATAAATTAGTCTTTCGCAAGTGTTCATAACACCAGCTGGGTCAAATTACCATTTTACCCCTTGGTTACTTCTAAATTCTTAAGTTCCAGTGCTCCTCTAATGAACAACTTGTTTATGGTCCAACCATTAAACGAAAACTTCTCTTGGGCCAGTGAGAGGGTAGGGCCCTTTGTTCAAGTCCTAGAAACACAACTTAAGGGAGCACTCATCTACTTACCCTAAAAATGGGAATGAGTGAATTCCATCTTGTATAATTATGTTTCTTAATATGGTATGCATATTGAGTCGGCAAACGACCACTCTCACCCATACAAATCAAAGGACAATCCCTTGTGAACAGGAGTTCATAATATACTCAGGATTAAAACTAAGTTGCCTAAGTCATCGTATTGAAATATAAACATAACTAGTCAACGAAGTTACATCTAATGATCACTATTTCGTGGTTTGGTCTTATGCAAACTCATTACATAGGATACCCCCACTCGCATGTCACCCATACGAACATGTTAGATCATTGTGTTTGTATCAAATACAAAGTGTGTTGTATACATAGTGTCACCAGGATAAGGTACCCAACGTTATCGTTATACTATTGACCCTTTAGACTGTATCTTGAATATTGATTTCCGTATGTCCCCAGATACATTTCAAGACTCATAAAATAGCCTATGATGTTAGTTTATTGGATTTAGGATTATTAAGACAAAACAAATAAAAACAAGCAATAACACTTATTGAAATAACAAATCAATAACTCTTTATTAATGATTTAATGATGGTCAAATAATTACATTTACTATCTACGAGTTTTAGACATAAAACAACAAACTCCCACTTGAACTAAAACTCTAGTGGGTTGTACATAAAGAGAAGTGAGAATGGTAAATATGCAAATACAATAAACTAGGACATCCATATACCCATTACACATCTCCCAGTTGCCCTAGATTACACAATGTATATATCTCGCAGACCTAGACTTTCAAGATGACCCTCGAACACTTTAACTGAGAGAGCCTTCGTAAATGGATTAGCAATGTTATGCTCCAAAGCGATCTTTGTGACGATTACATCTCCTCGTTGCACATCTCCATAGTGGAGTCTGCAATACATCATTGCTTGATGCTACATCATACTACAGCTCCTCCGTTTAAGGTAAACACTGATCTTGACGTGAATTTCCTAGAATCCTTGTCAGTTTGAAAATCAGAGTTGGTGTATCCTGTAAGGATCATATCCTTAGCTCCACACACCAGCTTGTAGTCCCTCGTTCTCCTAAGATACTTGAAAATGTTCTTAACTACAGTCTAATGGTCTAACCCTGGATTTGATTGGTACCTACTAACTATTTCCACTACATAACAAATGTCTAGCTTAGTGCAGAGCATAACATACATTAAGCTGTAGACAGTTGAGGCATAAGGAATACGTCTTATATCCTTAAAAAAAAAAAAAGAAAAAAATAAGTCTTCCCGTGACAAATTTGAATAGTAAAGACTTTATGCAGCTAAAAGTAAGAAGCACCAGTGGTCTAGTGGTAGAATAGTACCCTGCCACGGTACAGACCCGGGTTCGATTCCCGGCTGGTGCAAATCTTTTGCAATAATGATTTCTGTGCCGCTTTGTTGATAACTTGGGTCATCTACCTTATCTGATTTCCGACGATAATATATTGTGGTCCATCGGAGCAATTTTGTAAATTTTTTTCCTTCAAAATACTTGGTAACAACTATCTTTTTCTTTCTACAAATTCATAATGCTACTTTAGAATATGCATATTAACATTGTCTTTTAGCCACATATGTTGAAGATGTGTATAAACACTAAGGTGCCAAAATAATATAACAAAAATCATTTTTTTTTAAAATTACAAATTTAATCCATCAATTTGACATTGGTATATATTTGATCTCTAAAGTTCTAAAAGTATTCAATAGTTCTTTAATTTTCAATTCAAGTCTAATTGGTCTGTAACTTTAATAGATTTGCAAGTTTAGTTGAAATAGGAAAAAAAAAATCAAATTTATATCTAAAATAATCTCAATTATTATTTTAAAAAAATAATTATACTAAAGAACTATTAGACACAAACTTTAAAATTCGTCAAAACAAATCTGTGTTTAGTCTGAAGAGTTAAGTTATTAAATCAAGAGTCTAGTGCCAAGTTTATTGTTCAGATACATGTTTTTGTTTGCTTGATTGGCTTCTAACATCGTTTTCAGCATGTATTATGGGGTTAAAAAACCAGGGAACACTAATATTCTTTTTTAACATGCAATTTGATCTTCTTTTAACATTAAAGAAATTTAAATGATAAAAAATTAACGGTTGTTTTCAAATATAAGAAAATAAACCAAAATATTTATAAAAATAGTAAAATTTTATTATCTATCTGCAATAGACTATTATTTGTGTCTATCCGTGTCATGATAGACACAAATAGCAATCTATGGCGGTCTATCACAAATAGACTATAATATTTTGCTATTATTTGTAAATATTTTTAATAGTTTTGTCATTTAAAATAAATTTTCAAAAATTAAATTAAAAAAAAAGAAAAAAAAAAAGAAAGAAACCTTTGAATAAGAGCCCATTTGAATTGAACCCTTGAATCAAAGCCTATTTGGATTGCCTAGGAAAAAAGTGTTTTTCAAACAAAAAGTCATTTTCATCCCTCGTGCGTTTGTTACTACATTGTATGCATTTGCTATCGGTCATTTCAATGTAATAAAGACTTTGATTTCAAAATTATCAGATCGTTGAAGACACGCATTATTCTTGGTTAGATCGCTTAGACAAGCTCATCTCAAAGCTTCTCTTTGGTGTTCTCCTTCGCACTCTTTTGATGGTTTCTCTCTTCAAAATACTAATTTAAATTGGAATGGTTTCAATTTTCATTTCTCCTTTGTAACGATTTCTTTTATCTTTGTTTTTCTTGCTTCTTTTTATCCACTCGTTTTATTACTTATTTTATTAGAGAGAAAAATAAAATAAAATAAAATAAATATTCAAGTTCACAATGAATCAATGAAAGTCTTAGCTTACCTGTCATATAACCAAAAACTACAGGAAGACCTATTTGTAGAGAGAGGATTTAGAGCCATGATTTTGAGAATAATTCGATGAAGACTTTGAAGGTCAGGTAAAAAGATCGACTCCTTGATCTAATATAACAAGATCAACAAGCAAATCAAATGATGAATGTATTGGGATTGGGATTGATGCATTAAAGTCTATTAAATTAAAGTTTATTATAATAATTAATTGGCAATTTTAATTATCTATTTAGGGAAAATCCTAAGGCCCATTTTGGTAACATATTTGATTTTTCATTTCTAAAAATTAAATCTATAAATTCCTTCCACCTTCAACTTTAGCTAGTCAATCTAATTGATATTACTATACAAACTTCATCTTGAAGTTGTTGGCTATTTACAGCCGCCTTTGCTAGTTTCCTCTTGCCTTTTCCAAGTCAGGGAGATCTGTCAAGGAGTGTCAATAAAAAGCAGAAGAACATTAGTAACCATTATTAGACGATAACCATTCTGCTGTTACAAGATAATAAACTTATCTACTGACAATTCTTTTGTATCGTTGTTACATTTTAAGAAAAAGTTGAAAAACAAGCCAAAATTTTGAGTGTTCTTTGAGAAATATGAAAAAGAGAGAGATAAAGAAACGCTGATCAGAAAACAAGTATAATTTTTGAAAAACTGGAAACTAAAAACAGAATCAATTAAACATAGGTTAATGCAATCAAAGCATCTATGTAGGGTTATATATAGTTTTGAAAGACATGAGATCAGCAAAGGCTTTCTTTAGGAAAATGCACTGATGACAAAGCACCAATGATTCTTCATGGACATGGAGCGCTTTATCTACTGAAAGGCTTTCTAATGTTATCAATTCCAACTGAAAGGCTTTCATGTAATTCTTATTGAAATGCTGTAGCCTATTTTTTGGTTGTATTTGTACCCTTTCAAATCATCAATAAAAAAGAATTGTTAGGTTAAAAAAAAGGAAGACTTGTAAATGGTGACTGTGACTTGACTTAAATCAGCTCCGGATTTTCATATTTCATATTTCATATTCCATATTCCATATTTGGCCAAATCACTTAACCACCATTCACATGTTGAATAAGTAATCAAGAAAACAGAAAACAAACAAGAACCCTGCAACAACTTATACCACCCAAGTTCTAAAGAGTGTTCAGTGTGTTCGGTATACCTACATATTTTGAACCTTTTTTTTCTTTATCACTTCAAAGTCATTTTGGATAATATCTCTCCTATGTTTTTCTTCAAAATTAATTCATTAATTAAATTAATCCAGTTCTTTTACATGCTTTTTTATTTAAAAACCCCTCAATAAATTATATTAAACACACCTAAAATTATGGGTTGTTTTCAAATATAGCAAAATGGGTGAACTTATTTACAAATATAGTAAAATGTCACTATCCATTAGTAATACACATGGATAAGTACTCATAGATATCTATCAGTTTCTATCATTGATAGATAGATAGATGATAGTAGTCTATTATATTTTGCTATATTTGAAAATATTTTCAGTAGTTTTTTCATTTAAAACAATTACCCTAAAATTTGATTTATTTGAAACTCCCCTGTTTGTTCGGATTCTTTTTTTTCTTCTGAGAAATCTTGTTGTAAACAACTTTTTCCTTTTGCTTTATTTTGAAGATTTCTTGTTTTATTTAAAAAATTTCTTGTTTATTTTTTTTTTTGGAGAGAGATATTTTTTTTTGGAGAGAGAAAGAGATATTTTTGAGTTTCTGAAAGATTATTTCTCATATTACGAAATTTCTAATAAAAGGAATCCTTATTTATTTCGGCGAATTGCTCCTAGTTGGTGTTCCAGACAGTAAGTCCCAAAGAAAGGGGCCGTAAGACCGTTGGTAAGCCGTAATCAACCTAGGGCAAGCAGGTTTGAGAAGAACTTCTTTCATTAGAATTTTCAAAATTTGAGCAATAATTATCATATCTCTAACTATATTTTCATTATGAACATTTTATTTTAATTTGATGTCTCTCTTAAGAAAAATTCTATTTAAAAAAGCTCCCATTAAGGAGCTCACTCAACAAAAAATAAAGGAGCCATAACTTCCTCTAATGATTCAAACCTCCCCAATGAATCTTTGCAACGAAAGACAGCTTCAAAATTGGGGACTATACCAAGCTCAACTTAAAAGAAATCTATGCGCACAACACCTTCAACTTCAAAGAAAATCTTTGTGTAAAATTGGTCGAAAGAAAGATCCCAGTATATGGAAGCATAGACTCAATTCAATTATTTCCAAAAGAAGATATCTTGAGCCATAGAAAAGAGTTTGAATTCCTTCACATAAGAGTAGTACAAGTAGGGCTAAACTTATGTTTAGATCAGGGCTAGATACTCCCGTTCTGGCAATCCTTCGTGACAAAAGATGCAAGGATTTCTCAAATTCCCTCTTAGGAACTATAGAGTCTAACCTTGCAGATGGACCTGCATATTTCAATTGTTATCTGAACTTTATAGTGGCTTTAAATGACTCACATTTCTTCAAAGTTCTAACCCTTGATATCACAGGTCAGGGTCTAAACTTAGAAGAAGGAGTTAGAAAATTAACTCTCCTTTACAATATTACTTATAAAACTCTTACGACTACTATGGAATCAAAGACATTACTTGTTTCTCCCAAAGGAAAGACAATGCTAATAGAAACCAACTTAAATAAATCCTCAGTTAGCATCCCCAAAATGTTCTCTTGGGATACATTGAATAGAAATCCTAAATAAATTTTAGATAATGCTTTTGTCCCTCCAAAAAGAGAGAAAAAACACTCCCATATTATTGAACATCCCGACGGAAGAGTAGAAATCAAATTTGAGGAAGAACTACCCAAGTTCCCAATCATCAAAGAAAATATGAGTTCTAAGGAATTCATAAGTTCAAGGTCAAGCACGTCTAGTCTAAGGACGAAATCTCATCCAAACCTTAATAGGACAAATTCTGTCAGGGTAAGTTCTATTAGATTAGAACATGGTGTTCCGATCTTCATTATGAAGAAAAAAACCAACCTCTCCTACTCAAACAGAGATAGAAGCAGGATCTGCTTTCAAGAACCAATTAAATGTTATTATTTCTAAGTTTAAATTAGATAAAATAACCCTACAAAAGGAATTTATATCAAAAGAAAACAAAAGAGATAGAATAGCATTTTTCAAAATCTACTTAGAGGAAGAAAGAAATGCTTTCAAGGAAGAATATTTCAAGACTCTTGAAACACTAGGAGAGAATATTTCTTTCTTCAAATGGTTCAACCAAATAGAAGAATTTAAAGATCTTTGCATTCTTAAAGGAAAATAAATTTGGAAAACAATTCAGAGAGGCGAAATTCAAGCTGAATTCCCTCCAATAGAAGATGTTGAATTTAAAAGTTTCTATAATGAAACCGTTCTAGTAAAGCCATTTCAATTAATAAAAGAATAAGAAGAAAACAAACCTCCAACCAACAAAGAAATTAAAAGCATACAACTTCAAAACAATTATTCAACTAAAATTCTTTCTTCAATCACTGAGTAAGTTTTTAAATTTGAAGAATTGTTCTGCCCACCAATAGAGAGATACGAGGACCTCTTTTTATGCCTCCTAAAAAAATAAAATTAAATTCCAAAAAGAATTCAATGCTTAAAGAAATTGATAAAAAATTAAAGGCTTTAAGAGTTGATGAAGGAACATCAAAACAATTAAATGTCATAGATGAAACTGAGGCCGAAAACCTCATTAAAGAACTTGAGAATTTTCACATAGAAAATTCTCAAACACCAGAAACTAATAGAATAAAATATCATGTAATGATAAATGGGTCTAATAAATTCAATTGGTATCCAAGGCCCTCTCTCCCAGACATGGGTTCGGATCAGAGGCATCGCTATAAAAAAAATATTAGATTTGATAGCGATTCAATCTATGTATGGAACATAGATGGAATGCCAAACTTTCAAGTTCTAGATGTTTTAAATGCAATGCTTATGGCAGCCAGTGCCTACGAAACTTTAGTACTCTCAGACCATGAAGATGCAAAAAATATCATCACTGGTTTTATAAGAGCATTAAAACTTTGGTGGGAACACTATCTCGATGCTTCCCAAAGAGAAAACATTAGCTCACATATCAAAAAGGTAAAAACTACAAAAATTCTAACAAGTGCTGAACAAACCCAGAGACAAAATAACCTACTACTTTAAAAAAGGAAGTAGAGGTAGAAGAAGAGAAGCAAGATGCAGTAGCCACTCTTGTCTATACCATTTCGTGTCACTTCTTAGGAAGTATCAACAGAATAGGAGTTGATAATCATAGGAAAATCCTCAAAAATCTTAAATGTACCTCAATGAATAATTTTAAATGGTATTGACGACCAATTTATTGACGACCTACCAGGCTTTATTGTAGAAAGATGCTGCACTTCCCTTAACAAAGTTTATGATAACAAAATAAATTGGGAAGATATTACCTATGGTCAAAATTAACTTCCCTTGTCATAGACTGTTCATTACAAATATGCAATGAAATCAAAGTTCAAAGCAAAGTGCAAAAACATGCGAGTTTTCATAAAAAAGAAATGAAGAATTTCTGCTCTCAATATGGATGCGAAAAAATAGAAGAGCCAAACTCTTTTAGAAAAAGCCAGAAAACGAGTTATAAAGAACCTTGTAGGATACTAAAATACTACAAGAGAAGACCTCAGAGAGAATATATTCCTCACTGAAATGAAGGACTTATAGAGAAGATAAACCTAAAAGCCATAAGAAAAAGCAAGTAAACAAAGTAAAAGAGAAAGTTTCTTGCTACAAATGCAGGAAAGAAGGACATTATGCTAATAAATGTCCAAGGAGAAGGATCAATGAGATAGAACAATAAGAAGAACAAAACTTCGAAAGCTCTTCCTATATTTCAACTTCAAAAGAAGATAATCAAATTCAAGAACTCAAAGAAAACAACTCTTACCATTATTGTATAGAGGATGACGACCTAAAAACCTTATGAAAATACTCAATAAAAAAAAAAAGAGAAGAAAATAAAAGGGTTTCTATTGAAGACCTTCAATTTGAAATCAATTGTTTGAAAAAAGAAATAAGAGAAAACAAACAAGAAAATTTTGAAATAAAACAAGAAATCTTCAAAATAAAGCAAAAGGGAAAAACTTTTTTACAACAAGATTTCTCATAAGAAAAAGAAGAACCCGAACAAATAGGGGAGTTTCTAAGAAATCAAATTACTAAAATACATTTTCAAAAATGGTATTCTTTAGTTACTTTGAAGATTAAAGATTTCAAAATTACTTTAAAAGCTCTTATAGACTCAGGAGCTTATCAAAACTGTATACAACAAGGGTTGATTCCTACTAAGTATTTTGAAAAAACTACTGAATCCTTAAGTGGAGCAAATGGACAAAGGCTAAAAATAAAATATAAGCTACCAAATGTCCACATTTGCAATGGTCAATTTTGTTTCATAAACTCTTTTCTTTTAGTAAAGGATTTAAAATAAGAATTGATTTTATGAACTCCATTCTTAACTCAATATATCCAATAAAAATTTCAAAAAAAGGTTTAATAAGCAAACTTTCCAGAAAGGAAATTGTTTTCAAGTTTATTACCAGAGTGGTTCCACATGACTTAATGGGAATAAATGAATTAAAAGTTAAAGAGATAAAAAGAAAACAAAGACAAATTCAATTTCTTAAAGAAAAAATTAGTTACAAAAGAATAGATGAAAATTTAAAGGTTCCCTCATTTCAAAACAAAATAAAAGAAATAGAAGGCAAAATAGAAAAAGAAATCTGTTCAAATTTTCCTAATGCATTTTTGGAAAGAAAGAAACACATAGTTAACCTTCCATACATAAAATACCTTAAAGAATCATATATTCCTATAAAGGCTAGACCAATTCAAATGAACGCAGAATTACTAACACATTGTAGGAAAAAAATCCAATACTTATTACACAAGCGTCTAATAAGACCATCAAAGAGTCCATGGTCGTGTGTCGCTTTCTATGTTAACAACGCAGTTGAAAAGGAGCGAGGTGTGCCAAGGTTAGTAATTAACTACAAACCTTTAAACAAAGTTTTGGGATGGATAAGATATCCAATTTCGAATAAACAAGATTTACTAAAAAGAATTTCAAATACAAAGATATTTTCAAGATTTGATATGAAGTCAGGATTTTAGCAAATTCAAATTTCTGAAAAACATAAATACAAAACCGCTTTTAATGTTTCGTTTGAGCAATATGAATGGAATGTAATGTCTTTTAGGCTTAAAAAATGCCCCTTCAGAATTTCAAAAAATAATTAATCACATTTTCAATGATTTTCAAGATTTTACTCTCGTCTATATCGATGATATCTTAATATTTTTCTCAAACATAGATCAACATTTCAAACATCTCAATATTTTTATTGACGTTATTAAAAGAAATGGTTTGATAGTCTCTCTACCAAAAATCAAATTGTTTGAAACAAAAATAAGATTTCAGGGTTTTGAGGTTCACTTAGGAATGATTAAGCCCATTCAAAGATCTATAGAATTCGCCTAAAATTTTCCTGATCAAATAAGTGATAAAACCCAATTGCAAAAGTTCTTGGGCTGCCTTAACTATGTTTTAGACTTTATTCAAAACCTAAAGCTCATCTGCAAACCACTCTATCAAAGACTAAGAAAAAAAATCCAAAACCTTGGTCCGACAAACACACCCAGGCTGTCCAAAAAATTAAGGCTTTAGTCAAATCAATTCCCTATTTAAGCCTTATCAATCCAAAAGCAAATCTTATTGTAGAAACGAATGCCACTGACATTGGATATGGAGGAATCCTCAAATAGTGTATAGATAAGAACGAATCAATAGTCAGATTCCACTCAGAAATTTGAAATGATACACGAAAGAATTATTCAATAGTCACGAGAGAATTATTGGCAATAGTTCTTTGTGTTCAAAAACTTCAAGGTGACCTAATTAATAAAAGGTTTACCATCATAACAGATTCAAGGGCATCAAAATTCGTTTTAGAAAAGGATGTAAAAAATCTTGTTTCATAATAGATATTTACAAGGTGGCAAGCCATACTATCTTGCTTTGGCTTTGAAGTTTTGCCTGTAAAAGGAGAACAAAACCCCTTAGCAGATTCCTCTAAAGGGAGATTCTAACACCAAAGCTCTCTCCTCTCTCTCTCCTCTTCTCAGAGAAAGAAGTAATGAGTGGTGGTCGTAATAGTAATAGAGGAAGGAATACCTCCTTCTCTTCAAACGGCAAAAACCCAACCTCTTCTAGCTCCACACCCACTCCAATGAGTGCCCATCAATACATAATGGAAATGGGATGTACAACAGTAACCAGTTCCAAGGCAAGATCCTCTGGTATTCTGATAGGATCTCCAATGGAGTCATCAACTCCACCTCCAAGGCCTTCGGTCAACCTTGTCTGCCCTTCAAGACTTAAGGAAAACAATAACATTTTACGAGTTTATTCTTATAGACACAAAGTTTGCAGAAATAACTCACATCCCCGACAAAAAAATCCATCTAAGATTGCTTACTCTAAACTTAAAATCTTCAAAGCATTGAAACCGACTCAATGGAATCAAATCATCTATATCAAAACTGTTTGTCCCATAAACATATTCATACCGGGATTACATAAAAGTCTGGTATAATGTTATGTGATATTCAAATTATAATCATTATTGGTTCATATCCTTTTGTCAAGATGCTTATAAAATTCATTTTCCTCTATGATTTATTTAATGGTGGAATATATTCAGCTTGACGGATGATATACTTCTAACCCCCTTACAAGAATCCTATTTTTATTTTGCAAGAAACATTCAAAAAACTTCTTTCCATAATTCAATAAGGTTTTGCCTCTATTTCCAAATTCCATGGATATTTTGCTGGAATTTCTCAAACAGCTCATATCCTCAATACAAAATGATTACAAAAATCTTGAAAATTAAATGGTGGGATAAGTTTAACTTTCAACATGCCACCTTTACAAAGGAAAGAGTGGTTCTTTGAGAACGACTACTTGTAAGACATAGACATTAAAAGAAATGCTAAATTTCTCAACGACAAATCCAAATTGCTTACAGCTTTGGTGCAAACAACTTCCGAAGTAGATTTTCAAAAAATCTTAGCCCTCGCGGCTTCAAGCTCATCATTAAGCACTTCTCCTCCTTCTTCAGTCGAAGATGAAGCTAGAGAAGAGCCTAAATATGATCTCAACGATCCATACCTCGACTCACAAACTATTTGAGCTCCGAATCAATAAGAGTACCTGTTTCCTATAGAAAAACAAGGTGTTCATAAGGGATGCTTCGCAAAGAAGTAATTCAAAAGAAAAAAAAAGTACATTCTCACCCTTAGTTGTAAATCTATGTGTAAACCACTCTAAATTCTCTAGTTTACATTGTAAATACTTTTCTGGCGGTCAGAAAAATTAGAATTGAATTATTTGGAGCAGCAACATCAAACTCGAAAGAAGTCCGAAGCTTGGAGACGAAGATTATTGGTTTGTCGTGGTGTCAACACATTGTTAACATGCCTAGTTTGGCCCAGCTGCAGATATGAGTGTAAGATGGCGATATGGCCTAGCCTAGATGGACGTGTCCGAGTAGATTAATAATTCAGCCGACAAGACAAAGACTAGTATCTTTAAAGAAAAGCTATTCAAATATTCGATTATGAAACAAGAGGTCGATAACATCTTATCATCTATCTTATCCTATCTTATTTTATCTTTACTATATGTATTCTGTCCTTTTCACTTTAATAATGTGACTGAATTATTTGAGGTCCTGTCCAAATAATCCAACGTTTATTATTTTGTCTTTTATCTTTTCAAAAAGGACGAATCTTATTAGGGGTTCTGTCCTGAAAGATTCAATCTTATCTTTTAGTCTTTTAGATTTAATTTCCATTTCAATTCTGGGATCTATAAAAGACTTTGAAGCTGTAATGCGAAGGTAGAATTCGAGCAATCATTCAAGCATTCTCTCTATGCTTGATTTCATCAAATAAGCTTTCGTTGTGAACCCACACTCGATCCTAAAATTTCATAATCATTATATGAGGCTATGGATAAGAGAATTCTTATAGACTTAAACATAACAATAGGGGAAAAAGTTTCCTCATAGTCAACCATTTCCCTTTGGGTGTAACCCTTTGCTAAAAGTCTAGCTTTGAAGGTCTGTACCTTCTTAACTACATCTCTCTTTTGTTTATAGATCCATTTACACTTTATGGGTTTAACCCCTTCAGGTGGGTCTACAAGTTTCCATACTAAATTGAAGTACATAGACTCTATTTCAAGATCCATGGCTTTGATCTATTGGTCCTCGTCTACATCATTTATTGCCTGTTTATGTGATAAAAGGATAACAACCTCACCTAATAGGCCCACTAGTGGGTCACTTACTAAGTATTATTACTCACCCCTTTTCTATGATCTTCTTCTTAGGCAAGGTATGGGATGGACAGATGTATGACAGGAGGAATCCGTGACCACGCCATGGGACTATTGTCGCTTTCGGATCTTACACTCATGCAATTGCCCTAGGTCATAGAGTGTTGGTTGGTGATTACGTAGGGTAGTGAACATTTATTCATTGATTCTTTCCTTTATTTTGGTTATTTCATGAAATTTTTGGTCAAACTATTTAAGGGGACCCCGCTAAATTATTTATTTCCTTTATATTTGATTTAAATAAAATATCCAAAATTATTTTTGGTACAACATTATGCTAAAACGTGTCTCATCACCTCTAAGTCCTAGAGTGTTTACGAAAATATTCATGCATAGCATATCGTCCTGCTAGTCTGAAGGTTGGGTTGTTACGAGACAATTAATTTCATGTCCAAAAAAATAATAATAAAATGAAAAAAAAAAGAAAAAAAAAAGAGAAGAAGAAAAGGAGCAAGTAAAACAGAGACAATGAGAGGTCTATAATAGAAGGGCCAGGAGAAGAAAGCACATTGGCGTCACTCAGAGGCTAGTGCATTGTAAAGAGAGAAACACGGGGCCTATTAACGTAATGCCAATCTATACCCGACGTGCCTTAGAACCTCCAGTGCAGCAAGGAGCACAGGGCGTATTGACGTAGCGTCGATTTATACCCGATGTGCCCTCCAACCTCCAACATAGCAAGAAGCACAAGAAGGAATCAAATTTCGTGCGGAAGTGCATGAACGTGTGTACTTTTAATTTACATTTTGAATTTGCAGAAAATACAGATAAATTTAAACATATTTCAATGAAGCATGTTTTATTGAGAAGAAATTCAAGAAGAAAGAAAATACCTTTGAAGAATCCTTCAATCTTCTCCAATTCTTTAGTGTTTCTCCATAGCAAATGATCATGAACACCGCAACTCTGGTCACCACCACCAAAGGATGAAGAAGTTAAACAGGTGATAATGGAAGAAGCTCATAGTTCGGTGTATGTTATGCATCCAGGCAGTACAGAATGCTAAGGAAATTTTATTGGTGGCCAGGTATTAAAAGAGAAATAGCAGAATTTGTAGCAAAATGTTTAATTTGTCAGCAATTTAAGCCTGAACGACAAAGGCCAGCAGGGTTATTGAACCCACTCCCTATTCCTGAGTGGAAATGGGAGCATGTTACTATGGACTTTCTGTTTGGATTACCGAGGACATCAGCAGGTGCTAATGGAATTTGGGTGATCGTTGACAGGTTAACAAAAACAACACGATTTTTACCAGTTAAAACGACTTACACCTTAGACAGGTTAGCACAACTTTACGTGGACAGAATCGTGAGTCAGTTTGGCGTACCTGTAACGGTGACATCAGATAGAGATCCTAGATTTACTTCCAAATTTTGGGGAAGTTTGCAAAAAGCGTTAGAAACCAAGCTGCAATTCAGTACTGCTTTTCATCCTCAGACCGACGGGCAATCAGAAAGAACCATCCAGACTTTGGAAGATATGTTAAGAACCTGTGCATTACAATTTCACGGTAACTGGGATGTGCATTTACCTTTGATGGAATTTGCATATAATAACAGTTATCAAGCGAGTATTGGGATGGCTCCATATGAAGCACTTTATGGTAGACCGTGCAGAACCCCAGTTTGTTGGGGAGAAGTTGGTGAAAGGAAGTTAATTGGACCGGAAATTGTGCAGACTATGACAGAAAAGGTAGAACTGATTAAAGCCAGTCTTAAAGCAGCCAGGGACCGTCAGAAGAGTTATGCTGACAACAGAAGAAAAGATTGTGAATTTGAGATTGGAGATAAGGTGTTTTTGAAGTTATCACCGTGGAAGGGAATTCTGAGATTTGGTAAGAAAGGAAAATTGAATCCTAGATATATTGGGCCTATGAGATATTAGAAAGAGTTGGGCCAGTGGCTTATAGATTAGCTTTACCTGTTGAAATGTCTAGAATACATAATGTATTCCATGTATCAGTGTTAAGGAAATATATCCCTGATGCTACTCATGTGCTATCAACATAACCAGTAGAGCTCAGCAAAGATTTGAGTTATGAAGAGAAGCCTGTTCAGATAATAGATGAAAAAGAACAAGTTTTAAGAAACAAAGTGATACCATTGGTTAAAGTATTATGGAGGAATCACGAGATAGAGGAAGCAACGTGGTAGCTGAAGGAGCAAATGATGAAACAATATCCAAATTTATTTGTTTAGAAGTATACTGCCTACTGATTTCGGGGACGAAATCTTTGTAAGGAGGTGGTAATTGTAAGCCCCATACTTAATCTTGTGAGAAAGGAAGATAAGAAGAGACTAAGAGATGGACGCTTTGGTAGGAGTAGTTAGCTGGAATGTGATTGGAGGCAGAAAATGGCTAAGTATCAACTATGCGTTGGTGGCAACACGCCTTGATGGAAGCAGTTTTGGCGTGGACGCAAAGGTGAGGGAAGACTGTTAGGCGTTGAGGCCACGATGCGTTGAGGTCACAAGGTGTGGAGAGCCACCCTGCATCGAAGGTTATCTTGCGACAAACGCATTGAAGGCTGCAGGGCGTTGGAAGTTGAAGGCCACGAGGCGTTGAGAGCCAATTTGCGATGAGACCACTATGTGGTGAACGCTACCATGCGTCGAAAGTGGGTATGTGTTGGGCAAAGAAGGTTGGCTGAGAGAATAATGCGTTTGTTAACCATCTGGCGAGAGAGTTTTGAAAAAGTAACACCATCAGAGGCTGTGTGTTGCTGAACCTAAACATAGAAGGTATGCGTTGAATAGATTGTTGTATAGTGATGAAATGGAGAATAAGTCGGTGGTATATATATAAGTGGATCGAGAATTCAATTGTTTTGATTACATTTCAGAGCTCGAGTTGAGTCCATTTCGAAGCTAAACATCGGAGGGAGGTAAAAGAAGATGTTCATGTCGATTTGGAGTGGAAATCTCATCGTAATCGTGGAGGAAACTTGAGCTGGGCAGAGGACTCAGCTGATGTTACTCTCTCAGAGTAATGTTTGGTTTTGGAGGAAGAACGAATTGAGGAAACGATGGTTAGGGCCGGAACTTCTGAGGTTAGTAAGTTAACTCGATTTTTTAGCAAGTTTCATGAAGGGTGCTTGAGTTGAACCTGTATAAATGTGTGTCAAACTCCAGATAGAAGAGATTGGAGCTGAATTTGCCGGATGATTAGGAGCAACCTGGAGTTTTTGAAGGATATGCCCTAAACGGAGAGGATATTCTTCATGAAATTTTGAGGTGAGATGAAGGACTTACACCTTAATAAGTTTGTAGAAGGAAGTAAGTTCTGAAATTGGCCAGAATGTGATGTTTAGCAGGTTGAAGAAGGAAGAGGAAAGGAAGAAGGAAACTGTTCTGCTGCAGCGGTAGTATCACTGAGAGAGCGAGAGACAGGGCAGCGAAACAAGTATCGCTGTAACGCAAGAGGGGCTGAAGTCTCACTGGGTGTCGCTCCTCAGGTAGTCTCGCTAGTTACGTTCAACCTAGTATCGCTGGTGCAGTAATATGTAATGAATTTCGCTGGTAGTCTTTAGTTGTCTGAGGAGTAATGCTATTAATGAGTGTTAAAGAAAAAGGAAGGTTATGGAAAACTGAACGTGAGAAATGTGTATTTTCAGGCCAGGAAGAGCTCGGGGAGGCTTATAATCCACTTAGAGCCGAGACAAGTTGTGAGTGACCTTCTACTATATCTTGTGGTTACTTTTAGTATAATTATTTGATAAGAAATTATGGTACTCTGTAGTATTCATAGTAAGTATGTTATGTCAGTAAGTTAAAAGGAAACTGACTTTATTGTCTAAATGTAAATATGGCTGAGGGACCTTATGGTGAAAGCCTAAGTGAATGTAAACATGAAATTCAGTGCTGAGGGCCACGCGTGAAAGCACTTGAATAGTTAAGTGGAATGGATTTCAATGCTGAGGGACTTTGAGTGAAAGCATGTAGAAATTCATCACGTACTAGCTCGTGCTGAGGGACCTTGAGTGAAGGCACTTGAGCGGAGATTGAATTGGTTACCAGTGCTGAGGGACTTTGTGTGAAGGCACATGGTAATGTTGACATAATTGAATTCGGTGCTGAGGGACAGAATGTGAAGGCACTCGATAGTTTGCAAATCTGTGAAACATGGTGACTAGACAATTACATGTGATTAGAAATGAGAATTTATACTGAAATATGAAAGAGCTAAGTTGTGCTTTGTCACAACAAGAGTTAGTTATTTGCCATGGGATAATAAGGATGTTGATATGGGTGAGATCAAAAGCATAAGAAGTTTAGAAACTATCTGAAATGCGATATGTAATGGTTACTAATGGTTATGCTAGCTCATGATTGTTAGTGATAGTTGAATGAATTTAGTCACTCACTGGGCTTTAAACTCACACAATTTGTTTGTTTGTTTGTCGTTTCAGGTAGCGAGCGTGTCCGGGACGCCTAGCCTACAGAAGTATCTCGTCTGGGCCTATCTTGAAGCAAACCTCTGGAATAGTTGTAAATATTCAGTTTGGGTCCATGTTTTGTAATGTACATGTTTCTTATGAGTGTTGGGAGAATTGTTCTGTATCACACATATATATATATGCAAAGAATACTTTATGAAAGATTGTATGTTCTCAAATATTCTAATAGCAATGGTGTTTCTATTTGAGATTTAGTTGGCATCTAGTTTCAATATGTTATATAGAGAGTGCAGTTTCACACTCACTTCTAGGTATAAGGTGTATCTGGGATGGGGTGTGACAATATATACCTCTATGTGCACATAGGTTTTATATTCCGGGCCGCCCACAATGCCTTCTCCAAGTCCCTGAGCATTGGGGTCCCATTTCCATATCCAGGCTACCCATCTGCCTTCTACGAGTCCCTCAGCATTGGGTGCCTTTTTCTATATTTATATCCAGGTTACCCACCTGCCTTCTACGAGTCCCTCAGCATTGGGTATCTTTTCTATATCCAGGCTACCCTTTGGCCTTCTCCAAGGTCCCTCAGCCTCGGATGCCTGTTCAAAGTTTTATAAAATACAATACATATTTTGGAAACATTATATCAATAACTCGTAAGTTAACCGTTTCCAAATCTAATATCAACTAGCATGCTAAATTCAATTTCAAAGCTTTAATATCAAACAACATGCTTTTTAAACAAGTTTATTTCCAAATCTTTCATGAAATCATATAACACCATGCTTTTCAGGAAAATCATGAAAACATGTATCAATCAGCATGCGTTTATTAACTTGTATCAAACAACCAGCATACTCAATGCTTTTCAAATAACACGCATGCACTTATTCATTGGAAATTCACGAAAACATATTTTAAACCAATGATTTTAATCATAAAGAACTCATTTATATTTTGAAAAAAAAAACGCAGGTGTTACTCACAATATACTTGCTCAAGAATAATTCCTCCTTCTTCCCGCTATTTCTTCTTTCCCAAGCTTCTTGGACGCAACGTTCTAATTCTGGAACGCAAGGCTGATTTTCCTCTGTCAGCTCAGTTGGATGCAACCTTGCCCTTCAACGCAAGGTCGATAACTAACGCAAAGTGCAGCCTAACTCTTCTTACTTATCTTTTGGATGCGTCGACCACTCTTGGACGCAAGGTCTGATTTGAACGCATCACCTATCCTTGGACGCGACGTTCACCTTGAACGTAGTGTTTGTCTTTAACGCAAGGCCGACCCCCTTTCAACGCAAGACAACTTCTTTAACATAAAATAGCTAAGTTGTCAAGAATACCTTATTTCTTAGCCGCAGACTCCTACTACGAACGTAAGGATTCCTACTTTCTGCGTTCTTTCTTCCCTTTCTCTCCAGAATTCTTCCTTCAGAATCATCAGTCGCTCCTTTTCCCTCAAGGTTCTATTTATAGAAAGCTTGCCATCCAACTTCTCCTTTCCTTTTGCCACTTGTTTGCCACATGTCACGCTGCATGTTTAACTAACCATGCATTAATCCAAGCGTCACCTTGCATGAAACATTTAACATGCCTTTTTAATACCTCCTACTGATAAGGTGTCAAGTCTATATGAAACCACCTAGCCTTTATAAGCTTATCTTATGCGTTCAATGTAACACCCCCACCCTAGATAATATATATACTTCTATATCTTTACCTAGGAGTGAGTGTTACCTAATCTGTATTCTATTATACCCTGTTATATATGCATTTCTATATCATTACTAGATGGTGAAATGCTTAGCATTTCAACAGTTATACAAAATTTCTTATTAAGATAGCATCATAAGTAAGTTTTAAAAGACTATACAAATATGCCTGGTGAAACTCACATATGTCACTCAAAATAAGTTCAACTCCTACAAAGGGATGAGGTTTACAGGTTTCCAAATTTCAAAATTCTAATCTGGCACAAACAAGTTTTGATGGTAGGCTAGGCACCCCGAACACGCTTGCTACCTGGAAAGAAAACATCAGAGAAACAAAAATCTATGAGCTACAATGCTTAGTGAGTGACTACTAAAATATAAACTCAATAAAAATATAACTAAAATCTTTGGTATTAATTGCTTAATCATGCCTTATATCACGCTTCATAAACTTGTAAATGACTATAACCTGTAAATCACTGTCATTACGTAAATGATTGTCTTTTCAATAAACCTTTGTTGAGGCGGAGCGAACTCAGCGCACCCAACGTCAATAAACCTTAGCTGTGTGGAGTAATCTCAACACATCAGCGTCAAATACCTTCTATTATGCTCATAAATCTATCTGATCTCGGGCTGCCCGTGTACCTTCTCATGTCCTTCGGTACTAGGGTCCCAAGAAATTACTCACTCACCGTCTTTAAATCCTTAGGTGAGAGTTTCATATAAATTAAATACTAGGGCTGCCCATATGCTTTCACCTATCCTTCAGCATTGGGTCCCATTCGATTCTCTCTAGTGCATAGGCACGTATATTACCTTTAACATAAATTAACTATAATCATGATATCTCAGAATTCTTTAAACATTCATCTAGCAACTAACCTGGTAAAACTTAGAACATTATCTGATACGTTTCAAGCTCTATCTCACATTTAATAAGATATGTGCTAGTTTCATATACAAAAGTACACTTCAACTCATGCTTTAAAGATAGTATTAGACATATAGAAAATAGTACTGAATTTAAGCTTATCTCAAATCATAACGTCACTCACGACTTATTCCGGGCTCCGAGCGGGTTATACGCTTTCCCTACCTCTTCTTGACCTTAATAAACGATACTAAGCGAGAGTCAGCAAGAGTTGTGAGACGCAAGGCCCCTTTGCGTTACCAGCGACACTTGTCTCGCTGATCACCCTTCAATTCTTTAACGATACTCCTATCCTAGCAACCCCCGATGGTTAGTGTTCTTCTTCTTTCTTCTCTACTTGTTCTCAAATTGCTAAACATCGAAATCCAGCCAAAATCAGATCTATCTTTCTTCTACAAACTTGTAAAGAAGTGAGCTTTCTAACTTACCACGAGATTTCAAACTCTATCTTTTCTTCGTTGAGGAAACCATCTTTGAATAACTCCAATTGCTTCGTATCAGCTAACAGCTTTTACAGTAGCACAGTTCCGAATGTTTCTTCCTTTAAAACTTCGCTATAGCTTCAACTTCCCAGCTCACTCTTTTTCAAACACCATATGATGTCTAGATTGTCGTCAACCGTCAAGGTTTTGGTTTCAGCTCCAATTTCACCATGGAAACGATCTGGTTCTTACTTAATTTCAACATAAACAGTTTCTTCGACCTCTCCTCGTTGTTCTTCTGTGAAAAGAGTAAATCTGGGTTCGAAATATGTCTAAAAGTGTTGATTGAGTCGGCGTACTTACTTATATACACATACCACTAACTCACCAGTACTGCCATCACCTCCTTACTTAGGTTGGCCGATGCAACCTTCTGTGCAAAGCTTCAGCAATGCATAGCTTACACTTGCTGTTTTACAATTGTTCAACGCCCAGTCGCTGAATAACTAATTAACACATGATTCTCTCGGCCCCTCTTCTAATGTACCAATACATACCAACCTTCAACGCATAGTGACTTCCAACACCTTGTGGCCGTCAACGCCTCATGGCCGTCAACGCCTAGTGACCTTCAACAAATTCTCAACGCATAGCTCCACTAACGCATGGCCAACACTTAGCCACTTTTGCTCCATACTATTTAGCCCACTTTTCTAACTACTGCCCATTTCATAGTTTCTTCTCAACTTGCCAACTTCCCAAATGTCAGGTAGGGCTTGTCGCGTTTCTCTACCGCATAATACCATACGTCTGCCTTAATTACGTGCTGTCAAGCGTTTCCACCATGCGCCCAACATGGTTTTCCACTAAGTATGCGTCCAACTTCACTTACCTCTCAACTATTCTTTTTAACCCTGCCCATCACTTGATGAGGTTTCCTTTCTTCCAGAGGTCTTACTTCTAAGCTTAAAATCAGAGTTGCGTTCTCCTGATCTGTTTATCCTACAAAGAATAATTCTCAACTTCAAGAATTACTTTGATTTTAAGATTCAGGATTCGTTCAACTCAACCTTTCCATCAAATCCTTCTAATTCAAATTCCATCTACGGCCTTTGTAAGCTAACACTTGAGCACAACCGCTCTTGTCCTACTTCTTTCCTTTATAAGCTCTTCCACGAAATAGTCTTAGAAAGAGGGTGTGACAATCTTACTCACCTTAAAAAAAATTTCGTCCTCGAAATTGGAATAGTGTTCCAAGATATGAAAGTCGAAAATACTTTTTCCAATTCGCATGCCAGGTATCTACCTTTACTAGAACATTACTTCGATATGCCTTTTCTACAAACTAGGCACCTGATCACCCAAGACGTTTTAATTTCCCTCATTTCTTCCCTCATTTTTCATGATAGACTAAATACAAGAATGAATTAACTTTTACGGCAACCACAATTTAAGTCACTTCTTGTAAGAAATATTTCCTTAGAAGTTATTATAAATTTTCTAATTGTTTATGGTTTTAGTACTATGTGTTGGCCTCTTAAATTCTCTTAATTTATAATCCGCCAACGCACACTTGATTTTAAGTCTGAGCGCATGATTTAATTACTACCTTGAACGCGTCATGTTATGCGTTTAAACTAAACATACTTTTAGACGCATATTTTTCCAACACATAGTTTAAATTCCAAAATCTGAGAGAAATTTAAACTTCCACTCAAACTCACCTTTGAAAACACATAACTTCCCAGTTTCCTTATTCTCATAGTACTTGACTCCATTTTAATTCTTTGCGTTTATGAAATCTTATACGTCTCTTAGCATACTTATGCATTTTGGTTTCCTCTATACCAAGTGCAAATTTCTTAATTCCCACTAACGCATGCCTGTTAGTCTTAACAATCTCGTCGATACCTAAAATTTTGTCAACATTTACTACACTCTTGATAATCTAATAAAGAAAGTTATTAATACAGAGTCACCATCTAGAGTATTTATCAACAAAGTATCAGATAAAGGTTCTAACTTTCTATATATATGCATAACAATTCTCTCTGGGTACAAATGAGTGAATAACTCCAGAATCTAATAATACATATGCGTTTCTAGAATATAATTTGCATACCCGTTACATCTGGTGCCTCTTCTGTTTCCTGTTGGATTAATGCAAAAACTCTACCCTGTTGTGCCGGAATACCTACTTGAGCTTTCAGCCTGCGTGCACTACTACCTTCTCCACTTCCCATCTCATGTTGTGGTTGACTTACGGTATGTGAAATAGTTCTCTGTTCTAATTCCCTTCCTACTTTAGGCTGAGGACAATCTTTCTTCATATGTCCCGGCTGACCACAATTATAGCAGACATCAGCTCCCATTAAACACCGACCCCAATGCTTCCTACCACAGTTATTACACAATGGTTTCTTCGCTGAACTAGCCACCAATTCACTAGGGTGACTGTATTGGTTATCATCTGTTGGTATTGACATCGAAGAAGGCCTTCCTGTACCTTTCTGTATACCTCCACTCTGGAATCCACCCGTATGATATGATCCACCACTGGATCTGGCTTTGAACTTTCCTCCCCCAGAAACTCCTGGCGCGAACTGTCGCCCCTCATCTCTATGCATATGCTCTCGTGATGTACTAAGTGGCTGTCCAACCTTACTTCCACTTTTATCTGTTTTTCCCTCTGTCAAACTCTTTTCCACTCTCATGGCAGCTTCAACCAATTTAGTGAAATCAACCCATTCTGCACTTGCTGTCACTGGGGTACGGATTTCACCACGCAAGCCTTCTTCAAAGCGCTTGCATTTATCTGTTTCCTCTGCAATAATTGCCAAAGCATACTTGGCAAGTTCTGTAAATTTCCTTTCATACTCAGCTACAGACATATGTCCCTGTACCAAACTCAAGAATTCTTTTCTTTTCTCATCACAGTATGATTTAGGATAGTATTTTTCCTAGAAAAGCTTTTTAAAGTCAGCCCATGACAGAGGACCTGTATTAGAACTCCGTCGTTCAATCAATCTCCACCAGTCCTCGGCTTCTCTCTGGAGCATAAAAACGACTAAATCAAGTTTTCTGTCTTCAGGATAATGCATAACCCTGAAGCACTTTTCTACTTGGTTTAACCAGACCTCTGCTTCTGCAGGGTCAATGGTGCCTTCAAATACTTGAGCACCTAAAGCTTTGAATCTTTCTATCCCATATTTTTTCTCAGGATCTCCTTGAGTAGACTCCATACTCCATACTAGCTACTAGTCTTTGGGCTATTCTGTTAAAGAGTTGTTCCTCCTTATTAGCTTGAGTCTGGGGATTACTAGATTCCCCTTCAGAGGACTCCCTCTGTAACAGCCCTAATTTTCGGTAAATAATTTCCTCCCTTTAAAATTAATTAAAAAAAAAAGGTCATCGTCAAAAATAGTTTTTCAGCGGGCGAAGCGTGAAAGGAGTTGAGAGTCAGCAGAGGTTGCGCTGTTTTCGTTGGGGGAGAGATCCCCGGTTGAATTTTGAACGTAGGGGGGCGTTTTAGAAGAGGAGAAGGAAGGGGAGGCAGAGGAAAAAAGAGGCAATCTAGTTTTTCTCTGGAAGCACCATTCGCCGGCCAAATTCTCGCGTCTCTCCGTCTCTCTGTCGCAGCGTCCCAGCCCTCACGGTGTGACCCTAGTCGCAGTTCTCAGCGTTGGGGCATCAACATAGTTGTCGCGCCGCAGTGTCTTAGTCGTCGCGCCGCAGCATTCCGGTCGTCGTCTCGTCGCCTTGCCTTAGGCGCTTGCCGACGCATCAGTCACCTTCGACGCATCATCAACCCTCGACGCATAGTTAGCCGCGACACATCATCAGTCCGCGTCGCCGCATCGCCTGTCCTCTCCGCGACGCATCATCAGTCCGCGTCGCCCTGTCGCCTGCCCTCTCCGCGTCGTCGCGTCGCCTGCCCTCTCCGCGTCGTTCGCGTCACCTGCCCTCTCCGCGACGCATCAGAGCCTTCCTAGCACGTTGCCGCATCGTAAGAAAGTCGCCGCCTCGCGGACACACTCAGTATAGCTAGTAACGCTCAGTATCCTTAGTAACGCTCAGTGTCGCTTCTATTTCACTCCCGCAGGTAAGGGATTTACTACCGGGTTTTAGTAATGTATACTGCCTAATGGTGTGGTTGGTTATGGAAATGTCATATTGAACCTATGTTTTGAATGTTGTTGCTATAATTGCCCAGGCATGCTAAGTAGTTGTATTGTAAGTTAGCTCTTATGCTTATGTGTTGTGACTTTGGAATCTCAGCAATAGATTGACTATGCCATGATACGTCATAGGTTGCCTCATTGTCGTGTCCCGTACCCTCACTGTATTATGCTACGAAGGGTGTCCCTCGGGATCACCACCTATGTTCATGTTACGATTAAAGTTAATGCATACCCTCGGGGCGCTTCCTATGCTTATGCTTACGCTTATGCTTATGCTGGGTACGTGGGTGCGCACGACAATGAAGGGGTAACAGCTAGGCCCTGTAGTGGGTCTCTTACTGAGTATATCTTATTCACCCCTTTTTTTGATGTTTTTCTTTCCAGGTAAGGAGTATGGAGACCCGGCGCATGGCCGAGGAAATTTGTGATCATGCCATGGGACCGTTGCACTGCTTCCGCACTTGAGTCTAAGGTAGTTGCACTTGCACGCATAAACCTTTTGTTTCACTATGTTGGTTATATTTTGCCTAATGTTGTAAGGGGTACCCCGCCAAAGGATTTTTCTCTTTTTCAAGTTGGTTAAATAAACTTTCGTCAGTTTAGCCATTTTATAAGCAAAGTTGCATTTGTTTAAATTTGGATGATGTCATGTTTCCTTTTCCACCGTATTTATGTAAATGTTCATGCATGTTGTAGCGACGAGTTAGGTATTAAGGAGTAAGGTCGTTACACCCTCTCCATTCCAGTAGCGTGCGGTGTCTCGGTACCTGCCCGCCTACCTCTTCTGGCTCTTCTGTGCATAATCCTATATCCATTTAAACTTTCTCATTATAATAAACTCAACATGTTCTTAACTACTATGCATGACTTCACTTTCCAAAATCTTACGCTCTGATACAAAATTGTAACACCCCCACCCTAGATAATATATATACTTCTATATCTTTACCTAGGAGTGAGTGTTACCTAATTTGTATTCTATTATACCCTGTTATATATGCATTTCTATATCATAACTAGATGGTGAAATGCTTAGCATTTCAACAGTTATACAAAATTTCTTATTAAGATAGCATCATAAGTAAGTTTTAAAAGACTATACAAATATGCCTGGTGAAACTCACATATGTCACTCAAAATAAGTTCAACTCCTACAAAGGGATGAGGTTTACAGGTTTCCAAATTTCAAAATTCTAATCTGGCACAAACAGGTTTTGATGGTAGGCTGGGCACCCCGAACACGCTTGCTACCTGGAAAGAAAACATCAGAGAAACAAAAA
This sequence comes from Citrullus mucosospermus, assembly GCA_030954485.1. NCBI lineage: Eukaryota > Viridiplantae > Streptophyta > Magnoliopsida > Cucurbitales > Cucurbitaceae > Citrullus > Citrullus mucosospermus. The sequence continues at coordinate 16,518,362 of CM062059.1, read as the reverse complement.
TCTATGAGCTACAATGCTTAGTGAGTGACTACTAAAATATAAGCTCAATAAAAATATAACCAAAATCTTTGGTATTAATTGCTTAATCATGCCTTATATCACGCTTCATAAACTTGTAAATGACTATAACCTGTAAATCACTGTCATTACGTAAATGATTGTCTTTTCAATAAACCTTTGTTGAGGCGGAGCGAACTCAGCGCACCCAACGTCAATATAAACCTTAGCTGTGTGGAGTAATCTCAACACATCAGCGTCAAATACCTTCTATTATGCTCATAAATCTATCTGATCTCGGGCTGCCCGTGTACCTTCTCATGTCCTTCGGTACAAAGGTCCCAGGGAATTACTCACTCACCGTCTTTAAATCCTTAGGGGAGAGTTTCATATAAATTAAATACTAGGACTGCCCATATGCCTTCACCTATCCTTCAGCATTGGGTCCCATTCGATTCTCTCTAGTGCATAGGCACGTATATTACCTTTAACATAAATTAACTATAATCATGATATCTCAGAATTTTTTAAACATTCATCTAGCAACTAACCTGGTAAAACTTAGAACATTATCTGATACGTTTCAAGCTCTATCTCACATTTAATAAGATATGTGCTAGTTTCATATACAAAAGTACACTTCAACTCATGCTTTAAAGATAGTATTAGACATATAGAAAATAGTACTGAATTTAAGCTTATCTCAAATCATAACGTCACTCACGACTTATTCCGGGCTCCGAGCGGGTTATACGCTTTCCCTACCTCTTCTTGACCTTAATAAACGATACTAAGCGAGAGTCAGCAAGAGTTGTGAGACGCAAGGCCCCTTTGCGTTACCAGCGACACTTGTCTCTCTGATCACCCTTCAATTCTTTAACGATACTCCTATCCTAGCAACCCCCGATGGTTAGTGTTCTTCTTCTTTCTTCTCTACCTGTTCTCAAACTGCTAAGCATCGAAATCAAGCCAAAATCAGATCTATCTTTCTTCTACAAACTTGTAAAGAAGTGAACTTTCTAACTTACCACGAGATTTCAAACTCTATCTTTTCTTCGTTGAGGAAACCATCTTTGAATAACACCAATTGCTTCGTATCAGCTAACAGCTTTTATAGTAGCAAAGTTTCGAATGTTTCTTCCTTTAAAACTTCGCTGTAGCTTCAACTTCCCAACTCACTCTTTCTCAAACACCATATGATGTCTAGATTTTCGTTAACTGTCAAGCTTCTGGTTTCAGCTTCAATTTCACTATGGAAACGATCTGGTTCCTACTTAACTCCGACATAAACAGTTTCTTCGACCTCTCCTCGTTGTTCTTTTGTGAAAGGAGTAAATATGGGTTCGAAATATGTCTAAAAGTGTTGATTGAGTCAGCGTACTTACTTATATACACATACCACCGACTCACCAGTACGGTCATCACCTCCTTACTTAGGTTGGCCGACGCAACCTTCCGTGCAAAGCTTCAGCAACGCATAGCTTACACTTGCTGTTTTACAATTGTTCAACGCCCAGTCGCCGAATAACCAATTAACGCATGATTCTCTCGGCCCCTCTTCTAATGTACCAATACATACCAACCTTCAACGCATAGTGACTTCCAACACCTTGTGGCCCTCAACGCCTCATGGCTGTCAACGCCTAGTGACCTTCAACAAATTCTCAACGCATAGCTCCACTAAAACGCATGGCCAACACTTAGCCACTTTTGCTCCATACTATTTAGCCCACTTTTCTAACTACTGCCCATTTCATAGTTTCTTCTCAACTTGCCAACTTCCCAAATGTCAGGTAGGGCTTGTCGCGTTTCTCTACCGCATAATACCATACGTCTGCCTTAATTACGTGCCGTCAAGCGTTTCCACCATGAGCCCAACCCGGTTTTCCACTAAGCATGCGTCCAACTTCACTTACCTCTTAACTATTCTTTTTAACCCTGCCCATCACTTGATGAGGTTTCCTTTCTTCCAGAGGTCTTACTTCTAAGCTTAAAATCAGAGTTGCGTTCTCCTGATCTGTTTATCCTACAAAGAATAGTTTTCAACTTCAAGAATTACTTTGATTTCAAGATTCAGGATTCTTCAATTCAACCTTTCCATCAAATCCTTCTAATTCAAATTCCATCTACGGCCTATGTAAGCTAACACTTGAGCACAACCGTTCTTGTCCTACTTCTTTCCTTTATAAGCTTTTCCACGAAATAGTCTTAGAAAGAGGGTGTGACATCCAACATTTTCCAATAAACAACTATTCATTCAACACAACGCCCTCATGCGTTCATTGAGTTTCCTTTAAGGTTTGAGCTTCATTATGTACTTCTATATCCCTCGGCCATACTTCCCTTGAACTCGTTTTTCCATTGCATACTACTAGGCGTCAATTTCTCAAACGCACACTACTATGTGTTTGTCTTACTGCATAATACCATGCGTCAACCTGAACTGCATACTATCATGCGTCCATGATCTTTCTCCTATCCTTAAAGATTCCTTGATTACTCCTCTATGCGTTCTTGTGCTTGTAATCCAAGATTATTCATTTAACATTTTCCTTGTAAAAATATTTCTTTGATGATAGATTAGTATGCGTCCACCTCTTGCTCCAGTCTTTAAGCTTACTTCTCAACCTCCCACTTTATCCAACACTCGAAAACATCCTTTGCTAATAATCTATGCGTTACTCAGTTTGCTATAGTACTCTTCCTTTCCGAGACACTTCATGACATAACTTCATTTCTTTTCTTGCTTATGCATCTTACCATCGCCAATGCTTACATCTTCTTCATAACCTCCTATGCGTTTCACTTCTTTTCCTTCAAGCTCTCGGGTTACTTCCATGCGTTCACCATGACCATGCGTTACCTTAGTCCTGACCATGCATCCAACATGGTCTTTTACTTATTTTCTTTATAGGCTCTTCAATGCATTGATTTTTAAAAGTAAGGTGTGACACTCATATGGTCCTCCTGATGACATGTAAGTCTCTTTTAGTAACGATGTTATAAAGAGAGAGTTAACATTTCGTGGTCCAATCTTATACAAACTTTTTATATAGAATACCCCGCTCATATGTCTCCACATGAATGATCAAGATCAGATTATTTGTAGCACTTTACAACACTTGTAACAACTACAAAGCGAGCCATATTCGTAGTGTTACCAGGATAAGGTACCCAACCTTATCCATCTACTACAAACCATTTAGGTTATTACTTAAACATGATCCACCTGTATATCTCCATATACATGTTTAAGTTACAAGTAATAACCTTAGATCTTAGTTTATTGGTTTTGAGTTAATGCAACTAAATTTCGAATAAAATAATATTTATTTTATTAAACAAATAATCTATTTATACAAATAAAACTTACAAACTACAAGACCACGAGATTTAGGGCATCAACCCCAACATACCAGACATGCCTTAGAACCTCTAGTGCAGCAAGAAGCACGGGGTGTATTGACGTAGCGTCAATCTATACCCGACGTGCCCTCCAACCTCAAGCGTAGCAAGAAACACGGGGCGCCAAATATCCAAAATGTGGAAATTCTTCATAACTATAAAGCTACAATTGGGAAAATGATATGACCAAATTACTCTAACCCTCTTGCAACCAAACAACTCATGAGACACCGTTTTCTCCTTCTTCCTACACAAAGGACACCGAGGGCTGACCTCTATAGAACCATTTATGAGATTTACCATTGTTGGGATACAATTATGGCAAGTTCTCCATATAAAAAAGAAAAATGATATTTTATTATGGATCTTTAATTTCCACAGCAATTCATGGCTTTTTTTTTTTTTTTTTTTTTTTTTTTTTTTTTTTTTGTTCATATAGGATAGAAATTCATGGCTTACCATAACATTATCGCGGATAAGATGCCCAGGAACAAAAGCAGACTGACTAACAGATATTATATCACCAATTGTTCATTTCAACCAATTTGTCAAGATTTTAGCAATCAATTTATAGATAACATTACAAAGACTAATAGGGCGAAAATCAGAGACAGACTTGGGATTCTTCACCTTCAAAATAAGTGCAATATAAGTTTTGTTCCAACCTTCGGTAGGCGCTTTCCTATTGAGAAAATCCAAAACACAATCTGTGATGCTCTTGCCTACAATAACCCAATATTTTGTATAAATATTTAAAAAGGGGCACCTCTCCAGTTCCTCCTTTGAGTAAAGTCTAATGAGCGAAGCATTCATTTCGTTGAATGCTAATAAAATTGTATAATATTTATGGGCTGACAAGACAAATAGCAAATTTTAAAGTTTTGTTTGAAAAAATAGCAAAAAATTTTCAAAATTGTAAAAATAGCAAAATAATTTTTGTAAATAAAAAAAAATACTAATTAGCAAATGTCCAAACTACCCATGCACACTAAAATTACTAAAGACCAACTCTACAAACTAAAACAAATTCAAAAAGAGCTAAACAGACACAAATACAATATATGACCACTAATTAGCAGTAAATACAGGTACACAAAACATATGAGAAAACCCACAAACTTACCAAAAACTTATCGGAGAAGAAATCAAACTCCTAAGTCCGGCACTCATAAAAACTTGTATAATAATGCTAACCCTTTATCACAATAGAACAACTCTATCTTCACAAATTCTCATAATGTTGGCTTCTTATTTGTTGCGCATCTACTTACTATATTCTCCTCTTCTTCTGCGGCTCGATCATTAATGAGATTCGTCAAATGGAACTTTTTCATCTAGGTTTTATCGTGTGGGAAACAATTAGTATTGTTTTCCAGTATGGTTCACAAATAGTTTTAGTAAAACTATCATATGGATGGCCCACAGAGACATAACCTGTGGACAACGATCTCGATTGGTAGGTGAGAGAGAGATCGGGAGCGACAGCTTTGGAGAAGAAAAAAAAAAAAAGATGGGATTTAGGTTTTTTTTTTTTTTTTTTTGTTATTTTATTTCATTTTAGATTGCTAATATATATATATATGAAGAAATGATAAACAAAGAAGATTTTATTTTATATTTGGCAAACAGCCTAAGTTAATAATATATTGTTGAATAATGTCATAATAAGAATAAGAATATATAATTCCAGTTAGGATTAACTCTTATTTCTCCCCTAAAATTCAGAATTTACAGACTCTAAATCTTTTATCAACTTAATTTCAAAATTTTCAAATCCCTTATAAAATAAATTTAAATTAATTATTTTCTTACAATTTTGGCTCAAAAACAAAATTAAAGAAAACGAAATTCAATAATTTAAATTTACTTAGAACTCGGGATATTTGAACCTTAACTTTGCAGTACAATTACACTATATGTGTAAATGTAGATTAGTTAAATCTCATAATTTCATATTACTATTACATTGTATTTGTAAATGTATGTTAGTTAGTTACCAAAACATACCGATATTCATGAAGAAAAATAAGTAAAACATAATATTTTGTTATAATTAAGAATCACAGAAAATGATGTTTATTTCATATATATATATATATATATAAACAACTAGGAAAAAAAGCAAACACTTAAAAATGATATAATAATATAATATAAAATAAAACGTGATAAGAATATAAATGAATGAATTTAAAAAAATAAAAAAATAAAACAGATAAGTAACAATATGTATAAACAAATGAAAGAATATTTAGATAAAAACTAAATCTTGTAACAAAAAGTTAAAAGAAATAAAAAAGAAAAAAAAGTTAGATAAAACCAAATAGCAAATAAAATTTAGATACACAAGAGATATTTGGGGAGAAAAATTATGAATTATTATTTGTTTAAATGGAAAAATATTTAGGGCTTAAGGTTTCATTTATTTATTTATATTTAATAGAATCAATCGGTTTGAAATCTGACAACTCACAATTTTGCAATTACTTTGTATGTATAAATGTTAATATCTAAGTTTCAGCAATTATACTAAATGTAATTTAAAGCCCATTGAGGACAAGCTAGGGATTATAAAATACAGCCCACGAGTCCTGCACCTATTTTGCTCAAATTCTCGTTAAATTTTTATTTTGCCATTTATCTAAGTGAAATCTAAAATTTTGCCATATCCTCCAATTCCTCAATATTTATTTATTACATGCTATAAAATTAGTATTTAAAAAATAATTAAAACCACAAAATGCACATGTTTCTTCACTACTTTAAAAGAAAAAAAAGGTAAAACTATTAAGTAATGACTTGAAATTAGACTAATCAAATCAAGCCACCTCACATATCTCCCACGTTGTTTGCATCCTTTGTTTAAGTTTTTTATTCTTTTTTTTTCTTCCTTCAATTCCTTTTTTGTTTTTCATTTGAGTTGTTTCATCGATAAAATGGTTTATTAATTAGGTGGTGACTTATACTTTTATTTTGTTTAAATCATGTTACCATTGGAATCTAATTATTAATTATAAGGGCTTTTTACATAAGATGCCTAAATTGTAGCCTAATATTACAACTATATCTAGTGTCTCCTATATATTTCAGAAATAGCGTATTGAGCTTCTTATTTTCATAAATATTGGTGGTCTTTTACTTTTGACTCCTTAAACTAGTTATAAAGAAATAATATTGGAAAAAAGAAAGGAAACCATTCAACTTCCACTCGTCATTTAATGCAATTTAAATGATACGATTTCCTATCAAATCTGTTTAGAATAGGAGACTTTACGAATTTAGTGGAAAACCAAGGGTTTGCATCGATAACTTAGGATATATTTCTTCTAAAAACGGTTTGTCGTCCACAATATTTCTTCAGTGGTAGTCTGTAACTTGGGTTTGCATAAGAGGCCATGCTGTCGACGATTTCCAAATGGTGTCTAGCTTTCTTACCGTTGACGATAATTGCTATATATTTTTCTTCAATTGTTGATTTTTTGTCGTGGTCAATTTCTTGCCGTTAGTGTCGTGGTCGATTGATTGTTGTTGATTCCTTGATTTCGGTTGTTTTTATTCAGTGTCGTGCTCGATTTCTTCACTAGTCTTTAGTGTCGTCATCAATTTCTTCAGTGTTGTCATCGATTTCTTTAGTATCATCATCTACCTGAAATCCTTGTCATCGATCTCTTCATTGTCGTCGCACAGATTGTCGTTTGCAACTGTCGGCTGAAACTTCTTTAGTGTCGTCGTGTATTTTTGCCATCGACCTTTGAGTATTTTTGGCGTTAGCTATCACTAAATATAGGTAAAAATTTCAATTTTTTTGCATATGCCGTTGTGCGAGGTAAAATATTGAAGGTTTATTGGTTTAGGTTCATATGTATATTGGTACATTAAATAATATGCACTCTAAAATTACTTTTGGGCAAAAATGCATATGAGGTTAATGGTTTATCAACTGAAAATCATATGTACATTGGTATATTAAATATAAATATATTCACTGTGAAATTACTTTTGGGCAAAAATGCAAATGGGGTTTAATGGTTTATAAGCTGAAAACTTTCTATATGGAAGATTGAAATTTGGCATTGGTGTCATGCATACGAGGTTCTTTATGTGGGGTCTTTTAGTTTGAAATTTTCCTGCATATGGATAATTAAGACAGTGTTATTAAAAACAAGTTTATATATAATAAACAACTACTTTTTCGAATAAATACATGTTCATGGTGGATGAAATTCGGGTTCTTAATCTGAGACATTTATATACTAAATTTTGTTTTATATACACTTAGATTTATATATTATAATCTGAGACATTTGCATAATTGTTTGTTTCTTGTTTATTAAGTACAAAAGGTATTGGGTGCATCTTATTTATTCAACACCAGTAAATAACAAATAAATAGCTTACAAAATTTTCAAATACGCACCTGTCTCACGTCTAGTGTGTTTGGAATATAAGTTGAATAATTTATTTTATATATAAATGTTTATATACAAACAAATATTAGATCAATATACTGTCATTTATATATAAATGTTTATATACAAACAAATATTAGATCAATATACTGTCATTTATATATAAATGTTGTTCATTGGAATATATGTAGCATGGGTTTATATGAGTATCAATTATTCTATAGTTTATTATAAATATACTTACATTTATACGTAAATTAGTACTACTTTATATTTCATATTCAGTAAGCCCACTAGTTTGCAATTTCTTTGTTGGAAAATTGTGCATGTCAAATTACTGGTTAAACAAAAGAAAAGGAGACAAAGTGATCGCCTTTTGAGGTCTACCAATAGGCCAGGATCGAAAACGAAAAGAGAGAAGAATGTTTTCATCAACGTTTCATCAGATGTAAGACTTTCAAATATATAGGATAATATGTCATTGTGTAATTTAAAAAATATAATCTAGATATTTCACGCTTCTAATTCAATTGCATTCTATAGGATGAAGACCATATTCCAATAGGTAAACAAGTGAAAGTAGAGGGAAATGTTGGAATTCCTATATCATCAAAATTTTATGATCGCTTATTGGGAGACTTGGCATTTGGATTCACACCGTTAAGAGTAGTACAACCGGGAGAAGAACTTGTAGACGATGAGGATGAGGACGTCTTTGGAACACAAATAGTTCCATATGGCTACACATTCTAGGTATAATACATATACTCCACACATTTACTAATTTACTTGTCATAACCTAATGATGTATGAACTATAGGGGCACAACCAAAATACGAGTGAGACTAAGGAGCAGAATTTGGTTGATGAAGATTTTGTTGTTGAGGAATCTGTTGATGAGGTAATGTTATATAATATACACAATATTGAATATTGTATATTGTCACACCCTTTTTCTAAGACCATTTCGTGGAAGAGCCTATAAAGGGAAGAAGTAGGACAAGAGCGGTTGTGCTCAAGTGTTAGTTTACATAGGCCGTAGATGAAGTTTGAATTAGAAGGATTTGATAGAAAGGTTGCATTGAGTGAATTCTGGATCTTGGAATCAAAGTAATTCTTGAAGTTGAGAATTCTACTGTGTAGGATAAACAGATCAGGAGAACGCAACCATGATTTTGAGCTTAGAAGTAAGACCTATGGAAAGAAAGGAAACCTCATCAAGTGATGGGCAGGGTTAAAAAGAATAGCTGAGAGATAAATGAAGTTGGACGCATACTTAGTGGAAGACCATGTTGGACGCATGGTAGAGACGAAGGAAACACATGATAAAGGTAAAACGCATAAGGTAGAATCTTAGAAAGAGGCAATGACAATCTATGGTAAATGCACAACTTCTATTAGGGAAGATTGAGAAGTAAGCCTAAAGGAAGAAGGTTGGAGATGGATATATGATAGGATTTGTTGTTGAGGAAATAGCTCACATAAGGAAGAGATTTGGAAACATGACTTTGGAATACAGCACAAGAGTGCATAAAGGAATAATCAAGGAAACCTCAAGGATAGGAGGAAGGTCTTGGACACAGAACGACATAAAGGTAAACGCAAAGAATGCGAACGCATAAAAGAAGGCATGATGGTATGCAATTAAGGCAAACGCATGGTATTATGCGGTAAGGAACAAACGCATAGTAGTATGCGTTTGAGACTTTAATGCCAGGTAGTATGCGGTAGAGAAACACGGTAAGCCCTACCTGACATTTGGGAGTTGGCAAGTTAAGAAGAAACTATGAGATGGGCAGTGAATAGAGAAAGTTGGCCGAGTAGTATAGGAGCAAAAGTAGCTAAGTGTTGGCCATGTGTTAGTGGGGCTACGCGTTGAGAGTATGTCGGAGGCTTGATGAGACTACTAGTACTATGCGTTGAAGAAGGTAGCTCGGCATGGACACATGTGATTGGAAGCCACGAGGCATTGAAGGCCACTAGGCATTGATGGCCACGAGGCGTTGAAGCCCACGAGGCATTGGAAGCCACTATGCGTTGGAAGCCACTATGCGTTGAAGGCCACTATGCGTTGGAGACTACTATGCGTTGAAGGTTGGTATGTGTTGGTACATTAGAAGAGTGGCCGAGAGGATCATGCGTTAATCGGCTATCCGGCGACAGGGCGTTCAACAATTGTAAAACAACAAGTTGAAGCTATGCGTTGCTGAAGCTTTGCACGGAAGGTTGCGTTGGCCAACCTAAGTAGGAAGGTGATGGCTGTGCTGGTGAGTCGGTGATATAAATATATAAGTAAGTACGCCGACTAAATAAACACTTTAAACATATTTCGAACCCAGATTTACCTCTTTTCGCAAAAGAACAACGAGGAGAGGTGGAAGAAGCTGTTTATATCGAAGTTAAGTAGGAACCAAATCACTTCCATGGTGAAATTGATGCTGGAACTAGAAGCTTGATTGTTGATGATAATTTAGACATCATTCGGTGTTTGAAGAAGAGTGAGCTGAGGAAGTCGAAGCTAGGGCAAAAATTTTAAGGTGAGTGAGTTAATTCTTAGCAACTTCTATAAAGGATGTTTAAGCCAAATTTGAGCAAGAGTATGTTAAATTTTAGGAAGAAGTATTCGGAGTTGAGCTACTACATGAGCTACTAGTTGATTTGAAGCAGTTGGAGTTATTCAAGAATAGTTCTCAAACGAAGAAAAGTTAGGGTTTGAAATCTCGAGTTAAGTTAGAAAGCTCACTTCTTTACAAGTTTGTAGAAGAGAGAAAGTTCTGATTTTGGCTGGATTTCGATGTTTAGCAGTTTTAAGAACGGGTTAGAAAAGAAAGAAGAAAGCACTAACCATCGGGGGGTCGCTAGGACAGAAGTATCGCTAAAGAGTTGGAGGGTGATCAGCGAGACAAGTGCCGCTGGTAACGCAAAGGGCCTTGCGTCTCACAACTCTCGCTAAATCTCGCTAAGTACCGCTTCTTAAGGTAATATCGCTAGTCTCAAGAAGCTGGGTATCACTGATGTCGTATGGTTATGAGTAGTTTAACCTAATAATCTCGCTGATACCTGTGAATCTCACTCATTATAAAAACTGTAAACAAGAGAGGGACTAGTGATAAAAACCCATGTTTGAGATGCTTAAGCAAATATAGTGAATATAAAGAGGAATACTTGAAATGTCTAACACGAAGAATGTGTGTTTATAGGTCAAGAGGATCTAGGGAAAGCGTATAACCCGCTCGGAGCCCAAAATAAGTTGTGAGTGACATTATGGTTTGAGATAAGCCAACTTGAATACCATTTTCTATATGCTTAGTAATATCTATGAAGCATGATTTGAATGTGTACTCCTATGTATGTAACTATCACATATCTTATATGTGAGATAGAGCTTGAAAACGTATCAGATAATGTTCTAAGTTTTACCAAGCTAGTGGCTAGATGAATGTTCTATGAATTCTGAGATATTATGATTTTTGTTAATTTATGATAAATGTGATGTGCATGTCTGTGCACTAGAAAGATTCGAATGGGACTCAATGCTGAAGGATATGTGAAGGCATATGGGCAGCCCTAGTATTTATATGAAGCCTGAGATATTATGATTATTGTTAATTTATGATGAATGTGATGTGCATGTCAGTGCACTAGAAAGATTCGATTGGGACCCAATGCTGAAGGACACGTGAAGGCATATGGGCAGCCCTAGTATTTCTATGAAGCTCTCACCAAAGGATATAGAGAAGGTGATTGAGTATTCCCTGGGACCCTAGTACCAAAGGACATGAGAAGGTACACGGGCAGCCCAAGATCAAACAGACTTATAAGCAGAATAGAAAGCATCTGACGCTGATGTGTTGAGATTACTCCACACAGCTAAGGTTTACTGACGTTGGGTGCGTTGAGTTCGCTCCGCCTCAACAAAGGTTCAATGAAAAGATATTCATTTACGTGATTATAGTTATTTACAAGTTATAGTTATTTACAACTTTATGGAACGTGACCAAGCAGTTTATACAAATGATTGTAGTTATGTTTTTATTGAGTTTATACTTTAGATAGTCACTCACTGAGCATTGTAGCTCATAGATTCTTGTTTCTCTGATGTTTTCTTTCCAGGTAGCGAGCGTGTTCGGGGTGCCTAGCCTACCATCAAGATTCGTCTGAGCCAAATTAGAATTTTGTAATTGGGAACTTGTAAACCCCATCCCCATGTAGAAATTGTACTTATTTTGAGTGGCATTTGTGAAGATCACCAGGTATACCTATAAGCTTTAAACATAGCGTTTGAAATCTTACTCATGATGCTATCCTATCAGTAAATTATTGCATAACTATTGTAAAAGCTAAGCCAATTGCCAGCAGTTTGTGATATATAACAGTGTTTAAAGATGGCAGAATAGGTAACACTCACTCCTAGGTAAAGATATAGGTATATATGTATATGTCTAGGATGGGGGTGTTACATATATAATATCATGATTCTGAATGATAATATGGGTATATAACATACAAGATAATCTCAAAATTAAATTATCTCAGGAGATTATATGCGAGCATCCAAACAACGAACAAAAACCAGACAATGTGATTAATGTGCGAGGCAATTTCTATGCTAAATCTGAAGTATATCTACCATCCATACTTCTTGAAATCATTTAAATGCATGATGATCATGTCCCACTTCAAACTAAAAAGACAGAACTATTACATAAGCAAATGAAAGGAGACACAAAAGGATATGAACCAATACATTAGCCAAGCAAGGTAAGACACTTATATAAGTTATATGCATGATGTATATATTTGATGTATTTTTATTGCATCATAATAGGGTGCTACCAAAATGAAAAAAAAAAAAAAAAGGACTTGAAAAAAGAAAAACATGACGAATAAGGAAAACTGATCATAAGAAGGGATGAAATTAGTTTGTTTTCTTAATTATATTTAAATTAAAAGTTAAGTTAATGAAATGTGGTTATTAAATACTTATAGGAAAAAATACGGACCAAACGTACAAGGGAAGTCGAAGAAACAAGTGTTGGGAAGAAGAAAGCAAAGATTGATAAGGTATATTATATAAATATCGTTGTATATAAGCCAACATTGAAAATTTATTACATATAAGCCCTTATATATTAAAAAAAAAATTGCAAGCAAGTCTTGAAACATTCAGGATTAATCCAAAGGATTATGGGAGACGGAATACAAAAGATGTTAATTTGGATAGGCTATATGAGGTACATACTCAATATATATAGCTATAACAATGTATGACTGTTTTCACAATTTTCAATAGTATATATATAATATGTTATTATCTTTCGATGCTCCCTTATTGTTACCTAGAAGTAGGTGGTCTAGTGTACAGAAATTAAATATTTATGCCAGATATGAAGTAATTCGAACAATTAGGGACAATCTCAATATAAAACATCTTTCTAAATTCGAATTTAGCCCTTTTGGAGCATTCCTTGATTTGAAAAAATTAAATTCCTTAGCCAGCTATATACCACCTGATCTGACGACAGTGTAATATAACAAGGGAAGATGAACTAACATTTAGCTTCGAGGGGATGATTGGGAAGTTTAGTACAAATAAGTTTGAGAAGATTATAGGACTTAACTGTCGTGAACTACCTACCTTAGATATGCACAAGTTTAGTAGAAAATATACTTACTTGCATTGTTCTTCTTTTTTCAATTTCATCCCTTAAAAGTCTCTTAACATACTTGGTAAAATCCGTAACTTGATAATTAGCCTCATTTCTCCTATCGTGGAACCAATGTTGCATGATCATCCTTAAAGCTTCAAACATCGAGGTAATAGGCAATCCCCTCACGTCTAACTTTAGACTTTTTGATATGTTCGTCGTCATTATCAAATATCTATTACGAGGTGAATACGCACGAGACCATCTAGAATAACCTATTGATTCTAACTCATCACATATATCATGTGCATTGGACTTCAACTAATGCATCTAAATTTCAAATTCCACAACGTTGAAAGCTTTTGCACACAAGAAAAATATGATGCTACAAGCTTTCCCTTGTATCTAGGCTTAATATTTCTCAACAAATGTATCATACATATACAATGGTGAGCATTAGGGAGAACCAACTCAACCGCTTTAACTATGCTCTTACGTCTATCTGACACAATCACAATGTCATTTCGATCCCTAATAATCCTTCTTCTTTGGCTCATAAACCATTGCCATGAAGAGTCATTTTTAGAAACAACCACACAAAATGCTAAGGGGAATATTTGTTCGTTTGCATCTAGCGTGCAAGCAGTTAACAGTGTCCCACCATACTTGTTCTTCATAAAAGTACCATCAACATATATTACAGGGGGGACAATATTTCCAACTAGAAATACATGCAAAAAATGTCATGGAGAAATATAAAAATCTTCCTTGTTTGTCAACCTTATATTCAAAAATAGAACCTAAAACATTGTATTTATAAATTGAACCCATGTCAATATAAAATAAACCATAGTTTATATGACAAGTACGATTATAGATACAATACTTGGATTTCTCACAACTAACATGTAAGTAAATGATGAAATTTGTTAGTATGATTTTTCAAGCAAAACACAAATTTCATTAATGGCAGCTTCACGAGCACGCCAAGCTTTCATCTAACAAATAATTGATCCATACTCCATGCGTATATAGTGCACTATATCTTTGGGACTACTCAACTGGCTGTCATCAATCCTAATCTTCTTTTTTATGCACTCTTTTATCATTGAAAAAGTAGCTTGCCTATGGCTAAACAACACAATGTCTAAAGAGTATGAGTGCTCATTGTCAAACCGAATAATAATCCATGTAGAATTGTCTTCGTTTCCAATCGAACGAGCATGAAGAGACCATTGACATTCAACAACTAGACAACTAAGTACAAGGACTTCCTTATTTGATTTATCAGTCTTGTATTGAAAGTAATCTCTAATCGCAATAGTTTGCACAACATTCAACAACATATCCTTCGAAGAAAACATGTCATCCATCTTAACTTGAAAATCAGGTGTAATTTATTCAAATCAACTGTTTGGTAAAAACGACCATCTTCATCATGACTATCACTACTAACTTCAATGGGAGGTCTATTATCATTGAATACTAATAGACTACTCTGTAGAATGAATAATCAATAAACAAAAACTTTTCAATACAAGTGGAAATAAGGTGAAACAACCATCTAACAAGCATAAATGTCAACGTTATCAAAACTGCTCATACTATCTATTTTCTCCAACACCAAATGTTGCAAAACAGAAAAGGACATTTCAAAATGCAAAATTATCTATCTCATTGAAATGCCCATAATAGACAATTGGAACAATATGAAATCGTACATAATTTAGCAAATATTTTATAAGACAACTTATATACTTTGGCATATGTATAACAGGCAGCTGTACATATATACATACGATGGTGTTTAAATATCTAACATAGTTTGTATACTTTCGAATGTATAGTTAGATATAAATTATGTACTACAAAACATACATTATACATATAGTATTCAAAATATTAATGACATGCGTACTATTTATATTATATAAACTTGTAACCTTTTTTACTCATCGTATACATACGCACGATTTTGCTTGAAAATCTAAACTGGTTTGTATACTTTGGTATATTCTGAATGTACAGTGGATTATAGATAATGTATCACAAAATATAACCCATATATATGGTCACTTACCCATATCAAGAAGTAGATAATAACAATCAACTACAAACCTGCATACAAAAAGATGAAGAACGATTAACAACATGACTAAAAATAATGAAAGTAGTACTGAATAAATTGGATAATGAAGTAGTATGCAAAAATCGCCAACATTTATACACCCCGTAATGGCAGGAAAAATAAAAAACGGCACATAGATGGGAATAATCACCTAATATAGAAATAAAAAAAACCCGAAAACAACAATTTATGTAGTGGTCGAAATTACAACTTTTGGAGTGAGAGTACCGGTCGACTACATAAAGAAGAGAAAATTTTCGTATACTTTTTTTTTTTTGTTGTTGACTGCATAAAGAAGAAAGAAAATTTTGAGGGACATGGAGGATGTAATTTTGCTAAAAAGAGAGAAAACAAATCCCTACAATATATGAAATAATAACCAACCATCAATATTAAATGCATTAAAAATAAAAGTTTTGTTGCGGTAAATTCTAAGTAAAAAATGTAAACTAATTAAGGAAATAAGACAAAAAATCGGTAAATAATAAATTGATAATATACAAGGTCATAATGGACCAAAATCTTACATAAATTACTTCAATGAAATAATTCAAAGTAAAAGGCTATTTGTAAAAAATATAGGCTCAAGAGTAATTTTCATGTAAATCTTCCTAATTATAATTAAAAATTAATAAAATGTGAAAACGTAAAATATAAAAGTCTTATCCATTTATTACTAAAAAACCATACTAAACTTCTAAAAAAATATCATTCTAAAACTTTTAAATTTACATTTAATTATAATTAAATTTAGAATTTAAAGAGTTTTGGAATTTTGATAGCCTTGCATATACAAATATATATATATATATATATAAATATATATTTCATAATTTATTCGTCTTCCTCCCTCATGATCAGCATGAATTGTTGGATATTTATAGTGAAAGATAGTGAAACTTTTGTGAATAATTGAAGCATAAAAATGGATTTATTGTGTAGATTAAATTCATTGTTAAAAACTTCAAATTGGATTGGAAC
This sequence comes from Citrullus mucosospermus, assembly GCA_030954485.1. Lineage (NCBI taxonomy): Eukaryota > Viridiplantae > Streptophyta > Magnoliopsida > Cucurbitales > Cucurbitaceae > Citrullus > Citrullus mucosospermus. The sequence continues at coordinate 16,501,794 of CM062059.1, read as the reverse complement.
CATCAAATTACGATTATGTTTAATGTACAAATTTAACATGTATGAAAGCTAAATTTGTAGTTTCTTCAATTTGAATAAGTTATGTTTGATTTTGGTCAAGTAATAATTCAATTGAGTTAAAATTGACAAATATTTTAACTTTGTATTTATTAGATTATATTTTGTATTTTGGAGAGTTACTAAGTTAGTAGCCTAACACAACAACTTGTTTCTTTATTTATTTCAAATTGAAGAATTCTCTCATTTTTTTTCTTTCTTTTGGTCTTGAGTTGATGAGAGCAGGTATCCAAGAGTTATGTCGGTGCTGAGTACTTTGAGGTTGCAGTTCTACTGGAGTTAGTCTTGTTTCCTGTCGAGATGATCGCTGTAAGTTGCTTGCTTCTTATGAAGAACGAATAATTTTCTTCAAAACAATACTTATTAGAAGCGTGCCTTGACTACCTATTGACGTCTCCACAATGTCTTGAGGTTTTTAATTGTTTTATAAGCCTTTTATAATATTCGGTTTAATTTTGAGTTTAAACATTATTATTATATGCAGTATGTGTGTTGTATCTAGTTGAAGTGTAATCAGTTTGCTAGTCTATTAAGCTCTTATATATCATTTTCCCCCAACAATATGAAGACAATTAAATTTGAACTAATGGCTGTAAACTCCTCCACCTATGTTTCTATTTCTATCATGATGGGATTTCCCATTGTCAAACCATATGCTAAAAAACTAGAGAAGTTCAAAGAAGATAACTTCAAGAGATGATGACAAAAGATGATCTTCTATCTCACCACACTAATCTTGCTTACATTTTAAAGAAAGATTGCCCAACTACTCCACTAGAAGTTGTAACTCTTGAAACAGAAGCTGCGAAACAAGCATGGATGCATTTGAACTTCTTGTGTTGTAGTTACATACTTAGTGGTCTTGAGGACACTTTGTATAACTAGTATTTTAGCTATTTTTTTATCCAAAACAATAGTTTATTTTTTAATATCTAATATTCAATATTTAAAAGGATATTAGTTTCGGTTGTTTAGCTTAGAAAAGAAAAATCAATTAGTGATCCTATTTTGCAATTTAAAATTAAAAAAAAAACCGTAAGGATCTTATCACTTTTATAATAATAATAACAGTTTTTCTTCTTTATAATGTAATAGAATCTAAAAATATTTATCAAAAAATAACTTATAAGGAATAGTAAGCAATCTAACCAAAAGTTATGAGTAAAATTAAGAAAATTATTAAAGTAAAATTTTAGTATTTAAATAAGTTAAAAAAATGAAAGTGAAATTATAAGTCTCTACTTAACATCTTATTAATTAAGAAAAAAAAACTTAAATAAGCTTTATTCTAAAAAATGAATGAAAGGGAAAAAATTTAAACAACGTAATTGGGAGAGAATATATAAGGTTGTGCAAATAATTTATATTATTTAGAGGGTTTAAATAATTTAGATAAATTAAAATTCATAAAGTTTGATGATCAAAGAATAAACATCGAAAATTAATAATTTACAAAAATAAATAAAACATTTATAACCCAATGAAAAAGTGTAATTGTAAAAATATAATAGTAGAACTAATTATTATTAAATTAAAAAAATAAGTTAAAATGATAAAGTATCCAAATATTTCAAATTAGTTTTGCTTTTGTATAAATAGTTTTGCAATTTTTTTTTATAATAATGGAAATGATGAAAATAATATCTAAATTAGTTTATGTATTTTCATCAAAGAGTCTTAATAATTATTAGCACATAACTTTTCTTTTAGTTTCTTACTGCAAAATATTCAAATAATTTTGAAAATAAATGGAATCAAAATATTTAAAAAGTTTAATTAAATGCAAAAAAGAAAAACTATTATAAATAGAAAAAATATCAAACTATTTACAAATATAGAAAAATTTCACTAGATAGAAGTCTATCACGGTCTATCGCTGATAGATAAGGAAATTTTTTTATATTTGTAAATAGTTTGGTTCATTTTGCTATATTTGAAAACAACCCTAAAAAAATTATAAATTTTTGAAGTTCCAAATTTTTTATATTCTATAATTAAACATGATTAGAAATTTTGTAATTTTAGAATAATTTATGTAGTGGTACAGCTTTTCATATTCCATTCACTTAACCTCTATGAATGTATTAAAATTGCATTAATTATTTCTTACCACTTTCTTTAGGAAATTTATATTACATTTTATAGTTTTTAATGTTCAATTAAAAAAAATATAGAGTTTTTTTTATATATATTATATTGTTATTTTTGTCCATCATTAACTTTTTTAATTACTTTTTTTACCCAAAAAAAAAAAACTTTGTGATCTAATAAACTTTTCAAACTCGATAAAGATGTAATTAGTTTTTCTTTTTTAAAAATATGTAATTAGTTTTTAGTTACTTGATTTCATACTATAATGAAATAAAATTTATTTTACAAATCTTATATCAATATTCCTATTTTTTTTATTTTAAAAAATTTATTTAAGAGATTAATATACAATTGTGAGGCATAGGAATGTTATATAGATTTTTTTTATTCAACAAAAGTAACACAAACTTGTAATTAATTGATGAACTTTTATTTTTTCCAACAAAAATTTTAATGCACTAATTCTAAAAGAACAATAAAAAGCAAAAATGATAACTGGAAAAAGAAAAAGAAAGGAATTTAGCTATACACATTCTTTATAAATTTGCTCACTTACTACAGAAACACTAAGACCTAAAATTCATTCACAAAAAAAAAAAAAAAAAAAAAAAAACTAGAATCTCAGATCTTGATTTGACACATGCATCTCTTGTAGTTTCGATATAACACCAACACCTTGAGATGCTTCAAAAATTGAAAAGGCTTTAAAAACCATGAATTGAGAGAAAAAATGGGGAATGAATGAAACTCCATGTGTTGGTGAAAAATGTTAAGAAAAATCCATTTTTATAATAATTGAAAGGTCAGAGTTACAAAAACCTTTTTATTTCTAAAACATTTTACATTCCAACATCACAATACTAATTATATATTTATTATTGATAATTATGGATTAATTAATTAATTTACTATTTATATTTAATCAATAATGACATATTGTGCAAATAAGTAAAATAAAGAAAGGACAAAAGTGTCCAAAAAGTTTTTCCTACATTCTTTATAGATTATAGATATCTATTGCAATGTCTACAATACATCAAAACTATTGTGGGAGGCATTAGATGAAGTACAAGCTAGAAGATGCTAAACCTAAGAAATTCCTTGTGGAAAAATTCTTGGATTACAAGATGATTGATATCAAGTTGGTAGCCAATCAGATAGAAGAATTGCAAATTATTATTAGTGATTAGAGAAGTGAAGGAATGGACATCAATGAGTCATTCCAAGTTGCTGTTGTGATTGAAAAGTTGACTTTTAGAAGGACTTCAAATGTTATCTCAAACACAAACGAAAAGAATTATCCATGGAGAACCTCGTGGTAAAACTTCGAATAGAAGAGGATAATAGAAAAGGAGATAAAACTTTGCTAGAAGTTAAAGCCAAGGCTAACGTTGTTGAAGCTTCGAAGCAATAAATCCAAGAAGCAAAATTTCAAGAAGAATCATGGACCAAGGAATGATGCTAGCAACTGCATTTGAGGAAATTGTTGGGTTTTTGGCAAGATTGGTCATAACGCTGCAATGTGCAAACACAAGAAGGGATAAATTTCCAACATTCAGGTCAATATCATGGAAAATGACGATTTGGTTGCCATAATTTATGAGGTAAATATGGCGTTATACACCAAAGGTTTGTGGATTGATATTGGTGCTACTAGGAACATATGCAAGGACAAGTCATTGTTCATTACATATAAGAAGCTAGATGGCAACGATAAGTCGTATATAGAAAATGCTTCAATTGCCTCTATGGAAGACAAAGGAAAGATCTTATTGAAATGGACTTCCGGAAAAATACTTACTCTTAATGATGTGTGGCATGTGCCAAAGATTCGAAAGAATTTAGTGTCAGGAATTGATCAACTTAAGAAAAATGTGTTCAAACTTGTATTTGAGTCATATAAGTTTATGTTGACAAAGGGCTACTGCCGAATTTTAACATTGATAATGGACAAAAATGTGAAGTTTGTGTTGAGTCAAAGTTTACTAGAAAGTTATTTTCTTCTATGGAAAGAAGTAATGAGTTACTTGATGTAATCCACAGTGATGTATGTGACATGACACGTAATCCCACCAAAGGTGGTAAGAGATATTTTGTCACATTCATTGATGATTGTAGTAGATATTGCTATTTATATTTATCATATAGTAAAAATGAGACCTTCAATGTTTTTAAAACATAGAAGGCAAAAGTTGAAAATCAACTTGAGAAGAAAGTTAAAGTGCTTAGATCAAATAATGATGCTGAATATGAATTATCATCACTTTATGAATTTTATGAAGTTAATGGTATAATCCATCAAACTACAATACCTTATACACCACAACAAAATGGTGTAGTTGAAAGAAAGAACCGAACGTTAAAGGACATGGTTAATTGCATGTTAAATAGTTTAGGTTTCTCTCATAACTTATGGGGGGAAGCTTTGCTTACGACAAATTTTATACTAAATGGAATTTCACATAAGAAGATTAATAAGTCACCTTATGAAGTGTGGAATGGAAAGTTTCTCTCATATAAAATGCTAAAAAATGTGGGGGTGTTTGGCAAAGGTACAAGTTTATTTACCAACAAGGACCAAACTCGGACCTAAGATAATTGATTGTGTTTTTATAGACTATGCAGTACATAGTGCTACTTATAGATTCATGGTGATTAAATCAAAAGTATCTGATATTAATAGTAATACCACCATAGAATCTATTGAAACTGAATTCTTTGAGAATATATTTCCTTTAAAGAAGGAAACACAAAATTAATGGTACCAAAAGAAATTATGAGGCTAACTCTTCAAAAGGTCAAGACGATTAGAATACTGAGACTAAACCTAGAAGAACCAAAAGAGCTAAGAAAGCAACTTCTTCTGGACCTGATTTCATAACTTATTTGATAGAAGGTGAGCCTTAAACTTTTCAAGAAACTGTATCATCTCCTGATGCACCTTATTGGAAGGAAACTATCAATAGTGATTTAGAATCCATTTTACAGAACAATACCTAAGTATTGGTTGATTTTGTTGGATCGGTATGGAAACCCTAGAGGGGGGGTGAATACGGTTTAATTAAACTTATTCCTAAATATGCTCAAATTAAACTAATTGAATTAATTTTTGAATTAAATTAATAAAAACCTTAATTGATGCTAAATATCAAGATTGATAAAAAATATATGAAACACAAGATTTAATCAATCTCAACAAAGAAGGATAGTAATCTATACCATGCTACTAAAAATTGAATGCAAAATAAATTGAGAAAGAGTTGGAGAAGAAGACACCGTGATTTTTATAGTGGTTCGGTCCAACTCGACCTACATCCACTTTCCCAAGCGCCTCTTGGGATTTCGATTAAAAAATCTCCTTTGACTCTTTCCACGGATGAGAGTCGAACCGCTACCTTGCTCCTTTTTCAGGTTCAAGAGCAAACCCGATCCTTTCCACGGGTTAGGATCCAACCGTTACAATTTTTATTTTATTATTTAATTATTTTTTTAAATTAAAAATCAATTTTAATATAATTTTGGAAATTCATTGAAAATTAATTTTAAAATTCATTTTTGAAGATTGGATTTTCCCACTAACTAAGCTAGGAGCTTGGTTGTCTTCTTCACAATTAACCAACAAATTAACCATTCTGTGTTGTCAAATTTTGATGCAATTAGATTGAATGTTATTCTCTAATAAATAGAGATGATTTTGACATAAAAATGGTTAAGAATTTTGTGAAATTAAGGGTAAATTTTGCAAAATTCCATCCATTGTTCATCTTCTTCCCAACCTTCATTCTTTCTCAAATTCACCACAAATTTGGATCCCACCATCCAATCTAAGCCTAAAGAATAGTAGAGAAGACTCTTGGGGTGGTCTACAACCAAGTGGTGCTGAAATTCATCAAGAATTGAAGGAGAATTTGGAGCTTCAAGGGTAAGTGTTCTTAAAACTTTGGTTTTTCTTCTTAATTGCATGTTTAATCCTCTAAATTGAGCATCTTAGAGTGAAAATTGATCAAATTAACTTCTGCTGCATGCTCATTTATCCATCATTTACAAGAGTAACATTCAACTTGGGATTTGTCATGCTTGTCACCTTTCCTCTTCCTCAACCGCGACCCCTCATAAATGGTTGCCCTCTTTTCTCAATTGGTGAATATTGCTCATCTTGTCCTTTTCCTTGTCCACGACCTCGTCTGCGGCCTCGACCTCTTCCATAACTATGACCACGACCTCGTCCACCATCTCCTTTGAAAGTCTTCTTTGCTTGCAAGACTTGCTCTGGTTACTCTGGGTTGCTACGATTCATTATTTCCTCGTAATCTCCCGGCGATCCATTTAATTCATCAACAGTCGTGTCTCCAAGTTTTTTGACTCCTCGATTGCTACCACCACATGGTCAAACCTTTTGTTGAGAGAGCAGAGAATCTTCTCGATCACACGAACATCTTGCATAGTCTGGTCGAGCCACTTCATTTGGTTCACCACCACCAAGACTCTTGTAAAGTAGTCTTGAATCAATTCACTTTATTTCATGTAAAGCTATTCTTAAAGTTTTAAATCACACACTAAAACTCTCTAAAAAGAGTAGATGTACAAATTTGAACTCACAATACTCAATCCTCACAATACAATGAAAGTATCTCTCTAGAATAAGATGAAAAGAAAGAAATTTGAAAGCTTGGAGAGAGAGCAACAATGGTGACCTTTTTCAATTTTTGAGGATTGTAAAATTGTAAAAGTTGGGGAAACTTTTTGGAGAAGATGCAGTATTTAAAAAGAAATGAAAGTGAGTGAAAACCAAATTAATTTGGACCATTAGATCTTTGTAAAAGAAAATTGAATGGTAGAGATTTAAAGTCAACTAGCCGTTAGACACAAACATACAATAATATTAAATTAATCCTTTTAAAAAAGCAACTAGCCGTTAGACACAAACATATATAATAATATTAAATTCATCTTATTTTTAAATTCATTTTCTTTTTAAAATCATTTTATTTTTAACATCAATCCAAAAATAAAAGACCCACCAATTGTCACTTCTCCATTGCTCCAAGTGGCACCTTTCAATTTGTCCACTTTGATTAAAAAAAATCTGCCACGTCATCAGCTCGGGATTTTTCCATTAAGCTTGTTTCAGTCATATCTTCTTCATTTAAACTCCATTTGAGTGATTCAAATTGCATTGAAACCGTTGTTCCAAGCTCCACACAATAGACACTTCAAAACACTCAAATGGTTAATAAATAAAATCAGGTTTGTTATCATCAAAACACTAATTAATCAATCCATTAAAATTAATTAATTTGAGATTAAGGGCCAAAAAGCCAACAGATTTACCTCCTGAAAGTAAACTAATTCAGAGTTAATGGATTTTTAAGAAAAAGCTAAAGGTTGATAGCACTATTCATAAGTATAAAGCCTGTTTAGTAGCTAAGGCTTTCACCAAAAGGAAGAGTTAGATTCCTTTGATACCTATTCTCTAGTGATGAGGACTACATCTACAAGGATGTTAATTGTAATAGCAACTTTAGAAAATTTGGAAATACACCAAACGAATGTGAAAGCTGCATTTTTAAATGAAAATTTAGATAAAGAGATTTATATCAAAAACCTTAACGGTTTGTTGTTAAAGGACTTGAAGACAAAGTTTGTAAACTTGTCAAGTCTCTTTATAGGTTGAAACAAGAACCCAAACAATGGCATGAAAAGTTTTAGCACAGTAAGTTATCAAATGGATTAAAGATAAATGAGTGCGATTAATGTGTCTATGTTAAAACATAAATCAAGAGTATGTGGCTTCCTTGTATGTGGATAACATGTTGATAATCGGTACAAATAGAAGTGTCATTGATTCCATTAAAAGGATACTGAAATCCAACTTTAATATGAAAGATATTGGTCTTGCTGATATTATCCTTAAATTCGAATAACAAGAAATTCAAGTGAATACTGTTGGGACAGATGTGTCCTAAATCTCTTGGGTCTTATAGTTTTGTAAATTGTATATACATTTTATTTATTGAATAAAATAAGTTATTTTATCTCTTTTATGCATTAACTCAATCCAATAGACTAAGATTCCATGGTTATTTTATGTAAACTTAAATATGTATGTGGTTAACATACAAGGTTGGATCATGTTTAAGTAATAACTATTTGGATTAAGTTTCATAGCTTGTTGCACATGAATAAATATTATAATTTCTGTACAATGATGCGTCGAGAATCACTCAAGTATGATCATGAATAAGTAAGTTTTCCTATAAAAGCGCAAGTATAAGATCTTATAGGTTTCCTGGTGAGTCCAAGGTCGAACGCAGGGATTTGTAATAACTAGGCATTGAGAATAGATACATGACTATGTGGTGAACTATACATGTAATATGTGCAGGATTTGTATGTACCTAAAACTATACAGGAAGAATGAATAAAATTTCCTACAATTAACAATGAGGTAGACGCGGCGAAGGTTAGTCAAATGTTATTTAAGTGTCAGATAGCATGCGTTGAGAATGAATGGAACCATGCGACAAAACTAGAGTTAACGCAGGAGCTAGTTGTTACTTAAACATATCTAAGTATACTTACATACCTACAAACTTTGGGTTTGTGAATCCATCTCTCGATGTTTCGACGCCACATTAATCTTATCTTTAAGAAGCATTGTAAGTTTGCGTTAGCAAAAGATGAACTACATCTCTGCACCTCATCTAGTCTTGATAAATGCTAAAGATTAACCATCTACTCTCTCAAGCTAGACAGTCGTGCTTGCTACATTTGTTTGTCAGACAAAGCTATGCAAGCTAATGATATGCATTAATCACGATGTAACATACTTAATATTGCTTAAGAAAAACTAACTCTAACATCTAACTCATTTAGCATTCAAACAACATGGTGTAAGGTATTTAATATAGAAATAGATCGAAGATAATCGTCAATCAAACTCATATTAAGAAAATAAACCATTCTCTTGAATGTCATTAACAAAAAATAAGTAAGAATGAGGGAAATGTAGATAAAACAGAAATGGAAGACGTCAAGCCGCCACTGGCAACGTCTTGCTTCATGGAGACTTGAGATGGTTGCTATCTTATATATAAATTTCATAGGGTGAAGGTTCTCACTCACTGGGAGACGACTCTGAAAATTCTCAGAATCCTTCTCTCATAAAAGCTCGAAATGGAGGCTGGTTATGGTCAGGGAGAATTTGTGCAGAGCTTTCGCCTCTTGAACTCGTTTCTCTCCTCCTTTGAATGGAGAAGCTCTGGGGTATTTATAGGCATCGAAAAGTTGAACTCATGATGACCTGACACCTTTGCATTAAATTCCATGCTCTGCTGCGCAGACTTTTCATATTGTCGGCCCATTGGTACTGCCATGATCTGACAGCTTTTGCCCAGGCGTCCGTATCTACTTTTTCTCAACGCAAGGTCTCAACACATGGTCTTGACACATGGGTTTCCACTTGTTCTCGCAGTAGTTTCCTCTCTAGTACTTGGGTTATTTGTGCTTCTTTTCTTCTTAATCCTGCGTTAAGAACAGAAAAGCTCATAATTTTTCAGGTATTTTCTTTTGTAAACGGTGCCAACACATGGTAATACATTTTACATAATTTAACTACCAAAATCATGCATTGAGCTTTAAATTTACTCTAATTAATTCAAATAGTGACTATAATAACTTGTATTTCTACAAGTTATCAATAACAAAAAAGGTCTGTAGTATAGGAATAAGGTTGGGTGCCTTATTCTAGTAACACTACGGATACAGCCCACTTTGTAATTTTTATAACAAGTTGTAAAGTGTTACAAACGGTTTGATCATAATAGTTTATGTAGAGACATGTGACTGGGAGTATCCTATGTAAAGAGTTTGTATAAGACCATACCACGAAATGTTTAATTTCTCTTTGTAAAGCCGTTAATTGTAGAAATTAACATTTCATAGGATAACTATAGGTAACTCGACCTAAATCCTGAGTGAGTTATGAACTACTGTCTATGAGGGCAATCCTTTGATCTATATGGTGAGAGTGGTCAAATCGCCGACTCAATATGTCTACCATTTTGGGGATTTGTCTGATTAAGGAGCTGGGAACATATCTTCACAAGATGGAATTCACTCTTTTCCATGTTTAGTGTAAGTAGATAAATTACTCCCTTAAGGGCTAATTCTAGGTCTTGAACAATGAGGTCTCACCCTCTCACTGGCCCGAGAGGGGTTAGTTTATAGTTGGACTATAAACAGTTTGTTCATTAGAGGGATCAGTGGTACTTAAGGAGTTAGATATAACTACAGGGGTAAAACAAAAATTTGACCCAGTTGTAGTTATGAGTAATTTGTAATTGATTAGTAAATTCCGTGGACACATAAATATATTTATAGTGTGAAGAGTGCAATTGTAAGTCTTTAGTGGAGTGACCTACAGTTAATGAATATTGATTAATCTTATTAAAGAGTTTAATTGATTAATCTCATATTATTGGAGCTTCTAGCTATAGGTCCATAAGGTCCCCTTGCTAGCTCATAAAGGCTTAGTATAAGAATCAAATATGTTGGTTTAATTTGAAATGTTCAAATTAATAAGGGAATTAATTGTATGTGATACAATTAGCATAATGTATATAGATACATTATAATATAAAGTTTATTTCGAATGAGATTCAAAATGAATATTTAAATAAGATTTAAATATTAATTATATGAATGAGATTCATATAAAAACTATAGGTTAAAATTAATATGAATGAGATTCATATTAAAACTATAAGTTATGTGAGAGAAGATTATTTGAATATGATTCAAATATAAATTAAATATGAGATATTTAATTTATTAATTATATGATTTAATACATATTTAATTAAATTAATATTATTTTATTATTATTTTATTATTGTTTTATTAATAATAACTCCCCACGTAATGGGTAATTATTCTTCTTCTCTCTCACAAGTAGTTTAACGTATTGGAGAAAGGGAGAAAGTTTATAGAAAGATACACAGAAGAGTTTTGTGAAATTTAACTTCTCTCCCTCTCCAACTTTCTCTTCTACACACAAAAGTTTTCCCTTGCCAAAATTCAAAGAGAGCCCATAACTCCTCTTTGATTCTTCTAGGAGAATAGTAAGGTTTCCGTCGTGGTGGTGTTTCCAAAGAAGAGAAGTTCTTCTTGCATTCGTTGGAGTTCTCACCAGTTCGTGATTTGGAGAAGAAGAAGTCTCCCACAACGAAGACGATCTTCAAAGGTAGGAAAACTTCTTTCTCTTAACTCTACTCAAAAGCATGCTAATTTAATTGTTTATCCTTGTTGTATGTTCTCTATAATTTTGGTTTTCCAAAAACAAATTTAATAGCACAAGGCGATTACTCATTTCTGCTAGGAATTTAATTCCTCTAGATACGTACTTTCTCAAACTCACTATATAAAGTGCCGAGAAAATTAAATAATTTTGTGAGTAATTCAACTATTACTCCATTTGATCTGGTATGTAAATTGAAGAAAAACAATGATAAAGGTATTTCTTCTATAGAATATTCTAGAGTTATTGGTAGATTAATCTACATAATGAATTGTACAATCTCTGATATCGCCTATTCAATAAGAAGGTTAGCAAAATACACCAGCAATCTAAGGCATGATCATTGGTATGCTTTAGTCATAGTTCTAAGGTACTTGAAGTATACAATGGACTATGAATTGCATTATACAAGGTTTCCACATGTACAGGAAGGATTTAGTGATGCTAATTTGATTTCTGATAACATGAAGACAAAATCAACCAGTGGGTATATTTTTACCTTAGGTGGAGCAATTGTATCATGAAAATCTTCAAATCCAACGTGTATAACACTTTTTAATATGGAATCAAAGTTTATAACTCTTGATAAAGCAGAAGAAGTTGAAAGATTTCGAAGTTTTCTTGAAGATATTCCATTGTGGTCAAAGCTTGTAAGTGCGATATGTATTTATTGTGACAATTTAGCAGCTTCTATGAAAGGCAAAAATAATGTCTATAATGGCAAGTAATGACATATTAGACGCAGGCATAATTCAATAAGGCAATTGCTCTCTAATGGAATAGTTTCCGTTGATTATGTGAAATTGAAAGAAAATATTGCAAATCTTTTGACAAAAGGATTGTCAAGAGAGCAAGTTATACATACATCGAGGGAAATGAGGTAAAGCCTATGAAATGAGTTACCTAGTGGTAATCTAACCTAGTTGACTAGAGATCCCAACTAGATTCAATAGGCAAACTAGCTGGATAATTCATAGATGACACACTAAGAAACTTAATTGTTTATTCCCATTTATATGATGTTCAAGAGTGTGTGATCTGTTGAAGTTAAGTTCCTATCGATATCTTGTATTACAAGAAGAGTAATAACAGGATACTCTTATTCAATAATACCTATGTAAGAGTAGAAGTCAAGTCACTTCTGTGAGAACTTTTCAAATGGTTTATGTTCTCTAAATCTCTCATGAATTCAAAATTTTTTCTAGGACCAAAATGGTTGTATGTGATATCTATTGTCTCAATTCACCAATACAACCATATAGAACTCAAAAATACAAGATGAGTTGTATGTGATATCTATTGTCTCAATACACCAATAAGAGGAATAGTTCTAGAGCTTAGTCTCATTATTTTTTCTGTAAATTCGATGGATATTCACTAAGGAAGGTTTAAGTTCAAAAGACATCTCCCCTAACGCATAACTTGGTATGTTTGCTCTCCAACAGTTTTTGTTTGATTTTTCTCACTTTCTTTCCTGTGCATGAGTGCTAGATATTTATAGTGAAATAAAGTGAAACTTTTGTGGATATTTGAATTATAAAAATGAATTTAATTGTGTAGATTTAATTCATTGTTAGAAACTTCAAATTGGATTGAAACCATCAAATTAAGGTGGTGTGTCATGTAGAAATTTAACATGTATGAAAATTAAATTTATAGGTTCTCCAATTTCAATGAGTTATGTTTGATTTTGGTCAAGTAACAACACAAATGAATCAAAATTGAAAAATATTTTAATTTTGTATTTATTTGATTTGATTTTATATTTTAGAGAGTTACTAAGTTGCTATTCTATTAATAGCAACTTGTTTCTTTATTTGTAGCATCCCACCTCAAATTGAAGAATTCTCTCTTTTTCTTTTTTTTCTTTTGGTCTTGAGTTGAGTTGACAACAAGTATCAAAGAGTTTTGCCAGATTTGAGTACTTTGAGGTTGCAGTTTTACTAAAGTTAGTCGTTGTATATTGTTGAGATGATCGTTGTAGTCTGCTGCATCCCATGTAGAGCAAATAATTGTCTTCAGGATAGTGCTTATCAGAAGCGTGCCTCGACTACCTATTGACGTCTACATAATGTCTTGAGGTTCTTAGTTTTTTCAATTCACAAGTCTTTTTATACTATTTGGCTTAATTTTGAGTTTGGACATCATTAGTTTATATAATATGTGAACTGTATCCAATTTTTATGTAATTAGTCTGCTAATCTATTCAATTCTTATAAGCATTTTTCTCCAACATGAATTTCAAAGTAAGGTATTTTAAGAACAAATTCAAAAAGAAGTTTATGTTTTTGTTGTTGTCGTTTTTTTTTTTTTTTAAAGAAAATAAACAATCTCGAGTGTGCATCCTAATTACTAAAGGAAGTTCTTTAGTAATTGTATCATTGTAGTCCAAAAAATAATTTTTAATTTTTTTAAATGTTAATGGAAAATGAAAAAACAATCTCAAGTGCATGTACTAATTCCTTCCACAAATGCTTTCAAATTTGGTATTTCCATTTTTAAGTTGATGTTATCTTTTTCTTACTCTTTCTTACTACAAATGATAAGAAATAATGTGATTTGTTAATTTTTAATATATTTCAACATGAAATTAGCATACTTTTTAAAGAAAAGTTTTGTTCTAGTTTTAAAAACTCAACATTATTTGTAAGTTTTATTTTTTTTTATGTATTATATTTTATGGAACACATTGAACTTTAAAATATTAGCTTTCAAATAGTGAATTTTATTATAAATATTATAAAAATAATAGATGTCCATTATGTATTCATGCTTAGTGTCAAAAGGCCAAGTGACATTTGCCAATTACCCCACTGCTGTCCATGCCTCTAATAATACACATCCTTAGTCGCTATGTAAATCCACCTCCTACTTGCTGCCTATAAATAGTGGCATTTGGTGGATCTTGAGAGAAGACATATTGGTGAAAAAATCCACTTCAAAAATTCCATTGCCTATATTTTCTATTTATATAATTTTTATATTTAGTTATTTTATTTTATACATATGTTTATTATTATTATTATATTATATCTTTTCCATATCCGTGTTCCCGTTGTGCTCCTCAATTTTACAACACGTTATCAGCACGAGCAATTTGCTAAGGTAGGTTCTAAAGGTAGGTCGTTTTATGTTTATTATAATTAGTAAATTAAATGTTATGCATGTCTAGTATATATTAAATTTATAATATAAATACAATATCTTGTAATGGTATTACCTTGAAAAATATTACAAAATTAGAATTTGTTTCATTTGATATTAACGATATTATTTGTTATGGATACTTAATGCCGAAATACAGTTAGATGCCAAAAATTATGCTCATCAGAAAACAATTATTATTCCTAAAGCTTGTAATGAATGGATGCATTTGAGGCTCCAAAATTTTAAATCACTATGTTAGAGAAGATATTTTCTACATTTTGTGTCTTGTATATGCTCCTATAGTAGCGATATCGAAAGAAATATTTTAAAACGTATTCTGAACTCATCTAATATCTTCTCGTGGGTGAACGAAATAACGAGTTATCGATTAAAAAAAAATCATCATGAATCTTAGCCAACTAAAGCAACAACATTCCCTAAAGTAAATGTTGTGAATTTTAATAATCGTGGTCTAGTCGAGGTCATAACAATGGTAGAGGAACAAATAAGTACTTTTTTCGTGGTAATCATAAAAAATTTCAAAGAAACCACACCGAATGATGATTATATAGGAAAAACTCCAAAAGATAAGAATTCAAGAAAAATGGAAAATGTGGAAGCAAATTTTGCATACTAGGATAATGATATATTTGACCCATCCAGTATGACAAATTTGGATGTGGTAGACTTCTTTGAAACTCCTAAAGAGAAAATTGGCACAATTGATGGAATAACAAGTGCGTCGTTTGATTTTGAGGATATCTAGAAATAATGTTATTTGGTTTTTTAGAATCTATCTTTTATGTTTCCTTTAGCTAAGGTTAAACTTCTATTTTCCAAGCTTTCTTTCTCTTATTGTAGTTATTTTTGTTAAATGAAAAAACATGAATAGTTTTCCTATGTTCAGTGACTCAAAAATAAGGAATGAAGATTATGTCTGGCAGACTGTGCAATTACACATACAATACTTACAAGTAGAAAATATTTTCCAAATTGACAATACTAGATGCAAAAGTCAATACAATATCAAGTTCTCCAAGCCAAATTGAAGGATTTGGAAAAGCAAATATTATCTTGCCTAGAGGAACAAAATTTGCAATTAGCAATGCATTGTTATCTAGTCAATCAAAGAGAAATTTATTAAGTTTTAAAGATATACGTTGCAATGGTTCATATTGAGCCTGATAGAAAAAATTAGATAGAATATCTTTATATCATACCTAAAGGAGTTACCAACATAGTAGCAAAAGTAATTAGGATCTAAAGCACTTTAATTGCATCAATTTTGAAGATTAAACATGCTTGTTCTAAAACCGAAAATCAGGGAAGAAGAACTTACTTGTTGAAGATCAAAATTGAAGTTGGATTCTTCAAGTTTCAGATCACGAACACTTCGTGGACTACCTCTAGTGTTTTTCTCATTATTCTTAGGCTTTAGAACGGATTGTGGGATCCAAAATCGAGTTCAATTTGAAGCAAAAAAATTGAAGAACACACTGGTTTTTTCAGTTTAAAGTTTAAGAGAAATTCAACATAAATTAGTCAAATTTCTTAACCTTAATCTTCTATTCTTTTCATCTATATAAAGAGGAGAGCATGCAGATTAAACTAACATGCAGCATGCCAACAAATTGGCTGATTAAGGTACTCAATTTGGAGATGGAAAAAGAGGGTGGATAGGGTGCCTTACATGAAGAACACCACCCCCTTTGACATGCATAGTGGATTTTTCCAATTCCAATTTGGAATTTAAAAATCAATTTAAAATCTAATTTAACAAATTGATATTTAATTCAAAATTAATTTAATATATATTTAATTTAAATAATAATTAGTTAATTAATAATTAATTATATTAAATTAATTATTTTTCCACTTTTCCCCACAAATTCCAATCCAATGAATATCTATTAATCCTAAAAATATTTAAATCATATTTAAATATTTCTAACTCTCTAATTTTTTCTAATTCATAATTAAACAAACAAATCATAAATTCTACTTGTCACACCCCCTCCCGGATTATCCTTCATAACCCGAAAATAGATGTGAAGACAGCAGTTACCGACTACCCTGTCACGTAACCCACTGTCAACCTCACCATCCACATGCTCTTGAAAAACCTCGACTTCGATCGGCAACGAGAACTGTCATGCTACCTGAAAATGAAAAATATTTTAAAAGGATGAGCTAACAGCTTAGTGAGTAACGGTTTTTCGAAACAATATATATTAACTGTAAAACTGGTTAAACTCGAATAAAATATATCACTTCAAAACATATTAAATTATACTCAAACACCATTGCAAAAACATGCTTGACCGTTTCAGAATAAATACTCAAAAATCTCATTCTTATAAAATACTTTTTCCTTAGTTGAGGTGGAGCAATGCTCAACGCTACTCAACGTCGATTTTTCTTAGCTGTGTGGAGTAATCTCAACACATCAGCATCGTATATACCTCTATGTGCACATAGGTACTAGAATTCGGGCCGCCCTCAATGCCTTCTACGAGTCCCTGAGCATTGGGGTCCCATTTGTATATTTAGGTTACCCATATGCCTTCTACGAGTCCCTGAGTATTGGGTACCTATATAATCTGGGCCGCCCACAATGACTTCTACGAGTCCCTGAGCTTTGGGGCCCCATTTCAATATAACGGCTACCCTTTGGCCTTCTCCAAGTCCCTGAGCCTCGGGTGCCTTTTCAAGTTTAATATAACACAGAACATATTTTGGAAACATTATATCAATAATTCATAAAGTAACTGTTTCCAAATCTCACCT
Source organism: Citrullus mucosospermus (assembly GCA_030954485.1). Taxonomy (NCBI): domain Eukaryota; kingdom Viridiplantae; phylum Streptophyta; class Magnoliopsida; order Cucurbitales; family Cucurbitaceae; genus Citrullus; species Citrullus mucosospermus. Next base: position 16,484,414 of record CM062059.1, on the reverse strand, counting down.
CATCAACATGCTAAATTTAATTTCCAGTTTTAATATAAAATCGCATGCTTTTCATAAAGTTTATTTTCAAATCTTACTTGAAATCATATAATACCATGCTTTTCAAAAAAGTCATGAAAACCAATATCATAAATCACCATGCGTTTTATATCTCATAGCAAGTACCAACATTCTCAAAGTTTACAAGTAAAACTCATGCTCATGTCTCTAAAATACATGCTCATGTTTCTAAAACGCATGCTCACGTTTCTAAAACGCATGCTCATGTCTCTATAAATCACATATTCGTATGCTTTATATATGAAAACACATGCATTATTTCATTTGAAACCCATAAAATTATATTCATAAAGAACTCATTTTATATTTTGTAAACGCAGGTGTTACTCACCTGTACTTGTCAAAGAATAATTCCTCTTCCTTTCCTCTATTTCCTCTTCTCGAGCCTCTTGGACGCAGCGTTCTAATCTCAGAAACGCAAGGCTCTATTTTCCTCTGTCAGCTCGGTTGAACGCAACCCTGCCCTTCAACGCAAGGTTAATGACTACCACAAAGTGCATCCCAACTCTTCTTACTTCTCTTTCGGATGTGTCACCCTCACTTGGGCGCAAGGTCCAACTTGAACGTGTCACCTAATTTTGGATGCCGCGTTTACCTTGGACATTATGCTTGTCCTTAACGCAAGGCCGAACCCTTTTAATGCAAGACAACTTCTTTTCATAAAATAGCTAAGTTGTCAAATACATTCTTCCTTGGCCGCAGACTCCTACTACGGACGTCCTTGCTGCCTTCTTCTTCTCTTTTCTCTCTGAAATTCTTCTTTGAGAGTCATCAGTCGCTCCTTTTCCCTCAAAGTTCTATTTATAGGGAGCTTGCCATCCAACTTCTTATATCCTTTTGCCACTTGTTTGCCACATGTCACGCTGCATGCTTAATTAACCATGCATTAGTCCAATTGTCACCTTGCATGAAACACTTAACATGTCTTCAACACCTCTAGATAAGGTGTCAAATCTATACGAAGCCACCTGGCCTTTATAAGCTTATCTTATGCGTCCAACATTTCCAATGAACAACTTTTTATTCAATACAACGCCCTCATGCGTTCATTGAGTTTCCTTTAAAGTTTGAGCTTCACTACTCATTTTTCTAACTCTTAGCCAACTATACTACTCTTTGACGCATAGAGATAACTCTGTTTTCAACGCATAGAGATCTCAACGCATGACAACCTTACCAACGCATGGTAAGCCAAATATGTATCTTCCCCGCCAACGCGGCGACTACTTCAGCTCACAACAACAATTCGAGATCACCTTCAACGCATAGTTGCACTATTATAAACCAATGCTTACACAATACCACTAAGCGTTAATGACAAACGCGCAATACTATGCGTTTGTACCTCATCGCATCATACCATGCGTCCAACTCCTTCCTTATGTCCATAACAACATCTCCTTCTCAAGCTCTTCCTCCATGCGTTGGTCCTGTTGCGTTCTCCTTCATCCTGCGTCCATGACCATTTCCTATCCTTGGACACTCCTTGATTATTCCCAAGGTTTTATTCTTTAACCTTTTCCTTGCACTTGAACTATTTCTCTTAAAGATAGATTACCATGCGTTCACCACATGCACCAGTTTTATGTTTACTTCACAACCTTCTCCAACACTTGTGAACAATCCTTGCTATAAGTCTATGCGTTACTCAGTTTGCTATAGTATTCTATCTTTCCGAGACTTAAATCTCTTTCAACATTTCACAACATAACTTTATTCCTTTCTTGCTTATGTGCTTCACTTCTTTCCCTTCTCGGTTTACTTCCTTGCGTCCACCCTTACCATGCGTTACCTAGTCCTGACCATGCGTCCAACATGGTCTTTTACCTCTTTTCTTCATAGACTCTTCAACGCATCGGTTTCTTATAAAGTAGGGTGTGACACTACTCCATCACCGAATTTAAACATTTCAAATTCACTCAATATAATGTTCTAAGGTTTAGTCCACGAGCTAATATTATAGATCATGAGCTCCAACAATCTAAAATTAACCGGTTAAACTCTTTAACCTAGTTAATTAATATTCGTTAACTATCGGGACACTCCACTAAAGCCAGTAACTGCACTCTTCTCACTATAGATATATTTATGTCCACTTGATATAAACATAATAAGTAAGTTGATCCTTCACAAGTTGTTCCTAATTACAGCTTGGTCAAAATTACTATTTTACCCCTGTAATTACATCTTGTTCCTTAAGTCCCACTAATCCTCTAATGAACAATTGGTTTGTGGTCCAACCACCAAATCTAATCCCTCTTGGGCCAATGAGAGGGTGGGGCTCCTTGTTCAAGACCCGGAATCAGCACTTAAGGGAACAACTTCTATACTATCCTTAAATAAGGTAGAAGTGAATTCTATCTTGTAAGACTATGTCCCCAACTATCTACCTGATCTTATCCCTAAAATGGGAGGCTGTCGGCGAAACTGGTCATTCTCACCCATGTAGATTAAAGGATAATCTCAAACAAACAAGAGTTCATAGTTAGCTCAGGATTAAGATCGAGTTACCTAGGTCATCAGGTTTGAAATAATCGATTTTAACAGTAAACAGTGTTAAAAAGTAAAAGTGATTCTTTCATGGTCCGGTCTTAAGCAAACTCATTGCATAGAACACCCCTACTCACATGTCTCCACATGAACGATTTAGGATCATATCATTTGTATCAAATACAAAGTGAGTCGCATCCATAGTGTCCCCAAAATAAGGTACCCAGCCTTTATCCATATACTATAGATCGTTTTGGCTATTACCTAAACTTGATCCACTTTCATGTCACCACATAAAGTCTAAGTATTCACTATATAGCCAGTTATTATTAGTTTATTGGATTCAATAAATGCAATTCACATATTCAATAACAGCTTTATTGAATAAATCTAGATAACAACTTTATTGAGAATAAGTTCCATAAGTTAGAAATAACGAGTTTTAGGTCATAGAACTCAACAATATCTACTATCTCACATGAAAAACGTACATTGAAAAAGTTATCTGCTTTATTTTCTGGATTATATTATACTCATATACGAGTAATTGAAACATAAGCAACAATGAACTTGAAGTTCAAGATTCCAAATATATTTTCAATTTGGCATGACCGATTAAGTAATCCAAAATCTATAATGATGAGCAGAATTATTGAAAATTCAAATTGACACCCATTAAAGAGCCAGAAGATTCTTCAATCTAGTGAATTATCATGTGATGTTTGCTCTCAAAACAAATTAATAATTAGACCATAACCAGCTAAAGTGGGAACTGAATCACCTACATTTTTAGAATGAATTCATGGTGATATATGTGGACCTATTAACCCACCAAGCAGACTATTTAGATATTTTATGGTGTTAGTAGACGCACCCAGTAGATGGTCACATGTATGCTTATTATCAACTTGAAACCTTACATTTGCAAGATTACTTGCTCAGATAATTAATTTAAGAGCATAATTTTCTCATTATATAATTAAAACTATTTATCTTGATAATGCTGGCGAATTTACATCTCAATCTTTTGATAATTATTGTATGTCAATTGGGATATGTGTTGAATATCCTATAGTTAATGTTCATATACAAAATGGCTTAGTAGAATCATTTATAAAACGTTTGCAATTAATTACTAGACCATTACTTATGAAAGCTAAGCTTCCTACATCTGTATGGGGACATGCTATTTTGCATGTTGTGTCATTTGCACGCATTAAGCCAGTAACTTATCATAAATACTTGTCATTACAATTAGCTTATGGCCAAGAGCCAAATATTTTCCATCTGAGAATTTTTGAATGTGCAATATATATTTCAATTGCTCCACCACAACGTACTAAAATGGGTCCTCAAAGGAGGTTAAGAATATATTTTTGATATGATTCCCCATCAATTATTAAATATCTTGAACCCCTGACGGGTGATGTATTTACTACGCGATTTGTTGATTGTCTTTTTAGCGAGACAAATTTTCTAACATTAGAGGGAGGACTTAAGAAGTTGGAAAAGAAAATTACATGGAATTCATCATTATTGTCTCATTTAGATCTTTATATAGATCAATGTGAACTTGAAGTTCAGAAAATAATTCATTTACAAAATATAGCAAATCAATTACCAGATATATTTATAGATGCTAAGAGTGTAACTAAGTCATATATACTAGCTGCAAATATTCCATCAAAAATTGATTTCCCAACATAGCAAGTTTTCATTAATGAGTCTAGGACAAGCTAGAAGCGTGGTAGACCAGTGGGTTCCAAAGATAAAAAACCTCAAAAAAGAAAAATAGACAATAAAAAAAGACTTGGTTGAGAATGTAAATATCCATGAAGAAACGCTGGACATGACTGATAGTAAAATTAATGAAGAAGGTGAAATACCTAAAGATAATAATGAGATTACAATAAACTATATCATGACAAAGAAAAGATGGAACCAATATAGTTATTGACAACATTTTTGCATATAATGTTGCTTTTGATATTATATCTGAAAATGAGAATGTTGAACTAAAATCAGTTGAAGAATGTTGGCACAAAAAAGATTGGCTTCAGTGTAAAGAAGCAATTGAGGTAGAATTAAATTCACTCTCAAAACATTAGGTTTTTGGACTAGTAGTCCAAACACCAGAATGTGTCAAACCTGTGGGATATAAATGGGTATTTGTGAGAAAAAGAAATGAAAATAATGAGGTCACAATATATAAAGCAAGACTAATTGCACAAGGTTTTTCACAAAGACCTGGTATTGATTATGAGGAGATGTATTCTCTAGTGGTGGATGCAATTACACTAAGATATTTAATTGGTATGATTGTGTATGAATATCTAGGCATGCATCTTATGGATGTAGTCACAACATATTTATATGGATATCTTGATCATATGAGAATCTCATAAAAATTTAAGATACTTACAACATATAAATCAAGTTCTCGGGAATTGTATTCAATAAAGTTACAGAGATCATTATATGGATTGAAACAATTAAGACGGATGTGGTACAATCACTTGAGTGGATATTTATTGAAAAAATGATATGAAAATAATCCAACATGTCTATGTGTTTTTATAAAGAAATCATAGTCATGATTTGCTATTAACACTATATATGTTGACGACTTAAATGTAATTGGAACTCCTGAAGAGCTTTTAAAGGCAATAGAATATCATAAAAAAGAATTTGAGATGAAAGATCTAGGAAAAGAAAAAAATTTCCTTGGCTAGCAAATTGAGCATTTAAAAGATGGAATATTTGTTCATCAGTCAACTTATACAGGAAATATTTTGAAAAGATTTTATATGGACAAAGCACATCCATTAAACATTCCAATAGAAGTTTGTTCACTAGATGTAAAGAAAGATATATTTCGACCTTGAGATAATAATGAACAACTTATTGGTCCTAAAGTACCATATCTTAGTGTATCTTGCTAACAATACAAAACCAGATATTGCATTTTCAGTAAATTTATTAGTTAGATACAATTCTTCTCCACAAAAAGCCATTAGAATGAAATTAAGCATATACTCTATTATCTTCAAGGAAGAATGAATATTAGTTTGTTTTATTCAAATAAATCAATTTTTGATTTAGTTGGTTATGCAAATTATGGATATTTATCTAATCCACACAAAGCTAGATTTGAAATAGGTTATCTGTTCACATGTGGAGTAACTGCTATATCTTGGCGATCAGTGAAACATACCATAAGAGCTATTTCCTCAAATCATGCTAAAATTCTTGCAATTCATGAGACTAGCGGAGAATGTACATGGCTAAGATCAATGACTCAACACATTCATGAAACATGTGGCTTGTCTTCTACTAAAAATCTTCCAATAGCATTTTACGAAGACAACACTACATGTATAGCCCAAATCAAAGGAGGATATATTAAAGGAGATAGAACAAAGCATATTTCAACAAAGTTTTTCACACTCATGATCTTGAATAAAATGGCAACATCACTGAATAACAAATTTGTTCGAAGAATAACCTGTTAGACATATTTACAAAAGTATTACCTACTGCAACCTTTGAAAAAATGGTACAGAACATTGGAATGTGACGACTTATAGATCTGAAGTGATATTTCTATGAGAGGAGCACATATATTGTATTCTTTTAGAAGTATTTTATTATATGAAATATGTACTCTTTTCCCTTCACTAGGATTTTTTCCCATCTGGTCTTTTCTTAGTAAGGTTTTAACGAGACATACTTCATATATATATTGGCATCGAAGGGGGAGTTTTATACATATTATAATAATAATAGATGCCCATCATGTATTCATGCTTAGTGTCAAAAGACCAAGTGGCATTTGCCAATTACCCCACATGTTGCCCATGTGTCTCATAAGCACATATCCTTAGTGGCCATGTAAATCCACCTCTTACTTGCCAATTTATCTATAAATAGTGGCATTTGGTGGATCTTGAGAGAAGACATATTGGTGAAAAAATCTACTTCAAATTCTCATTTCCTATATTGTCTATTTACATAATTTCTTATGTTTAGTTATTTTATTTATTTATTTATTATTATTATTATTATATTATATTTTCTCCATACTTGTGTTCTTGTTGTGCTTTGTTGTGCTCCTCAATTTTACAACAAATTTAATATTCTGGCATTTTACCTATTTTTTTCATTTTAGAAGACGCTTTTTATAAACAAACATTTTTCTTTCAATAAACTCACTATACTACATTTTTCAATTGAAACACTAGTTTCAAAATACTTCTTTTTTTTTCTTTTAGTTTTCTCGTATTGTTCATTCAATAAACACACTATTTATACAACCCAAATGAGCATATCACAACAATAATTAACATGTATCACCCCCCTTGAAGTTGGAGGTCCAAATTTCCCTATCCCATTAGTTGTACTTAAGAAATCACTATTTATATGGATCATGTAAGTTTGAGTTTCTAATATTTTTTTAATTTTATTTTAAAAGCAAATTTTTTGAATGTGACTGTCTCGTTAAATTTTATTTTCAATTACCCCATTTGTTAAAAGAGTAAATCTTTTGAAACCTAAGGACTATATAAAATAAAATTCAAAACTTTAGGAGTAAATGTGTAACATTTTGAAACCTAGGAACCAAATGAAGAGTTGACCGAAAACTTATGAATCAAATGAAGGCTAAACTAAAAACTTTAGGATTAAGAGTGACACATGTAGAGAACTTGTTGAAAGACTAGTATTTTTTAAAATATACTTTGGTTGGAAAGCAATTAAGGTATCATTTTGTAAAATGAAAAATATTTGTTGTATTTTGGAATGATGATCGAATTTGACACAAATGAATCTGCCTAATACACACTATCTCAACAAATTGAATTGTTATAATTGTTATGGAAAAGAAAGCCATTAATGTCAAAAACTGAAAGTGGTTATTTAGTGAAATCGAGGTTAAAAGTGTAAATCTTAAAACCTAGGGTCCAAATTGAAATAAAACTCAAACCTCAAGTGCAAAATTGTAACTTTTTGAAACTTAGGAACTAAATTGAAATCAAACTCAAAATTTAAAGGATTGAAAGTGTAACATTTGAAACATAACCTAGATACAAATGAAACTACACCCAAAATCTAAGGACCAAAAAGAAAAGTCATTATTAGTCAATCTGAACATAATTTCGTTATTAGTTATTCTCTTAGATGTCGATGGATTGACCTATCACTCTATCAGTTGAACAAAAAAAAAAAAGAAAAAAGAAAAAAAAAAGAGAGAGAAAAGTCTAGCATTGCAAGATATCACTAAATAAATAAATAGAATTCTTAATAGAATCTATTTCTCATAGATATCTAAAATCTTAAAATTTACACAAATGTCTAATAGTCCTATTTTTTTATTACAAAATCTTAGGACAATTACATTTAAACCCTCACATCTAATTTAATATATTTAATTAAAAAAATTAATTTAAATAAGACAATTTTTTAAATTTTATTTTGAATTTTGTTGTAAATAAACCATTCGCTCTCTCATAGCAACAACTAAAGAAAATGAAAGACGTATACATATCATTTATTGTTGGATTTTTTTTAATACAATTTGTTGAATGAGAAATTTCAGCAAATCACAAGTCAACACGTCATCACAACGAAAGTTGAAGTCCTTCGTAAAAAATTATAGATTGGATCAGGCAATGTAATTAAAATTATTCAGGTACAAAGTCTAATATAATTCAAGCTCATGGTGAAATTTTTTGCCAAGGAAAAGATAGGGCCCAACCCAAGCCCAATCCTTTAGGCCCAAAAGCAATTGGACTTTGAAAAGCGCTTGAAAAGTGTTTTTTATTCTCTTAAATTAAGGAAGTTTATATTAGATTTCACTTGTTTGCTAGTGGTTTTCAATTTAAAATAAAGAAAACTAGAATTGAAAGCCAAAAGATCAAAACCGAGCCAAAATCAAGAAAAAGAGAAGAAAAGTACAAAACTGCCAAAAATAGGGTAGCGCCGCGACGCTTTTTTCCGAGAGCAACCCCTGCCTTCAGCGTAACAACACCGTTGCGGCACTACGGCACGGCACCAAGGGTAGGCTTTCATGAAAGACATCACAACAATGTCATCCTTTGATGATGCAGCATAAAGGCGTTATTGATCAGCATCGCGGCGCTAGTTTTCCATATTTGAAAAATCTACATTGTTGGAAAGAATTTTAGGCGGCCAACTCTATAAATTGGAGGGTTTTCAGTAGCCCTAATCACGAATTTACACACCAAGAGACACAAGAAGAAGAGAATTGAGAGAATTCATTAGAGAGTCCAAAGAGTGAGTTAGCTGCAAGGAAGAGAGAAAAGAGTTCGAGAGAGAGTCGTGGTGCCGTTCGAGTTCTGACGTGAAGACCAAGGACATCTTGACGGTTTCTCCTCAATCAAGAGCTTCTTTTCAGTAGATTTTCTCTTTCTTTACACTCTTTCTTTGTTCATATTCTTTGTGAACATGTTACTTAAAGCTATGAGTGGCTAAACTCTTTAGTTTTAGGGTATTAATGAATTTGTTTATGAAGTTATGTTGATATTGTAGACTATTCATGGTTTTGTTGTAATGATTACGCTTTTCTTTGTTATTGTGCTTAAATTCTTGTTGAATGGCCATGTTTGAATGTTAGGCTAGATGTATGGTTGATATAATTGTATGTCTAACTAGATCTATAACAAAGAATTGTTGTTAATCTCTCATGAAAATGGTTAGGTTAACAATAAATCCATGAACCCTAGAATGTTGCATGATGAAGTGAACAAGGATTCATTACCCTAGAACTCTCTTGGACTCTTATGTTTCTTATTTATTTGCTTTCCTTTTTGGTCTTTCTAAAATTACAACTTGAATTCCAATCCTCAAATAAAATTGATTTAATTCTAGAATAGCTAAATAACTTAAACCTTCACAATTGAATCCTTAGTGGAACGATATTCAGACTTCACCGTCTTATATTATAACTTGATCCGTACACTTGCAGTTAACACGAAAAGTGCGCATCAGACTCGAGCCCATGAAGGCCCATAAAAACTCTATAAATAGAGGTCTTACTCCTTCACATAGGGGGGTTGGAAGCATTGACAACCGAGTGCTAAAGCTCTGAAGACGAAGCTCTGAAGATTTCAAGACTGGCCTCAAGATTGTAACTTCCTGAATCTGGGGTTAACTGAAGCTCTGAAGATTAATGCTCCAGAGCTTTGAAGATCCAAAGGCCAAAGCTCTAAAAATCTGAAGAACACAACTCCTTCAAGCTCTAAAGATCTGAAGAACACAACTCCCTCAAGCACTAAAGATCCGAAGAATACAAGCTCTGAAAATTGAAGCTCTGAAGAATACAAACCTCTTGAAGCTTTAGAGATCAAAACACTTGCTCTAAAGAGTGTAACTCTTTTAAAGATCTAAAGACTAAAACTCAAAGAACTTCTTGAAATTGAGAAAACTTTTCTTTGAAACTCTTGAAGTTATAAACTCCATAGGGTGATCACCCAAGAAGATCATTAAGCCCAAAGGTCGATCATCCTAAAAGATCATCAAGCCCAGAGGTCAATCATTCAAAAAGATTAGCAAGCCTAAAGGCCGATCATCCCAAAAGATCATCAAGCCCAAAGGTCAATCAACCAAGAAGATCAACAAGCCTAGAAACCCATCACCCAATAAGATCATCAAGCTCAAAGGTCGATTATCAAATAAAATCAACAAGCTCAAAGACTGGTCATCAAGAAGAGCACCAAGTCCAAAGGTCGATCATCTAAGAAGATGAACAAGCCTAAAGATTAAAGTTTACTTTTTGAGAGAAAGAATCAAATGAGCAAATATTAAAGATTTTACTCACAACACTAAAATCAATAAAATATAAAGTTCCAATTCCACAAACTAAATTTCTTTGGAAATCTCGTCGAACAGATTGGCACGCACAGTGGGATCTATCTATCTTTCATCTCTTTCTCTCATATAAAATAAAATGGCATCTAAAGGCAACACTTCCAAAACTTCAAGCAACGTTTATGCCAGACCAATTACTCGAAGTTGCTCCAAGGAAATCTAGCAATCTGAAGAGCTTCCACACTTCAAGATTGCAAAGAATATTTAGGAACAATTATCGAAGCAACCAAAAGATGGGGTTGTCATCAGGGAAAGTCCCTTTCACAATAGATCCACTTCATATTCTGAATAATCAAGTAAAGAAGCATTAGAACCCAATATAATGTTAGTCATGATGGCCAACGTGAGTACAGGTGAAGAAAGGATGGCAGAACTAGAAAAGAAGGTAAGCATAATGATTAAAGCAGTTGAAGAGAGAGGTTATGAAATCGCCTCTTTAAAGAATGACATTGAAAGTCATAATATTGCAGAATCAAGCCAGACACCTACTACCAAGAATAATGACAAAGAGAAGACAATCTTGTAAGAAACCCAACGACAAGATTCAACTTCAATTGCTTCATTGTCTGTCCAAAAATTACAAGATATGATCACACACTCCATTAGAGCTTAGTATGGTGACCTTTCTAGAAATTCTCTCTTGTATTCTAAACCATATACATAGAGAATTGATAATTTAAGAATGCCAACCGGATACCTGATAAGCACCTGAAAAGTGCTTTCTATTCTCTCAAATTAAGGGAGTTTATTTATATTTCACTTGTTTGCTAGTGATTTTCAAGTTAAACTGAGGAAGATTAGAAGAAACAACTAAAAGATCAAAACCGAGCAAGAATACGGCGAAAAAGAGCTGAAAAACTAAAAAGGGCGAATTTTGGGATAGCGCCGCGGCGTCGAGACGGCGCTGCCACGGCGTTAAAACATAAACGCATCATTCTGGATGCATAGTAACACCGCGGCGCTGAAACATCAATGCATAGTTCTTGATGCATAGTAGCATCGCGGCGCCGAGATGACACTACCTCGACGCATCCTTGTTGAACGCATGACAGCGTCGCGGCACTTAGACGGCCCTGTCGCGGCACTAATGCCCGAGAACAATATTTCTGAAATGCATCACAGCGTCGCGACGCTTGGACGGCGCTGCCGCGACGCTAAAACTCGAAAGCAAACTTTTCTGATGCAGCCCTAACGCCACGGCGCTATGGACCAGCGCTGCGGCGCCAGCTTTCCTTAAATGAAAAAATGTTATTTTTGGTAAATTTTTGGGCGGCCAAACTCTATAAATTTGGGGGTTTCCAGCAGCTCAAAACGATCAAAAAGAAAATCAAAGCAAAGCAAGGAAGTTACAGACCTAAAGAGGCACAAAAAGGAGAGAATTAAGTGAGAGTTCAAAGAGTGAGTTAGTTGCAAGGAAGAGGAAAAGAGTTCGAGATATTCTTGGTGCCCTTAGAATTCCGACATGAGAGCCAAGGAGATCGTGACGGTGCTACCTCAATCAAGAGCCTCTTTTCAGTAGAGTTTCCCTTTCTTTACACTTTTTCTTTGTTTATTTTGTTTAAACATGTTGCTTCAAGCTATGAGTGGCTAACTTTTTAGTTTTAGGGTTTTGATGATTTGTTTATGAATTCATGTTGATTTTGTAGACTTTCATGGTTTTGTTGGAATGATTATGCTTTTCATTGTTATTGTGTTTAATTCTTGTGGATTGGCCATCCTCACATGTTAGGTTAGATGTATGATTGAGAGATTGTATGTTTAACTTGATCTATAACAATGAATTGTTGTTAATCTATCACGAGAGTAGTTAGGTTGACAATAAAAGTTGCTAAAGACTATTTTTAATGTCATGTAATTTTGTATTGGTTTTAAGAGATTAATAATCAATTGAGTTGCATGAGAAAGGGTTGTTTTTTAGAGAAAATAACTTGGAATTAAGTTTCTAGACTTAGGCATATGAATTACAATAAAATCCATGAAATCTATAATATTACATGATGAAATAAACAAGGATTCATTACCCTAGAACTCTCTTTGACTCTTGTGTTTCTCACTTTAATACTTTCCTTATTTGATTTGTATTTTCCATAACTAATATTCAATTTCAATTCTCAAATAAAATTGATTCAACTCTAGAATAGCTAAGTAACTTAAACCTTCCCAATTGGATCTCCAGTGGAATGATATTCGGACTTAACCGTCTTATATTATAACTTGACCCGTACACTTGCGGTTAACACTCAAAGTGCGCATCAATACCAGACACCAAAATTTCAACAATTCGATGGGAAGGGTAATCCAAAGCAACATGTTGCTCATTTCATCGAAACATGTGAAAATGCTGGTACACGAGGGGACATGTTGGTTAAACAATTTATTCGAATGTTGAAAGGAAATACTTTTGACTGGCACATCGGCTTGGAGTCTTAGTTAATCAACAGTTGGAAACAACTCAAAATAGAGTATCTAAATCGCTTCTACAGCACAAGACGAATAGTCAGTATGTTCAAGCTCACCAACAATAACCAATAAAAATGTGAACCCGTCATCGACTACATAAATCGTTGGAGAGCTACAAGTCTAGATTGCAAAGATCGTCTCACTGAACTTTCTACCACTAAGATGTGCATTCAAGGCATGCATTGGGGACTTCTTTACATTCTCCAAGGTATAAAGCATCGCACCTTTGAAAAACTAGCAACTTGCGCTCATGATATGGAGATAAGTGTTGCTAATCAAGGAGACAAAAACATTTTAGTCCTTAACGTAAAGAATGAAGAAAAGCATGTCATTGTGCTTTAGAAGAGTCTATGGTCATCAATTCAACCCTTCTTAAGTCGTCCTTCAAAGAAAAGGATAAAAAAACTGAAAACAACAAGAATATGAAAGGGGTCGGCTGCCTCTAAAAGAAATGAAAGAAAAAGTCTACCATTTTCCTAATTCTAACATTCCTGATATGTCAAAATAACTACTAAAAGCGTGACTAAGTGAACTTACTGAGTCTAAACGACCGCAAGAGATGCAAAAAGTCGGTGATCCAAACTATTGTAAGTATCATTGATTCATCAGTCTTCCAATGGAAAGATGCTTAGTTCCTAAAGAGCTAATTCTAAAATTAGCTTAAAAATGAAAAATTGAGCTAGATTTTGATGAAGCAGCTCAATCAAATCATATTGCAGTTATAACAAGTAGATGAAGTCAATTATGTTCTAGCCAACTCCACCATCAAAAAGTGCTCTTACTCCAATTTGGAACCTTGGAATCTGTATATGTTCAGTTTCAACACGAGGGGCTAGGAAATAAATCCAAAGATATGATCAAATAAAGATAATGATTTGACTTCTAAAATTCATCAAGAAGAATAAAAACTACATCTCATTCAAAAGAAATATTTCTCATTGAAGCCAAAACATGAAAGGAGGAAGAATGCAATTTTTTCTCAACCTCGCCAATCGATAACATCAAAAAAGCTATTCTCTAAAAATTTCTTCTCATGAAGGAGAATGAAAACTCCACAAGTTCATATTATATTAACGCCGAAGAAGTTGATGATTCAAAAGAAGTCAAGCGAAGAATTTTTGTCTTCAATCGTATCAAGCCTTCAATTACTCGATCTTTAGTCTTCCAAAGATTAGGCATGACCACGACAGAAAAAGAAAACTAATGTTTAACATCTACTTCCACTCAAACTTTAGCCTTTAAAAGGCTAAGTATCTCCACAATAAAGAAAGATCGACCTTCAACATCTCCTTTTGATTGCTCCAAACTGACAAGTGATCAATATGAAAAAAAAGATGAAAACCTTGAAAGCAAAATCATTTTGTGAAGCAAACAATTACGAGAAAATTCATAGTCTTGTCCCTTCACACATAAAGAGGAAGTTGTCTATTGTCATAAATATAGAAGGTTCTTTGATGGTGAAACCAAAATTCATCATATTAACAAATCCTACAAATAAAAAGGAGGATCAAAGTCATTGATGACATAAAAGCTTCTGAAATATAAATGTAATAACTTCTTGACGTAAGAGTATAAACTGCATGGCTCCTAGCTTGCATGAGCTTAAAAGGTGAACGGTCTAAAAAAAAAAAGAACTTTGAACTACGTTATGACTTGATCCCTTACCTCAAGTGTACGTAGGCAACTTAAAGAAATTTAAGTTTAATTCATTAAATTATCACAAAAGCTGGAGTGTCACAACCACTTACATGTGGCTCTACAAAATTGATCATCTTAGTGAATAATGAAACTTCAAATCGAAGACGCTCATCTCTATTGGGGGCAACACAACAAATTACGAGCAGAGCAAAAAGTTTAAGATGTTCATTCCCATTAAGGAGGTGATACGGTAAATTGAAGACACACGCTACTTTGCACGAAACTATACAAGATGGATGCATACAAAAAAATAAAAGGTCTTCGTTAAAAAAAAAAAAAACGTTCAAGCTTCAAGAGTTAGGTGTCGCTTGCTTCAAGTTCAAGGCATCACTCACTTGAAGTTTGACATTTCACCTTCAAGTATAAAGGTTCTTCAAAATTAAGTTCAGAGGCTTCAACAATGCTTCATCAAATTCAAGTTCGAAGGCTTCTCTAATGCTTCTACAAGATACATTTCAAAGGCTCCATCGATATTTCTACAAACTCAAGTTCAGAGGCTCTTCAATTTTTTCAACAATTCTTCTTCAACTTGAAGTTCCAAGACTTTGTCGATGGTTCATTAAAGTCAAGTTCGAAAGCTTCTTTGAGGCTATTACAAGATCAAGTTTAGAGGCTTCGTCGATGCTTCTACAAAATCAAGTTTAGAGGCTCTTCAATGCTTTCAACAATTATTCTTCAAAATCAAGTTCAAAGACTTCCCCGATGCTTCACCAAATTCAAGTATGGTTTGCCTGGCTCTGAAAGATCAAGTCGATTTGCTTGGTTGACTCCACCTCATCATGCAAGATCAATATCGGTTTGCCTGGACTTCATATGCAAGATCAAGTCCAGTCTTCGTCTCCAAAGTTCAAAGTCTGCCGTTGACTCTACCTCATCTCCAAAGTTCAAGTGGTGGCTCTGCCTCAAGCGGCTAGTGTGGCTCTACCTCATCTCTAAAGTTTAAATCATGGCTCTGCTACAAGTGGCTGGCGTGGCCCTACCTCATCTCCAAAGTTTAAACCGTGGCTCTGTCTCATCTCCAAATATAGACGGGAAACCAAAATTGCTAAGATCTTCCCAGGGAACGATATTCAGACTTCAATTCCAATCCTTAAATAAAATTGATTCAATTCTAGAATAGCTAACTAACTTAAACCTTCACAATTGGATCCTCAATGGAACGATATTCAGACTTCACCTTCTTATATTATAACTTGACCCGTACACTTGCGGTTAATACGTAAAGTGCGCATCAATACCATTCACCAAGTGGAGATGGTGTCAGAGGGATGACGAACAAAATAGGGCAAACTGCAACAGACACTTAATTTCCCCTGACTCTCTTTGAAACTTCAATTGGCAAACTTTGACCACACAACTAGCACAGCAACAGACGACCCTCGGTGGAGGTGTTCGTGAACAAAAAAATAAAAAGAAAAAAAAAGATTTGAGAAAGATGTACTCCAAAAGCTAAAGAGAAAAGCCGTAAAATTGTAGGTGATGCAAGTGTCAAACTATTCTTCTATATTTGTAATAGAGGAGAATATCAAATGACAACCAACTAAGAGTTCAAATTCAAGTAGAAGACCAAAATTTTCTCAACCAAAATCTTCAAATATTGGGTGGTTGATAAAGCTTCTAATCACAATTTGAAAAATTCAAATTTTAGTTGTGTTTGTGATTCTGTTGCCAAGTCAAATGGTGGGTAAAATTAAAAGTTAACTTTTTTATTTATCCCAAACCAAAATTTGAGAAAACTTCAAATTATCCCACACCAA
This sequence comes from Citrullus mucosospermus, assembly GCA_030954485.1. Lineage (NCBI taxonomy): Eukaryota > Viridiplantae > Streptophyta > Magnoliopsida > Cucurbitales > Cucurbitaceae > Citrullus > Citrullus mucosospermus. The sequence goes on along the minus strand of CM062059.1, from coordinate 16,468,065 downwards.
TTTTGGTGGGTCACAGTTTCTACTTATTTTGAAATTCAAATTAAATCAAAGTTAAAGCTTGGGTAGAATTCCTCATCTTAGCTCCAAAAAGCAAAACAAGGGATGTATTATTGCATTCGAAATCTTTTTGAGAGTTTAATCAAACTCCAATCAAATTTTTGGATTGATTTCAAATTATATTAAAAATAAAATAGTATTAAAATAAAATGAATACAAAATTTCTCAAAATTTCACATGCTCCAAATTTTATGTCAAAACAAACTTACTATTTCAAAATTCAAGCCAAGATTTGGGTACCTACAAAATTTCACCCCAGTGTCAAAAACTTGGCACAATTTAAGTGTTGTCTCAAATCAAAATATGCGCACACTTCAAGTTTCTATTAAATCAAGTTGAAGTGAAGAGAAAGGCAAAGAACTTCAAATTCGCATCGAGAATTGAGTATATTGCACTTCTAGCGAGGATTTGTAGATTTTGGGACACTACTCAAAATTCAATTTGCAATTAAAGTAGAGTATAAATTTTCTTGGGTGATCAGCTGGTGGGCTTGATGATTTTCTTGGGTGATCGGTCTTTAGGATTGTTGATCTTCTTGGTTGATCGATATTTGAGCTTGATGATCGACCTTTAGGTTTATTGATCTTATTGGATGATCGACCTCTAGGCTTGATGATCTTCTGGGATGATCGACCTTTGTGCTTAATGATCTTCTTGGGTAATCACCCTTTGGAGTTTCTAACTTCAAAAGCTTCAAAGAAAAATCTTCTGATCTTCAAGAAGTCCTTTGAGCTTTCATCTTTAGATCTTCAAGAGAGTTACACTCTTTATAGCAATTCTTTTGATCTCTAAAGCTTCAAGAGGTTTGTATTTTTCAAAGCTTCAATCTTATATTCTTCAGATCTTTAGAGCTTGATCTCTAAAGCTTCAATCTTATTTGCCGAAATTTCTCATTCAACACCTTTCACTATCTCTTTATAACCATATTTAAAAAAAAGAAAAGAAAAGAAAAGAAAAGTCACACATTTACCCCCTACTCAATAACAATTTTGTTTTCTGATTTTGGTTTTTGAAAATTACACCTATTTCCTCTCAATTTCTTACAATAATTTGCATTTTTCTTAAGTACAATTGTTTAATTTTTAGCCAAATTCCAAAAAAAAATTAAAAAAATAAAGCTACTTTTTTTAGTTTTCAAATTTTGGCGTAATTTTTTTAAATCATTGTTAAAAAGTAGATAACAAAAGAAGAAATTTGGAGTTAGAAGTTGTGTCTAGCTATAAGCTCAATTTTTAAAAATAAGTAACTAAAAATTAAATGATCACTAAACGAAGCTTTAATTATTGTCTAATTTTTTTCTTTCTTTCCTAAAACGTTTGTCATCCCTTTAGTCTATAAAATAAATACATATTTATCTACACATAAGTATATATGTCCTATATTATGTGAGTATATGTATCATATATTTGCGAGTCTATATGCAAGTATATGGTAGCGGTAGGTGTATAGATGAAGATCTATTTGTGTGGAAAGAGTATGTGTGTGTGTGTGTATGTATATTATTGTGCATAATGCAATTAAAATGTAAATTGGAGACCAATAGCGAATGGAAAATGACAAATAAATGTACCAAATATATCGGGGTAAATAACAAAAAAAACATAATAGATGAAGAACATATTTTAATAAAGATGGAATAATATATATATATATATATTGAACTGTTTTAATCATTTAATAAAAATATTAAAAATGTATGTATGTGCAACTAATATATGTGTAATAGTGCAATAAATGTAGGCTAAAATTATAAAAATATTTTAATCAATAAATAAAATCATAGAAAATATTTTAAATTAAAAAATGGTTTGAAAATCTACAATAGTAAAATCTAGCTTAAGAGGTAAATAAAGAAAATAACCGAGCATTAATTATGGAAAGATGAACATAAATAGGAGGATAATGGAAAAGAAAATAAGCACCAAATCAAAATATACATTTTTTTTAATATTTGGACATTTGCAGTAAGTGGATGTTTTTGTGTGATTCTTTTGTAAATTTTAAAATCACTCTACAATATATTTTTAATCATTTAAAATTAATTTAATATTAAATTTTTACTTTCAATGCAAATTTCATATATCATAGTTAATTTTAAAGGATTAATTAAAACATGTTTTTATATAGTAATTTTGAAAATGACAAAAATAATTCTAACCATTTTCGAATCATTCTAAACCTGTCCTAAGATTTTAAAACAACCGATTTTTCTAATTATTTCTAGTTGCAAATCACATATTCTTTACCCCATCACACATGAAAGCAGTTGAGTTGGGTTAAGTAAGTATTGTTATTTCACCAACAGTGTAAATTGGAAATTGGGCGCTTGTAAGGAAATTTACATGTAGACCCTAATGCTTCTTGCTTCCAGTCTAATTTAATTAAAAAAATGTGTTTAAATAAAAAGAAAAATAATAAAATTATTTTTAATTAATATTTACTTATTTACCCTTCAGATAAGATCAAACAACTAGTACATTTGAAAGAGTGAATAGTAAGGCTAGAAAATAATGGGAAAATGGGCAGATACGGATACTGAAGGTACAATCCAGGCCCTAAGAATTGTTAATGGGCTAAACTAAACCTAATCTTTCAAACAAGATAGACCCAATGGGCCAAAAAGGAATAATAGGTTTTGATACTTTGCATCACCCTATACCTTTTAGGGAAGTTATAAGAAATGCTTACTTAAAATACCCCATGCTAACTGACATATGCCTAAATTGTCAATAATATTGCAAAAATGCTTACAAAATTTTTAAAGGAGGAGAGTGAAGATTTCTTTTTCCAATTACTATAACAATACAACTACGATTTTTTCTCTTAAAAGTATAAGATTTTTAGGAGAATTTGAATAATATATATTCTCTATAACGCAAAACTAACGGAATATTGCAAAATATAAGCTTTCGCATTTTAATTTTTCTAGTTACAATATGTTCATCTTCTTACCATACCACATCATTCCTTCATCGACGATAACAAAAATAGAAACAAAGGAAGTAATTCATGGTGAAGGAATGAGAGAGAAAAGTACCATGTCCGTTGGTGAGGTTTCCTTCTCAACTTGCCTCCGATCCTACCCCAATTGTGTCTTCTACTAGATCTAAGCAAACAAATCTTATGCAGATTTTAAGGCACGACATTGTGTACTTTTCATCATCTTTCATGTGCAATATTGTTAGCAAACTCCAGTAGAAGTTCTACACTCCAATTGCAATCATAGTCATGGAAGCAAATTAAAGGGTTTGATGACTATCTTTTAAAGTTTTAGATTGGAGGGTAAAGTGAGTTTTGAATTTCAAATGGAGGAGTGTGCATGCTCTATTAAGCCATTGAGGTAGGTTAGTTTCAATTCTTACATGCAATCATTACAAAAAAAAATCTCTTAAAACTATTGTAACCCCATATAGGTCTTCTAAATCATCTGTATATACAATTATAATCCACTTTTATTGAATATTATTATAAGTTTACATATCTACTCCATGTTATTTATTGTAACACATTGTATTGATGCATGTATACTTCTTAGAATTCATCCACAAGACAAGTTTTAGCACGTCATAGGTCCTATAGTTGATATGTTGTCTGTGAGATTAGGATAGTTAGGGGGATTAGCAATTTTCGACTATTTATTCACCCTTCGATGGTTGATTTTTTTTTTTTTTTTTTTGTTAGTTGTACTTGGATATAGATGTATTTATGTATATACACATCTTTGTTTTTAGCACGTCATAGGTCCTATATAGTGTTTGTATATACTTAGTAACACTAGTTTCATTTTTACTAACACATATATACAACACGCATACGTCTGTGAGTTTGAGGATAGGGAGGAGGAAATTAATAATTTTGAACTTGAAAGTATTATGTAGGGATTGCTATATTTGAATTTGTTTATTTTAATTAAAAATTTTGTATATTTTGTTATTTATATTTGATAAGATTGTGTTCGTTAGTTCTCATTTTTAATTGGGATTAAAGTAGTTGCTAAAAAATAGCATAATCTTAGTTGAGGGTATTTTTGTTACAACGAATCCAACAAATTCTACTAAAATGAAAAATTAGACATTTTTGCAAAGAAACTAAATTGTAGATATCTTTGAAATGCAACCACCTGAATCTAGCTATTTCTATTCTTGCACCATATTCTTTAAACATTTGAATAACACTTTAAACATTTGAATAACACAAAATAGATTTTTACGCATTAAATCATCTTTACACTTCATTGATGTCTTAAAATTTTGAATTTTTTCAATAAAATCTTCAATAAAATTATGGTTACAAATTTTTGTTCAACCGCCACAGCCAACTCTGACCGCCACCTCCAGCCGACACTTTCGATGACCACTTTGACCACTACTGCTAGCCAACTTTGGCACTACCTCCTGCGTGAAGGGATTGAATTCCAATGCGGAAGCGTGTGATTACTTGAAAGGAAAAACCTAATTAATTTTTAGAAAATAAGGCTAACTATACCGTAAAACAAAATTTAGAAAATACATTTTAGGATAAAAGGTATTCTTCTAAATTTCTTAGAATTTTCTGAAACAAAAACTCCAAGATCACGAACACCACCGTTAAGCAATTTTGCTATGACTTAGGGAGGATCAACAAGATGGTGGGATTCTCTCTTGTTCCCGAGAATTTAGGAATTTTGAGAGAAGGCTTAAAAGAGAATTTTAGAGAAAAGGGAACTTATGGGTTTTGTTTGTCATAAGATTCATGTATCTCTATATCATTATATAGAGATGAGAAGTAACCATAATCCCTAAAGGGGTTTTTGTCATGAGTTGGTAATAATTATATGGAGAGGTAGATTTGAAGGGAATTGAATTCTGACAGAAGTGTGTGATCACATTCTTTGATTTCTTAAAAAAAATTAAAAATACAAAAAGTTAAAAAAAGGTTAAGCATCATACCTTTGCTCGATAATTTCAATCTTCTCCTTGAACCGATAGTATTTCCCTTGTAGTCTTCTTTTCCCAAGAGATCTTTGCTATGACTCTGGCAAGGATCCGGTTTGTGGAACCGCTTCTTAAAAGAATAGAGGGAATGTGAAGAATAATTTTCTTAGAACTTTTCTAAGAAAATTGGGAGAATTTCTAGATGGAGAGTTTTAGAGTAATTGTAGAGTTGGTAGAGATTGTATTCCATGAGAGCTCCCAAGGGCCCTATTTATAGAATTCTATGGGTTACTCCTAATCCTATTAGAATAACCCATTTGTAGAAATTTTAAATTAAATATTTAATAATATCCAATATTAATAAATATTTATCCAAATAATATCTCATATCAAATGGTTTAAAATATTTAAATCTTATTTAAATATTTATTTTTTGCAAAATTTTTAATTTGAATCTCATCTAAATTAAATAATTAATTGTTTGAATTTAATTCTAATTAATTAATTAATTGTCCCTTTATTTATTTATATTAATTTCATCCAAATAAATAATTAATTATTTGAATCATATTCAAATAAATTAATTCTCCATATTATAAAGTTATTGTTTGAATCTTATTCAAATAAATTTTATAATATATCATATAATTAATTGTATCCAATACAATTAATATTTTCTTTCATAAATTTGAACATTTCAATTTTTTCTTTCAACATAGTTGATCCTTGTTGATCCATGGTGAGCTAGAAAGAGGACCTTATGAACCTACAGATTATAAGCTCCCATGATCCAAGAATAATTAATTAAACTCTTTAATTAAATTAATCTTCATTCATTAACTACAAGGCAAATCATTATAGACCCATAGTTGAACTCTTATGCATTGTAGGACAAGTTGTGTCCAAAGATATAATTAGTATAAGTAAGTCGATCCTTCACGAGTTGTTCATAATTACAGTTAGGTCAAATTTCCGTTCTACCCCTGTAATTACCTCTTATCCTCAAATACCGCTGATTTCTCTAATGAACAATTTGTTTATGATCCAACCATAAACTAAGTTCCTCTTGGGCCATGAGAGAGTGGGGCCCCTTGGTCAAGACACGAAATCAACACTTAAGGGAACTACTTATCTACTTACCATATTTGGGAAGGAGTGAATTCCATCTTGTGAAATTATGCTTCCAGCTCCCCATTTAATCAAATCCCCAAAATGGTAGGCTTATTGAGTCGGCAACTTCGGCCACTCTCACCCATGGAAATCAAAGGACCAACCTCACAAACAGGAGTTCACAAGTCACTTAGGATTAAGATTGAGTCGCACATGATCATCCTATGAAATATTAATCTCATCAATTAACGGATTTACGAAGAGATATTAAATATTTTGCGGTCTGATCTTATATAAAATCTTTGTATAGGATACCCCCACTCACATGTCTCTACATGAACGGTTTGGATCAAACCATGTGTAACTATTACAAAGTGGGTCGTATCCATAGTGTCACCAAGATAAGACACCCAACTTTATCCATATATTATATACCTTTAAGTTATTTCTTGAACATGATCCACCCGTATGTCAACTACATATATGTTCAAGACTTCATGCAATAACCTTGGATTTTTTCGTTATAACAATTAAATTAACTAATCAATTACGAGATTTTAGGGCACAAATCCCAACAAGATTGTCTGGGGGAGTTAGATTGTCTGTGTTTGGGGTGCAGAGTTAGGTGGAGTTAGATTGTCTGTGTTCGGGGTGCAGAGTTAGGTTGAGTTGAGTTGGAATGTATGTGTTTGTGGTGCTAAGTTGAGTTGAGTTGAGTTGGAGAATATTTTGTAGTTTTTTTAAACAAATGGATTTTTTTTTTACTCTTTTTTATCTTTTTTTTTTTTATCTTTTTATCTTTTTTATCTTTTTTCTTTTCTTTTCTTTTCTTTTTTTCCCTATTTTATCTCCTATTGTATCCCCATTTAAATAAAAATTTTAACACGAGAAAATGGTTAGTTTTTTCCCATTCTTAAAACATAACAAATTCATACAAAGTAAAAATACAACAACAATTTTTCAACACTCAATTTACTTAACTTATATATTATATATTTTATTCCTAAATTAGAAAACATGTATGAAATAAAAAAAAAAAGCCATGTGTCATCCTACATATAAAAAATAAAAGCCAGTTATAGATGTATTAAAGAACCCAAAAATGAATTATTTTTTATTTTTTATTTTCTTTTCTTTTTTCAATTCTTCTTGATTCCCTCTCTGAATCTTTCTTCTTCTTTTTTCTTTTTCTCTCTTCTCTTCTTCTCTTACTTTTTCTTCCTTTCCTCATTTTCCTTTTTCAACTCCTCTTGTTTTTTTTCTTCTTCTCCTGCATCTTCTTCTTCTCCGACTTCTTCTCTAACTTCTTCTCTAGCTTCTTCTTCTTCTCCAACACAAAGAGTCAAAACTCCGATGCAACCAACTCGGTAAGCGAGAGCGAGAGAGGTGAGAGCAAGAGTGATCAAGAGCGAAAGTGCGAGAGAGCGAGAGAGATAGAATGATTGTGAGTGAGGAAAGGAAGCGAGAGCAAGAGAGATAGAGAGCGTGAGTGTGGGAGAGAGCGAGATAGATAGAATGATTGTGCTTGAGGAAATGAAGCGAGAGCGAGAGATTCATGAGGGAGAGAGAAAGTGAGAATAATTACGGGGGTTGGGTGCCTGGAAATTTGAGCGAGAAAATGGTGGGTAAAACAGTGGGTTATAAACCCACCATTTTTCTTTAAAGGCCAAACAAACGTGGGTTTTAAAAATCAAACCCACGCAACCCAACTCAAGTTGGGTTATCAAACAACCCTAATTAATATTTATTGAATATAATTATATCAAATAAAATTTAATATAATATATATTATTAAATAAATAATAATCAAATAATTATTTAATTATTAATTAATTAATTAACAAATAGACATCACAAATTTATTCATAATGCATTTAAATCATATAAAAATGCACATCTTTCTTTGAAGCTATAGTTTTAATGTGAATCTCATTCATATTAACTTTACTCTTTAGTTTTAATATGAATCTAATTCATATTTAATCCTTATTAATATAAAATTCCCTTAAATAATTTGAACAATTCAAATTGTTCTAAAATTTACTGATTCTTGTGTTTACCCTTATTGAGTAAGCAGGGGACCTAGTGGACCTATAAATTAGAAGCTCCAATGATTCGAAATTAAATTAATTAAACTCTTTAATTAACTTAATTAACTCTTTAATTAACTTAATTAACATTCATTAAATTTGGGGCACTCCACTAAAGACCCACAGCTACCCTCTTCGCACTGTAGATATATTTCTGTGTCCATGGATATGACTATTCATCAATAAGTCGACCTTCCACAAATTGCTCGTAATTACAGCTAGGTCAAAATTAGCGTTTTACCCTTGTAATTACTTCTTTCTCCTTAAGTCTCACTGATCCTCTAATGAACAACCTATTTAATGTCTTACCATAAACAAATCTCTCTCGAGCCAATGAGAAGGAGGGGCCCCTTGTTCAAGACCTGGATCCAGTACTTAAGGGAGCAATTTATCTACTTTTCTCGAGGATGGGAAGGAGTTGTATAGTTATGTTCCCAACTCCTTACTCGGACAGATCCCCAAAATGGTAGGCTTATGGAGTCGATGACACAAGTCACTCTCACCCATACAAATCAAAGGATTTTTCTCATAGACAAGAGTCCATAACTCACTCAGGATTGAGATCGAGTTACTTATGGTCATCCTAATGAAAAATTAATCTCTTCAATCAACGATATTATAAGATTAATCATTTCGTGGTCCAGTCTTATATAAACTCTTTATACAGGATACCTCCACTCACATGTCTCCACATGAACGATTTGGATCAAATCGTTTGTAACACTTACAACTCTTGTAACAATTATAAAGTGGGCTGTATCTACAGTGTCACTAGCTAGGATAAAGTACCCGACTTTATCCATATATTGCAAACCTTTTAGGTTACTACTTGAACTAGCTAGTTTCACTTGTATGTTTGTTATATACTTTTCATGCTGAAGGAATTGAATCCTCAGCGAAAGCGAGTGATGGCCATGTGCCATTAAATTTCTTTTGAGAAACAAAAATTACAGAGAACAAATGCTTGGATAAACAACTAATGATTTAGCATGCTATGTGAGAAATGCTTCTTCTTCTACAAACCACGATCGAAATTTGATATTCTTCTTCTTCATTGGAACACCACAAAAACCTTCCTTGCTATTATCTAGGAAGAATCAACTGAGGAGTTGTGGGCTCTCAATTTCTTTGGTAAGGGAATTGTTCTTGAGAGGAAAAGAGAATTTTGAGAGGAACTTGAGAGAAGAAAAAATACAGAACTTCTTCTTCTATAATGTTAACTGCACCCCCTTCTCCTTTCTCTCTTTCTTTTTTACATAAAAAAAATGTGAGAGAGAGAGCCAAAAATAACTCTCCACTACGTGGGAGTTATTTTAAATAATAATAATAAAATTAATATTAATTTAATTATAATATATTAAATCATAATTAATAAAATTAATTAATTAATAAATTAAATATCTCTTATTTAGTTTAAATTTGAATCATATTCAAATAACTTTCTCTCACATAACCTATAGTTTTAATATGAATCTCATTCATATTAATTTTAACCTAAAGTTTTTATATGAATCTCATTCATATAATTAATATTTAAATTTTATTTAAATATTCATCTCTCTTATAACATAAAATATAAATTTTTTAATCTCATTCAAAATTAACTTTATATTATAATGTATATATACACATTATACTAATTGTATCACATACAATTAACACCCTTATTAATTTGAACATTTCAAATTAATCAAAATATTTGATTCTTATACAAATTCTTAATGAGCTAACAAGGGGACCTTATGGATCTATAGTTAAAAGCTTCAATAACAATTAAACTCTTTAATTAGATTAATCAATATTCATTAATTGTAGGTCACTCCACTAAAGACTTACAGTTGCACTCTTCGCACTATAGATATAATTCTGTGTCCACAGAATTAACTAATCAATAGTAAATCGACCCTTCACAAATTACTCATAACTATAACTGGGTGAAATTACCATTTTACCCCTGTAGTTATTTTTAACTCCTTAAATACCACTAATTCCTCTAATGAACAAACTATTTATAGTCCAACTATAAACTAACCCCTCTCGAGCCAGTGAGAGGATGAGGCCTCATTGTTCAATACTCGAAATCAGCCCTTAAGGGAGTAATTTATCTACTTACCCCTAAACATGGGAAATGAGTGAATTCTATCTTGTGAAGAAATGTTCCCAGCTCCCTAATCAATCAAATCCCCAAAAATAGTAGGCTTATTGAGTCGGCGATCTGGCTACTCTCACCCATACAGATCAAATTATTGTCCTCATAGACAGGAGTTCATAACTCACTCAAGATTAAGGTCAAGTTACCTATAGTCATCTTATGAAATGTTAATTTCTTCAATTAACGGCGTTACAAAGAGAAATTAAACATTTCGCAGTTCGGTCTTATACAAACTATTTGCATAGGATACCATTACTCGCATGTCTCCACATGAATGATTAGGATCAAATCGTTTGTAACACTTTACAACTTTTTGTAACAATTACAAAGTGGGTCGTATCAGTAGTATTACCAGAATAAGACACCCAACCTTATTCCTATACAACAGACCTTTTGGTTATCACTTAAACATGATTCAACCTTGTATGTCAACCACATACATGTTTAAGTTTACATAAAATAACCATGGAATCTTAGTTTATTGGATTGAGTTAATGCAAAAGATAGTTAAAGTAACATCTTATTTTATTCAATAAATAAAATGTATTTTCAATTTACAAAACTACGAAACCCAAGAGATTTAGGACACACCAGTCCCCACACAAGCTGCACATACTAACTTTGGACCTTAGTTTATTGGATCGAGTAAAATGCAAACTAAATGTCAAATAAAATACCTCTTAATTTATTGATAGCACCATAAAAGTGCTACTTTCCTCGGCTTAATTCGGGCTCATTCTAGAATTTTACACGTTTATTTTTATGATTTTGTAGGTTTTGAGTGCTAAGAGGTAGAATTAATCTCGGGCTGTAACAAATCGAACATGAACCAAAACGGAGCTCTGGAGCATCAAACATGAAGAAAGAGAAGGAAAATAAGCAAAATAGGGTAGTGTCTGAATGCTCCGTTAGGAGTTGAGGACCCGAGAGCACCCTTCGAGCAAGTGCCTAACATTCCGGAATTTGACGCACGGAAGCTACATGCACCCGAGAGCGCCTAAGCGCTCGCCTAGCTCCTGGGCAAGCACTTCGATTTCTCGTGCAAGCACCTAGGTACTTCGACTAGATTTAAATGTAAAATTTTTCCAAATTAAGTCATTATATGCTCGAATTTTGGAGCCTTCACTCTAATATCCTCTGTATTTTCCCCTTCCCAGCATTAAAGTCTTTGTAATCTTCATTTATTTCCTCTCTAAGGCTAACCTTCCCACGTTATGAGTGGCTAAAGTAAGTTCTTCTAGCTTAGGGTAGGATGAATTTCATTTGGCTTGGTTGTGAGAACTTGTGATTAATGGTTTGCTGCTAACTTTTCTATGTATTCTTGATACATTTGAACTTATATGCTTAGAAACTATAATGGTTGGACCACCCATCATCTTTTCTTTGCTTTACTAGAGAGGAATGCATGCTAGTGTGTGTTAATCTTGTTAGAGCACAAAGTAGAGCATGTTTGTATGGAATTTGTGGATGGTCTTAGATAATCCCTTGTTTTGATCTCATAGTTGAATTAGTGAGCCAAGAGTAGAATTGAGTATGCAAATTCTCCTTTGTGTTTAATAAGCAACCAAGCAAATGAATGGATTTTGAGTCCCTAGGCTAGGCTTTCTAATGGAATCTATTCCCATTCTAATTTCGGTTTTTACATTCGTGCACTTTAATTTCAATTGCAATCAACATCATACAAAATCTCCTCTGTGACCATACAAATTAATCAATGGGCTTAAGCATTCATAGATTTCCTATAGAGATGACCCAATCTTACTACTTATACTATGTTGTAGTCTAGGTAGTATAGATTGGAGTTTTACAAATTTATTTGATTTCTAGTATTTTACGGGCAACGGTAATAGGCAAGGTCATTTATTAAATAAATAATTTGTTTTTATATAAATTACAAACTACGAGACCCACAAGACTTAGGGCACCAATCCCAACAATCTCCCACTTGTCCTAAAGCTAGTGGGGTGGTGTATAATACAAACACAAAGTAGTAAAGTACATGATACAATAAACTAGGGCACAAATCCTTCTCATTTGCCCTAGACAAGATGATACATATCCCGTAGACCCAGACTCTCTAGGTCATCCTCAAACACTTTAGCCGTGAGAGCCTTTGTAAACGGATAAGCAACATTGTGCTCCGATGCGATCTTTGTGACTATCACATCCTCACTTTACACTATGTCCCTAATGAGATAATATTTGCGTTCTATGTGTTTCCCTCCTTAGGTTAGAGATTCCATTTAACTTAAGTTGATCTAGGTCAGAAGCAGACCTACGTTGCTTTAGACGTGGATGATTATCATAAGAAATTCCCACTTTTCCAAACCCAGAAAACAGACGGAATTCTAGGGTCATGTTCAAAAAAACAAGATTTTTTAAATATACTAGTGTCGTCCACCTCGGTCTGGGGGTGGAAAGTTGTACTCATGTTAAATTGTGTCCCTTGTAAATGAAAAAGCTCTTGCCATAAATAGCTAATGAAGACCGGGTCCCCCTTTTTTTTTTTTAATGATTGTTTATATAGTATATATCATTCTAAAATTTATCATGAGAATTTACATTTTTGTTAGAAATAGTACATTATGATTTAAAGCAACCAAAAGAGGAACTCCAAATCTATATTATAATAAAATATGTAAGTTTTGTAGGATATCAAAATGTATGAACTTATTATATTAAAGTTATCTAAATCAAATTTGTCAAACTTATTTAAAAGGAAGGAAGAAATACAAATATATTCTCATATTTGTATAAATTATTAGGTTTCAAAAAATATAACAACTTCAATTTAGAAAATTGCCACTAAATTTATTTTATAAAAATGTTATGGGATGTTGTATTTTTTTTTTCTCTTCATTCTTTGTTTTTTTTAAAAAAAAAAAAAAATCCATGAACTTGCATTTAAATTACTAAATTAATATTTAAATTTATTTATTTAATTATATATATAGAAGATTTAATGTGGTTTAACTCCTTCTATGGAGAAACAGATTAAGAACCAAATGTGAATTACCAAGACTAAATTGACAAATTTTACCCAAAGTTAAATAAAATTCACGTGCAGTGCATGTAATAAACCACTAGTATAGCAAAACTTATGATAGAGTTGAGTGAAGCTCTTCTTAACTGGATGCATTGATGAGTTGTAAGATGACACCAAAGTAAACGTTTTTCTAAATCATCAAAGTAATTGTTGTTGGCTAATTAGTAAACGTCTATTGAAAATCATAGCATGTAAACTTAAAAAATCATTGAAAACTATATATTGATGTGTTTTTTCCTTGTTCCTTTTATTTTTTTAAAAAATATAAGCTACATTGAAAAAGTGGAACAGTCTTGAAGTTAAAACTACATGGTTTATATTACTTGAATTATTTTTATTTTGATCTATACAATATTAATTAATAGGTATTTAAGTCAATGATAAAGCTACTTTCTTAAGATCTGCTAAGAGGAGGGAAAAAGGTGAAAAATTGGTGGTGTTTAAAAGAAAAAAAAAAAAAACTAATTAAATAATTAATTAAACAAATACTATATTATAACAAGCTGGCAATCGACAATTGATTAAAATATACAAAATCTGTCCAACTAGTGTCCCCCATTTTCAATAAGTCGACGACCAACGTTGTCTTTTTAGCCATTCTACCTAATATATAATTATTAAATATGTTTTATACTTTATTTATTTTTTTCTTTTTTCTTTGAATGATAGTAGTTTTTTTAATATATATATATATATATATATATATTATGAATGCAGAGTCCAGCAGATATTCTAATATCAATAGTTGAAGCGTTGCATATTGGGATCAGATTTAGATCTTGTTTGATAGAATTTTTTACTTTTTATTCTCTTAATAAAAATGTAAAATGTCTTACCAACTATTTTTCTCTTAATAAAAGTGTAATATTTTGTGTTCTAACCTACCGATAAAAAGAAAACTTTGAAATATATATATTTAAATTATATGGGCAATTACAAATTTAGTAATAAATATTAATAGATATGTCATAATACCAAAAAATTTGCAAATATAACAATCTCTAGAAATCTATTAACAATAAAGTCTATTATTTATAGATTTTACTATATTTACAGTTTTTTAAAAATGTTGTTGTCAACTTAATTATTTGCCATAAAATTACCCTAAATTATAGGGTTAACACGTCTACATTTTGAAATTTTGTGTCAATGGTCACATTTAAATGGGAGATGGGTGCAGTGCATTCATCTTTTATACTATGCATCAAATTTTCCCATCGACTAATTGATGCATTCACTCCAAAAATCGTCCTATATCATGGTGTCCTCATCTGTGGCAACTAAAGGGGGAGTCTGTGTTATACCAGCCTAAATACAATGACTATAAAGGAGGATGACTCTAAACTCTAATAAACTTAGCTAATATAGTTGATTAAATGAAACTAAATACATTTCCACATAAATAATGGTAAACGTTGCAACACAATACAAATCAACTCATAATTAGATTTGACAAATCATTGGAATTATATTCAAATTAAACTTTTAAAACCATCCTAAGCTAATTGAAGGTGAAGTCCAAACTACATATATGAAATCAATTAAAACTTTTCAGATGATAGTCGTATTAAAACTGAGCCTAACCGATTTTAATGAATATATTTGTAATATAACTAGAAATTTATTAACTAAATAAGCCATGATTAATTAAAGAAAAAGAAAGTATATTTATGCAAACATAAATAAAATTAGCAATCGACTTCAATGTCAAATATTTGATTCTAAAGTAAAATTATTATGAAATGTATGTTCTACCTCATTTTTATATATGTTGTATGATGGAAGGGGAAGTGACAAAACATGGAATTCTCAAAAAGAGAAACAAAGCTTTATGAGTGAAGATTAAAAGAATTAATTAAGAGGGGGGACCATGGTCCATGAACAAGAGAAAGAGAGTATTTTGGGATGAATTATTGTGTATATAGGAATGGCAAGTTGTTGAATGGCCACTCCCCAAGCAAAAAGAATAAGGGTAGTACTTGATCTTATGTAAATAGACTACACCCAACAATATGGGATTGCCAACACACACTCCATAACAAGGTTGACTAAATAATAATCCATAAATTCAACTTTTTTTTTTTATTTCTTAGAAAAAAAAATTAATAAAATACATGAATAGATAAATTATACCAAATACTATCTTCCAACCTTAAAGTAGTTAGGTTATATTCGATTATGCTTTTAGATTTTGAAAAGTTTTATTACAATAGAAATTTGAAATTTGAAATTTAGGAAGTTAGGTTTAGAAGTATATTTTTTGTTAAAATAAAGATTATAAATTGATGTGATAACTACTGTGTAAATATTAAAAGGGATACATTATATTGTTTACCAACTCTATAGAATCAACTATTTTATCTCTAAAAGATACTATTCAAAATCATTTATATATAAAATCAATTTTTATAACTAAATTATTTCGTCAATTTACATGAATGATATTTAAACAATGGTCTGTGTATCTTGTAATTTTTACACATTAGTTAGGGTACATCAATTTGCATTTCAGTTTATAATGAAAAAGAAATCTCTCCCATAATGCTTTTTTAAATAATTTCAAAGTTAAAAAATAAATAAATAAAAAGATTTTTTTTAGACAATTTTTTTTCCTTTTCTTCAAAATAATATATATATATATATATATATGTGAAGATTTAGACTTCACGTTTCACTCTAGTGAGAAGAAGTACATATTAATTATTGTTGAATTAAAAAAAAACATTAAGAGAATAAAAATTTTCACGGTTATTTCTAATTTACTCTTATAAATTTAAGAAAACATTAATTTTGACTCTTAATTTATTAGGTTGATCAATTTGGAACGTAGACTTTCAATTTCCTCTTGACTCAAAACTTGTATAATTATTGTAATTTTAATTCTCCTTTCAATTTTCAATACTAATTTACCCATTGATTTTAACAAAAAAAATTAATAAAAATAAATAAATATGTACAATCTTCCTAAACTCATAAATTTCAATAAAATAAAGTTTTGCATAAAGAAAAATGTGACTGTTGGAAAAATTAACATTGAATAATATTTTTAAAATTCATAAATTTTGACAAAAGATTAGCTCCCACATTGTTCCTCTTTTAAAAAAGAATTAAATTATCAATTTAACGATTTTATATTGTACACATACTTTTTATAATTCCTTAAATATATAAGAGCAACGTTTTTTTAATAATATTAGAGTAAGAACTTATTAAAAGGTTAAAATTGTAACATTATTTTAAAGAATTATATATATAAAGGTCACATCTTCAAATTCAACCATAGTTCAATGACAAAGTCACCCAATCACTATTTTAATGTCAATAGTTCAATCATTTACTCCCACAATGGTTGAATTCCAACATTCACATATCAATAATATTAATTATAAAAATTGCATGCTTTTAAAGTTTGTTCTTTTATTCTATTTCTAGCCTAATTAAATAAAGTATCAATTATCAATCGATCTTCTAATTTGTTATACTTTTAAAAAATAATTCTATTCCATTTAAATTTAAACATAAATTATAGATACCAATTTTGAGTACCAAAATAATAAAACACGTCCTTAATTTTAAAAAAAAAAAATGTATTAATTAGCGCAATGAATCACTCTCTCTATTGTTGTAAAATTGATTATAATTATCTTAAAAAGCAAATGGTCGGTTGGAAAAGAAAACGAAAAAAAAGAAATTAAAATGCATGGGAATCCATAGTTTATATATCCATATTAAATGTATATGCATGATAATATTTATTGTGGAACATATTGATTCAATTTTCAACTATGACTACAGCTGGATTTTATCTGTAACTTCATGAATCATGTCCAACCTACTTTTCATATTATTATTAATTATTGTATGCTTATAATAGTAGCTTGCTAACCTTTTTGTCTCCCAACATATATCTAATTATTAACACGCTTGATTTGGACGCATTATATTCATTTTATATAATCCAATCACTATTTTTTCCCATATATTCACCATCTTAAAATTAAGTTGTATTGAATCTTAATTTTCTTTCTTTCTTTTTAAAGAATTGCATAAACAGGGATTGAATCATTGCCTATTTATGAAGCTAAGCTTCATTTAAATTGACAATTTTATTTTAAAAATTTTAGTTTTGATCATAAAATTTCATGTAATAATCATAAAAGATGTAATATGTTTTGAAAACGATGAATTTTTGTTTTAAATTGGCCGACTGTATTAGTTAATTTTCTTGGATTTAAATCTAAGTAAAAAAGAGAAAAACTTAGTTTTAGATGAGTAAAAAATAATATAGAAATGATCTGTTTTGGATTAGTCGATTGTAAAAATCGAAATTAAAGCCAATTTGATAATTTTTTTATTTTTCTAAAAAATAAACTTATAAACCCTTCTAATTACTTCTATTCCTATAAAGTTTAAAAACTAAAAATGTGAAACAAACATAAATTCTTTAAAACAAAATGTTATCCAGTGGAACTGTACTATGGTTTGGATTTTATTTTGCGCGGTTGTCTTTTCAAAATTCAGTCACATTGGATAAGACAATAACTAAATTTTCAAAATACACGAGCTAAATTATAAATAAAAGCTTTATTTCAAAAATAAAATTATAAATAAAAGCTTTAAAATATTATGTTCGGTTCTTTTTATTTTGAGAGTGGGTTCAATTTTAGTAATTTTTTTATTTTTAAATACCTAATTTTATTATATGGACTTTCAAAAAAATCTTAAATGAGTCCTATTGTTTGTTAATTTATTGTTGAATTTGTTCAAAGCATTTTTAAGTTAGTTAAAAATCACTTTTAGTCCCTAAAGTTTTCTAAAAAATTAACAATTTAGTCCTTAAACTTTGGTTTATAATAATTTAGTCTTGTACTTTTAATTTTATAACAATTTAATTCGTAAATTGTACTATGTAACAATTTTCTTTTTGTATTTTAAATTTTGTGACGATTTAGTCTCTACCGTAGAAATTAGTGTTAAGATTTAATGAGATTTTTTGTCTAAATAAATCGATAAACAAATTAGAGAGTAAATCTTTTTATATAATACAAAGTCTACATCATAAATTAATAAAAATTGACATTTGTTGAGCATCATTTACTATTGCGAGTTTGAGTATATAATTTTAATAGGTTGAATTTTTAAATTAAAAAATTTAAGATATAATTATAACCGTCCATAATTTAGAAACAATTTTGCTCATGGGCCTTTTTCTCATAAAAGTTGAGAGAGTAGAAAGTGATTTTAAAAAAATTAAACAAATATGGCCATAAAAAATAAAAAAAATAGGAGAAAGAAGAGGAGAGAGAGAGCCCTTCCCGAAGTTGACAAATGCATTATTATTTTATTGGTCAAAAATGTTATAAATGGGATTTTCTCCTCAAATTCAGGCAGGTTTTGGAAACATTATAATTTTGTACGTACACATACTTTATAATTAAAATATATATTTTGTCCTTATTATAAAATTTTAAATATTTCCTTAAAGAAGAAAAGAAAAACCACATTTTCTGATTTTACAGAATAGTCCTTTTTAAAGTTTCCATGTTTTCCCATAAAAATACTGCTTTTCACTTTCAGCAGATGCTCCATTTATATTAACAAATTAACTCGGGATCCAGCATCAAATTCATTTTCTCAATCACTTTTAAAATCAAGAAGAAATATACCCTTTTTAATCTCCTAACTTTTCTCTCTACTTCAATTTGGTATTTACACCTCAAAATATTACATATTTACTCTTAAATTTTGAATGTGATATTAATTTAATCTTTTAAGTTTATTACGTTACAATTTTAATTTTGAAATTTGAGTTTTGTTTCAATCTAATTTCAAACCGTCGTTCTAAACTGACATCATATATTTATAATGATGGATTACAAACTGCCATTGTACCCAGTGACATTGTAGGGTTACGGTGGCAGTTGGGCTTTCATTGTGGTTCTAAACTACCCTTGAAACTTCTGCCACCATATATATACGATGGCGGTTATTTATGGTGTCGATTTCGAACTAACATTATACTCATGCCATCATACATATACGATGGCAGTTTGTGACAATGACAAGTTGTAACCAACCAAACCCATGCCATCATACATATACGATGACGGTTTGTTACGATGACAGTTTGTAATTGACATTTATTTGTAATAAATGATAGTTGTGAACTGACATTGAGTCTAGTTGAAGCATTTTGCTTAGATGACGTTGAATAGCTGTTATTGTTGTATGCTACGATGTTAGTTTATAACTGACATCATATCCACTATAACCTGCAACAAATATATTACCAAATATGGACCCCAAATTTCGCATAAATAACAATTTTTACAATAATACTAATAATTTTCAGCTCCTATTTTAATTAATTCCTCCCTACAAATATCCAGCATATCAAAGTCAAACTTCAAGATAACACAATCTCTCATATCATTTCAATATTGATCCAATTCTCAATTGAGTTTCAATATATAAAGCTACACAATGAAACCTAAACAAAATATCTAAGATCTACCAAAATATCAAAAAACCTATCTACGACTTGACAACCAAACAATGGTATACAATATGTCCCAACCTACATAAAATTCCTAAGATCTACCAAAATTTCAATAGCTCTCCTCAACCTAGATAAAATGTCTAAGGGATATTATAATGAATTAATTAAGTTTAACTAATTCAAATTAAATTTATTATTTTAAATCAATAAATAAAAATTAGCACTAATAACCGAAAGTGAGTATTTAATAAAAATCGAAGTTAAGAGTGCAAATCTTAAAACTGAGAGGCCAAATTGAAACAAAACTCAAATTTCATTAATAAAATTGAACCGTTTTAAAATTTATAGACTGAATTGAAATCAAACTAAAAAACTAAGGACTAAGAGGTATTTGGGGCAAATGGTGGAGTTGTGAACTTAAAATCTGAGTAGACTCACAATGCAACAAGAAAAATGAATAAGGTATGAAATTTATGTATTTTTACTAGTGTGATTCGGCCAAATAAAGAGTGAAGTTTAAGATTCTCCACTCTCTTACTCTTTGATCCAAACACTCTCTAGAGTATAACCATTTTGAAACTCAAAGATTAAAAGGAAACTAAACTTAATTAAAAAAAAAAAACCTGAATTAAAGATTAATTATAATAAATATAATATAAGTTAAAGCAATTTTTTTTGGGGGTGTTTAAAATTTAAATTAGGTAACAAGTGTTCATTAAATAGTGACAGGTCAGATGCTGTTTGTAGAACCCCATGTTCCCATCTTCACTTCAGCTTCAACTTCAATTTCCGTTTCTCTTTCTCTCTCTCTTTTTCTGATCTGTGATTGCATGAAAATGCGTGTTCATTACAACTGCTCCACAAATCTTCCTTTTCTTCTCTCTTAAATTCTCCCTTTTTTCTTCTTAAATCTCTTTACTTTTCACTCCGAGATCCCTCCACCACCGTCGCCGCCGTTCTTTACTCCTCTCCCTCCGATCGCCTTCGTCATGCTCCGATCCTTCGCCAGGTTCCTTCTAATTAACTCTCAATTCTTTTTTTTTTTTTTTTCCTTTGATCGTGACCGTTGATTTTCGTTTTTCCTTTTTAGAGAGATTGAGATTATCGGTAATGGTCTTCTCAGAGGCCGTTTCAAGTCGTTTTCTTCGGTCTCCAGTCGGAGAAGGTAAGAATTCCATTATTTCTTCTTTTTCTTCTTTGATTTTGATCTTTTCGTTTTGGCTTTGTTGATTTATGTGATTTTTAATATATTTATTTATAATTCGGAAACAAGATTCTCATGCCCTTGCTTTCGTAATCGGCCGTGTTTAGTATTTAATAATTTACACTTTTCTTAATAATAATAATAATAATAATAATCAATCCTTCCTTTTTAAACTTAGGCGTCTTCTACATTCGGTTTTGAATGTTCTTTTTTTCTTAAAAAAAATAAAATAAAATAAAATAAATTGTTTCCTCCAAATACAAATCCATATGTCTAATTTTATATCGAAAAACCTAATCGAATCAATTTGATTTTTTAGGTTTCTACTGCACTCTTGTCTGCAACCATCATTTTCATCTATTGGATTTCTTTTGTTTTGTTGTATACGTTATTTTAGTAGTGTTTAAAAAGTTAAATGAATGGTTTGATGAGAACTAATAGAAAGAACATTTTTATTAATGAATTGAGAGAAAATATGTACCATTCTAAAAAATCAAAAATTAAAAACTATCTTTAGTTTTTTAAAATTAAATTTATATATAAATACTATTTTTCACTAATTGATTTCTTTGTTTTTGTTATATATTTTTTAAGAATTCTTTTAGAAAATAAGCTAAATTTTGAAGAAAAAGAATATTAGTTTTGTTTTTGCTTTTAAAACTTGACTAAGAATTTTGATGTTTTGTTAGTAAATATGAAAATCATGTAAGGAAATTTTGAAAACAAATACCATTTTTAAAAACAAAAATAAAAAGAAATAAAGACTTATATTTTGAGTTTCACAAATTTTAATAGTTAAATTATATAAAATACTTTTGGGATATGCTTCAACCATAGGTGGATTTAAGGAGTTTATTTTTAACCCTTGACTTTTGAAATTTGTTCCAAATATATTCTTGAATTTTGATATTATTTAAAAAATATTTTTCTTTTTATTAAAATAAATTATGTGTGGTACTCATAGGTAGAAACTAGAAGGCATACTTAATATTACTTACAATACTTATATGAAAAACTAATATCGTTGCGAAATGTTACCCTTTATTTCATTTAAAAAATAAACATTAGTTATCTTGTCAATTTATATGAATGTTGTTTTTAAATCATATTGTAACTCTTTTAATTTTTTATATATTAGTTGTCATATCAATTTTTATATTATTTTTATTTTGGAAGGAAAAAAACACTTTCTTTTTTCTTTTTAAGAACAAAATTTAAAGTGAAACTTTTAAAGTTTTGTATGATTATTTTTTTTTATTTTTTTATTTTTTTTAAATGAAAGTTATTGTGTAAAAGACAAAACGTAAAGATAAATTATAAGTAGTCCTGAAAATGGAAGACCCAATTGTGAGTCGATTGTCCATTTATATGTGGGACAAAGTCTTTAGAGTTAGTCTAAAATTTGTCCTGTTTTTAAATTTCAAGACTATTTACTTTTATTAAAAAAATTTACGTTAAAATACTATCTTAGTTTTTATATTTTGGATTTTGAGTTTTTGTTGAATATTGATTTTATATTTTAAAATTTTTAATTTTAATTTTTATACTTTTAATAAATTTTAAACTTATTTTGTCAAAGTCAATTTTTATCAATATTAACTAAATAATAATAATAATTTTCATGAAAAAAATATATTATGTCAATATTTTTTGTATAGTGAAAATGTTAGCGAATAACAATTTTTAAAAAAAATCAACAATAACTAAACAACAAGTAGTATTGGCTAAATTTAAAATTTATTGAAAGTATAGGATTAAAATTAAACATTTGAAAATACATGACTAAAATTGATCCAACTTTAAAGTATATGTCCGAAATGGTAATTTAACCAAATTAATATGATTGTACATGATGGAATAAATACCATTTATAAAGTCATGACCATGGGCCATGGGAGGATGATCTTTAGTCACTTAGAATAATATAACCTTTTTCTTTTTAAAAAATTATATTATCCAAACACAATTGAAAGAATTCTTATTCTTAAATATATATATTTTAATAATTAATATCCAAATAATAATTGAGCTATAAAGTTTTAATGGCTTGACTAAGATTATTTTTTCTTCTCAAAAGTAGATAAAAAAAATAAAAATAAAAAGTTTCATAAACATTATGGCTTGCTTGGACAACATTTTGAATTAATCTTTCTTCTTTTGTCTATAGATGTAATTATATTTTAAAAACTATAGTCAAGTGCATCTATTAAGGTGGTTGTGCAATTTAAACAACCATATATGATTTAAAGTCAATAATTGTTATTGGAAGATCAACCTTCATTGTAAATTATAAACAACCATATATGATTTTAAGTCATTTATTAAAAATAACCATATAGTGAAGCATGCGGTTTTTATTTATTTATTTATTTTTATTTTTTAATTTTTTAATTTATTATAAATAAAAAAAATATCAAACAATTTACAAATATAACAAAATTTTACTTTCTATCTAGAATAGACTCAAATAGACATATATCCATATTTATCTGATCTATTTATAATTATTTTTAACTGTTTTTCTATTTTTTGAAAACATTTTTTTCTTAGTTCTTCTTCCTGCAACAAGAAGAAATAGCCAAGGCAAAAATGAAATAAATAAATAAATAAGTAAAAAGGGAAAGCATCCGTCTATATCTCTAGAAGTGAATCAATTTCAATAATTGTTTAAGACCATGTTTTAAAATTATTAAGGCATAATCTTCACACCTGTATAATACTTCTTAAATGTATAGATTAATATAATATTAGAAAAAAATGGATTGTTTTTCAATATAGGAAAATGAACCAAAATATTTATAAATGTAGCAAAATTTTAATGTCTATATTGCGATATATTATTATCTATGTCATGATAGACACAGATAGTAGTTTATCGCAGTCTATTGTAGATAGACTATGATATTTTGCTATTATTTGTAAATATTTTCGGTAGTTTTGTCGTTTAAAATAATTTCTCAAATTTATTTTTTATATAATCAAATAGGTAATATGATTGTTTTTAAATATAGTATAATGTGCTAAAATATTTAAAATAGCAAATTGTAGTGATAGACAATGATAGATAGTGACAGTTTGCTATATTTAAAAATATTTTTAATAGTTTCGTCATTTAAAACAATTTTCCTAAATAGTAGTAGTTTTCTATTAATATAAATAATTTTCATTTTTTTTTTCTTTTTGATATTTCTCTCTACTTATTTAACAAGAATTATACGTAAAATGGTCTCACCACTTTGGTAGGATTATTTTGGGAGAACATTATTTATTTATGTGATTTTGGGTTGTTTTTAAAGTAAATTAATTCAAAATAGTTATAAATTATAAACAAAGAGTTTATCAAAATTTAAGGTTTAAATCAGGAATTTGAGTATAACTGAATAGATGAGTCACTAACTACAAAATTGAAAGTTTAATTTCCTATTCCACAATCAATATTAGGGAAAAGAAAAAATCCATTGGTTTAGTCTTAAACAACCTTTTTTTTTTTTTTATTTCAAAATAAAACCACTCCACACCCATTCCTTTTGAAGGCGTTGGAGTTTATGTCTAGAATATGAAAATTCGAAACATTGACTTTAAGGAAATAGGTTAAAACACTCTTTTACCACATATACTTTAAAATATTTATTTAATTTTAGTCATTGTAATTTTAATTGTCGAATTTTAGTAGGTGTACTTTCAAAAGATTGTTCATATTTTAGAATTTTTTTTTTTTTTTGTTATATAATAGCATTTTAACTATAAATTTTGATAACATATTTATATATTGTATTTTCTTGCGTGAAGACTACCATCATTGTAACCAATTTCGATAAAAATTAAATGTGAAGAACTAAATTTAAGACTTATTAAAAATATTAGACAATTAAAAATATGTGAATTGAGATTAAATAAAATTCTAAAGATGAGAACACAAATGTTATATTATTCTAACTCATAACCCAAAAAAGTAAGGACATTTTCTAAAAATAATGTTATTTTAATAAATAATCACAAAAATAAGGTTGGGTTGGAAGTAATAACAAAAATAGGGTAGTGAAATCGTGGACGGAGTCCACGATTTCTACATGGCATGCAAATTGTGGAACCGGTCCTAGATTTGCCGTATCTCTAGTAGATGTGGATTTTTTTTTCTTTTTTCCTTTTTTTTCTTCTTTGTGACTACCCCTCTTTCCCTTTTTTTCCTTTCTTTCTTTTCTTTTCTTTTTTTTTTTTCCCTTCTCTTGCATCTTCTTCTTCTCCAATTCCTCCTCTTCGATTGCCATGCGGGCAAATCATGGACCAGGTCCACGATTTGCAGTGGACCTCGTTCACGATTTCATTACCATATTTTTGTCAATAGTTTCAATCAAACCCTATTTGGGTCATTATTTATTAAAATAATATTATATATATATATATATATATATATATATATATATATATATATATATATATATATATATGTCAATTAATCTAATAAATTCAGCAGAAAAGGAACCCATGAGTGGCCTCACCCCTTTCGCTTTCTGCAGCTGTCTTTTCTGTCACACTTCCTTTTTCCTCTTAATGTAATAAATATTTTAATTTTAAGCCCCAAAATGACACCATGAAAATGAGTCCTATTCCTATATTCATTACCACATTTCTTTTTAGCGATAATTCATTATGCTTTAAATAATACAATCATAATAATAATTGTGATGGAGTAATACTAATTTTGAAATTCCAATGCCGAAATGGGAGAAGCTCAATTGGCATACATAAAGAATGTGTCAAATGTTTGATTTTTTTCATTGTGTAAAAAAGAAAATTAAAAAAAAAAAAAGGATTCTAAAGTGAATCTTCAGATATAGAGAATATATAAAGTGAAGTACAATTACAAAGACTCAAATCCACTCTGTGATAATAGATAAGTTACTTAGAATGTTGGAACCTCAAAAATTTGGATAAAAACTTAGAGGTTAAATTTCGTCTACTATACTAGTTTCTTTTTATGTTGTTTGATTTAGACCGCATTTGGTTTATTTTTTCAAATGTTTAATTTTAAAAGCAAATCATTTTTAAAAATAAATTGAAATGTTTGACAAACACTCGACGTAGCTTTTGAAATTTATTTTAAGCATTTTTTTTCAAAAAAGAGTATAAATAAAAATGATTTTTTTTTTTTTAAAAACAATTTTTTTTCTAGTCAATCCAAACATGCTCTTAGCCCATTCGACTATTTTATTTTCAAATTTTCAGTTTTTTCAAAAAACAAAAATTCCAAAATTAAGAATAGGTAGATTTTTACCCCTTTTTTCCCTAAGAAGTTCCATAATGTACAGGATTGTAGTTTCGAGGTTGAGCTCCATCTATGCCAATAATTCTTTTCTCTCTTTTTTTAAAACTTTTTAAATTGAGGTTTGGCTTTAAAATGTCAATTAAAATATATTGATAAAAATATTAATTAAATATCGAAGAATATTTCTAAAAGAATTGTAAAATCAAAACATTCAAAGAGAAATATTTAAATTAATAAATAGATATTTTATACCTTAAAAAAAAGTTAACATGTTTATTATATTATATTTTTACATGAGTAAAAATTATTACTTATTCTTTACATTTCATGAATTTAATGAAGAATATCTATCCTCCATATTTCGATGAAATGTTGACGTGCCGATACAGATATTATTTTTAAAAGAAAAAATGGTTATGATTGGGCCTTAATTATTTCCATTCTTTTTTGTTGGTTGGAATCAGGCTGGAAGACAAGGTGGCTTTGATAACGGGGGCAGCAAATGGGCTGGGCCGGGCCACAGCCCAAAAGTTCGTGGATCAGGGGGCCCATGTGATCATTGCCGACATAGACACCACACTGGGCCCACAAGTAGCCGAGGAACTGGGCCCCACCGCCCAATTCGTACAATGCGACGTGGCACAGGAGTCGGAAGTTGCCGCCGCCGTGAACTTCGCGGTGGCCCACCATGGAAAGCTGGACATTCTATACAACAACGCGGGAATTACCGGACCGGCGTTGCCACCGAGCATAGCAGAGCTAGACCTAGCCGAGTTCGACCGAGTGATGAGCGTCAACGTTCGTGGAGTCGTAGCCGGAATAAAGCACGCGGCTCGAGTCATGGTTCCGGCTGGGTCTGGGTCCATCCTATGCACCTCAAGCATAAGTGGGCTCATGGGTGGGTTAGGCCCACATCCTTATTCCATATCCAAACACGCAATTACGGGCATAGTGAGGTCGGCGGCGACGGAGCTGTGCCGGAGCGGGGTACGAGTGAACTGCATATCACCGGCGCCGATAGCGACGGCGATGGCGGTGAAAGGAATAGGGGAAATGTACAAAGGGGTTAGTAAGGAAGAAATCGTTGGAATAATAAATGGGCTTGGGGTTCTTAAGGGCGCAATTTGCGAGGAGAGTGACGTGGCGAAAGCGGCTCTGTTTTTGGCTTCTGACGATGCCAAATACATCACCGGTCATAATCTCGTCGTCGACGGCGGTTTTACTTCCTTCAAAAACCTCGACTTCCCTTCCTTCCACTAGTCTATTGCCACGTGTGTAGATAACGAAAAAGATAATTAAAATATCATTCTCCTCTTTGTTTCTGGATTTTCAATTATCAAATTTTTGTACTGTATTTTTGATAAATTTTAATAAAAGTTTTGATAGTTAGTTTTTCATTAATTGTTTTTAAAAGAATCAGGCAAGGTTTAAATTATCGATATCGACGGAAATATTGATGTCCTAATTTTATAAAATTTTTGAAGAAATATTGATAAAATGTCAGTTTCCATAGATATTTTTAAAAGAATTATAAAAGTAAAAAATAAAAATAATTTTAAATTTATAAATAAATATTTTATGATTTTTAAACGAGTTAACATATTTATTATTTATATTAGTGACATTTTGTTGATTATTTTTTTTTTTTGAGTAAAGTTTTCTAGGATATAACGAAAATTTTGATTCAGCCCTCATGTTGTCATTGAACCAATAAAAACATGAAAATATCAATATGTCGGCAAAAAAATTAATTCTATGGCCTATATTGAGCAATCCTTTAATTGTAAAAGATATATTAAATTTTTACAATCTAGCAACCACCAAGGGCTAATCTCTGGTGATTGTTGTCGGCCACCTCTAACCACCAACTCTGTGTGACTTTTGCTGGCCAACCTCCAGCACCGATCTTCGATGACCGCCATCAGCGACCACTTTGGGCAATTGCTGGCCAACCTCTGACCTCGACCATCTATCCTCCGCTCACCATCTCCGATGACCATCAATGGCCACCTTCAAACATAGGTGATCACCTCCATCATCAAATTTGTTTTATAGTAATTTGAAATTAATAAAAACACTTTTAAGGAATGTTTGTTTCAAAGGATTTGTCATGGGATTTCAGATAAACATTTAGTATCTTTGTTTATTTTACATATTTCACCTTTTTAAGCTCAAGATATTATTATCCAGGGAACTATAAAACCCACCTGACATAGATTTTTGAATACTCTCTATACAAGTTGGATTTTTATATTTGGGAGATAAAAATAAAAATATAATCTAATTAATTAATAAATTAATAGCAACTAATTATTAATTTTAATTTTAATTAATTATTAAACATAAATATATTTTTAGACTTAAAATATTTCATCCTTAACTATTTAATATAAAATTGTATTATGAACTATTGATATTCTAGTCAATTTATATATATTTAATTATTTTTAGTAATTAATTAAGTTTAACTAAATATTTTTTATTTTAAGTGATCAAATAATTAATCTAAATAATAATATATTAAGTAATGCTAATTTATTACTACATTAAATATTCCTTTATATTTAATTAAGTAATTATTTAATTTTGGTTTTCATATATAAAATTGGGTAAATTAAACATATATATTTAACTTTCAGATATTAGTATATCCAAACATAGACATTAATTATCCAAGATATTTAACGTCAAATAATTAAATCATAGATCTTTAATATTCATAGCCATGAAATAATATCTATGATCCAAAAGACCCTTTCGTATAAAACAAACCTAACAAACTTTTACAACAAAATACATTTAAAAAAGAGTTTCTAAACATATGTGGATTTTTATTTTAAGGAGTAGATATCAAGAGTGTTAAAATAAAAATATATTTTCGAAAAACATTTTTTTTTAAGTAATTCTGAATAGATCCTAAATCAAACTTGCATTAAATAATGATTTAATTACATCTTTCTACTTTCTTTTGGCTTGGTTTTACTTATTATTAGGTGTGTGATGATAGAATAATCCATTATTAATTCAATGAATGTGGTACGTTTAAAATTGAAAATACAGTAGTGTATCAGATAAAGATATATTAAAAATGTACAAATTGAATTTATAAACTATCAAGTTTGAATTTGAGAGCTACTAAACTTACTCTAAAAGGCATAAAAGTAAGATAATAAATAATATGTGTGAGTGAGTGGAATTGATTTTGATGGATGGATTTGGAGTGATTGGCTTTTGTGTGTTGAACTTGCATGTTGGACACGTGTGAGTTGCGTTTATGTTATCCATCTTATCCACAAAACTCCCTCTCAAATCCACACTTTCCCTTTCCATGTGAGTGGGGGACTTTACTCCCGCTCATCTCCCCTACTTTGGGGTTTGCTTAGAGTTAATGAGTCAATATTAATTAATTAATTAATTAAATAGTTTATTAATGTATCACTAATACTTATACAACAATTCAATACGGATCAAATGTATTAAAAGAAAATTTGAAACGTTCAATTTTATTAAACGAAAAATATATTTATTGTATTTGATACCATTAATATAAAGTTAATTATTTAAATAATAATTTAAATAACTAGATATTTTTATTTTAATATAAGATATTAAAATATTTATATCCATAACTAAGGTTGATCTGATTAGGTTCTATAAATAGGATTTTATAAAAGAAAAATTCAATTATAGTTCATGTATCTTTTCCAAAAAAGCATAGACAAAGTTTCTCTATTCCTATTCTTTCAATTCTTTCAAGAAGACTGCCACAAACCGGATTCTTGTTAGAGTTATAGCGAGAAAGACCTCATGGAGGAGAACTGCAATTGGAGAGGATTTTGTTGCAGCTTTGGGTCTACAAAGGTATGTTTCTCTTGTGCTTAATCAATTTACTGTTTTTTTTTGTATGATTTTTAATTCTAATTGGAAATCAAAGCATGTGATTCCATTGCTTCCACTGTGAGATTGAAGTGTTCGATCCCTTCATGGTAACCATTTTGTCTTTTATTTTTGTTTTTGAAATTGAGTATATTTTCTCTCAATTAAAGACCACAACTTACATCTTTCTTGAGTATATGATTCTATTCTTCATCAAATTTTAAAAAGCAAAAACAAATTTTGAAAAACTACTTTTTTTTTTCTTTTCAAAATTTAGCTTGGTTTTTTAAAGCATCGGTAAAAAGTAGATAACAAAGCAAGAAATTAGAGGCGAAAATGGTGTTTATAGACTTAATTTTCTCTAAAGGCTTAATTTTCAAAAAACTATATGGATACTAAATGGGACCTTAATTTTCACACATCGTCTAGCTACTACATCAAATGATTAAAAGGTTAAATTATAGAATCTACTTCATATCTAAAAGATTACTCTTAAACTTTTAAGAATTTTGTTAATGCTCTTAAACTTAAAAAAAACATTAAAAAATATCTTTACAATTAGTTTACGAACAAAAATCATTAGTATCTCATTTTAAAAATACTCTTAGAACTTTTAAAAGTTGTATTAATTACCTTGATTTTAAAAAATGGTTTAAAAATGATTCGATCGTTCTATTAGTATACATGCAGAATCTATTTATCTTCAACAATCTCCTTGGTTACCTTCAACTACAATTTGAAATTCTTTTCCTTGTAAATACTAAAATTTGCAAAATGGTCCTTTTGGCTACAATACTTAGAATATTTTCACTTATTACTACTTGACATCGTGTCCTTACAATTGACCAACATTTTCTTAGCAAACCTTTACACCAAAATAACTTGACACTTTTCAATCATCAAATGGTCATTAAATGGTCAAACTTTTTTGACAAAATATTAGAAGTACAATTGTCCCACATTAAAAAGATTTAGGAAAGTCATAGACTGTCCTACATTGAAAAGATTTAGGAAAGTCATGGTGTAAACCCTACTTTCAATTCTAAACACTTAACTTAAGTGTTGTATTATTGTTGTGGACTTGGACAAATTTTCTTGTTTAGATTGAAGGAGGTGTGGAGGAGAAGTCAAGGAAGGTAGGCTTGTGGATTTAACCGAGAGTACTTTTGGTAAGCCTATTCTTTAACCCTTATGAGATATACCGAGCTTGAGATTTATTTTGACATGTCAATTAGAATATAAAAGACTTAAGAGGGTTATCACCATTTAGACCAAGATGAAAGATGATATTAAGAATTTTGATTATCATCAATATTATTATCATTAGTATTATTATTATTTTTGTTATTATTATTAATTAAGTGGAAAAGTTATAAATTAAAATTAATTTTGTGGATTAATTAAAAAAAGAAAGAAAGAAAGTGGAGAGTATAGTCAGTGGTGGAGGATAAGTTGAAGAAGAGAGTTGTTGTCATTTGGTTTTGCCAAATTCTTATCTCTTCCAAACCTAAACCAATTCGTGGTTCTTTAACTAGACACTAAAAGGAATCTTGGTGAAACTCGAAGAGGAATTGAATCTGGTCTGGAATTCGCGCAATATGAACAGGTTTGATGTTCAAAGGATATCGAGCTATAGAGATCTAATCTAGAGCTGAAAGTTTTAAGTTAGCAAGTTAACTCATTTCTTAATAATTTTTGTGCAGGATGTCTGAGCTAAATGTGAAGGGAAACAGGTAAAATTGTAGGTAGAAGTGATTGGTTTGGTGTTTCAGGTAGTTTGGAGCAAGTGGAAGAGGTTTGAGTTATCTGTTAGACGAAGAGGAGTTAGACCCTGAAATTTGGAGGTAAGCTAGTTAAATTAATT
Source organism: Citrullus mucosospermus (assembly GCA_030954485.1). Classification (NCBI taxonomy): domain Eukaryota; kingdom Viridiplantae; phylum Streptophyta; class Magnoliopsida; order Cucurbitales; family Cucurbitaceae; genus Citrullus; species Citrullus mucosospermus. The sequence goes on along the minus strand of CM062059.1, from coordinate 16,435,988 downwards.
ATCGACAAGTTTGTAAGAGAAAGTAAAATCTAATTTGGGCTAAAAATACCATTTTTGGCAGTTGGAAGTGAAGACAGTATCCTTGAGGCTAACGGGTGAAGTTTGGGCGAGACAAGTCTTGCTAGTAAGCAGACAGTGACACTGCGGGTATGGAGCCAGACAAGTCTCGCTAAGTCTCGCTAGCTACATTAGTCTCACATATCTCGTTAGTCTAGTTGGTATTCCTAGTCTAGCTGGTATTCCTCGTCTCTCTAGTCGCATTAGCCTCACAGATCTCGCTAGTCACATAAGTCTCGCTAGTCTCAATGTGTTTAGTATGTACGATTATTCTTAAAACATGAGTTTTCTAGCATGCATTGAATATGATAAAGTATGAGTTTCTTGAAATGACTTTGAGCATGTTTTTACATGATTTTAATGATAAAACATGATGTTTTTATGGTGCCAAATTTATGAAAAGCATTTTGTTTGTTAAATAGTTTGAATTTTTGAGGATTTGCTAAACTTGTGTTTATGAATGAATTATTTATTATCAAAGCATGCTTAATTTTTAAAAGGATAATAGATGGTCCCCAATGCCGAAGGACACAGAGAAGACATATGGGTAGCCTTAAAACTGTAACATGGTCCTCAATGCCGAAGGACTCAGAGAAGGCATATGGGCAGCCTTAATATTGTGGTATGTGTTGACTTTTTGGCTCTTAATCTCAAATTAATTAATTTTAATTGATTGATTAATTATTGTTTTGATGATAACAAACCTGATTTTATTTATTAGCCATTTGAGTGTTGAAATGTCTATTGTGTGGAGCTTGGAACAATGGTTCCAATGCAATTTGAATCACTCAAATCGGAATTCAAACGAAGAAGATATGACCGAAACAAGCTTAATGGAAAAATCCCGAGCTGATGACGTGGCAGATTTTTTCAATCAAAGTGGACAAATTGAAAGGTTACACTTGGAGCAATGGAGAAGTGACAATTGGCGGGTTTTTTATTTTTGGATTGATGTTAAAAAGAAAATGATTTTAAAAAGAAAATGAATTTAAAAAGAAGATGAATTTAATATTATTATATATGTTTGCGTCTAACGGCTAGTTGCTTTTTAAAAAGATTAATTTAATATTATTATATGTTTGTGTCTAACGGCTAGTTGAGTTTACATCTCCACCATTCAATTTTCTTTTACAAAGATCTAATGGTCCAAATTAATTTGGTTTTCATCCACTTTCATTTCTTTTTAAACACTTCATCTTCTCCAAAATTCTACAACAACTCTTATTATTTTCAATCCTCCATAATTCACCAAGCCACCATTGTTGCTTTCTCTCCAAGCTTCAATTTTCTTCTTTTCATCTTATTCTTGAGAGAGATATATTGTATTGTGATGATTTATTTGTGAAGTGCTTAAACTTGTAAATCCACTCTATTTAGAGAGTTTGTCAAGTGTGCTCTTTGTTTTTCCAAATTTTTTTTGGGTTGGCTCTTGATCCCGAGAAAAAGAGTTGTTATAACGGTTTGATCCTTAATCGTGGAAAGGACCGGGTTTGTTCTTGCGCCCGAAAAAAGAACGTTGTAGCGGTTCGACTCTAAGTCGTGGAAAGAGTCAAAGACTTCTAATGAAGTACCCAAGAGGAGCTTGGGAAGTGGACGTAGGCCGGTTTTGCCGAACTACTATAAAATTCACGATGTCATTTTCTCTATCCCTTTCCTAATTTATTTTTGAAATTAATATTTGTTACTATATTTTATTGCATGAAATTAAGTGCAATTTTTAATTCTTGAAATTAATTGCTCATATTGGTTGTTCTTAAATTTCTATATTAATTACTAATATTTTTTATTAGAATTAAACAAGGTGTTAAAGTGTGATTGTTAATTTCTTGTTTAATTCAAAGTGAATTTCTTTGCATAAAAAATATTGTTTAAACTACTTATTTGCAAAGAGTTTATTAATTCACTTAATTGGGCCCACATTAGTAAAAAGTTTAAATTAATTTTAATAAACCCTATTCACCCCTCCTATAGGGTTGCCATACCGATCCTACAGTATGGGACTCCAGTACTGAAGGACTCAAGAAGGTACTCAGGTAGCTGAGGTTATGATTCCTATGTGCACATAGAGGGAAATTTAACGCTGTTGTGTTGATATTACTCCACACAGCTAAGGTTATTTGACGTTGGGTGTGTCAAGATTACCTACCTTAACTAAGGTTGGTTTCAACATTTAGTAGCATTGAGCTCTCTTCGCCTCAATTAAGGAAAATCTTCAGGCATATGTAAAATTTTATAAGTTTTCGATGATGAAATGTTTATTGTCTTATTATTGTTTATCGAGCATGATTTTGCTGAGTTTAAAGCTAAGTATAGTTTTCTGAATTTGTCATTCATTAGGCAACTTAGGTCATGTTTTCCATTGTTTTTCTATTTTCCAGGTAGCAAGCGAAAGCGGGGTACTTAGCCTACATAACAAACTCGTTTGGGTCTGCTACTAGTTTGTGAACAGTGTAAATAATTGTACAAAAGACACACACATTGCATATATAGGGGTTTAACAAGTGGAAGTCTGTAATCGTATGTTGTTTTACACTAAGCTGATGAATGAAAGTCCGTAAATATGTGCTAGCTTATCTTGAGTTTTGAGAATAATGTTTGACTGAGAGATATAAACTGTTTATTAGGTGCTTGGCATTGATTTGAGAATTGTACATGTTGACAATAGATGTCATAAGAGGATCGATGTCTGTTGTCTTCACACCTTTTCCTAGGTTAAGAGAGTAACTTGAGAGGAGGTGTGACACATGGACTCTAAGCAATATAAAAGGAGCCTATGTCTTTAGTTTCAAGTTGTCCTAGTTAGAAACATTTTAAGCTTCGTGTGCTAACTTTAATTAAATTTCTTTTGTATTCTTTAGTTTAAGAGTGAGAAAAAGGTGCGAGTAGTCAAAAGATTTTTTAGAGAATTATGTGTGATTGTAACAATTTTTCACATAGTGGATTTCTTTCTGGTGGGCCATGGTTTTTCTTCGAGTTTGGAGTTTTCCATGTAAATTCTTCTCTTTCCAGTTTTATTGCTTTCTTTTTGATTTGTTTGTTATTTTTTTGCTTATTCATATGGTAGAAGTGAGAGGATTTTTTTCCTAATAAGTGGTATCAAAGCCAAAGAAGCAAATATGTCATGCTTTATGAGTTTAGTAAAGTTTGATGTGGAGAAATTTGATGGAAGGATCAACTTCGACTTGTGGCAAGTGCAGGTCAAGGATGTTGTGATACAAGCTGGGTTACACAAGGCCTTGAAGGGTAAACTAGACAGTGATGCTTCTAAAGAGTTAAGCGATGATGGTAGTCTAGGAGAGTCCAGCAGTGGTTCTAGTAAGGATTCTAAGAAGTTGAACATGAGCAATGAAGATTGGGAGGAATTGATTTGAGAGCTGTAAGTGCAGTCAGGCTAAATTTGGCTAAAAATGTTCTTGCAAATGTGCATGAAATTTCGACAACCAAAGAGCTTTGGGAGAAGCTTAAAGTAACAGTGATGCTTCTAAAGAGTTAAGCAATGATGGTAGTCTAGGAGAGTCCAGCAGTGGTTTTAGTAAGGATTCTAAGAAGTTGAACATGAGCGATGAAGATTGGGAGGAATGGATTTGAGAGCTGCAAGTGCAATCAGGCTAAATTTGACTAAAAATGTTCTTGCAAATGCGCATGAAATTTCGACAGCCAAAGAGTTTTGGGAGAAGCTTAAAGTAATGTATCAGGTAAAGAGCATCTTAAATTGGTTGTACCTAAAGGAGCAGTTGCACACATTACGAATGGTGAAAGGTACAAAAATCTTAGATTATCTGGTTATTCTCGATGACATTATTTTTGAGTTGGCGGTGATAGGAGTGAAGATAAAAGATGAAGATAAGACATTCAGACTCATCTGGTCACTTCCTCCTTCTTGTGAACACATGAAACCAATCTGGATGAAGGGCACTAGTAAGGAAACTTTAGATTTTCCTAAGGTTACTAGTAAACTTTTGTTTGAGGAAAGGAGATTGAATAGTAAAGGCATACTTCACAAGGGGATTCAATACTCTTAGCTAGCACCTAGAAGAAGAAGAAAGAGTTCGTCTAGAAAAGGGTTTGTTGGGAACGTGGATAGTTGGTGCAGTTTATTCGGGCGTTGTTTAATTTCCAAAGGAAGCCAATTAAAAATAATTTATAAAACCAAACTACTACCTATACTATTAAAGGGATAAAAACCCTAATGCAGCAGAAGAACACAGAACCAATTTTGATATTAAATCTAGAATTTAGATATACTGTCACTGGCAAATATACAAAAATAATTACTGTATAAAATTAGGTTAAGCAAGAAAATCAGAAAAGAAAAAACTCATACCTTTTCTGACAAATTTTTGAGAAAACCCTTTGGGTTTAGAAAATTCCACCACCAAGAATAACCCTTCCTATTCTCTGAGATATTAGACATTCTGGTTTGTGGGAACCAACCTTGAAAAATATGAAAAGTTTGAGAGAAAATTTGTGGAAAAAATTGATAGAACCTTTCTGGCAGTTTGATCGACTTCTCTCAAACCTCTGAGAATCGAGAGATTTTATCGATGATATGAGGGAGAGAAAAGTGGCAAATGTGAGATCAATCTACGTCTTAAATAACTCCCCCACGTGGGAGTTATCTAATTTTATTTATTTAATTAAATAATTTTTTATTTAATTAAAAAATAATAAAAAACTAATTTATTTAATGAAATCTAATTTAATTAATAAATTCATTTAAATCATATTTAAATGAATATCTCTCACATAACCTATAGTTTTAATTCAATTAATTTAATTAAATCAAATTAAATTAAATAATCAATTAATTCTCCAATTAATCAATTATCAACTTAAATGTCGAACATTTAATTTAAAATTTTATTTGAATCAAATTCAAATATATTTTTCCCATAACATATAGTTTAAAATGCACATCTTATATGCATCAATTATAACTTATAGTTTTAATATAAATTTAATTCGTATTGAACTAATATCTGAACTATTTCAAATATTTAATTCTCTCATAAATTTGATTTTTGAATCATGTCCAAAATAAATTTAAACTATAAAGTTTAATTAAAATATAAACTTTATATTATAATGTATCATTATACATTATATTATTTTCCTTAGTGAATTTCAACATTTCAAATTCTATTCAAGACTTAATTACCTCAATACCCTTTACGAGCTAGGAAATGGACCTAATGAACCTACAAATTAAAAGCTCCAATGATATAAGATTAATTGGCTAAACTCATTAACCATATTAATCAATATTCGTTAATTGTGGGTACACTCCACTAATGACCCACAATTGCACTCTTTTCAACGCAGATATATTTATGTGTCCATGAATAGAGATCAATAATAGCAAATTAGTCCTTCACAAATGTTCGTAACACCAGTTGGGTCAAATTTCCGTTTTACCTCTAGGTTATCTCTAGATCCTTAAGTACTAGTGCTCCTCTAATGAACAACCTGTTTATGGTCCAACCATTAAACAGAAACCCCTCTTGGGCCAGTGAGAGGGTAGTACCCTTTGTTCAAGTCTTGGAGATACCACTTAAGGGAACATTCATTTACTTACCCTAAAGTTGGGAAGGAGTGAAATCCATCTTGTATAATTATGTTTCTAACTCCTTACTCGGTTTTTTCCCTAAAATGGTAGGTATATTAAGTCGACAAATCGGCCACTCTCACCCATACAAATCAAAGGACAATCCCTCTTGAACATGAGTTCATAATATACTCAGGATTAAGACTAAGTTGCTTAGGTCATCCTATTGAAATGGAAACCAAACTAGTCAACAGAGTTACATCTAATGGTTACTATTTCAAGGTCAAGTCTTATGCAAACTCATTACATGGATACTCCCACTCACGTGTCACCTACATGAACGCGTTAGATCACTGTGTTTGTATCAAATACAAAGTGGGTCTTAACCATAGTGTTACCAGGATAAGGTACCTAGCCTTATTCCTATACTATAATCCCCTTATGTCTCCACATACTGTTTAAGACTCATAAGGCAACCTAGGATGTTAGTTTATTGGATTTCAGGGTTATTAAGACAAGATAAATACAAAATAATCAATACACACTTATTGAAATATCAATAACACTTTATTAATGACAGTAAATTATTTACATTTACTATCTACGAGGTTTAGGGCATAAAACCCAACAAACTCCCACTTGAACTAAAACTCTAGTTAATGGGATGTAAACAATGTTAATAACCAAAAGAATGGAGATGGTAAAGAAAATACAATAAACTAGGGCATCTATATACCCATTACACATCTCCCACTTGTCCTAGATTACACAATATACAAATCTCGCAGACCTAGATTTTTTAGATGACTCTCGAACACTTTAGCCAAGACAGTCTTAAATAGATTAGCAATGTTGTGCTCCGAAGCGTTCTTTGTGACGATCACATCTTCTCATTGCACAATTTCTCGTATCACGTGATACTTCCTCTTAATGTGCTTTCCTTGTTTGTGGCTGTGAGGCTCTTTAGAGTTGGCTGCTGCCTCACTATTTTCACAATATAGTGTGATGGGCAAGTCCATCTTTAGAACAAATTTCAAATCATTTAGGAACTTTTTGAGCCAAATTGCTTCCTTTGCTACTTCACAAGCAGCTATATACTCGACCTCCATGGTGGAGTCTGCTATTGATGCTACGCCATACTACAACTCTCCCATTCAGGGTTAAGACTGATCTTGACTTGGATTTCTAGAATCCTTGTCAGTCTAAAAATCAGAGTTGGTGTATCACGTAAGGATCAAATCCTTAGCTCCATACACCAGCTTATAGTCCCTCGTTCTCCTAAGATACCCGAGGATGTTATTAACCGCAGTCCAGTGGTCTAACCCTAGATTGGACTGGTACCTACTGATTATTCCCACAGCATAACAAATGTCTGACCTAGTGCAAAGCATAACATACATTAGGCTATCCATAGCTGAGGCATAAGGAATATGTCTCATATCCTCAACTTTTTTAGGTGTCTTAGGACATTATTCCTTAGACAAGTGAACCCTATGTCTGAAAGGTAATAAATTCTTCTTAGAGTTCTGCATCGAATATCGAGTCAACATTTTGTCGATATAAGTTGCTTGAGATAGGGCCAACGTTCTGTTCTTATGATCCCTAATGATTTGGATCCTAAGAACATACTGTGCCTCTCCCAAATCTTTCATTTGGAACTGGGCTGCCAACCATTTTTTAACATCAGTAAGGTATCCTTCATCATTCCCAGTGAGTAGGATATCGTCCACATAAAGTACTAAGGAGCTACTTTACTATTGATGATTTTCTTGTAGACATAAGATTCATCATCGTTTTGGTCAAAACCAAAAGAATTGACTGTAGCATCAAATCTAATGTTCCAAGATCTAGAGGCCTATTTTAACCCATAAATGGATCAATTCAATATGCAAACTTTTTGCTCCTAACCTTGGGCTATGAAACCCTTTGGGTTAAAACATAAAAATGTTCTTTTTAAGATTGACATTCAGAAAGGTAGTCTTGACATCCATTTGCCAAATTTCATAGTTATAATATATGGCTATGGATAAGACAATTCTTATAGACTTTAGCATAGCAATAAGGGAAAAAGTTTCCTCATAGTCAACCCCTTTCGTTTGGGTATAACCCTTTGCTACAAATCTAGCTTTGAAAGTTTGCAATTTCCCAGCTACATCTCTCTTTCGTTTATAGATCCATTTACACCCTATGGGTTTAACTTCTTCAAGTGGATCTACAAGTTCCCATATTGAATTGATATACATAGACTCCATTTCAAGGTCCATGGCTTTAACCAATTGGTCTTTGTCTACATCATTCATTGCCTGTTTATAAGATAATGGATCCTCAATGCCATCATCTGGTATGACAACTTGAGTTTTAGTTAAACTCAGGTAATGGGTAGGTTGTAATATAACCCTCCCACTACGTCGAGGCACTCTCAACGATTGAAAAGGTGAAACTGATCTGAAGTGCTAGCTTCTTCATTAACTCTTGATGAAGGACTAGCTTCATCAACAACATTTGTTCAGTGGTTTGTGATCTCTCATGTGGTCTTCTTCCAAGAATGTAACATTTGTTGATACAAACACTTTGTTTTCTTGTGGATCAAAGAAGAGACCACCTCTCGTTTCTTTAGGGTAACCAACAAATTGGCATAATCTTGAACTAGGTTCCAATTTCTTAGGATTTGTCACTATCACATGTGTAGGACAACCCCAGATTCTGAAGTAGCGCAAACTAGGTTTACGCCCCCTCCATAATTCGAAAGGTGTTCCAGAAACACTATTCGAAGGAACATTGTACAAGATGTGCATTGTAGTATCTATTGCATACCTCCAAAACGAGCTAGACAATTGAGTATAGCTCATCATAGAACAAACCATGTCTACCAAGGTTCTATTTCTCTTTTTTGATACACCGTTTTGCTGAGGTGTACCAGGTGCAGAGAGTTGAGATTGAATTCCATGTTCTATCATATAGTCTTGGAATCTTAAATCCATGTACTCTCCACCCCGATCAGATCAAAGTGTTTTAATCATTTTACCTAACAAGTTTTCAACTTCAACCTTATACTTCTTGAACTTTTCTAGGGCTTCAGACTTATGTTCCATTAGTTATAAGTAACCTTACTTTGAATAATCATCTATAAAAGAGATGAAATATTCGTACCCTCCTCGAGCTTTTACATTCATTGGACCACAGAGATCCCAATGTATGAGCTCTAAAGGCTCTTTAGGTCTATGGTTTCTTCCACTAAAAGGTCTTTTAGTTATTTTTCCTTCAAGACAAGATTCACATGGAGGTAATGAAGCATCTTCTAACTCGTTTAGAAGTCCATTCTTTACCTACCTCCCGATCCTATCAAGATTTATGTGACCTAATCTTAAATGCCAAAGAAAAGTATTATTGTTACATGGAGAAATTCTTTGCCTTCTTGTTTGAGTGTTAGCAGTTTTAAACATCTAATGATTTAAAAGTGCTTTTGTTTCAATTGGTCTTAACATATATAAGTTGTCTTCTAATTTAATAGAATAAGCTGATACACCTGTATATCGGGGCAGTTAAGACGAGAAGCCGGATCAATACCTGCAGAAGATGGTGAAGGTGCAGATATAGGGAAAGTAGGGACCGGAAGTGGTAATGTGAGAGGGACTTAAAGACGCGGTAACATGAGAGACTGGAAAGTAGGGTGTATCTTCAAAAAAGGTAACGTCGACACTTGTAAAGAAGCGGCGAAGCCCAGGAGAACGAGACCCCTTTTGAAGACAAGAGTAACCCAAAAAGAGTACTCCATTTTTTTTTTTTATGTAATGAACTCTTCATTAGATGAAAACGAAATTGAATACTTTTGTTCGATCAAAGAAGAAATAGATACAAGGTTCCTTCTAATTTTAGGAACTATGTACAAATTTTCCAAAAATAAGTATCTATTTCTAAAAAAAAAAAATTTGGTAGCTCCCACTACACGAGCTGAAATGACATCTCTCGTTCCAACCTTGAACGTCATTTCATCCTCCTTGAGCTACTGGAAGGAACTAATTCCATGTAAAGAAGAACAAATGTGATTAGTGTCACCGGAATCAAGTATCCAGGCATTATGGTCATTTACCACTAAACAAGTTTATAAAATAAGTAAATAATATTTACCATCTTTTTCCTTCTTCTTCTCAGCAAGGTACTTAGGGCAATTGCATTTTCAATGACCATCCACATTGCAGTGGAAGCATTTGCCCTTGTCAGCTACTGATGCGCACTTTCCGTGTTTACCCAAGTGTACGGGTCAAGTTATAATATAAGACGGTTAATTTCTGAATATGTAAGCCCCGTACCTAAACCTGTGAGAAAATAAGGTAAGAAGGGACTAAGAGATGGACGCATGGGTAGGAGTAGTTGGCGGGAATGTGATTGGGCGGAAAAAAATGACTAAGTACTCGCTATGCGTTGGTGGCAATGCGCCTTGATGGAAATAGTTTTGGCATGGACGCAAAAGTGAGGGAAGACTGTTAAGCGTTGAGGCCACGACGCGTTGAGGGCATAAGGCGTGGAGAGCCACCTTGTACCGAAAATTATCTTACGACAAACGCATTGAAGGCTGCAGGGCGTTGGAAGTTAAAGGCCACGAGGAGTTGAGTGTTGACTTGCTATGAGGCTAATATGCGGTGAACGCTACCATGCGTCGAAAATGGGTATGCGTTAGACAAAGAAGGTTGGCCGAGGGAGTAATGCGTTTGTTAACCATCTGGCGGGAGAGTTTTGAAAGGTACCACCATCAGAGGCCATGTGTTGCTGAAGCTAGACATAGAAGGTATGCGTTGATTAAATGATGGTATAGTGTTGAAATGGAGATTAAGTCAGTGGTATTATATAAGTGGATTGAGAATTCAATTGTTTTGATTACATTTATGAGCTCAAGTTGGGTCTATTTCGAAGTTAAGCATCGGAGGGAGGTAGAAGAAAACGTTCATGTCGATTGGAGTGGAAATCCCATCGTAACCGTGGAGGAAACTTGAGCTGGGCAGAGGATTTAGCTGGTGTTACTCTCTCAGAGTGACGTTCGGTTTTGGAGGAAGAACAAACTGAAGAAACGGTGGTTAGGGCTAGAACTTCTAAGGTTAGTAAGTTAACTCGATTTTGAGCAAGTTATATGAAGGATGCTTGAGCTGAAATTGTATAAATGTGTGTCAAACTCAGATAGAAGAGATTAAAGCTGATTTTGCCGGATGATTAGGAGTAATTCGGAGTTGTTGAAGGATAAACCCTAAACGGAGAGGATGTTCTTCGTGAAATTTGGAGGTAAGATGAAGGACGTACGCCTTAACAAGTTTGTAGAAGAAAGTAAGTTCTGGAATTGACCAAAATGTAATGTTTAGCAAGTTGAAGAAGGAAGAGGAAAAAAAGAGGGAAACGGTTCTGCTGCAGTGGTAGTATCGATGAGAGAGCGAGAGACAAGGCAGCGAAGCAAGTATCGCTGTAACGCAAGAGGGGCTTTGCGTCTCACGATTCTCGCTAGAATATCTCTGGGTGGCGCTCCTCAGGCCAGGAAGAGCTCGGGGAGGCTTATAATCCACTTAGAGCCGGGACAAGTTGTGAGTGACCTTTTATTACATCTTGTGGTTACCTTAGTATACTTATTTGATGAGAAACTGTGGTACTTTGCAGTACTCATAGTGAATGTGAAATGCCAGCAAATTAAAAGAAAAACTAGTTCTATTGTTTAAATATAGTAATGGCTGAGGGACCTTATGGTGAAAGCCTATGTGAAAGAAAGCATGAAGTTAAGTGCTGAGGGACCTCGTGTGAAAGCACTTGAATAGTTAAAAGGAATGGATTTCTATGCTGAGGGACTTGAGTGAAAGCATGTAGTAGTCCATCACATATTAATTCGTGCTGAGGGACCATGTGTGAAGGCACTGGAGCGAAGAATGAATTGGTTACCAGTGTTGAGGGACTTCGTGTGAAGACACATGGTAATGTAGACGTGATCAAATACGGTGCTGAGGGACAGAATGTGAAGGCACTTGATAGTTGCAAATTTGTGAAACATGATGGTTTTTGATATTTATATGTGTAATTAAAAATGAGAACTTTAGTAACTCTTTGAAATACGATATGAAAAGACTACAAATGGATAAGCTAGCTCATGTTTATTAGTGATAGTTAAATGAATTTAGTCACTCACTGGGCTTTTTGCTCACTCAGTTTGTTTGTTGTTTGTCGTTTCAAGTAGCGAGCGTGTCCGGGACGCCTAGCCTACAGAAGTATCTCGTCTGGGCCTATCTGGAAGCAAACCTCTGGGATAGTTGTAAATATTTAGTCTGTGCTCATGTTTTGTAACGTACACGTTTCTTAGAGAAGATGGGAAGTTGTTTTGTATCTAATATATATATATACAGAGAATACCTGTTGAAAGATTGTATGTTTTCCTATTGTTTTATAGCATTGTTGTTTTGAATTTGAGATTTAACTGGCGTCTAATTTCAATAATGTATATAGGGAGTACAGTATCACACTCATTCCTAGGTATAGAGTGTATCTGGGATGGGGTGTGATAGAATATCCTTCCACTGAGGATCCAATTGTGAAAGTTTAAGTTACTTAGCTATTCTAGGATTGAATCAATTTTATTTGAGGGTTCGTTCTTAAGTTGTGATTTTGGAAAAACTAAAACTAAAAAAGAAAGCAAGTAAATAAGAAACACAAGAGTCAAAGAGAGTTCTAGGGTATTGAATCCTTGTTTAATTCATTATGCAACATTCTAGGGTTCATGAATTTTATTGCAATTCATATGCTTAAGTCTAGAAACATCAATCAAAGTTATTTTCTTTAAAAAATAACTTTTTCTCATGCAACTTAATTGATTACTAATATCTTGAAACCAATATAAATTACATGGCATTAGGAGTAGTTTTTAGCAACTTTTATTGTTAACCTAACTATTTTCATGATAAATCAACAACAATTCATTGTTATAGATCTAGTTAGACATACAATTATCTCAACCATACATCTAACCTAACATTCAAGGATGACCAATCAACAATAATTAAGCACAATAACAATGAAACACATATTCATTACAAAAAAATCATGAAGAGTCTACAATATCAACATAACTTCATAAACAATTCGTCAATACCCTAAAACTAAAGAGTTTAGCCACTCATAGCTTTAGGCAATATGTTCACAAACAATTTAAGCATAAAAAGAGTGTAAAGGGAAAACTCCACAGAAAAGAAGCTCTTGATTGAGGAGGAATCGCCAAGATGTCCTTAATCTTCACGTCGGGAACTCGAACGACACCAAGACTCTCTCTCAAACTCTTTTCTCTCTTCCTTGCTCCCAACTTATTGGGAGTCTCTATTGTGTTATTCTTTGATTTCTCTACTTCTTGTGTCTCTTGGTCTGTTTAGGGTTGCTAGAAACCCTCCAATTTATAGAGTTTGGCCACCTAAAATTCTTTCAAAAAATGTAGATTTTTCAAATAAGGAAAACTACGTTGATCGACTTGTATGGTGGCACCACTACGCTGTGAGATGGCGCCACGGCGCTGTGCGTCATAAAATTCTACCCTCAACGCTGTGTCACAACGCCATTCAGTGCTACTGCGCTAATGTTGAGTGATGCTCTCGGGAAGAATCGTGCGACGCTGCCTTTTTTTTGGCAATTTGGTGATTTTCTTTTTTTTTTTACTTGATTTTGGTTTGGTTTGGTTCTTTTGGCTTTCGATTATCATTTTCTTTATATTGACCTGAAAACCACTAGCAAACAAGTGAAATCTAATATAGACTTCCTTAATTTAAGAGAATAGCGCTTTTCATCCACCTTGGCCTTACCCTTGTTTTTCCTAGCAGCGGGAGCCTTCCTGTCACACCCCATCCCGAACTACCCTCCCGTAGCCCGAGACGGAGTATGAGGACAACAGTCATCGACTTCTTGGTCGACTCCCACTATCGAACTTACTTTATTTCCCATGTAAGCACACTTCCTGGGACGGTGATACCATTAATTCTTGACAAACTTCGATTTCGACCGACAACGAGAACTATCATGCTACCTGAAAAATGGAAAACATAGGAAAGGATGAGCTAAATAGCCCAGTGAGTAACAGTTTTGGAAATATTTAACTTTAACTATAAAATTGATCATAATATTCAACAATGCGTATAAAACATCGATTCCAATCATATTCAATAAAACAATCTACAACGCATTAAATCTTCTTTTGTTTTAAAATTTTCCTTAGTCAGGGCGGAGCAAACTCAACGCACCCAACGTCGAAAACAACCTTCGTTGAGGCGGAGCAAAACTCAACGCACCCAACGTCGAAAACAACCTTCGTTGAGGCGGAGCAAAACTCAACGCACTCAACGTCGAAAACAACCTTAGGTGGGGTGGAGCAAGACTCAACACACCCAATGTCGCAACCTCTATGTGCACATAGGAATATCTTGGGATGCCCAAGTACCTTCTCTGAGTCCATCAGTACTGGGTCCCTAGTCACAGGACTGCTTACATTCCTTCTCAAATGTCCCTCAGCATTGGGTCTTTTAGAAAACATTTTAGAAATAGGTATTTTTCGCATAAACAGTTCATTTTAAACACCTTTCATGGAAAACAGAGCGTTTTTCAATAAATAGCATCTTCTAAACATATTTTTCAACAATGCTTGGAAAAACAGATAAAACATGCCTTTATGCCATAAAATCATATAATGTCAAACAATACGCTTTTCAACAACTCATTTCCAAATCTTCAATAAAATCATATAATGTCAAACAATACGCTTTTCAACAACTCATTTCCAAATCTTCAATAAAATCATATAATATCAATAGCAAGCTTTTCAATAAACTCATTTCCAAATAACCAGTATGCTCTAATGCTTTTTAAATATAAACGCATGATATACACGTTGAAAAACCCATGAATGCATAATCAAATTCCAAAACCATAGTTATTAATCATATAGAACGCATTCATATTTTGAAATTGTTAGTGTTACTCACAGAGCTTAATAATCGCTTAAGGGAAATTCTCTTTCTTTCCTTCTAATTCTCTTTCCCGAGCTTCTTGGACGCAGGGTTTGAAAGTCTAAAACGCAAGGGAACTGTTTCTCTCTTCTGACAGCTCGGTTGGACGCAACCCTGTTCCTTGAATGCAAAGCTGAGAATCACTACGTGGGGGGGTCGGTCAACTTGATGCGAGAGAGGCATGAGTAACGCAAGGTACAACCTTCCAATAAACTCTTCTGGCTTCACCCCTTAGACGCAAGGTTCTATCTTTAACACAGAGTTGATCTTGAACGCAACGTTCACCTTGAACGTAGAGTTTATCTTCAACTAAAAGTTGATATCTTTAAACGCAACACAACTGGTTGAACGCAAGATAGCTAGTTTGTTAAGAACACCTTATCTCTTCGCTGCAGACTTCCACTACAGACGCAAGGATTCCTTTTTTCTGCCTACTCTCTTCTTTCTATCCAGAACTCAGACTTAATGATCATCACCTGCTCCTTTTCCCTCAAGATCCTATTTATAGTTTTGGGATGAAGGTTTTTGTCATCCAGCTTCTCCTCTCTTTTTGCCACTTGTTTTCCACCTATCACGCTGCATGACACATCCGACATGCAACCCGACACCTACTCCTTATAAAGTGTTAAGTTTAAATGAAACAACGTAACCTTTATAAACTTACCTTATGCGTTTGACTTGTTCTGAGATACGAATCATGCTTACACTATAGTGCCCCTATGTGTCCATCTACTTCTCCTTTTAAAGGTTTAGCTTCTGTATTTTCTTTCTTCCTCTTGGCCTTCCTACTTTTGACCAGGTTTCTCCCTCGCATACTACCATGCGTCTGTGCCTTAACCCATACTATCATGCGTCCATCAGTTCTTTACTTTTATCCATATCTTAACTACAAGCCCTTCTCTTGAGTGATAAACATTCGACTATGCTTGTTATTCTGTTAACCAATTTCATCTCAAGATCTTCCTTTATGCGTTTGTACTTCATGCGTTTATCTCTACTTTGTTATGTGTCCATGACCTTCCTTCCATCCTTAAGGATCCCTTGATTGTCCCTCTATGCGTTCCTGAGTTGTAATCCAAGGTTACGCTTCCAACCTCTTCCTTATACTTAGCCATTTTCTCAACGATAATCCTAGCATACGTCCATCTCTAGCTTCCTTCCTTTAGGCTGACTTCTCAACCTTATAAATTATCAAATACTCAACAAAATCTTCCTTGATGGAAGTCATGCGTTTACCTTAAATTATAATAGCATCTTTCCTCAATTCCACCTTATGCGTTTTATCCTTCTTTCCGAGACTTAGATTTCCTTCCAACGCACCACTACTCAACTTTAGTCCTCTTACTCATACGTCTTACTTAAGCCAAGCTTACATCTCCTTCCTTAATTACCTCCTTTTCGTTCATCTCTTTCCCTGGGGCTCTCGGGTTACCTCCTATGCGTTCACCTCTTTCTCCCGAGCTTTTGGGTTTTCTTACAATATTTCAAAAGTACCCATTTTCTTTTCCACAATGGTTACCTTTATCATGCGTTTCCTTAGTCTTGACCAAGCGTCCAACATTGTTTGGTCTCTATCCATGGACACAGAAATATACATACATTGAGAAGGGTGCAACTATGAGTCTTTAGTAGAGTGTACCCACAGTTAACAAATATTGATTAATGTGGTTAATGAGTTTAGCCAATTAATCTCATATCGTTGGAGCTTATAATTTGTAGGTCCATTAGGTCCTCTTTCGAGCTCGTAAGGGGTATTGAGGTAACTAAATCTTGAATGAAATTTGTAATGTTCAAATTCACTTAGGAAAATAATATAATGTATAATGATACATTACAATATAAAGTTTATATTTTAATTAAACTTTATAGTTTAAATTTAATTTGGACACAATTCAAAATTAAATTTATGAGAAAAATTAAATATTTGAAATAGTTCAGATATTAGTTTAATATGAATTAGATTCATATTAAAACTATAAATTATAATTAATGCATATAAGATGTGCATATAATGGGAAAAATATAGTTGAATTTGATTCAGATAAAATTTCAATTAAATGTTAGACATTTAATTTGGTAATTGATTAATTGGAGAATTAATTGATTATTTGATTTAATTGAGTTTGATTTAATTAAATTAATTGAATTAAAACTATATGTTATGTGAGAGATATTCATTTAAATATGTTTTAAATGAATTTATTGATTAAATTAGATTTTCATTAAATAAATTAGTTTTTTAAATTATTTTTTAATTAAATAAAAATTGTTTTTATTTAATTAATTAAATAAAATTAGATAACTCCCATGCGAGAGAGTTATTTGAGACGTGGATTGATCCCACGTGTGCCATTTTTCTCTCTCTCACACCATCGATAAAATCTCTCAATTCTTAGAGGTTTGGGAGAAGTCGATCAAACTGCCAGAAAGGTTCTGTCAATTTTTCCCACAAATTTTCTCTCAAACTTTTCATATTTTTCAAGGTGGGTTCCCACAAACCAGTATCTCTAATATCTCAAAAAATAGGAAGGGTTCTTCTTGGTGGTGGAATTTTCCAAACCCAAACGGTTTTCTCAGAAATTCGTCAGAAAAGGTATGAGTTTTTTCTTTTCTAATTTTCTTGCTTTACCTAATTTTATACAGTAATGATTTTTGTATATTTGCCAGTGACAGTATTTCTAAATTCTAGATTTAATATTGAAATTGGTTTTATGTTCTTCCGCTGTGTTAGGGTTTTTATCTCTTCAATTGGTATCAGAGCCAAATCGATTAATTAAATTAGAATTTGTGAAATTCGCACTGGTTTGGTGGGATTAAATTACATTATGAATGTAGTTTGCAATTGAATGTTTTCGATTTAATTTGGCCTTAGATTTACGAGTTTTTCATTTGATCAATTTTGTAAAGGCCCCTGCATTTTTGGGCATTTTGTTGTAAATCTTGTTTCTATAAGTCCGTGTTTAGATCGAGGTGATTGTACGATGAATTTCAACACCAATTTTGCCAAAGTTGGCTGAATGAAGGCCGAAGAATTTGGATTTTTCGGCACCGTATGAGGAAGGAAAAAAACGCGGATGAAGGAAGAAGAAAGGTTAATGTTAGCCGTGATCAGTGAGGCACTAGGAAACGATGGTTGACGTCATCATGACATCAACGTGACGTCAACACACGCAGTTCATGTCGTTGGCTTCGGTTCACGTTGTCCAGCTTTGGTTCATGTGGTTTGGCACCGTCACGAGATTTGGCTTTGGTTCACGTGTTTTGGCTCTAGTTCGGCGGCGACTCAGCTGGTTTGGTTAGGTTCTGTGCAGTTTTGACTTGGTTGGCGATTTTGGGACTCGGTTCAAAGTGATTCGAGGGATTTTGATCCGATTTTTGAGCGCTAGGAGCGCATTTATGATAAATTTAGCTTAATTATTGTAATTAATTGCTTTATTTTTATTATAGGGGCCAAATTACCGATTCAATTGCTATTTAAATGCTTTATGGATGTCATTTAGATAATTCCCACCATAGGTTATGTATGTTCATGCATTTTAATATGTTATAATGTGTTATAATATATGGTATTAATGCATGATTTTTTAATTTCATGAGTGATTTAATATATTTTGATATGTTAAATATATGAAATTGGAGATGCATAATGCAGGACAATTAGATAAATATAAATAGTTATATTTATTAATGTATTGTATATGCTTGATTGATTTTCAATTTTTTTAATATAAGCGTTATATGTATATACTTTTTAGAATCAATTTGCATTGAGCATGACATATCCATAGTTTAATATAATTGTTATATTATTTTCATGAAATACATGGAATATGGTTTAATATTTAACTAGAATATGATTGTTAATTAACTAAACCACAGAAAGCATGAATATAGGGCTAATCATTAAAACTTATAATAGTTATAAAAAATTAATCATTAGTAACCATCAAACTATAATTAAGAATTGCATGCAAACATAAGATCTTAGAAAATTAGTTTTAAATTGTTTAAAATTAATTTAGACCTAAGATCACATTAATTCTAATAAGATTAGAATTAAGTCTTACTTTCTTTTAAAATAGTTTTAAATTTGAATAAATAGAACAAATAGGGTTTAGGTTATAAGAGAACTCTACCAATTCAGTTCTGATGAGATTGAGGTATTTAAGTTGATGGTTTACGAAACACCTCCTAATTGGGAATTGAATTGGAACCTGAGTTGAATTAACCTAAGTCCTATTAGCACGAATTGTCACTAGGTAAATTAAATTGTTTCATTCACCTAATTTTAAGACATGTATAAGAATTATAATAGGCATACACATAGATAGATTCATTAGCCAGAATTTAACTAAGTATAATAAAGGTCTAAAACTGGTAGAATATTTTAGTGGGAGAAAAATGGTGTATGTGATGCAATTTTTAGCTCTAACGTCCCTAAGAGTTCACACCATGAGATCCATGCTCGGCTTCGTGTCGCCTTGGGTGCGGTCTCCCTTCGAAAAGTGTTTGTATAGGTCAATACCAAGGTGAATAGGGAAAATGTTCATAGTAAATGGGAGAAGGACGCGTGTCAACATATCCTACGGTCTCCTTCATTAGATTGCATTGTGAGATTCTTATGTTTCGCCTGCGTGTCGTCCTGGAGTGACCACCCCTTCGAAGGGCCTAATTATATGATTAGAAACAACACAAACTCCAAAAATAGATAAGGTTTCTAAGTTAATTTTCAACAGTTGTCTTTCTTAACGGTAACTTGTTGAAGCGTACCTCTAGGATCCAAAAATGATGGGGTGACACTTATGGGGTGCATTAAGCTAGGTAATGAATCTCTGACCAAACTAACGGTAGCTAAAAGCTATAGGAATAAGAATTATTCTGGAATTATTTATTAGTTTAGATTGTCCCAATTCATGGGAGGAGTAACTGATCACCCTTCGGTGGCTATTGCTCTAAACCCTTGAAATATCATTGCAAAAACTAAATCATTTGTTTAATTAAGGTTCTTTTATTTTTTTTTATTTTTTTTAATTTTTTTTTTTTGCTAAATTGATTGGATACTTATATTTTGTGTGATGGATTAAGGCAAAGATAATTAATACAGTCAATTGTTTGTTATTTTCAGCATATCTTCCTTAATTATCACCTTGCTTAAAAACGAAAAATTAACTGGTGAAAATTTCGCTACATGGAAATCTAACCTGAATACGATTCTAGTTATCGATGATCTATAGTTTGTCTTAACTGAGGAGTGTCCTCACATCCCTGGTCGTGGTGCAACCCAAGCTATCAGGGATGCACACGACTGCTGGACAAAGGCTAATGAAAAGGCCCGAGTCTATATTTTGGCGAGTCTGTTTGACGTTCTCAACAAGAAACTAGGCCATGCTCACTACTCATGAGATCATGGAGTCCCTCCAGGGTATGTTTAGGCAACCATCCTCACAGATCCAGCATAAGGCCCTCAAGTACGTTTATAATCCACGTATGAAGGAAGGTCAATCGGTGAGAGAACATGTTTTTGATTTGATAGTTCACTTCAACGTAGCTAAAATGAACGACGCAGTCATTGACGAGCAAAGTCAAATGTCCTTTATTCTTGAATCTTTTCCGAAGAGTTTCCTTCAATTCCACAGTAGCGCAGTTATGAATAAAATAGAGTACACTATAACTACCCTTCTTAATGAGTTACAGACTTATAAATAAGAGACTGATTAAAGGAGAGGTAAATGTTGCCCATTCTAAGAAGTTCCACAAGAGTTCATTATCTGGAACTAAGTTTGTTCCCTCATCTTCTAGTACTAAGAAGATCTAGAAAAGGAAGGGAGGAAAAGGGAAGTGTAACACCCTACTTCTTGAACCTATGCGTTTAAGAGCTTATAAAGAAAAGGAGTAAGACAAGAGAGGTGGTATTGGATCACAAGTTTGTGGAGTTGGCCGAGAAATGTTGCTAAAATAGAACTAAGCATGCGTTGAACTTAAAGGAAAGAAAGGTTTCTGCTTAAGAGTTGAGTTGGACGCATATTTTGTAGGTAAGAGAATAAAAGAAAATTAGTCCTTTAGAAGTGTTCATGCCAGCTGGGTCAAATTACCATTTTACCCCTAGGTTACCTTTAGATCCTTACGTACCAGTGCTCCTCTAATGAACAACCTATTTATGGTCCAACCATTAAATAGAAATCCCTCTCCGACCAGTAAGAGGGTAGGGCCCTTTGTTCAAGTCTCGGAGACACCACTTAAGGGAACACTCATCTACTCACCCTAATGTTGGGAATGAGTGAAATCCATCTTGTATAATTATGTTTCCAGCTCTCCACTCGGTTTTGTCCCCAAAATGGTAGGCATATTGGGTCAGCATACCAGCCACTCTCGCCCATACAAATCAAAGGACAATCCCTCGTGAACAGGAGTTCATAATATACTCAAGATTAAGACTAAGTTGCCTAGGTCATCCTTTTAAAATGGAAACCAAACTAGTCAATGGAGTTACATCTAATGGTTACTATTTTGAGGTTCGGTCAAATGCAAACTCATTACATAGGATACCCCCACTCGCATGTCACCTACATGAATACGTTGGATCACTACGTTTGTATCAAATACAAAGTGGGTCGTATCCATAGTGGTACCAGGATAAGCAGGTACTCAGTCTTATCCCTATACTATAGACCATTTAAGCTATATCTTGATAATTAATCTCATTATGTCTCCACATACTGTTCAAGACTCATAAGACAACTTAGGAAGTTAGTTTATTGGATTTTAGAGTTATTAAGACAAAATAAATACAAAATAATTAATAACACTTATTGAAAGAACATCAATAACACTTTCTTAATGATAGTCAATTATTTACATTTACTATCTATGAGTTTTAGGGTATAAAACCCAACAACTACGATGATATAGCACAAATGACAAGTCTGGGTTGATCTGCAGGGAAGCACGAATTATGTCTCGTAAGGTTAATTCTCTAGTTATAGTAGTGAACGCTGAGGAGAGGGGGGGGGGGGATTGTGAAGTGAATAGAGATAATTTGCAAAAAATTGAAATGTAGAAAAGTAAAAGTAGCGGGTAAATGTAACCAAGGATAGGAAATCTACTTTCGAGAGCAAGAGGGATTCCTATGCAACTTTGATCATCAAATTTTGTTAATTAAACATGCATTCGACTTATGCTTGCACAATGACTTAATTAATCTAATCGAACTCACCAACATTATAGGTAACTGAATCGTTAGATTAAACCAAGCAAGCGCCCTGAATATCAATTAAAGCCTAAGGCTCGAATAAAACTAAATGAATTAATCCTATTGGGTTTGATAAGCGACCATATAGAATTAAAGTCATTTGCATTAAGGTTAAGGGTTCTATTGTGTGATTGATTAATTAGATAGCCTAAAATAACTAACCAATTTTATCTTTGAACCTAATTAAAGCATGCATTCTAGGTTCATGGAAAGCCTACAATCCTAGCATACATGATTCAATTATTTTCTACTTAAGCGATTCAAGCATGACCAACAAAAATAAGAGTGCAAGACCAACAAAAAGTCAGGAAGGAGATTTTTTCCCCTAGGGTCACTAGCTTTCACACTCCAACTGCAGGGGACCGTACCCACTCTTTTCTCGCGAGTGTTCTAACTGATCATAGTAGAGACAACTCTTTTTACCCCTATCCATGCACTCACACACATTTTCTTTCTTTCCTTTTTCTTCTTTTTTATTTATTTATTTTTATTTTTCAAACACTTTTCATTTCACTCTTTTTGGTTTTTTTTCTCTATTTTTTTTTATTTATTCACGTAGGCATATGGTTTTCTTATTCTTCCTAGTCTCATATTACCAACTATCAAGCAAGACGACTCTTTAACCAGCGAGGTCTTTCGAAGTGACAACAAGCCTATGGACCAAAAAACCTAGTGCTAAGTGTTCAAGACCATAAATAAGACCACTCTGTGCTCAAGAATGCAAGGGAATCAAGAGAAAATTTAAATTTGGCCAAAAATTATGCATACATTTTTGTGATTCAAAACAAAGTGAATAAAGGTTATTAAAGCCTATCATAGAATTGTCATCATCACATTACATGCAATAAAATCATCGTATCAATAGCTCAACCACAAAGTCCGAGCTTAGGCACTCAAGGACTTGCTAGACATGTATATATACCCTACCCCTAACCTAAAATGATACATTGTCCTTGATGTATCTTTGAAGTGTGGTGCTAGGGCTCGCCGCTCAAATGATGCTTTTCTTCTTTTTAGGGTTACCTACAAAAATAAAAACAAGAAGCTAATATAAAAAAGCAATATAATAAAGTTGTAAAATTTTCACCTGGCTCCCTCCAAGAAGGGCAAATTTTTAATGTCACTTGCTCAATGTGACCCATCTCTGTCAAGGAATGAAGAAATAATCGTATTTCTTCGGCCCCTTCTTACTTGAGTTTATAAAAAATTCCATACTCATCAAAAACTCCATCTTTTGGAAGGCGCTTGACAAGTCAAATTTTGATTTTTTCATATATCTGAAAAAAGGAAAAAAATAACAAATCAAAAGACTCAATGGACTCAAATGAGTCCGAAGTAGAAAAAGACTCAATTGAATTTTGAGAACACAAGAAAGAAAATTAAAAAAAATACGAAATATTGGATGACGAAATAGGACGAGGCCTTTCGACGTCCAACTCTATCACCTAGATCATGGCAAGTGTAGGCTCAAGATCCTCATTTGTCTCGACTACTGATTCAGGGCATGACATTGATTACCTCTTCTTCGCGTGCCTCAGTAGTGTCATGGGATGTTATAGCAAGGATTCATGTCCTGTTTCAACTGATTCATCAAATTGATCAACCAAGTCTCTCAAGCTCAGAAGGTTAGTTCTAGACTCCTTTGGGGTCAAAAACTCTCTTGTTGGAGGCGGTGGATCTCCTGCTCAATAAGAAGATTGTTATGAGCAATCTGTCTTACCATACCTTCTAATGACATACCTAAGTCGGCGGTGTGAGCTTGCATCAACATGTTTGATATAGCGGGGTGTGGATCATAATGGTGGCAGTCTCATCCCTGGTTTCCGTAGCCAAAGGACTCCTCCCATCGAGGTCGATGGAATCATAATCCAAATGACTAGGAAACCCTTCTATGGAGTAGTCTCGTTGCATTGAGCTCCATTACAACTGAAAACTTGTAGAAATACAAGTTATTATGGTCTTTTCAGTAGAATAATTAAGAAAATACAATGAAAAATCTATTAACTTGAGAAAGAAAGCATGGAAAAAAAAAAAACCTTTGTGTTCAACATTTGCAAAAATTATTTTCCTGAAATATTTGATATTGTCCACAAGAATGAGCGTCGTAAGCCTCTCTCCGACAATCAAATAAAATTTATAATTCTTAGAACCAACTACTTATACTACAAAGTAGCACAAGCAGCAAATCCAGGGTCGAACCACAGGGAGCCTAAGATGGAATCTCTCTAAGCTAAATTGCTTTATGTCAAGTAGTAAAAATGGGTGGGGGGAAAGGGATTTTTGAATAAAATGCGGCAATGTAAATTGCTAATTTAAATTGCAAAAAAATAAAAGTGTGGAAAAAGTAAAAGAAATGCCTAGCTCAGGACTTAGAATCAATCTGATGTTCGATTGATCATAAAATTACCCAAGATTATCTCTCTCGATTTAACATGCTTAGCCAACTTGCCCAGATAGCCCAAGACAAGCGCCCTACTTACTAATTAATCTCTTAATTAAAACAAGTATTCGATTAATTGGGTCCGAAAGTAGCCATAGAAATCTCATATTTACTTAATTAATTTCTTAATTAGACTAATTGCTTGGTTGTTTAGGTTCGATAGTGTCCATAAAACGAAAATGATTGTATTAAGCTCGATAAGTTCAACTAAGACGATTAATTACCCGGATAGTCCTAAGTTACTAATCGATTGCATTCTTGAAACATCCTAGTCATGCAACAAGCATGCTTTGGACTTTGCTCACTTGAGACTAAAAACACATTAGAGCATCCCTAATCTCTAGCAATGAAAGAATGAATGATGGTTGATCAAGCCTATCATACATCTAAGCATAGAAATTTAAATACATTCAAGAACCACTAAAAATCAAAGAGAAATATGGATTAAGAACAAAAATCCTCACAATGGATCCATGGGTTTCACCTAGATCTAAGCTGGCAACTTATTTTAGCCATGAGATTGGTCCAAGATAAACTTTACAACCATAAAATACTCTCAAGAAGCAAGAATTACAGAGGGAAGAAGAAGAAGAGAAGAGAAAATGGGATTGGGGGCTGAAAGCCTGAGAGAATTGTAATCCTTTACCCTAAAATCGGCTAAAAAAACAATTTATATCAAGGGGAGAGTGTCGCTGCGCTTGGATGGAGCGTTGTTACGCTCTGGGCAGAACTTTTAGCGCTGGTCTTGAGTGTAGCGACGATGCGCACGCCTTGTTGTTTCGTCAATCTCCACAGCATAGCTGTGTTCTTGCTAAATTTGTTCTCTGCCTTCAAGCGTAGCTGCGCTAGCCCTTAAGCTCCCGGTGCCTGATTTCACTTTCGATAGCTCCAATTCAACCTCAAACGACCTATAACACTTCGAGGTACATGATTTGCTCAAATTTCTATAAAATAGCATAATAAACACATAAAATCCATGAACAATCCCGAATTAAGCTAGGAAAAATAGCACGTTTACGGTGATATCAATATTATAAGTTTAACATCTTCCAATGCAGGACTTGAATACAAAAGAAGCAGAAATTGGAAAAAGGAGGTAACGCTGCAGCCATTGGACGCATAAGAAAAATCAGACAAACTCAACTTTGCATGAGAACCATGCGGTGAATAAAAGCATGAAGTAAACGACAAATGCATGGGCGACCTGTCTACTCAAAGTGCAAGTTGAAGACTATTTGAATCTGACGCTGCAAAACCAATGAATTTGTGACGCGAAGAAGTTGGCACAATAGGGTATGGAATTAAATGCAACTGTGTCAGCTAATCATTGGAAAGAAGTTGAAGACTTTCCATTTGACGCCTATAAATATCGCAAGCTTAGACATTAAAGGGGTTATTCTCCTTTTTCGGCGAATCCTCCCTTCTGATAACTATCATCTTGTTCCATTTTCCACCTTTTTCAACTTTTATTCAAAGAATTTTAAGTGAGAGCTTAGTCTTTCTTGTGATAAAGGAAGCTCCAACCACATCCATAACCAACATTAGTGAAACAATCATCCACAAAGCCAAAGGAAGCAAGAGATTGTGACTGGCGATTTGACATATCTATCCTTTCCATACTTTTTTATCATTCTTCATATTGAGTTTGTATTAAGATATTGATATTGTGACATTTCTATCTTCAATATAAATCATGTTTGCCATCACTTCTTATCTATCCATGCTCTATTTACTTTCCAATATGAATTGCTAAATTCTTAATGGGTTGGGAAGAATGAATTAACATTCACACAGGTTTTGTATGAGTTGAAGTTCATCTTGTTTAATGTGTACTTAATCTATTACTTGAGTTCATCTTATCAATGTGTTTAAGTAGAAATAGCTAACTACTCAAGAGAATCAATAGCTATGGAACTCATTAAACAAAGAAAGAAGAGACTTTAGTGATAAAGTTAACCTTTTGTTAAATTTAACTTGGGCATGCATCTTAGAGATAAGATTTATGTGGCTTAAAAGACACCGAGATGTGAACACTTCATTTTTACAAGTTGAAAACATCAACGGATACTTATACTTAAGTGAATCTTTTCAATCCTACTTCATTAACTGTTTTTTCCCCTCATTTCCACGCATACTACTTTCATTAGTGCTAAATCACATTCATCAACATATATCATTCCACATTCCACTCAATGCAACCTCATACACACATTCAACGCATCTCATGTCCACCATCATTCTTTCTTTCCACTTTCATCCTCTTTCTATAGTCCTTTTCTTATAATTATTTTCTTGTTTGACTAAAACCATTATTCAATTTGATCAACATTCTTCTGCAAAAATCATTGTGACCTATTTTGATTAGTTCACAAGTCCTTGAGTTCGACCCTGGTACTTGCTAAGAAACTGAAAATTAAGCTTACACTTGGGTTTAGCTGGAGAAAACTTGTACTCTTTAAGATAATTTCATTAAGTCAAATTTGCACACATATGAGCAAGCAACAACAACCTTGGCCATGCTTGCTTAGGATCGGCAACGAACGAGCAAATCCTACATGCTAAGTTGCTGCGATCTCCTTGCAACCACTCAAAGGTCACTAAACTCGTTGCTAGGTTGAGATGCTCCACTAGATCGTCCCTATCCTTGATAATGATAGGCTTCCATGCTTAGAACACTAACACAAGAAAAAAAAAATAATCAAAAGCAAAACAAAGCTCTAACTAGAAACCTAACTAAACGAAACAAAAATGGCCAGCAATGACGCTATTCTGATGCAGTCCCTTCGGCGTTGTCTAGTCCCCGAAGGAAGTCGATAAAAAATAATTTAGAATACCCAACTACTACCTATACTATGATGGCATAGTACAAGTGGCAAGTTCAGGTCAATCTATAAGGAAGCAAAAATTATGTTTCATAAGGTTAATTCTTTAGTTATGTCAGTGTGTGTGTGCACGTGTGGGGGGGGGGGGGGGGATGAAGTGGATAGAGATAATTTGTAGAAAATTAAAATGCAGGAAAGTAAATGCAGCAAGTGAACGAACCAAGGATAGGAAATCTAATTTCGAGAGCAAGAGAACTCATAGGGAAGAAAATTGATGGATGGAATCAAATATGCAATATTTACAGACCAAAATATTCGGTTATTGGGGAAAAATCAATATACTTCTAATGTCGAATCAGGATCAACTAGGACATAAATAAAGCATTGGGTCGAACTCTTCTTTGGTGTCAAGGTAATAGCTATGAATAGGGATTCCTATGTAATTTCAATCATCAACTTTTGTTAATTAAACATGCATTCGACTTATGCGTGCACAACGACTTACTTAATCTAATCAAACTCACAGACGTTACAAGCAGCTGAATCATTAGATTAAACTAAGCAAGCACCCTAAATATCAATTAAAGACTAAGATTCTAATTAAAATAAATGAATTAATCCTATTGGGTTCGATAAGCGACCGTATATAATTAAAGATATTTGCATTAAGGTTAAGAGTTCCATTGTGTGATTGATTAATTAGATAGCCTAATTAACTAACCAATTTTATCTTTGAACCTAATTAAAGCATGTATTCTAGGTTCATGGAAAGCCTACAATCCTAACATACATGATTCAATTATTTGCAACTTAAGCGAGTCAACCAAGACCAACAAAAAGAAGAGTGTAAGTCTAAATCTATTAGCAATGAAAATAATTCATAATAGGAGTGTCAATCCACACACAAATTCAAATGTATAAATTCAACAAGATGCAAAGATGAACATAAAATTAAGAATGCAAGTTCATTCAACAAAATCTGAAGAAAACACATAGGTTCTTACTCCCAAGACCTACAAATCTACTTACCTCTACAATCCGTAGACAGTTTTAAAGAGAGCTCCAATCTTTAATTACAATCCAAAAAAAAATAAAATAAAAAATCATAAGCTAAAAGTGATGGAAAAATAGTGGAAGAATAAGAAATTGCTCCATTCCTTGGCTTCCATAAGTTCTCCCTATAGGGTTGAAATCTCCATGCAACAGAAGATTTTCAAAGAACCAAACACAGTATTTTAATTTGGATAAAAAAAAGAAAATTACATTTGGCAAATTATAATAATGTTACAAAGACATTCTACTGCAAACATAGGCTAAACATGCTATGAAAAATTAAAGATTCTAAATCTATAATAAAATTACAGAGAAGAAAAGACCATACCTTCGATGTGACTCAGGTTGATTTTAACCAACTCCTTTGGGAAGATATTTCATCTCTACACGATGTCTGCAAATTGCGCAAGAACACCACCACTTGGATTCACTAGTAATCTCCTTTGGAAAAAATGAGGCAGGATGGTGGAATCCTAATTTGTTTTTGGGAAATTCTACAGAGAGTGATTGGGAGAGATGAGAGAACCTCTCTTGGAAACCTATTTCCTCTGTATCACACAAAAAGGAGGAGAAAGCCAAAATTGACCTACTTCCCTTTCATTAGGCATGAAATATATAGAAAAAACCATTGTGGACTCATACCGCTATAATAACTGAAGTATGAGTTATTATTATTTAATCAACCAAATCAAATCCAATTTGATTGATTAATTTATTTAAATCATATTTAAATAAAGGAAAATTGTCATAAATGACAAAATTAGGAAACTATTTACAGAAATAGCAAATTTTGAACCACGGTGACATTTCTTCAATTTGAAGTCGTGTGCATTTTTCTGCCGATTTTCTTCTTCTTTCCATTCTTCTTCTTTCCATTCTTCTTCTTTCCTTTCCTACAATTAGATTCAACGGTGATTTTGCAATTTAATCGAAGATTTTGTTGCTGCTTCTTCTTCCACGTTGTTTTTCTTCATCTTCTTCTAATAGGTCTTCTTCTTCTTCTTCTTCTTCTTCTTCTTCTTCTTCTTCTTCTTCTTCTTCTTCTTCTTCTTCTTCTTATTATTATTATTATTATTATTATTATTATTATTATTATTAATAATTAGTTTGTCTTCATTGATCTTCTTCTTCTTATTATTATTATCAATTATTTTGTCTTCATTGATCTTCTTCTTCTTCTTCTTCATTGTATTTTCGCTGAAACAAAAAATTTCAAAGTAGAGGTCAGTTCTTTCATTGTCTATCAGTGATAGACAAAGATAGAAATCTATCGTCCTTTATCTTACTAATAGACTTTGATAGAAAACTATTGATAGATAGTGATAGAGCTTTATCTTTGTCTATCAATTTATTCTTTTTTCTTGCTGGTTCTTTGTTGTTTTTTTTTCTTCTTTGAACCTATACCATCAATTGTTTGCTTGTCCTTGTGTTTGATTCTGTGTTTCCTATTACCGTGGTCATCAACTCAACACCAATTCGTAGTGCTTGAAAGTATATAAAAGGACAGTTTCTAACTTCTATTAAAATTTGTTCATCTAATTTCTTCTTAATAATCTTTAAGACTTCCAAATTTAAGTATACTGTTATACTTAAGTTTTTGTTGTCATTTTCAATTAATAACTCAAATTCCACCTATTGAAAAGGTATATTAAAAACAATACATTAGGAACTATTATTTCAATAACATTATGTAGAGCAAGAACAAAATCATTATTTGTTTTCTATTACTGATAGATACTAATAGTAGTCTATCACTGTCTATCCTAGATAGATATTGATAGAACACTATCATCGTCTATCTGGGATAGATTTTGATAGTAATCTATCAAAGTCTATCCCAGATAGACATTGATAGAACACTATCACTTTCTATCTAAGATACTAATACTACAACACGTATCAAATTTTAGAAAAAAGGTGAAGTAATAGCAATAACATATATATTAGTAATAGAAGCAATAACATATATATAGACAATGATAGTATATGCCATTAAAACTATCATATTACTGTCTATATATAACATATTACTGGCTATCATAGATAGACATTGATAGAACACTATCATTGTCTATCTCAGATACTAATACTACAACACATTCACTGTCTATCTGGGATAGATTTTGATAATAGTCTATCAAAGTCTATTCTAGATAGAAATTGATAGAACACTATCACTGTCTATTGGGATAGACTTTACTAGTAGTCTATCAAAGTCTATCCCAAATAGACATTGATAGAACATTATCACTGTCTATCCGAGATACTAATACTACAATACGTTCACTGTCTATTTAGGATAGACTTTAATAGTAGTCTATCCCAGATAGACATTAATAGAACACTATCACTGTCTATCGTAAAGTTTAAGATTAATGTTTATACCTTTGTTTTTGGTTTATCTTACTAGTTTTTAGTTTTTATTTTTTTCCTTTGCTTGATGAGTCTCCAGTGACCGTTTTTTTTTCCAATTTTTCTTACCATTTGTTTACAAAATAAACTATATTTTATAAGCTATTAATGAGAGGTTTATAAAAGCTATCAAAGTCATATAACTAATGACTTCTATTAGTGTCTATCACCAATAGCTTTTAGCAGTAGCTATCAATGATAGACTTTCATCAAATGGAATTGACTTTTATATTATTGATATCATCGATATATGGATATTGATAACTCGTAGAAATACAAGTTATTATAGTCACTATTTGACTTAATTAGAGTAACTTTGGAGCTAAACGCATGATTTTGGTAGTTAAATGATGAAAAATGTATCACCATGTGTTGGCACTACTTACAAAAAGAAAATACCTGAAAAATGATGAGCTTTTATCTTTCTAATGCAGGGTTAAGAAGAAAAGAAGCGCGAAGCACGAAGAAACGAAGCTGCTGCGGGAATAAGTAGAAACCTGCGTCGAGCCCAGGCGTTGAGACCATGCGTTGAGAAAAAGTAGATACAGACGCATGGCCAAAAGCTGTCATATCAATATGCAAAAGGATAACACGCTATCAGAATATGGCAGAACAAATGGACCGACGACGTAAAAAGTCTGCGGCAGCAGGGCATGGAATTTAATGTAAAGGTGTCAGGTCATCATGAGTTTCAACTTTTCGACGCCTATAAATAGCCCAAAGCTTCCCCATTGAAAGAAAGAGAGACCAGTTCAAGAGGTGAAAGCTCTGCACTTTTTCTCCTTCACCTAACCAGCCTCCATTTCGAACTCTTCTGAGAGAAGGATTCTGAGCATCTTCAGAGTCGTCTCCCAGTGAGTGAGAATCTCCACCCTATGGAATATATGTATCAGATAGCAACCATCTCAAGCCTCCATGAACAAGGACGTTGCTAGTGGCGGCTTGACGCTCTTCATCTTTATTTTATTTCCATTTCTCTCCTTCTTGCTTATATTTTGTTAATGACATTCGAGAGAATGATTTATTTCATTAATATAAGTTTGATTGACTATCATCTTCCATCCATTTCCATATTAAATACTTTACACCATGTTATATAAATGCTAAATGAGTTAAATGTTAAAAGCTAGTTTTTCTTGAGCAATTCTGAGTATGTTACATCCTGGTTAATGCATATTTTTAGCTTGCATAACGTTGTCTAACAAACAAACGTAGTAAGCATGACTGTCGAGCTTGAGAGAGTGGATAGTTAATCTTTAGCATTAATTAAGACTAGATGAGTTGCAGAGATGTAGTTCATCTTTTGCCAAAACAAACTTACCATGCGTCTTAGAGATAAGATAAATGTGGCGTCGAAACATCGAGAGATGGATTCACACACGCAGTTTGTAGGTATGTAATTGAACTTGGAAAGTTTAGGTAACAACTAGCTCTTGCGTTCAACTCTACTTTCACCGCATGGTCCCATCCATTCCCAACGCATGCTATCTGACGCATTGTTTCGTATGACTACCCAACGCCGCGTCCATTCCATTAATAGTAGTAGGAAATTCTTTTCATTCTTTTTGTATAATTTAGATACACAAACAACAAACGCACATATATTTACTTGTACAGTCATCGCATAGTCATACATTTAGTCTCAACGCCTAATTATTACAAATCCCTGCGTTCGACCCTGGACTCACCAAGAAAACCTATAAATGCTTATACTTGGGTTTTTATAGGAAAACTTGCTTAGTCATGATCACATCTAGAGTAATTCTCAACGCATCTTTGTACTGAAATGATAAAATCTATTTTTGTGCAACGAGCTAAGAATCAATTCAATTTAATTAGAAATTAAACGAACAAAAATCCAACGAACAGATATCACCTAATTTCTATCACGTATATCACTTATATCGAGGTTGCTTCTATCACTGATAACATGCTATTAGTGATAACTTCTAAGCATACCACTTACACTTTAGTTCGAGATTCAACTTTATTAATTAATTCCACTAAGTTGGCTATCAATGATAGGCTTCTATAAGTGGCTAATAACTATGAAAAGAAACCATAAAAAATTAAGCTATCAATGATAGAAAATATTATTGGTTATTTTTTTTTATAGACTTTCATTAGTAATTATCAATTTTGAAACAGTAACACTCAAAGCTATCACTAGCTATTATTGATAAACTTTTATCATGATTATCAATAATAGACTTCTATTACTAATATCTACCTAAATTCGATATCACTGATACATAAATATGACTGATATCTATCTAAGTCCTATCACTAATATAACCGATAATTGATATTATTGATACACAAATATTTAGTGAATTCTTTTCTAACATTTAAAAACGTGAGTGATAGCCGGTGAATTCTTCAATCAATGATAGAATTCTTTGAGTGACTAAGTTATTAGTATATTAGTGGCTATCATTGATATATTTATATTATTATGTCATAATAATGAATCACTGATAGCTAATAATAGATTCTATTAATTTTAGACTTTTAGTTTTATCTTGAGTATTTATTAATAATTTAGTATACATTAGTTGATAAAAGTCTATAAGTCATAAACTTCTACCACTGATTGAAGTAGTCTGTCAACAACAGAAGCCTATCATTGATAGACTATAATAGACTTAGTTTATTAGTGATATCATAACCTATCCGTGATAGAAATTTATTACTGATAGATTTCATACTTTTAAGGTCCTATAAAAAGAAAACAAAAAACTATTGGCCCGTTTGATAACGTTCTCATTTCTTATTTTTTGAGAAATAAACTTGGTTAATAACTATTTTTGTTTCTTATTTCTAACTTTTAAGAAATGTTTCTAAAAATGGTGCGAATTTGAGGTTTAAAAAACTTAGTTACTTTTAAATCAATTTCCATTTTCTATTTATATTTAATGTTTCGTTAAATCAAACTTGATGATTGGCTTGTTGGTGTTAAGTCACTTATGAATTGTACACTTTCAAATTCAAAAAGTGAAAAGAAAAATGAGGAGATTGAGAATATGGAAACAAAAATTGGAAAAAGAAAAGGAAAGAAAAAGAAAGGGAAGAATTGAATATGAGGAGATTGGAAAGATGGAAGAAAAATTGGAAAAAGAAAATGAAAAAAGAAAAACAAAAGGAAGAAGAAAATATGAGGAGATTGGGGAGATGAAAAAAATTGGAAAACAAAAAGGAAAAAAAAAAAGGGAAGAAGAAAATATGAGGAAATTGGGGAGATGGAAACAAAAGGTGGAAAAAGAAAATGAAAAAAAAATTGTGCAAAACGAGGGAGGGCAAAATTGTAAATCACAAAAATTAAAAAGTTGACTAGTCAACCGTTGCCAGATTTGCAAATATTTTAAAGATCTGCTATATTTTTAGATTTTTATTCTTATTTTGCTATCTATTAAAAATATCCAATTTATTATTTGAACTCCTTCAAATATTTAACTCTCCCATAAATTAAATTTGAATCGAATTCAAAATAAATTTATATTATAAAGCTTATAAACTTTATATTATAATATATCTCCATACATTATATTGTTTTCCTAAGTAAAATTTAAATATTTCAAATCACTATAATTACCTCAATACTCTTTACGAGCTACCAGTGGGACCTAATGGACCTACAGATTAGAAGCTCCAATGATATGAGATTAATTGGCTAAACTCATTAACCAAGGTAATCAATATTCGTTAAACGTGGGTACACTCAATTATAGACCCACAGTTGCACTCTTCTCACTGCATATATATTTGTGTCTACGGGCATAGAGCAACAATAGTTAGTCCTTCACAAGTGTTCGTAACAATAGCTGGGTCAAAATTACCGTTTTACCCCCGGGTTACCTCTGCTTCCTTAAGTACTAGTGCTCCTCTAATGAACAGTCTGTTTATGGTCCAACCACTAAATAGAAACCCCTCTCGTGACATTGATAGGTTAGGGCTCTTTGTTCAAGACCTAGAGACACCACTTAAGGAAACACTCATCTACTTCCCTAAAGCAGGGAAGATATGAATTCCATCTTGTGTGATTATGTTCCTAGCTCCTCGCTCGGTCTTGTCCCCAAAATGGCAGGCTTAATGAGTCGGCGAACAGGTCATTCTCACCCATACAAATCAAAGGGCAATCCCTCATGAACAAGAGTCCATAACCCACTTAGGATTGAGATTAAGTTTCCTAAGTCATTCTAGTGAAATAGAAACCTAACTAGTCAACAGTGTTACAACTAGCGGTTACTATTTCGCAGTCCGACCTTATACAAACTCATTGTATAAGATACCCCCACTCGCATTTTTCCTACATGAACGCGTTGGATCACTGCGTTTGTATCAAATACAAAGTGGGTTGTATCCATAGTGTCACCAGGATAAGGTACCAAGCCTTATCCTTATACTATAGACCCTTTAGCTTGTATCTTGAACATTGATCCTCATATGTCTCCACATACTGTTCAAGACTCATTCAACGGCCTAGGATGTTAGTTTATTGGATTATGGTTATTTAGGCAAGATAAATGTAATATTGACAATAACAGCTTATTGGGAAAAAAACATCAACGACATTTTATTAATGTTCGGTTAAATGGGACATTTACTATCTATAAGTTTTAGGGCATAAAACCCAACACTCCCATCATAGACCCTAAAAATTAAGAAGAAGGCTTATAAAATATCACGAGACATCCTAGGCGCTCTACCTAGAAGTCGAAGGGATGAGAAACTTCCTTCTTCAACAATTAGTAATCCTAAGGAGAGATCTCACCATTACACCAGGAAATTCTTCAAGAACAATAGTTCATCTAAATAACCCTAGGTTTTGGTCAGCCCTAACCCGTGAGAACATGTGTAGAGAGAGGATTCATCCTTGAGAAAGAAGAATTCGTCTGGAGAAGTTTTAGAGAGTGAGAGATGGCTACAAAGGAGTTTTTTTCTATATTTTCCAATACTACTTTTGTTTACTTCTTGCACTTTTCCATATTTCTTGTTTCTTTATTCTTTGAAGGTTGATATTGTAACCATGACTTTTGAATCAATGAAATCTATTCATTCTTTCTTAGCTATGAGCAAAATTTCTAAGGGATTTAGACATGTGGATACCTTAAGATTTTATGGTTTGAGCAAATGCTAACATATCTTGTCACTTTGACTCTTATATTTCTTTAATTGAGTTTAATAATAATTTGTTAAGATAAATTGACCACTTAATTTAACATACTAGTGGAGTCTTAATGTTGAGAAGGTTAAGATAAAAGCTTATTTCACAAAGGAATTCGAGACTAAGAGCCTATAAATAGGACTGTCATGTATGCTTAAAGATAAGATACACGATATGATAAAAAAAAAAAATTGCATGAAAATAATCTAAGATTCAGCTAACCATAAAGATATAGGATTAGCTATATAAGCTCTAAAAGGTACTTGACACAAGATAGAATAAAAGGGATTTTCTGTCCATGTTGAGTCACCGTCGACTTGATGCGATTGCATTGGAAAAGGCACAAGTCCCTTTTGGTTAAAACTAGACTCAACCCCTACTTATCAATTATTATTTACTATTCTAATTTAACACTCAAATCAACATTACTCATTTTACTTGGTTACCATCAGCTTCATTGTTTACATTGTTTTAACAAAATCTAAATATATCTAGTCTCATGGTATACGATATTGGGAATATTCATAAGTTTTATTACTTATTGGCAGTGTATGCATGCACTTAGACCACTCATATATAAATTTTTATCATTCATATGAAGGAGTTAGCAACATAATAGCGGAAGTAATTAGGATCTAAAGCACTCTTATTACATCAATTTTGAAGATTAAACATGCTTGTTCTAAAAAAAAAAAAACAGAGGAATAACACTTACTTGTTGTAGCTCAAAATTGAATCAAATTCCTTTGAATTTTTATCACGAACACTTCGTGTACTACCACAAGAGTCTTCCTTGTTATTCTCAGGCCTTAGAACAAATTGTGGGATCCAAATTGAGTAAAATTTGGAGCAACAAGGTGAAGAACTGACTGATTTATGGGTTTTGAGTAGTTGGAATTTTCAGCAGCAATTAGCATTGAAGCTCCAACCTTTTCCTTCAATTTTTTCTTCTATTTAAAGAAGAGAGCATGTAAATCAAATTGGCATGCAAATTGACAATTAATTTGCTGATTAATTCTCTCAAATTGGAGGTGGAAGATGAAAGTGGAGAAGAAGCTTGTATGGTGAACACCACCGTCTTCTCCATGCAAAGTTGGTTTTTCCAATTCCCAAATTGGATTTAAAAATCAATTTCCTAAATGGATTTAATTTAAAATAAAATTAATTTAATATGTAATTAATTTAAATAATAATTAATTATATTAAATTAATATTTAATATTAAATTAATTATTTTTCCACTTTTCCCGAAAAATTCCAATCTGATGAATCTATATTCATCATAAAAATATTTAAATCACATTTAAATATTTCTAACTTTCAAATTTTGTCTAACTCGTAATTAAACGAATAAACCATATACATTGCTCCTCAACCGAATTTGAACATTTCAAATTCACTTAATATACTGTTCTAAGGTTTAGTCCATGAGCTAACAAGGAGACCTAATGAACCTATAGATCATGAGCTCCAACGATCTAAAATTAACTGAACTCTTTAACCTAGTTAAGTAATATTCGTTAACTACTGGGACACTCCACTAAAGCCTAATAGTTGCACTCTCCTCACTGTAGATATATTTCTGTCCACTTGAGATAACCATAATAAGTAAGTTGATCCCTCACAAGTTGTTCATAATTACAGCTAGATCAAAATTACCATTTACCCTTATAATTACATCTTGTTCCTTCAGTCCTGTTAATCCTCTAATGAACAATTGGTTTGTGGTCCAACCAAGAAACTGAGTCTCTCTAAGACCAATGAGAGGGTGGGGCCCTTTGTTCAAGACCTGGAGTCAGCACTTAAGGGAACAACTTCTCTACTATCCTTAAATAAGGTAGGAGCGAATTTCATTTTGCAGGACTATGTCCCCAACTATCTGCCCAATCTTATGCCTAAAATGGGAGGTTATTGAGTCAGCGAAACTTGTCACTCACACCCATGTAAATTAAAGGATAATCTCAAATGAACAAAAGTTCATTGTTAGCTCAGGATTAAGATCGAGTTACCAAAGTCATCAGGTTGAAATAATCAGTTTTAACAGTAAATGATGTTATAAAGTGAAAGTGATTATTTCATGGTCCCGTCTTTTACAAAATCATTGCATAGGACACCCCCAAAGTATCCACAATGATTTAAGATCACATCGTTTGAATCAAATACAAAATGAGTCGTATCCATAGTGTCCTCAAGATAAGGTACCTACCATTTATCCATATACTATAGACCGTTTTGGCTATTACCTATACTTGATCCACTTTTATGTCACCGCATAAAGTATAAGTATTCACTATATAACCAGGGGTTCTTAGTTTATTAGATTTAATAAATGCAATTCATATATTTGATTGCGCCACTTTATGTGTTAACTGCAACTGTACGGGTCAAGTTATAATATAAGATGGTAAAGTCCGAATATTGTTCCACTGAGGATCCAATTGTGAAGGTTTATGTTACTTAGCTATTATAGAATTGAATCAATTTTATTTGAGGATTGGAATTGAAGTTGTGAATTATGGAAAAGAAAAACAAAATAAGGAAAGTAAATAAAGTAAGAAACACAAGAGTCAAAGAGAGTTATAGGGTAATGAATCCTTGTTTATTTCATCATGCAATATTCTAGGGTTCATGGATTTTATTGTAATTCATATGCCTAAATCTAGAAACTTAATTCCAAGTTATTTTCTCTAAAAAACAACCCTTTCTCATGCAAGTCAATTGATTACTAATCTCTTGAAACCAATACAAATTACATGACATTAAGAGTAGTCTTTAGCAACTTTCATTGTTAACCTAACTATTCTCATGATAGATTAACAACAATTCATTGTTATAGAACTAGTTAGACATACAATCTCTCAACCATACATCTAACCTAACATGTGAAGGTGGCAATCCTCAAGAATTAAACACAATAACAATGAAAAACATAATCATTACAACGAAAAACATAATCATTACAACAAAACCATGAAAGTCTATAATATCAACATGAATTCATAAAAAATTCATCAAAACCTTAAAACTAAAGAGTTTAGCCACTCATAGCTTGAAGCAACATGTTCAAACAATATAAACAAAGAAAGAGTGTAAAGAAAGGGAAACTCTACTGAAAAGAGCCTCTTGATTGAGGTAGCACTGTCATAATCTCCTTGGCTCTCACGTCGGCCCTCG
This sequence comes from Citrullus mucosospermus, assembly GCA_030954485.1. NCBI lineage: Eukaryota > Viridiplantae > Streptophyta > Magnoliopsida > Cucurbitales > Cucurbitaceae > Citrullus > Citrullus mucosospermus. The sequence continues at coordinate 16,397,062 of CM062059.1, read as the reverse complement.
AACAGCACCACGACTCTCTTGAACTCTTTTCCTCTTTCTTGCAGTTAACTCAGTCTTTGAGGCTCTTTTATGAACTCTCACTCAATTCTTTCCTTCTTGTGTCTCTTTTGGTCTGTAAATTCGTGATTAGGGCTGCTGGAAACCCTCCAATTTATAGAGTTGGCCGCCCAAAAAATTTCCAAAAATACAAGAATTTTAATTAAGGAATACTGGCGTCGCGACACTGGTCCAGAGCATCGTGGCACTGCCAAATATGGAAAGATAGCGTCGCGGCGCTGCCCTGTTTTTGGCAACTTTGTGTTTTTCATGTCTTTTTCACTGTATTCTGGCTCGATTTTGATCTTTCGGTCTTCCTTTTTAATTTTTCTTATTTTGACCTGAAAATTCCTAGCATACAAGTGAAATCTAATATAAACTCTCTTAATTTGAGAGAATAGAAAGCATTTTTCAAGCGCTTTTCAATATTCAATAACAACTTTACTAAATAAAGCTTGATAACAACTTTATTGACAATAAGTTCCAAAAAATTACAAACTACGTGTTTTAGGACATAAAACCCAACATCATACATAACCGATGAATCATGTTTTTGGCGCAATTGCAAAGGACTAGTGAAAATTTAAGTTTTATTTTTAACAGTGTTACTCAATGAGACTACATTGGCTCTATTTCAAGGAAAAAACTAATTTTCTTTTTTGCAATATTTGCAAGAAAAAGTTGGTGAATGAGAATAAGATCTTGCCTTTTTTAGCCTAATCCTGAGATAGAAAGGACATTTCATTGTAGAAGGCAAGAACAGAGATGAAAGCGTCAGGAGCAAAAAGAGTTGAGTGCATAGGAAGATCTTAAAGAAGTGTTGTTTATTTAGAAAATTCCAATGGAGTACAATAGAATGACAATCGGCGCCAACAACCACAACCAACTGCATAACCACGAAATCATATCTTCATAACATAAGATAGAGATAAAGCGATAAGAGATTATGCAACTTTGATGTTTCAAACCTTGGATACTGGAATACGTGACCCACCTATATAGGCGGCTACGTTTGTCGAGAAGCTCTTGGAGAAGTACATTCACCCGCCATAAATGATAAATTAAGAAAAGACATCTTCGATTCCAAGCAGGCTCCAACAGAGCCTGTTAATGGAGCGTGGATTCTGATCAACTAAATTTGCTTTTACTAAATTGAAATTTCTTTAAAGAAAAAAATCTCCAGTTTAGTACAAGTGCACACTGTCGACAAGTAGTAAAAATATTGGAAGTATTCCAAGTTGTCTCCCAAGGGAACGGTTTTTCAACGAAATTTCAAAGTACAAAAAAAATTTCTCTCAAAGTTGCAACCTTAGTAACCAAGTAATAAAAAAGTTGATTTGAGTTTTTAAAATTGTAAAAATAAGAAGTAAATAATGGAAATAGCGAAAAATTCAGCTACAAGAAAAAGAAAAAGGGGATTTAAATATGATCATGCCTAATTTAAGGAGTTATAGCCTAACATGAAATTATAAATTAGACTCAACTAAAAAATGCAAAAAAATAAATCTGATTCTACACCTATTTGATCTTCTATGAAGTATCTTTAGGAGGCTAAGTCATTAAACCACATCCCTTTGATTTTATAGGTTTATTCGCCCTATGTCTAGGGTTGAAAACAAGGTCTTATGTCTAAGCTCCTCTCCTATATTTTCTTTATTCATTTCAAACCTAATCTAACCTTTTCAGTATTAGACAAGGTTTTGTGTCCATTAATTTAGGTGATCAATCTAAACCAATGATAAGATTTTAAATCAATACAAACAAACCCCACATTGAAAAATTACATTCTAATTATTCTCTTACATATTAGGCTTCTACTCCTATATTATTTGACAATCACATATCTAAATCCTCACAATTAAATTAGTTCATAATTAAAATAATGAAGTACCAAATTAAATTAGAGAAGATAGACATAATGTTAAATTAAAAAAAATTATAGGGAAATAAATAATAATAAAAAATAAATTCTAAATGGCAATGACATAAAAATTCGACCAAACAGTAAATTAAGATGCTGGAAATTAATGAAAGATTAAGTGAAAATGTGCAGAAAATCAATTAATTTGCAAACTAGGAGATGTCCATACACCCACCTCAATCTGTTTTGGATTTGAACTTTTTCAAGAGAAAATCCAACCTTAACATTCCAACTTTAGTGTGAAATGAATTAAGAAAAGGAGATAGGGAAAGACAAATGGGAAAATAAAAACAAAAATTTAAACTTACAACATTAAAGAAAGACGAATCAGAATGTAAACGGAAAAAATAAATACTACTACAAAAATTTAAGAACAAAATAAATTCAAAATGAAGAACAATTTATTGATTTAATTAGTATAAAATGAATAGACAAACTTAAACTAAGTTGCTAAAAAAGTTGAAACTACAATAATATAAAAAAATAAAATAAAATAAAGAAACTAGAAGCCTTTAATCTTTCTTGATTACTAGAAGCCTTTAATCTTTCTTGATTCAATCTTTGTCAAGATGAATCAAGAAATGACAACCCAACTTCAGAAGGTGATTGGATCTATGCACGTGCTACAACTCGATTCTTCAAGAACTAACTAAAAACAATAACTCAAATGATAAATAAAAGTGCAAATTTTTTTTTCTTGTGATGGTGGAAGAATGGATTAAGAATCGATTTTTTGATGCTTTTGAGGGAGTTTTTTAGCCTATTGATCGCCGCGGGGAAATGACGTCGCAATCCACACATAGGCGATCAAATAAAATTATCATCGATCATACAATTGCAACCACTAAATGCAGTATAATGGTAAGAACAGGGTCGAACCACAAGAAATTTATGACGTATCTAACTCAATTGTTGAATTCCATTGTAATGGGGGGTTTTGACGATCATGTAAAAATTTAAAGGTGCGAAAGTGATAAGCACTTGAAAAGTATTTTATATTCTCTCAAATTAAGGGAGTTTTATATTAGATTTCACTTGTTTGCTAGTGATTTTCAGGTTAAAACGAGGAAAATTAGAAGAAACGACTAAAAGATCAAAACCGAGCAAGAATACGACGAAAAAGAGCTGAAAAACTCAAAAGAACAAATTTTGGGATAGCGCTGCGGTGCTGAGACGGCGCTGCCATGGCGCTGAAGCATAAACGCATCAGACGCATAGTAGCATCGTGGCGCCAAGATGGCGCTGCCTTGACGCATCCTTGTTGAACGCATGACAGCGTCGCGGCGCTTGGACTGCGTTGCCGCGGCGCTAAAACCCGAGAGCAAACTTTTTTTGGTTGAAACCCTAGCGCCGTGGCGCTATGGGACAGTGCCACGGTGCCAGCGTTACTTAAATGAAAATTTTGTATTTTAGGTTAAATTTTTGGGCGGCCAAACTCTATAAATTTGGGGGGTTTTCAGCAGCCCAAGGGGGGAAGAAAATCAAGAAAAGCAAGGAAGTTGCAGGCCTAAAGAGATACAAAAAGGAGAGTTCAAAGAGTGAGTTAGTTGCAAGGAAGAGGAAAAGAGTTCGAGATAGTCTTGGTGCCCTTCGAAGTCCGACGTGAGAGCAAAGGAGATCGTGACGGTGCTACCTCAATCAAGAACCTATTTTCAGTAGAGTTTCCCTTTCTTTACACTCTTTCTTTGTTTATTTTGTTTAAACATGTTATTTCAAGCTATGAGTGGCTAAACTCTTTAGTTTTAGGGTTTTGATGAATTGTTTATGAATTCATGTTAATTTTGTAGACTCATGGTTTTTTTTAAATAATTATGCTTTTCATTGTTATTGTGTTTAATTCTTGTGGATTGGCCATCTTCACATGTTAGGTTAGATGTATGATTGAGAGATTGTATGTTTAACTTGATCTATAACAATGAATTGTTGTTAATCTATCACGAGAATAGTTAGGTTGACAATAAAAGTTGCTAAAGACTATTTTTAATGCCATGTAATTTTGTATTGGTTTTAAGAGATGAATAATCAATCGAGTTGCATGAGAAAGGGTTGTCTTTGAGAGAAAACAACTTGGAATTAAGTTTCTAGACTTAGGCATATGAATTACAATAAAATCCATGAAATCTATAATATTGCTTGATGAAATAAACAAGGATTCATTACCCTAGAACTCTCTTTGACTCTTGTGTTTCTCCCTTTGATACTTTCCTTGTTTGATTGGTATTTTTCCCTAACTTATAATATTAAATTTCAATCCTTAAATAAAATTGATTCAATTCTAAAATAGCTACGTAACTTAAACCTTCCCAATTGGATCTCCAGTGGAACGATACTCGGACTTAACCGTTTTATATTATAACTTGACCCGTACACTTGTGGTTAACACTAAAAGTCCACATCAGAAAGTAAATGCAAGGAGTGAAAGGAGATGCAAGAAAATTAAATGAAAGCAAATGATTTTAGGAGAATTCCAATTAAAGAAATACTTAGGCATAAGAACGGATTCGACTAAACTTCTATCATTGAATTCTAATGATCATGGTTAATTACAAGTAAATGCACAATTAAATGATATCGATTATCACTAAATGGCCCTAATCATCAAATCGAGCAAATGTAATTTGAACTAAATTTGACTTCGTTATTTAGAACGATAGCCCCTTCAACAACGATTCCAAATTCGAATTAAACATAATGGGGTTTAATTGTGATGAATGAAAGGTCGAAAAGCCTAGTCTAACATTCGATTTGTCATTTGGATTCGATTAACTCATAAAAGCAAAATTGATGGAAAAGTCTTCAATCAAGCATCAATTAATTAATCATGCAACTTAGTTCATTATCAATGCTAAGCGCCAAATGAATTTTTCAATTAAAGAGGCAATAATCAAGAAGCGTTAATTCAATCAAATTACCTCAATATAGGAATAAACTCAGACCAAGAAATTCACAACAATCAACTAACAAAAATTCACAAGTTCTCAAGAAAACTTAGCCTACAAATCCTATCCCCAAGTAAACTTACGTTAGCCAACCATGATCTTCAAGAATAATCCTCAATATTTGGGGCAAATCCAAAGGAAAATTGAGAGGAATAAGGGAGGGGGAGATAAGATTCGGCACCTTCAAAGATCAGCAATGGAGGTTGAAGTCTTGGCATCAAATGACCTAAAATTCACGCAATTTTATAAAAATGTTTAGAGTGTCGCTGCACTCGTAAGCAACATTGCTAGGCTCCGCAAAGAAATCGTAGCGCTAGTCTGCACACTGTGCTTTAGAGCGCACGAGTGCGTAGTGCTTCTGGTAATGTCCGGAGCGTTGCTGCGCTCCCCTGAGGCATCGCAATGCTACAAGAATTTTTGCTCTCGGGTTGAGAGCGTAAAATGCAGGGTAGCTTCGCTCTGAGGGGCATTTCGGTTATTTTGACCCCTTCATTTGGTCTATGCTTTCGAAGCTTCGTTTTGACACATTTTTGCAACAAATCGACCCCGATGGTCCATCTCACTACCTTAATGCTCAAAGCCTGCAAATTTTAGGAAATAGCATGATAAAATAATGGAACGAGCTTGAATAAAATTGGGAAAGATAGCTCTTTTTAGGAGCTGTCAAATCACCCCCAACTTGATTATGCAATAACATACTTGCTAGATTACACAACTTGTGACTCAAGTTTTAACAGTTCTCGAGGTAGGCTTGCAATTACTTAGGAAATTCAACTACAAACAATCAATTGAGATGCAATTTTAAAAACATCTTTCAAGTTAAATCGTGTATGAGTGAATACAAAGCATCATTATTTTGACTCTAGCCATACTTGGAAAGATTTTATCAAGCTCCCAATTTGTTTTCCCCTACTCTGGCTCAGTTATTAGTCTCTGAGTTGCCTAAACTCATAAAGGTGCAATACGTTGACAGCGTGCCTAACTTTCACACATCCATTATAGGGACTTGTACCCACTCTTTTCTCGTGGGCGTCCTAACTGATCACAACAGGGGTAGCTCTTTTTCGCCCCTATCCATGCACTCACGCACATCTTTTTCTTTACTCTTTTTGCTTCTTCTTCTTCTTCTTTTTTTTTTTTTTTTCCTGGCACATAGGCTTATTCCTTTTTTTACTCTCCTAGTCTAGCATTGCACTCATTTGAGAAAGGCTACTCTCTAACCAAAGTTGGCCTTTCAAGGTGAAAACATACATCCGAGCATGATAACCCATTTCTAAGCATCAAATATTCAAAATAACTCAACAAAGCATTTATGTATGCATGAGATGCGAAGAAAGAAAAATTTAAAATTGGGCTCAAAATCATGAATGCTTCTTCATCAAAAGATCATGTAAACCTAGGCAAGAGAGATGCGTCATCAACTTCTCATAGAAACGAGCATAGCAACAACGAACAATACATCATGAAATTCATTCAATTCATACAAAATCCGAGCTCAGATGCTTAAGGGCTCCCCAGACCAAATACCAAACCAAATCAATAATCAATAATATCTTCAGCCAAACAAGAAAGAATCATGCAAGCATGCTAACCAAACCACCCCCCAACTTTTGAATAATACATTGTCCCCAATGTGTGTGTATATATATATATTAAAAAAAAAAAAAAAAAAAAAAAAAAAAAGACAATAGCGCATAAGGACAAAGGAGAAGGGAGGGAAAAAGTGAACTTCCCTGAATTTGAGCATGTGTGGGGTTAAGCATGCTTCACGAAATCAATGCATGAAATTCTCTGCCAAGATAGAAAAACATCATCAAAACCCTCAATAAGTTCAAACCAAATAAAAGAAAATAAAGCAAAAAGGAAAACATTTAAAATTGAAGTCTGGTTGCCTTCTTTGTTGAAGATCTTTAACGATGCCCATTCACCTTAAATACCTTCTCGATGTCGAAATGCCTGACTTCAACTACATCATGATGAAAAATATTAGTAATTTCAAACGGGTCTAACCACTTTGACTTCAACTTACCAGGCATAAATGGAAGTCGAGAATTGAAAACAAGAACTTTCTGACCAACTCTGAAGTTCTTCCGATAGATTCTTGAATTTTCATAAGCATCCAACCTTAGCTCTTCAAGCTCTTGGAGCTTAAGCAGTCTCTCCTCACCAGCTTGGCAATTGGTGTCTTATAGGCTATCCTATATGCCTAGAGAGCGTCGTCAAGATGTAAGCTCCAATATTTCTACCTAGGATTCACAGTCTTTGCCAAATATCTTCCACTTTTCTATTTGAAACTTCCGCTTGGCCATTGGTCTGCGGGTGATAAGGCGTAGCCACACGGTGATGAACTCTGTATTTTCTCAGGAGAGCCTTAATAGTTTGGTTGCAAAAATGGGTGCCTTGGTCACTAATAATAGCACGAGGCACACCAAACCTACAAAATATCTTTCTAAGAAATCTTGAACCACTGCAGAAGTGTTAGTTTTAGTGGGGATTGCCAGAACACACTTAGACACGTAATCAACAGCCAACAAAATATACATATAACCACAAGAAGATAGGAAAGGCCCTATAAAATCCATGCCCCAAACGTCAAAAATTTCATGGACCAAAATTAAATTCAAAGACATTTCATTACGTTTAGATAGCGATCCAAACATTTGACATTTTTTACAAGATTTACAATATGTATATGCATCAACAAACATAGAATTCCAGAATAACTGACAATCTAAGATCTTACGAGTCGTACACTTTGGACTAAAATGCCCTCCACATATGATAGAAAGAAAGAGTGGACTCAAACTCATGCTCAGGGACACACCTTCTAATAATTTGATAAGAACAAAACTTCCACAAATGTAGGGCATCCAAAACATAATATTTTGAATCATTTCTAATTTTAACGCGCTGCGAATGAGACATACCATGAGGGAACTCACCTATGACTAGGTAATTGACCATGTTGGCATACCATGCTTCAACAACAGATACTTGGAAAACGCGTTCGTCTGGAAAATCTTCTCTCAACGACACAAGATCCTCATCTTGCATGATTCTGCTCAAGTGATCAGCTACAGACTTCTTGGAGCCTTTTATGTCTTTAATTGTCAGATTAAAGTCCTGAAGGAACGAAATCCACCACATGAGCCTTAGCTTTGACTCCTTCTTTGGCATTAAGTACCTGAGAGCGACATGATCAGTAAAGACAGTAATAGAAGAACCAAACACATAAAAACGGAACTTATCTAGAGAAAAAACAATGGCAAGCAATTCTTTTCTATTGTCGTGTAATTAATTTGAGCGGGGTTGAAAGTTCTGGAGGCTAAATAGATGACATGACACTTTTTGTCAAACTTTTGCCCAAGCACAGCTCCAACGGCAAGGTTACTAACATTGCACATTATCTCAAATGGCACATCCCACCTGGGGGGTTGGAGAATGGAGGTGAAAGTCAAACAATCTTTCAGCACGTCAAAGGCATTTTGGCATTCAGTGTTAAACTCAAACTAGACATTCTTCTGAAGCAAAGTTGATAGAGGCAACAGTATTTTTAAGAAATCCTTAATAAAGCGCCTGTAAAAACTTGTACTACCAAGAAAAGAGTGCACTTCCCTAATGTTTGTGGGATAGAGAAAGTTAGAGATAACATCAATCTTAGCTTTATCAACCTCAATATCTCTAGCAGAAACAAGATGTCCTAACACAATCTCATGACTTGCCATGAAGTGACATTTCTCATAATTCAAAACTAGATTAGTTTCAATGCATCTTTTCACAATCATACTCAAATTATGCAGGCATTCATCAAAGGAATCCCCATATACAATAAAATCATCCACGAATACTTCTATGAATTTCTCAATAAAATCAGAAAAGATACTCATCATACGTCTTTAAAAAGTACCTGGGGCGTTGTAGAGCCCGAAAGGCATTGTTCTAAAGGTATAGGTCCCACAGGTGCACTTGAAGGTAGTCTTTTCTTGATGTACTTAAGCTATGGGAATCTAGTAAAATCTTGAAAATACATTCAAAAAGCAAAAGAATGGCATCCCGACAAACTGCTCCACCATTTGGTCAAGGAAAGGAATAGGGAAATGGTCTTTTTTGGTTACCTCATTAAGCTTGCAAAAGTCAATGCACATGTGCCATCCATTTTGAACTCTCATCGGCACCATCTCACCTTTGTCATTTTTCACAATTGTCATTCTAGTCTTCTTAGGGACGACTTGAATGGGGCTTACCTAGTTGCTATCTAGGATTGGATAAATAATACCTACCTTGTGCAACTTGATTATCTCCTTGAGCACAACTTCCTTCATAGTAGGATTGAGTCGACGTTGTGGTTGACGAGTGGGCTTAGCTCCTTCCTCAAGAGTTATTCGATGAATAAATAGAGAAGGACTAATTCCTTGAATATCATCTAAGGTCCATCCAATTGATTTCTTGTAAGTCTGCAAAGTGCTCACCAGCACTGAAATGCACCTAAAAAGTGAGTTATTTGCCTTTGAATTAAGGATGATTTTAGTGGATTTTGAGATTTTGAGGAATGCAACGTGTGTTCAATGTGGCTGAAGATGTTAATAACAATGGTAATAACAAGAGAACTAGAGAGAGAAAAATGACACACGAAATTGGTAACCCTGTTCAATGTAACCATACCTACGTCTGGGAGGTGATGCGCCTGAATGAAAAGAATTTCACTAGATAAAATTTAAGTATACAACTTCATAAGAATACTCTTACATCGGTAATGCAACAACTATAATATCTAGTGAGGTGAATTAGGCTCCCTCTAAAACAAAACCCCCTCTAAAAGAGTATTCAGATTAGGCTCCCCCTGAATTTGATGCAATCTCAACGCAACTCATCTATCTTTTCATTCCTTGATTGAACCTTGTTTGATGAGAGATATTCATGATACAAACAATAGTAGCAGCACCCACAATCTTATCACAGGATTTATCCAATACGATCTTATCAACACGACTATGGTAACGCACCCAAGATTATGCAGTACTTTAATCTGCCAAAACACACCTCAATGAAAATTCGCTTACCTTAACATCAAGACAGCCGACAAACAAATATGCTGCAAACAAGAAAACCACCTGAATAATAAAGGAAGGAGACCACCTTCAAAACGGGAAAAATAAAATAATCACAAAGCCACGTAAGGAAGGATATAATCTCCTAAAATATAAGCCACGCCATAAGATAGCAACAAAAGCAGTTATAAGATAAAAGAAAATATCAGCAGCCAACTAAACAATAACAAGCTCCCCCATTGGCGGGAGATTTTCTTTTATCGACAAAAGCGAATAGAAGCAAGAGTCCAACAGATATAATGCACAAGAAAAACTAAACCAACCAAGAAGAACCACAACAAACATCCAATCCACAAAAAACACACCACCAGAAACTAAGATAGAAACCATTAGTTCAACAGCTCAACAAACCACCATTAAACAAAAGACCAAACCAGTCCAACAGCAAAACCGAAACCGAAACCGAAACCAGCCCATGTATAACTCCCCCTTTTTGCTGACAAACAAAAAATTAGGAGTAGGAAGGAGGATGAGATGAAGAAGCGCCAAAAGAAGTGGGTAGAGAGATATTGAGTAAGTGAACAAGAGCATCAATCTCAACATGACAATTCGATAAATCACAGAGCAAAGAGCACAAAGCACGAGACTCTGATATCAAAATGCGAAGAATGCAAGTTCCAAGCCAGTGGGCATATGAATTCCCCCTTCAGGCACTTGGAGGTTATCTGGCAAAGGGATATCAGCATAACGTTGAGGGCAAATGTTACGAACAATATCTCAGGCTCATGAGACCCTTGAAACAATTTAAAATTGAGGTTCAGGACAATAGGGTTCGGCCTTAGAGCATCCGTGGGGCCAAGAATAGTAGAACATTGGGCCAGTAAAATTCTAGAAAATAAGCAAGAAAAGCTGATAGGAATTTTTATAGCATAAGAAGCAACATGACGAACCAACTGATTGAACACAAACACACCATAATTAAATGTGGACTTAGAGCCAATCTAATACAAAAAACTTGCAAGAGTGGGAGACAACCCGGAGCTATGAGTAGAGGGGGACCAATTAGTAATTCCAATTTTATGGAGGATGGCATACTTCACACTAAGAGTGGCAGTAGGCAGCTGGCCAGAGAAGGGCCAGATCTTAGAGGTGCCATCAGTGAGCTCCATAACTAACTCCCTAGTCAAGGGATGGGCATCGCCAAGAGGAGGGGAGTCAGCAGATCTAAAAAAGAATTAATGATAGCAGGAGAAATAGAAAAGCACACACTCTTCACATGAACCTTCTGGTAGTCAGGGCTGCTAGGATCATTAAAACTAGTAGGAAGATTGGCTATTAGCTCTCGAACAAACTGGGGATAATACGGACCAACATTCACAACGATCTTAACCAGCCCAACATGATGGATTAGTTCCATAAGCTCCAACACCTAGTAGTTTGTTCCGACATCACTTTCTCATCAGCAATACGCCGTTGGAGTACATACTTCCAATGCAAGACATGCTATTCAATATTAAAAGAAATACCATCAATGGGCACTGAAAGGAATGTTTCAAGGAATCTTTCATTTTCGGCCACGAGATCAGGATAAGGAAGCGCAACGTCGTCCTCAGAACTTGACTGAAGTGGGGAGTCATAATTAGAACCACTGAGTCTCTTTATAGCTGTAGACCTGCTGGAGCGAGTTCGGGAGGAAGGCCCAACTTCTGTAGGAACAAAGTGAGAAGACTTGTTAGCTCGAGATTTTCCAAGAGTAGTGATCGGCACATCATCATCATCATAACTACTGATAGAGGCATCAACAAAAACAAACTGGGCTTGATCAGCGGGAAACCAGGAGGAATGATCAGGGGCATTAACCCCTAAAGAAAAAACACTCGGATGACTAGGGGAAACAGGATTAGCATCATCAGATATGTTACCAACACTAGTAGCAACATTAGTAAGAATTTCAACAGCATACGAGCGCTCGACATTATCCCACTTACTACAATCACCAGCAACAACAAAGTCATGCACAACATCAAACCCTTTTTCAAAAGCAGAAGACTCAACATGCAAAGTAGTGTGAGGAAGGTAAAAAATATTCGACACACAATCAGACATACCTCCAAAAGAAGGAACATCAGGATGAAAGTCATCATGGTAAGAATTAGTATAAACAACTAAACTACTAGTCAAATCAGAGGCAGGATCCTTAACAACATCAGCAGAGAAACTAGAACTCTGAGGAACGGTAGGGATACTAGACTCTCTATTATCAACCCACAAAATCATAGAAAGTGGGTTTACCTATACAAATTTCTGAGAGTGCGAGGTACCAGGAGATGAATCAACAGGTTCATCCCTAATCTGACGAGAAGAGCTTGTCTGAGGTCGTTTTGCGAAAGCGAAAGAAGGGCCACGCATACGAACCCATGAATGTTCGTCCAGGGAGGAGGAACAACAGAACTGACATCTCGCTAACGGCTTGTTCTTCGTTTGAGTTTTTCCGTCTTTGGAACAGACGTATGAACTCCACTTCAAGTATTCACCATTAAAAAAACTTGAACAAACTACACACAAGCAGAACAAAAATGGTTTTGAGAAGTTCTTTCAGCGAAATAGGGCACGAGAAGGAGAAGAGATGGCAACTAAAGTACACTGTAAACCGTTTGTACATTTGAAAAACCAGCGGTCATGAGAGAGGGAAGATACGTACCATTAATTGCCAAGATTCGAAATATCTCCTTGGGTTGTGGCGCGCATTTCATGGTCGAACAAACCAGCCCTTCCAAATTAGGAATTAATTTCTATAACTGAATTCGGCATAAGCGAGCAGCCCTCAGCAACTCCAATTGGCTAATATCAAGAGGTTTTGTAAAGATATGTGCCAGTTGCTTGTCAGTTCGAACATGCTCAAGAGTGATGACTTTAGACTCAACTAACTTTCTAATGAAGTGGTGTCTGATGTAAATGTGTTTGGTTCGAACATGTTGCATCGGGTTCTTAGAAATATTAATTGTGCTCATGTTGTCGCAATACAAGGTCATGACATCTTGAGTAACATTATACTTTTGCTGCATCTGTTTCATCCACACCAATTGTGAACAGCTAATTCCCACTCTATGTATTCAGCTTCAGCTGTGGACAGGGAAACACAATTTTGTTTCTTATTGTACCAGGATATTAGGGTGTTCCCAAGAAAGAAACAACCACCTGAGGTGCTTTTTCTGTCCTCAGAATTGGCGGCCTAGTCAGCATCACAGTATCCGATTAAAAAATCCTTTCGTGTCTAAGGAGTACAACACTCTGTAGTCACTGGTCCACAGTTATACTTGAGAATTCTTTTCACACTTGTCATATGACTGACTTTGGGATTAGATTGGAAACGAGCACAAACACCCACAACATAACTTATGTTTGGCCGACTGGCAGTTAGATACAACAAACTGCCTATCATACATCAATACACTCCTTCATCAACACTTTTACCCACTGAATCCCTTGACAACTTGGCATAGATGGGAGCGGGAGTTCTCTTACGGTTGGATTTCTCCATCCCAAATTTCTTTAACATGTTCTTCGCATACTTTTCTTGTGATATAAATATACCATCAGGTAATTGTTTGACCTAAAACCCGAGGAAGTAAGTTAACTCACAAACCATACTCATTTTGAATTCACTCTTCATTTGATAAAACAATTGGTTTATTAAGGCTTATGGGGATCCTCCGAACACTATATCATCAACATAAACCTAAGCAATAATAAATCATTCTCTTGATCGTTTAATAAATAGAGTTTTGTTAGATCCTCCTCTGGAATATCCTTTGTGAATAAGAAATTCTACAAGACGCTCATACCAGGCCCTAGGAGCTTGCTTGAAACCATAAAGAGCCTTCTGAAGTTTATACATATGTTAAGGACATGAGGGATCAATGAACCCTTTAGGCTGCTCTACATAAACTTCTTCATTCAAAAAGCCATTGAGAAAAGCACTTTTCACATCCATCTATTATAACTTAAATTTGAGTAGGCAGGCGACACCGAAAAGAAAATGTATGGCCTCCAATCTGGCAATAAAGGCGAAAGTTTCATCAAAATCAACATCTTCAACTTAGAAGTAGCCTTGAGCCACCAAACGTGCTTTGTTACGAACAAAAACTCCATTCTCATCCGATTTTTTTTTTAACACCCATTTGGTACCAATAACATTCGTAGACTCCTAATGTGAAACTAACTTTCACACCTGATTTCGCTCAAACTGTCCCAATTCTTCCGGCACAGCATTTATCTAAAATTAATCCTTCAAAGCTTCATTGACATTTTTTGGTTCTATAGCGGAAATAAAGCAAACATTCCCAATCAGTTTTAGATAATCTACTTTGTCTTCCCTTCGTGTAGTAACTCCAGAACTTAATTTGCCTATAATATTTTCAGGGGGATGATTCTTTTTCACTCTGCTGGAGCACTTAACTATATTAGGAACATACTCTTCAGGTTCAGAATTGTTGAAATGCCTTGAATCCTAAATCTAATTAGAATTGGTATTTGATATATTTAATTATTTAAATATTTTCCTTCTCTACCTAGGGTTTAGAGAAAGGCACTATATAAACTCTCGAACTCTATAGGCATTATGCAATTTCATGTGGCATTCTGTAATCTTATAACATTCTCTCTAATAAAATTGTTCTCCCTCTGTCTCGTGGATGTAGCTATCACATTTTTAGTGAACCATGTATATTTGTGTGTCGATCTTCTCTATTTTTCTACATTCTTTTCTACTATTTAATTGTCGATTTCATAACAAACTGGTATCAGAGGCTAATCGTTAAGGTTTCAAAATTTCGCATTTGTTCGACAATTAAAGAATCATTGGTGCGAATGTAAAAATCGAAAAATTCATTGGGAGGAACAATTTTAGTATGCTGTTAATGAGATCATTAAAATTTTGTCTCATTGAACTCTAGCCGCCAAGTCCTTTTTCGTTCTCTGCCTCCATCAATTGGTTGATGAAGGCAGACTCGTTGCCAGCACAAAGGTGTTTTGTCCATGCAGTCATTGTCGTTTGAAGGTTTTCTGTTGTTGTCGTTCATTTTTTAAACTCGTGGAACCTCTATTATTTGCCATGGGTGTTTGTGGGCGTCGTTTGGGGTTCCTAATCACTGTTTGTGTTTACTAGTTGTTTGTGCTTTGCGGCTGCCATTTGTGAATTATGTTGTTTATGCTTCATCTATGGTTTTACACAAAAATGAAAATCAAATATGCATAACATTTTTGTTTGCTGGCGTCGTTCATGGTTCAACGCCTCACATTTGTTGTGGAAGCCACCATCCTTCGTCCTTGTCTGATCTTTGTGTTGATGCCTCTATGGTTCATTTTCATTTTGTTTGTTGTTCAATTCCTTTATTGATATGGGGTTTAACGTGGTGCATCCAATCGGTTTGGTTCAACCCCTTTAGTTTGGTTCACTTGAGAATTTGGTTCGGTTCAGTGACATCGGTTTGGTTTGGTTCAATTCTGTCAAACCAGTTTGGTTTTGGTTTTGTCTCACTTGATTTGGTTTAGTTCAATTTGTTTTTTTGGTTCACTCAGTTTGGTCTGTTCAAGTTGGTTCAATTGCACAAACTTTTGTGGGTTTTTTGTTCCGTTTTCAAATCATCCGTTTGTGGGTTTTGTTTTAGAACTCTCTATGAGGATCTTTGTTTTCAACCTAGAAATTCTTGTTTTGTTCTTCATAGGTTTTGTTTTAGATCTCTTTATGGGGATCTTTGTTTTCAGCCAAGAAGTTCTTGTTTCCGTTCTTCGTGGGTTTTTGTTTGCATCCCAGATCTATTGATTAGATTCGGAAGTTTCAAACTCAAGATGGTAAGGACACTTGATTACATCCATTCAGATTGCTGGGGACCTTTCTCTTGGAGATAATAGATACTTTATGTCTATAATTGATGATTACTCAAGAATGACTTGGGTAGTTATGATGAAACATAAAAGTGAAGCCTTCAAGAATTTCAAGTAGTGGAAGATTTTGATTAAAAATCAAACTGGGAAAAAGATCAAAAGGTTGCAAATTAATAATGGTCTGGAATTTGGTGGGTCTAAGTTTAATGAGTTTTGTAACGTTGGGGGAATTGTTCATCGCCATACTACCAAGTATATTCCGCAGTAGAATGAAGTTGCAGAACGTATGAATCAGACATTGTTGGAGCGAGGTGCATGCTCTCTAATGTTGGGTTGACCAGAAGGTTTTGAGCAGAGGCAGTCAATACAACATGTTATCTGATCAACCATGGAGTTCACACAGGTATTGATTGTAAAACACCTTATGATGTGTGATATGGTGAGCCTGTAGATTATTCCTTATTTAGAGTTTTTGGTTGTATTGTTTACTATCATGCTAATGAGGGTAAATTTAGAACCGAGAGCTAAAAAGGGTATATTTGTGGGTTTTGGGATGGATTTAAGGGATATGGAGTTTGGTCGCCTTCTAAGAGTAGATTTATACTTAGTAGGAATGTAATCTTTGATGAGAATTCCATGCTTAACTCAAATGTAAAATTTGTTGTGACATCTACTGGTGTAGGAGAGAGTAGTAGTGTTGATAAACAAGTGAGATGCAATTCATTTTGGTTGTGAATGAATTACAATACCAAGTTGAAGAAGATCAACATGTTATTACTGAAACTGTTGTGCTGCCAAAAATTGAGGTGACTGAAATTTAAAAAAAATGTTATGTCTGAGAATTCTAGTCGACAAACAAATCAGCCAAATATAGCTCGTGATAGTGCTATAAGAATTGGTGCTGGCCTCTAAAGAGGTATGGTTTTGAAGATATGGTGAATTATGCACTAGAGGTTGCTGAAGAGGTGGATCCTCATGAGCCATCCACCTATAAAGAACCTGTTTCGTGTAGTGAGTTTGCTCTATGGTTTACTGCTTCAGGGAATTAGATAATCCTGCTGATATGTTCACAAAACGGTTCCACATGGCAAGTTCCAACATTGCTTGGAGTTGCTAAATGTTTTGAATTATTAGTGGTTCCTTTTGGGACATTTTGAGGCATGAGAGAGAAGTCTGGGTACGTTTGGCAATCACCATTGTTCTTAATTCTCCACTCCAACTTGTTGCTTCCCGAGCTTCTAACATGTCGAGCAACATTATGAACTCTGGATGGTAACTTATGCAATCTCTAATAGGCACGACTTCCATGCAGCTGAAAACAATAAGGATGAATATGATCAGCGCTTCTGCAAAAATGACAAATCCACTTCTTTTGAGATTTTTGTTGAACAAACTCAAACACAAACCTTTCTGATTGTAATCATGAGAAGCTATTTGAACATGTTTGGCAGGGACAAAAACCTTTGACAGGGAAGATTCTCCTTTGAACACATTGGTTTTTTTATTGAAAAAAATCAACACTGCTCTTGTTAGAAGCTTGTTTTTCAGAGGACAAGATCTTGTTCAGATCATCTATGCTACAGTTCATCGTACGAATAGATTTGGTCATTGATTCCAGTTCAGCCTTAGCTATTTTTAGTTCCTTCTTCAACTCAGATATAGTGCTCAGCAAACGATGATTGTCTTCCGTTAATTTTTCAATTCTTTTCTTCTAAACAACAATATCTTTTGTGTCTTCAGACCATCGCTGATACACTTCCTCTAAGGTAAGACAATGTTGATCAGATTCTCTATCAAGAGACATCTCAAGGAGCACATCAGCAACACTATCAGAGGAGTTAGTCTTTAAACCATTGCCTGGGGATAAACAACCTATTAAGGCACGTATTTCTTCATCAAAATTGCTACTTGAGATAATTTCCTCCTCATCATTATCTGATAGAGTAGCTGAGTAGCTTTTATTCTTTGTCTTCAAAAAATTAGGACATATAGTTTGATAGTCTTCATATCCCTCGCACTCTCTACATTTGAATTTTTTGTCTCTTGAATCTTAGCTGGAACTAAAACCTTTTCCATCGTCAACCTTTCGATTGGATGATCAAAAGCTTTTAACGAAAGACCGCACACCTGAACCAAAATTGTCCTAACCATCGGGAGAGACATTTCTATTCCTGGACATACTGCGCTTATCCCACCATCTAAGGGCATTTCCAAACCGTTTCGCAAGCAAGGAAATGGATTGAGCTAGATTCTCGTCTGATTCCTTATTTTTAACACTCACTACGTTAGACACAACAGATGACTGCAGGGCAATATTTTTGGATTTTTTATCAGGCTTGTCATCAAATGACATTTCAAAGGTTCTTAGAGAGCCAAACAGTTCATCAACTTTCATTGTTGCAATATCATGAGCTTCATCAATCGCTGTGGCTTTCATATTAAATCTCTTTGGAAGAGAGCGAATAATCTTTCGAACCAATTTCTCTTCTGATATCTTTTCACCAAGAACAAAAGATTCATTTACAATATGTAGAAGGCGAACATTGAACACAACTATGGTCTCTTCCTCGAAAAATTTTAGAGACTTAAATTTAGTAGTTAGAAGCTGCAGTTTAGACATTTTCACTTTGGAAGTCCTTTCATGGGCAACAACAAGGATGTCTCATGCTTCATCTTCTTCCTTTGTCCAGTCTTTCTCTAGTTTGGGACCAATCTTCCCTTTAGTGTCCATAACTTGGGGAGGACACCAAGCATTCACAACGGCTTTCCATGTCTTATTATCAATAGATTTCAAGAAGGCTATCATTCTTGCTTTCCAAGAGGAGTAGTTTGAACCATTAAGAACTGAGGGACGTGTTGTCGATCCACCTTTTCTGATAGCTTCCATTGAATAGCTCAATGTAAAAAAGGCAAACCTCGCTCTGATACCAATTGAAATTTTGAGGATTCCAACGACTCAATGTGGCCGCAGATGTTACAACAAGAGAACAAGAGAGAGAAAAATGACACACAAAATTGGTAACCTATTTTTTTATAACCACACCTACGTCTAGGAGGCGATGCGCCTAAATGAAAAGAACTTCACTAAATAAAGTATAAGTATTCAACTTCACAAAAATACTCTTACACGAGTAATGCAACAACTATAATATCTAATGAGGTGAATTAGGCTCCTGCTAAAACAAAACTCCCTCTGAAAGAGTATTCAGATTAGGCTCCCCCTGAATCTGATCTAGACTCAACGCAACTCTTCTACCTTTTCATCCCTTAATTGAATCTCGTTCAATTAGAGATATTCACAATACAAACAACAGCAGCAGCACCCATAATTCTATCGCAGGATTTATCCAGTACGATCTTATCAGCACGACTGTGGTAACACACGCAAGATTATGCAGCACCTTCTTCTGCAAAGATACTCCTTAATGAAAAGTGGTTTACCCTAACAACAAGACAATCACCAAACAAATATGCTGCAAACAAGGAAACCACCCGAATAATAAAGGTAGAAGATCATATTCAAAACAAGAAAAATAAAATAATCACAGAGCAAAATAAGGAAGGATATAATCTCCTAAAATATAAGCAACACCACAAGATAGCAACAAAAGTAGCAATAAGATAAAAGAAAATATCAGCAGTCAACTAAGCAGTAAGAGATTTCATGTGTTTGCTAGTGATTTTTAGGTGATAATGTAGAAAATAAGGTTTAGAGGTTAAAATAACCAATTTGAGCCAAAACTGGGTGGAAAAATAGAAGAAGAGATGGAAAAATCCTAAAAACAGGGTAGCGTAGCACAGAGCATAGCTATGATGCCCAATACGCTCCAAACCTGAGAGCTTAAAATTTTGGACAACATGGGAGAGCAGCGAAGCTGTAGCAAAAATTCCTAAAGCACAGCTACACTCTCTAAGAGAGCAACGACACTCCAACAAAATTTCCTAGAGCGTAATTACGTTCTCTTAGAGCGCAGATACGCTGCCTTTCAAAAAATAAAAAATTTGCAATTTTGAAAAGTTCTTATTGAGCAAGCATCTAATTTTCTATAAATTAGGAGGTCACCAACCGACTTCTACAAGAAGAATTGGAGAATTAGAGACCGAGAGTAAGAGTGAGAGTTTAGTGCGAGATATGATGATTCCATGACCCTGGAAGGTTTGAGGATCGTTGGAAGGCCAAATCCATCCTCGAGACGAGCTTTGAAAGTTGGATAACTTTCCTTCCCTTTCTTTATTCTTGGTTTATTAGTTGTATGTTGTGATTCTACCGTGGGTTTTGTCTATGGAAGCCATGTTAGGTTATATTTTTCGTAGTTTTATGGGTAGATGAATTTTTTGGTTTAAACTGTTGAACACTTTGCTTCTTGAATGTTAATTTACATTTATGCTTTCTAGCATGATCGTTCTTAATGATTTTGAATGCTTGATCGACATTTGAATGATTCTATGGTTTAAATCTTACTTGGAAAAGTATGTTTAAGTTAGATCATGCATGTTAGACTATCGTTTGAAAACACAAAAAGTAGTTGGATAATAATGGAGATTGTTGACGAAGGTTCTTAATGCTTTGCTTAATCACCTAGTTTCAAGAGCTTAGTAATTAGGGTTTAAGAAAAAGAAACGATTGTTCTTGACAGATTCAATCCGGTTAAAAGACTTCTAGATCTAGGTGGTGTGTTAATTACTTCAAGAGTCAAGCAATTGTGTTTAATAATACCTTTGATAAAATCTATTCCCTAAAACGATTATTAGTTGATATATTCCATATCTTGATCACTTTTATTTGCTTTCTTAGATTAGTTTAGCTGACATGTCATTACACAAGTCAGTCTCAAATAAAATTGGAAAGATCTCTGAATAGCCAAAAGGATAATCAAACCAATTCCCTGAGGACGATACGCGACCTTTCAAGTCATTTTAACTATATTATAACTTGACCCGTACACTTGCCGAATCGCACATCAAGCACCTCTTCTTGATTAGGCATCAATTCTCTGGAAATGATGATTGGGAGTGTGTTCTTCTCACCCAAATAAACATACTTCAAGTGAGTAGGAGAAATTTGAGCTCCATCCCTTGTACCTGAGAAGAAATAGAATTATCATCCATGGATTCCTCATTAACTAAATCAATCAGTGGAGTAGAGAGAGTATCAAAGTCAGAAGTATCAGCAACAAATAATTCATCAACAGCAGATTCAACCACATCAACAGAACATAAAGACAGATATTTCTCTGGAAACTTCATAGGATCATAAATGTTGAATCTTAGAATGTCTTCATCAGATACTACAGATAAGCAACCCTGATCTACATCGACTTTAGTTATTGCAGTTTTCATAAAGGGTTTGCCCAGTAAAATAGTAGAAGAAGAAGGGGAGCATAATTCATCCATTTTCAAAATGGAAAAGTCAGCAGGGAATATTAAGTCCTTAACTTGAACTAATACATCTTCAATAATTCCTAATGGTTGAATGTATGATCTATCAGCCAATTGAATACAAACAACATTTTTCTGAAGATCGTTCAATTTCAAATCTAAATAAACATGATAAAGCATCACATTAACGGAAGCACCCAAATCTTTTTATCACCAATAACATAAGGTAAGGTGAACATACCTGAATCGCAACACTTTTCTGGCATGTTTTTCTTCAAAAAGGCATAAACATTTTTACTTACCACCACATGATCTTTATCCTTCACCTTCCTCTTGTTTGTACAAAGTTCATCAAGAAACTTAGCATATGTTCGTACTTGTTGAACGACGTTAAGGAGAGGGATATTGATTTGCACCTTCTTGAAAATCTCAAAAATGTCCTCATCTTTGTCCTACACATTTAGCTTGGCTAGCCTACTAGGAAATGGAGCTTTAGCAATAACTAAATCAACAGAAGGTAGGGATGATGTACTAATCTTAGAATTAGAAGGCAATGGCAGGGCTTCTACTAGAGTTTCTTCATCTTTATTTACCTTGTTTGGGGTACAAACAAAAGACGCGGTGGGTGGGGCAACGAGTGAAGAAGTGATGGGAGGAAGCTCTTTGCCACTTGTCAGGGTAATATCACTTACACTTTGATGATCCGGTTGGGTAGGAAATTTTCCAAAAGTCTTGCTTTCCAATTTAGTGACTGTAGTTGCCAACTAGGTGATTTGAGTACCCAGATTACTAAACCTAGTCCTCGTTTCCTGCTGTAGATACTTTCTTTCTTAAGAGAGCTTAATTGAATCCTTCTAGAGTTGATGTATGTCCTGTTGAAATTTTAAAGAGTGATCAACAAGAGATTCTACTATATCTTTAAGAGACATACCTGAAGCCGACAAGGATGGTTTTGCATGAGCTCTGTTATCGTCTTGCCCTTGGTTCCCCCTTGTAAAATTTGGATGGTCCCGCCATCCAAGGTTGTATGTATTGCTGTGAGGGTTATACTTCCTTTGGAAACCTCCTATGGTGTTAACTTCAGGGATCACACCATTCTTAACTTGAGGGCATACATCAGATGTATGTCCAACCACCAAACATACTCCACAGAACTTTGCTTGTTGCACATTTCCACCAAGGATCATCTGTTTCAAAGGAGAAGTTGGGTTAGATAATAGAGATTTTAACTCGCTTACCTCTTGAGGATTTGATGCAATAGCATAATTAGCTCTAGTCCCAAAATGTTGAGAATTTTTACCATAGTCGAGATCAGCTGACGAGCTTCAGTTGAGGTTTTGTCAGCAACAGCTACTTGTACTGCAACATCAATAATAGCCCTGTCACCAGAAAGAAAACCATAGTAAAAATATTGAGTTAAAAGTTGGTCAAAGATTTGATGATGGAGAAAACAAGCACAAAGTTGCCTACACAGCTCCCAGTATTCAAAGAGTGATTCACCCATATCCTGAGTGATACCATAGATCTCCTTCCTAATGTTGTTTGCTCTAGAGGATGGAAAGAATTTTTCGAGAAATTGCTTTTTCAGACTAGTCCAAGTTGTGATCGAGTCAGGAGGTTGATAATAGAGTCAATCCTCGGCTGCCTCCTTGACAGAGAAAGGAAATGCACGGAGGTTCAATTGCTCTTCGGTTACTCCATGTGGCCACATACCGTCACAAACAAAGTGAAAATCCTTAAGATGTTTGTGTGGATCTTCAATAGGATAACAAATGGATGAGTCCAGATTTCAGCTCGAATGGTACCGTAGTGTCGGGGCAAACGATGCACAGTGGCTGTTGAGTCATGTCTGGCTCCGCCAACTACCTCAAGGTTCCCTCTTGTGGTTCTCCCATCTTAATCAATTGGTTTACCTCCATTTGCTGTTAATCTTTTTCTTCTTCTGATGGTACGGTCTCCTCAATTGCGTTTCTGATTCTTCTTTCCTCTCTGATTCGCTTCTCTTTTTTATTGATGTCTGCAAAAAATTGAAGTCCAGAACTCCTAGAAACGGGTCACAAACCAGAGGAAATTAAAAACAACACACGATTATTCAAATTTATTTTAATAGGAATTCAACAATCGACTAAACAAGTTGCCTAAATTACCCAGTAATGACGCCAATTTGATTGCCACCTGATAAGCACTTGAAAAGTGCTTTCTATTCTCTCAAATTAAGGGAGTTTATATTAGATTTCACTTGTTTGCTAGTGATTTTCAGGTTAAAACGAGGAAAATAGAAGAAACGACTAAAAGATCAAAACCTAGCAAGAATACGGGGAAAAAGAGCTGAAAAACTCAAAAGGGCGAATTTTGGGATGGCGCCGCGGCGCTAAAACATAAACACATCATTCTGGACGCATAGTAGCACAGCGGCGACGAGATAGCACTGCTTCGATGCAACCTTGTTGAACGTATGACAGCGTCGCGGCGCTTGGACGGCGCTGCCGCGGCGCTAATGCCCGAGAACAATATTTCTGAAACGCATCACAGCGTTGCGACGCTTGGACGGCACTGTCATGGCGCTAAAACCCGAGAGCAACAATTTTAGATGCACCCCTAGCGCTGGGCGCCAGCTTTCCTTAAATGAAAAATTGTTATTTTTGGTAAATTTTTAAGGCGGCCAAACTCTATAAATTTGGGGGTTTCCAGCAGCCCAAATCATCAAAGAAAATAAAATCAAATCAAGGAAATTACAAACCTAAAGAGGCACAAAAAGGAAAGAATTAAGTGAGAGTTCAAAGAGTGAGTTAGTTGCAAGGAAGAGGAAAAGAGTTCGAGATAGTCTTGGTGCCCTTCGAATTCCGACGTGAGAGCCAAGGAGATCGTGACGGTGCTACCTCAATCAAGAGCCTCTTTTCAGTAGAGTTTCCCTTTCTTTACACTCATTCTTTGTTTATTTTGCTTAAACATGTTGCTTCAAGCTATGAGTGGCTAAACTCTTTAGTTTTAGGATTTTAATGATTTGTTTATGAATTTATGTTGATTTTGTAGACTTTCATGGTTTTGTTGGAATGATTATGCTTTTCATTGTTATTGTGTTTAACTCTTGTGGATTGACCATCCTCACATGTTAGGTTAGATGTATGATTGAGAGATTGTATGTTTAACTTGATCTATAACAATTAATTGTTGTTAATCTATCACGAGAGTAGTTAGGTTGACAATAAAAGTTGCTAAAGACTATTTTTAATGCCATGTAATTTTGTATTGGTTTTAAGAGATTAATAATCAATCGAGTTGCATGAGAAAGGGTTTTTTTTTAGAGAAAATAACTTGGAATTAAGTTTCTAGACTTAGGCATATGAATGACAATAAAATCCATGAAATCTATAATATTGCATGATGAAATAAACAAGGATTCATTACCCTAGAACTCTCTTTGACTCTTGTGTTTCTCACTTTAATACTTTTCTTATTTGATTTTTATTTTCCATAACTCATAATATTCAATTTCATTCCTCAAATAAAATTGATTCAACTCTAGAATAGCTAAGTAACTTAAACTTTCACAATTGGATCTCCAGTGGAACGATATTCGAACTTAACCGTCTTATATTATAACCTGACCCGTACACTTGCGATAAACACTAAAAGTGCGCATCACCACCGCAAAATGGCATCGCAAACCACGCACGAGTGATCAAATAAACTTTATATTACCGATCATACAATTCCAACCACTAAACGTAGTACAATGGTAAGAACAGGGTCGAAACATAGGGAATTTATGACTTATCTAACTCAATTGTTGAATTCGGTTGTAACGGGGGGTTTTGACAATCGTGCAAAAATTTAAAGATGCGAATGTAAATGCGAGTGAAAGTAGATGCAAGGAAATTGGATGAGAGCAAAAAATGTTAGGAAAATTCCAATTAAAGCAATACTTGGGGATAGGGATGGATTAGGCCAAGCTTCTATCATTGAACACTAATGATCATGGTTAATTACAAGTAAATGCACAATTAAATGATATCGATTATCACTAAATGCTCATAATCATCAAATTAAGCAAATGTAATTTGAACTAAATTTGACTTCGTTATTTAGAACATTAGTGCCTTCAACAACGATCCAAGTTCGCATTAAACATAGTGGGGTTTAATTGTGACGAATGTGAAGGGAATTGAATCCTGGCGGAAGCATGTGATCGCGTTCTTTGATTTCTTGAAAGAACTAAAAATACAAAAAATTAATAAAATGTTAAATAACATACCTTTGTTGATCCATAATTTCAGCAAAATCTCTCCTCGAACCAATAATCTTCTCCTTGTAGTCTTCCTTTTCCAAGAGATCTTTCTTGCTATGACTCTGGCAATGATCCAGTTTGTGGGAACAACTTCTTGAAAGAATAGAGGGAACGGGAAGAAGAATTTTCTTTGAACCTTTCTAAGAAAATTGAGAGAATTTTTAGAGGAAGACTTTTAGAGTAATCGTAGAGATTATTCTTCAAGAGAGGTGTGTTCTATGAGGGCTCGCAAGGGTCCCTATTTATAGAACTCTATGGGTTACTGATAACTTGTTGAAATACAAGTTATTATAGTCACTATTTGAATTAATTAGAGTAACTTTAGAGCTAAACACATGATTTTGGTAGTTGAATTATGTAAAATGTATTACCATGCGTTGGCACTATTTACAAAAGAAAATACCTGAAAAATTATGAGCTTTTCTGTTCTTAACGCAGGCTTAAGAAGAAAAGAAGCACAAATAACCCAAGTACTAGAGACGAAGCTGCTGCTAGAACAAGTGGAAACCCATGCGTCGAGACTATGCGTTGAGACCATGCGTTGAGAAAAAGTAGATACAGACGCATGGGCAAAAAGCTGTCATATCATTATGCAAAAGGACAACACGTTATCAGATCATGGTAGAACCAATGGGCCGACAATGTGAAAAGTCTACGCAGCAGGCAGGGAATTTAATGCAAACGTGTCAGGTCATCATGAGTTTCAACTTTTCAACGCCTATTAATAGCCCAAAGCTTCTTCATTCAAAGGGGGGAGAAAAAAAAGAGAGAACGAGTTCAAGAGGCGAAAGCTTTGCACAAATTCTCCCTCACCATAACCAGCCTCCATTTTGAGCTCTTCTGAGAGGGATTCTGAGAACTTTCAGAGTCGTCTCCCAGTGAGTGAGAACCTTCACCCTATGAAATTTATGTATCAGATAGCAACCATCTCAAGCCTCCATCAAGTAAGACGTTGCCAGTGGCGGCATGACGCCTTCCATTTCTGTTTTATCTTCATTTTCCTCCTTCTTACTTATGTTTTGTTAATGACATTCGAGAGAATAGTTTATTTTATCAATATGAGTTTGATTGACGATTATCTTCCATCTATTTTCATATTAAATACCTTACACCATGTTGTTTGAATGCTAAATGAGTTAGATGTTAGAGTTAGTATTTCTTAAGCAATATGAAGTATTTTACATCTTGATTAATGCATATCATTAGCTTGCATAGCTTTGTCTGACAAACAAATGTAGTAAGCACGACTATCTAACTTGAGAGAGTGGATGGTTAATCTTTAGCATTTATCAAGACTAGATGAGGTGCAGAGGTGTAATTCATCTTTTGTCAACGCAAACTTACATGCGTCTTAGAGATAAGATTAATGTGGCGTCGAAACATCGAGAGATGGATTCACAAACCCAGTTTGTAGGTATGTAATTATACTTAGATATGCTTAGGTAACAACTAACTCATGCGTTAAATCTACTTTTATCGCATGGTTCCATTCATTCTCAACGCATGCTATTTGACACTAAATGACATTTGACTAACCATCGCCGCGTCCACCTCATTGTTAGTTGTAGGAAATTTTATTCATTCTTTATGTATAGTTTTAGATACATACAACCAACTCATGCACATATTACATGTATAGTTCACCGCATAGTCATGCATCTATTCTCAACGCCTAGTTATTATAAATCCCTGCGTTCGACCCTGGACTTACTAGGAAACCTATAAGAGCTTATACTTGGGTTTTTTATAGGAAAACTTGCTTAATCATTATCATACTTGAGTAATTCTCGACGCATCTTTGTGCGGAAATTATAATATCTATTTTTGTGCAACAAGCTATGAAACTCAATTTAAATCGAAAATAGAAATCCAACAATAATTACTCCTAATCCTATTACGATAACCTCTTTACAGAGATTTTAAATTAAATATTTAATAATATTAAATATTAATAAATATTTATCTAAATAATATCTCATATTAAATGGTTTAAAATAGTTAAATCTTATTTAAATATTTATTTTTTGCAAAATCTTTAATTTGAATCTCATTCAAATTAAATAATTAATTATTTTTTAATCCAATTCAAATTAATTAATTAACTCTTCCTCTATTAATTTATATGGATTCATCAAAATAAATAATTAATTATTTGAATCATATTCAAATAAATTAATTCTCCATATTATAAAGTTATAGTTTAAATCTTGTTCAAATAAACTTTATAATAAATCATGTAATTAATTGTATCCAATACAATTAATATTTTCCCTCATGAATTTGAACATTTCAAATTTTTCTTTCAACATAGTTTATCCTTGTTGGTCTGTGGTGAGCTAGCAAGGGGACTTTATGGACCTACAAATTATAATAGTAGGCTTATTGAATCGGTAACTCAAGCCACTCTCACCCATGCAAATAAAAGGATCGACCTCACAGACAATAGTTATAAGTCACTCAGGATTAAGATCGAGTCACACATAATCATCCTATAAAATATTAATCTCATCAATTAACAGATTTACAAAGAGATATTAAATACTTCGTGGTCCGGTCTTATACAAACTCTTTGTATAGAATACCCCCACTCACATGTCTCCACATGAACGATTTGGATCAAACCATTTGTAACTATTACAAAGTGAGTCATATCCATAGTGTCACCAACATAAGTCACCCAACCTTATCCATATACTATAGACCTTTAGGTTATTTCTTGAACATGATCTACCCATATGTCAACTACATACATGTTCAAAGCTTCATGTAATAACCTTGGATTTTTTCGTTAATAGATAAATTAGTATTGCATAATTCATAATTAAATTAATTAACTAATCAATTACGAAGTTTTAGGGCACAAATCTCAACAGAATGAAAGGTTAGAAAGCCTAGTCTAACATTTGATTTGTCATTTAAATTCGATGAGTTGCCCTAATTCATCAAGATTGGTGGAGAAAATCTTGAAATCAAGCCCAAAATTGGATTTGAAAATTAAATTATGTTGTGGTAGATTGCTATAGCAATCTGGTTAAATGCTGCAATAATTTGGAATCAATGAATTTTCTGCAAAAATACACCAAAATTAAAAAGAATCCTGCTAAATTCACTATTTTTTTAACATTTAAGATTAAACATGCCATCTATGAATTATTTGTTATTGTTAAACTTGATTTTTCTATGAAAAGGATTAAATGTATGCAATTTTCAAAGAAATCCTTAGGATTAAAAGCTAAATAATTCTTTAAAATGAGAATGATCATATTCAATTCAAGAAGTTAGTAAGGAAATGTCCACACCATGGACTCCAAGCATGCATCCTAATGGAGTTGTTTTATAATGGATAAAATCAAGCTTTGAAGATGCTTGTAAATGCAACTGGCAGTGGATCCTTGTTGAAGAAATCTGTGAACGAAGCAAATGAAATCATTGATACAATAATGAATAAATAATTAGAACTATGGAGACGATAAAATAGTGATAGCTAAAACTATGGCAGGGGTGCAAGACAATGATGCTCTGAACATAGTAAGTTAATAACTGGTTGCAATAGGGTCGATGCTACAAAACCTAGCACTTGGCCCACAAGCAATTGTTGTTGTCCAAACAAAACCCCCCACTCTAACTTGTGATTTTTGTACTGAAAGTCATCGAAACTTTACTTAGGCTTGACTAGTTATCGCACGACACTGCAAGGTACAATATAAACATCACTAAGCTTTCTTCTAGTACCTCAACAACAACCTACAGCACAACTGCCAATGCCACCACCGATCCAAAATCCAAATATGAAAAGCCTCCTAAAGTTGTACCATGGAAATGAATGATGTGAAATTAAGGAACCTTCAAATTCAAGTATGCCAATTAGCCAAGGAGATTAAGAAAGACGAGACTCCATAATGGAGTGGCATCTCTAGGGTGGGTTGGAATATCAAGAGCTAGCAGTACCTAATAATCAAAAGCATAAAGAATCAAAAGAAGAAGAAAAGAAGGATCCCAGTAAAGAGCCAGACACCGAAAATCAATAAGAGGTTTGATAGTACCTAAATAAAATGTACTATTTTCTTCAGCTAATTCAAGATCATTGTGCTATTTAATGGGTTTAATATGTTTTTTTAGATCTCGAGAATTTTGGAGGTAGAATGAGGTGTTAAGGTCAAATGAAGGCTAAAACGGATGAATTCAAAGCTCGAGCGCATCGATCGAGAAAGAAAAGGAAAAAGGACAAAAATTTCCTTGGAGGAGACGGTACCACGGCGCTACGTACTTTAACGGAAAGGTGAAGAAGTGCGCGCTCACGCTGGCGCTGAACATACCATTACATTGCAGCATGACACCATTTCCCGAAGACTTGATTTGTGAAGAGTGCCCCAGTGCTGTCTCAGCACTGTAATGCTAACCCTATATTATAAATTTGCTCTTTTCTTTCTAATTAGAGGAATCCAACTCTGACCCACACGGAACACACTATTTTTTGTTGTCATTTTGGGCATTTCACTGTAATTTCTCCTCCTTTCTTCAATTGGGACTTCAATAATCATTATTCATTGATTTGAATAATATGAATAATGATTATGGGTAAAGTTAGTATTCTAGTTTGGGTTTGATAGTTTTCCCTTCTTTGATTAATTGTGAGACTTGTATTTCATTACAAACTATTCTGAAACTTTTGTTTATGAGTTTTACTCTGAATTTCTTGATTATGAATGACATTTTCTTGTTATTGATTGTGCAATTCCATGCTTTAGATTTATCCTTAGTTAAGGTAATAAATCATTAAGAAGCAAAGGGTTAGATTAACTTGCTTGTTGTGAGTCGACCACTAAATGAGTATTGTCTTAATAAACCTAGATGTAAAACCATCTTAGATTTCTAATTAGGAGTTTTCTGGTAGGAACTTAAGCTAACTTAATCCCTAAAGCTTAATGTTATTAGACAACTTAGATAAGATGCATTTCATCTAATTTGATTGTTGTAATTAGGTAATTAGGACGGTTGGTTAGTGTTTCTAACCAATTTGGATAGGCTTAAGCAAAAGGTGCGATCTAGCTTTCAATGACCAATTAAGCTAATTGGGGAAACTTCAAATTAAACCTAAGCTAGACCTTTTTATTATCATTTTCACAACACACTCTCTCATTCACTTTCACTTACATGCTATTTAATTTCGTGCCATTTAATTTTCTTTGCATTTACATTTCAAGCACTTACCAAACCAAACCCCCTTCCTTCGATTACATTGACGGTAAGCATTTTTCTTGAGAATTTGACTAGCTCTGTAAGGTTCAACTCATACTCCGCTAATACTACGAAATTAGTGTGGACACAGAAGATTATTTTGACCAGTGTGAAGACCTCAAAACCCTTCGAGCCTTGGCCAAAATTGGTGTCGTTGCCATGGAGCCAAGAAATTTCCTAATCTAAAGGCCTATAGCTTTATATTTACTAATTTGTCTTTTCTTGATGCATGATTGATTCAACCAATCTAAAGGCAAGCGCATGAGTTGCACAGCTTAATCAAATCTGAGAAGAAGACACACCTGAAGAAGTGTCTGAGGAAGAGTTGGAAGATGTAGAAGAGGAATGGTGGTTCAGCCTAAAAGAATGTTAAGGGAGTCGGCAGGACTAAATGCAACCTAACAGCCACTTTGCATAAAATACCTAGCAACCACAGGTAATTTTGAACTAAATTTTGGCTTAATACAATTACTCCTCGCTTTTCATCATTGCATGCAACCCCACGGTTGATAACTTGTAGAAATACAAGTTAATGTAGCTCTTTTCTTAGAATAATGATGAATGTTTAATGAATCATGCGTCCATTTTGATAGAAATTCTTGATAAATATCTTCTTTGCTCCAGCATGTTGAAATACTTACGAGGAATAAAACATATCTTAATCCACGTTAAACGCCTCATTTTTGCAGGAAAAATCATAAGGTTGAATGCATGTGTCAAGCCCCATTGAAACACATCATGTTGAAAGTTGAAATGCATGTCTCAGGATCCCTGATAGCTGCGACCTGATTCAAGATAAGATATTCTGCCTCGACTCAGAACTGACCATGACAGCAACACTACAATCAGCCACCTACTGGTCAGAGATGACGATATGTAGACACATAGCCTTTAGAGTGCCAACAATGACACATGACGTCTTGAAGTACCATCACGAGTCTATAAATAAACATATCTGAGCTAAAAAAGAATGTTGTTGAAACACTGGAGAGTTGGTCATCAGGGAGTTAGTCACATCCATCGCAGAAGATAACCAGAGATAGAGAACTCGAGAGAGTGATCTACTCACCTCGCCGTCCGATCGACCATCACCACACGCAGTGAAGCACACATCCACCCTGCCGCCCGTAGTAAGCTATTACTGTTGTCGACTTGACTTCTTGCTTCCTTTTATCTCTTTTCTTGTCTTTTTTAGTTGTTTACATCACTTTCATCAAGACATTGAGTAAATATGTAACAACACTTCTATCATTAATATATTCACTTTACCATGATATTCACCTCTTACATCTCTTCCAATTTTACTTTTAGTACCATGGGTAGCTAAATCTTTCAAGGGTTGGTAAAGTTATCATCCTTTCAATGAACCAAGCTTAGAACTTAATCCATTTTGCTTAATGTTGAATTTATTGTTTGTTTCCATCTAGCTAATCGAAGTAAGTAGTCATAATCAACTGCTCGAGAGAGTAAGTGATTGTGGATCTCATTAACCAAAGTAATGAGTGTTTTTCGAGATAAAATAACCTTATGTTCAATCAAGATTTAAGCATGTATCATAGAAATATGGTTGAGAACATTGAATAAATTCAAAGGAAAAGTTCAAAGGATAGATGTTAGCTATCTCCACTACAAGAAATTTTGGTTTTCTTGATGAAATTTTTTCCGACAAAAAAAAATTCGTCGGGAAAAGTAGCCTTTCCCGACGGTTTATTTGGCGTCAAGAAAAAATAGATATGCCAACCCTTTTTCTTTATTTCGTTGCAAAAACTATGTCTATCCCGACGAACTTGCGTCTGGAGAGATTAGTTCTCCCAACACATAGGGCCACCGTCGGGATGTAAAGAAGAGGGAAATGGACTTTACCGATGGTAATTACAATAAAAATACCGTCGGGAGAGGTCTTTCTCCCGACAGTATTATAATACTGTCGGGAGATAAGAAAGTAAAATTTTTTTAAAATTTTTCGAGAAATGAACTCCCGACGGTATTTTTATTACCGTCGAGAAAAGAGAGCTCTCCCGACGGTGATTTTATTACCGTCAAGAAAACAAATTTTGCCCGACGGTATTATAATACCGTCGAGAGATAAGAAAGTAAGGAAATGATTTCGAGAAAGGGGTATTCCCAACGCTAATAAGAAACCGTCGGGAAAGGTCACAACATTTCCCGACGGTTTTTATAACCGTTGGGGAAAGTCACATTTCGCGACAGTAATAAAAAATCGTCGGGAAAAGTGTTTAAAAACCCTAAACCTGATTTTCTCCCTCATTTTCTCCTCCACTTCTTCTCTTTCACCCTAGCTAGCCGCCACACAGACAGCACGCCACATTCCATTGTCGCACGCCGAACGCCACCACTGCATGCCTAATGCTTGACACTTGACGCCCAACGCCGCACAGCCGACACCCGACGCCGCAAGCCCAACGCTTGAAGGTCGACGCCGCATGTCGCACACACCTTTCCGAACCTGCCAAATGGTATGCTCCTTTTGCTTTTTCTTCCATTTTTAATTTGTTTCTCTCTTTCTGAGGTTGGATTGGTAAATTTGTGTTGAATGTACTGCAGTATCTTGTGTTCTAAGGCCTTTCCATCTTCCCTTTCTAGGGATTTGTCTGAAGTGGAGCCTGAGCAAAAGATGCTTCAAGGGGTATGATTTGCCCTCATGTCATGGTGATAAATATTTTTGTTTATTTTATTTATTTACTTATTATTTTGTTTATTTGCATATTGAATGAAACTATGAAAGGTATTTCACGTTTGTTCATGTTTTTGCGTCAATTGTTTATGTTCATGTTTTTGCGTCAATTGTTTTCTGTTTGGGGAAGTCGTTTTTCAACAGTACCTACACCTAGCGTTGTTTTTCTGGGTTGATGCGAGGTCTCAAAAAAAAAAGAGAAGAGGACTTCTGAAGGAAAATCCTCAAGTTTTTTTCTGTTCCAAAGGATCCATGGAATGACTTTAATGACGTTTCTCCATAAAATTCTAGTCTTCTCCTTCAAAGGCCAACCCATGAGAGCTTAATCCATCAAAAATCGCATAGAGCCCAACAGGCACCCGAAGACCAAAAATCATCCTAAAGCAACTCCAGACTTGAGTAGTGTATTCGGAATGCAGGAGCAAATGGTTGGGAATCCTAAAGCAACACAAATCTGTAAGCAAAGGTCTTCATTAACCATTCTTATTTTCTGAAGAACAACTTCCATATATCATTGTTGATATTAGTGTATGAGTAAATGTATAATATTCAAATTTTTATTTTGTAGGTAGCTCGAAGGACTAGCTTTAAGATAGATCTCTCGGATAAGTCATAAAGTTTAGGTTGTAGACATGTAATTTATAGATCTGTTGTAATGTTCAAGATAATTTTAAATGTCATTTTGGTGTTTATGTTTTAATTATGTAATTTTTAAGACACTAAGTATTGTTAAATTAGTATTAATGTTATGGAAGAAAATTAATTAAATATTAAATTTAAACAGGTTTGATATTTGATAAATTATATACAGGTTGGATATTTAATAAATTATAAACAGGTTTGATATTTAATAAATTATAAAAATGTAATATAAAAAATACCTCTCCCGACGCTCCAAAGGATCACATGGCGTCGGGAGAAGCACTTCTCCCAACGCTCAACCAACTTTTATCGTCAGGAGAAGGGATATTTCCCGACGCGAACTTATGAGCTCGGGAGTTTCTCCTGACGCATAACCATGGGGAGAACGCGTTTCTCCCAACGCTCAACACTTTTATCGTCACGAGAAGGGATATTTCCCAACTCAAACTTATGAGCATCGAGAGAACGCGTCTCTCTCAACGCATAACCATCGATGCATAACCGTGGGGAGAACGCGTCTCTCCCGACGCGTACCTGTGGGGAGAACGCGTCTCTCCCAACGCATAACCGTCGGGAGAAGGCATTTTCCCGACGTTAGGTTAGGTGTGTCAGGAGAAAATTGGTTGGAGTTTTCCGTCAGGAAATCATTAATCCCGACGGTGTGACTTTTTTCCGTTGGGAAAAGGTTTTCCCGACGACAATCCAGACGGTAGAAAAATTGTCGGGAAAGGCTTTCCCGACGATTTTTTGACTTGTCCCGACGGTTTTTCTCGTCGGGGATAGGTAAACTGCTCTAACCCTCTTTTCCCGTTCATAATCACTTTTATTGTTAAACTGTTAGGCAACACTCATCTATCCATATTTACTGTTCATATTGCATTTTACAATTTTTACACTTAAAATCTTACATCTTTAAGTTAGTTAGAGATCATTCATTAGTCACAGAAGAATCATCATTAGTCAAAGTTCATGTGTTTTGACCTTGGAATTACCAAGAAAACCTTGTATTTAATTTATACTTGGACTGAATGCAGGAAAACTTGTCTTATAACAGAACATATGCATTACGCTTCCTGAGGAGCAGCTCAACTTGAGGTATTTCTCATTCTCTCTTAAGGACGACGCAAAGGACTGATTGTACCTTCTACCACCATGAAGCATTACGACTTGGCCTGTAGTGAAGAAAAAGTTCCAAGAAATATTTTTCCTTGTATCTCGAGATAATAGGAGATCTATAGCATCATGCAAAATCAGGGGGGAGACATTATACGAGTAATGGGAGAGGTTCAAGTGCCTTTGTGCCAGATGTCTTCATCATCAAATCTCTAACCAACTCCTCATATAATACTTCAACAAGGGTTTATCGCAATAGGACAAAAGTAACATTGACACAGCTGCATGTGAAGTATTAGTGAACAAGCCTCCTATGAAAGCCAAATACCTGATTTCCACCATGGCCGAAAACTCTAAACAATTTTGAACTCAAGCTGCTGACCTTTCTTCCACATCTTCACAAGAGGTAGAAGATTTTTAAATTGAAGTTTCTAAATTAACTTCTTTTGTGAGCCAAGTACTCTTACCTAACGCGCAACCCAAAGAGCCCGTTGCTGAAGTGAACTTCACGAAAACCCAGCAAGGAAGGAGGCAATATTAGTACAACTGTTGGTAGAATAGAGGACCAATTCAGAAGAGAAGTTCAAAAGCACCCTTGGAAGATAAGGTGGAGTTTGGCATAAAGCACAATGCAATTCCAGAAGGATGTGTTGCAATTTCTGAAGGTGACACTGTCTAGCTAGGAAAGCATGGAGAATTAGATTACTCAATTCGTCACTGTTGTCAATAGGCTGAAGAACCAGTATGGGAACCTTCCATCCCAACCTAAGTACAATATCCACAAGGTTAATGCTGTCATATCTGCGGGATGTGGTGAAGTTCCCTTGACTCTTGATCTTGCACCAATGGATGAACCAGAGTTCAAAGTTGAAGAAGAATTTGAAGAACATGATAGACCATTCACGACCAAAAGACAAGGGGTAAGCTTTGATCCTTCTTTAAATTTAGGGTCTTATGTGAAAGAAATTGAATCCCAACAGAAGCATTTGATTTCTTGAACGAATTAAAAATAAAAATAATCAAGAAAAGAGTTAAGAATCATATTGTTGCCGATATGTGACTACAACGAAATCTCCTTTTGAATCTTGCTATCTCCTTCTTGGATTCTTCTTATTCCACGAGATCTTCCAGTTGGATGGGAATTGCTTCTTGAAAGAATAGAGGGAATAAGAAGAATTTTCTTAGAACTTTTCTAAGAAAATTGGAAAAAAAATCTAGAGGTAGAGTTTTAAAGTAATCGTAGAGATTATTCTTGTAGAGAGTGTGTGATCTATGAGGGCTCATAAAGGCATTATTTATAGAACTCTATGGGTTATTCCTAATCCTATTGGGATAACCCTTCTACATAAATTTCAATTACATATTTAATAATATCCTATATTAATAAATATCTACCCAAATAACATCTCATATTAAAAGGTTTAAAATATTTAAATCATATTTAAATATTTATCTTCTGCATGATCTTTAATTTGAATCATATCGAAATTAAATAATTAATTATCTGAAGTCTATTCAAATTAATTAATTCTCCTTCCTATTATTTTATTCAACTCTTATTTAAATTAAATAATTTAATTATATGGATCTCATTCTAATAATTTAATTATTTGAATCATATCCAAATAAATTAATTCTCCATATTATAAAGTTTTTATTTGCATCTCATTCAAATAAACTATATAATAAATCATATATTAACTATATCCAATACAATTAATATTTTCCTCAAAATTTGAATACTTCGAATTTTCTTTTAATCATCAACAGTTCAGTAGCTTTCTTACCATTGTATGTGGATGATATCCTACTCATTGGGAATGATGTAGGTTTACAGACAGATGTAAAGAAATAGCTAGCTGCCCAATTTCAAATGAAAGATTTGGGTGAGACACAGTTTGTTCTAGGGATCCAGATCATAAGGAATTGTAAGAACAAAACGTTAGTCTTGTCTCAGGCGTTGTATATTGACAAGATGCTTGTCAGGTATTCGATGCATAATTCCAAGAGAGGCTTATTGCCTATTCAGCATGGAATCATATTGTCTAAGGAACAGTGTTCTAAGACTCCTCAAGAAGTTAAGGAAATGAGATGGATTCCTTATGCATCGGCTATTGGTAGCCTTATACTCATATTGTGTACAAGGTCTGACATTTGTTATGCAGTTGAGATTGTCAATAGATATCAGTCCAATCCAAGATTTGATCACTGGACTACAGTTAAAACTATCCTCAAGTATCTTCGGAGAACAAGAAACTACATGCTTGTGTATGAGGTTAAAGATTTGATCCTTACAAGATACACAAACTCTAATTTTCAGATTGATAATGATTCTAGAAAATTCATATCATGATAGTGTTTACTCTTAATGGAGGGGTTGTTTGGCGAAGCACAAAGCAAGGTTGCATTGCTGACTCTACCATGGAGGCAGAGTATGTAGCTACTTGTGAAGTTGCTAAAGAAGTTGTCTGGCTTATGAAGTTTTTGACAGACTTGGAAGTTGTTCCAAACATGTCAATGTCCATTACACTTTATTGTGATAATAGTGGTGCTGTGGCAAATTCCAAGGAGCCTAAAAGCCATAGACGTGGAAAGCATATAGACGCAAGTATCATTTGATACAGAAAATTGTGCAATGAGGAGATGTGATCGTCACGCAGATTGCTTCGGAGCACAATGTTACTGATCCATTTACAAAGGCTCTCACGGCCAAAGTGTTTGAGAGTCACTTGGAAAGTCTAAGTCTACGAGACATGCCACATCTAGTCTAGGGCAAGTGGGAGATGCGTATAGAGTTATGCGCTAGTTTATATGTATTGTACACCCACTAGCTTTAGGACAAGTGGGAGATTGTTGAGACTGGTGTGTGCTAAATCTCTTAGGTCTTGTAGTTTTGAAAATTGTATATACATTTTATTTAGTGAATAAAATAAGAAGTTATTTTATCTCTTTTATACATTAACTCAATCCAATAAACTAAGATTTCATGGTTATTTAATGTAAACTTAAACATGTATGTGGTTGACATACAAGGTTGGATCATTTTTAAGTAATAACCAAAAATGTCTGTAGTATAGAAATAAGGTTGGGTGTCTTATTCTGGTAACACTACGAATACGACCCACTTTGTAATTGTTACAAGGAGTTGTAAAGTGTTACAAACGATTTGATCATAATCGTTCATGTGGAGACATGTGAGTGGGGTATCCTATACAAAGATTTTGTATAAGATTGAACCGTGAAATATTTAATTTCTCTTTGTAATGCTGTTAATTGTAGAAATTAATATTTTATAGGATGACTATAGGTAACTCGACCTGAATCTTGAGTGAGTTATGAACTCCTGTCTATGAGGACAATCCTTTGATCTGTATGGGTGAGAGTGGCCAAATCACCGACTCAATAAGCCTACCGTTTTGGGGATTTGTCTAATTAGGGAACTAGGAACATATCTTCACAAGATGGAATTCATTCCTTCCTGTCCTTAGGGTAAGTAGATAAATTACTCCCTTAAGGGCTGATTCTAGGTCTTGAACAATGAGGTCTCACCCTCTCACTGGTCCGAGAGGGGTTAGTTTATAGTTGGACTATAAATAGTTTGTTCATTAGAGGGATTAGTGGTACTTAAGGAGTTGATATAACTACAAGGGTAAAACGATAATTTGACCAAGTTGTAGTTATGAGTAATTTGTGAAGGGTCGACTTACTGTTGATTAGTATATTTTGTGGACACAGAAATATATCTATAATGCGAAGAATGCATAAGTCTTTAGTGGAGTGACCTACAGTTAATGAATATTGATTAATCTAATTAAAGAGTTTAATTGATTAATGTGATACAATTAGCGTAATGTATGTAGATACATTATAATATAAAGTTTATTTTGAATGAGATTCAAAATTTATACTTTATTATATTATAAGATAAATGAATATTTAAATCTAAATATTAATTATACGAATGAGATTCATATAAAAATTATAGGTTAAAATTAATATGAATGTGATTCATATTAAAACCATAGGTTATGTGAGAGAAGATTATTTGAATATGATTCAAATTTAAATTAAATATGAGATAATTAATTAATTAATTAATTAATTAATTTAATTATATTTATTAAACAAGATTTAATATAATATAATTAAATTATTATATTATTATATTAAAAATAACTCCCACATAGTGCGGAGTTATTTCTACTCTCTCTCTCACACTGTTGTCACGTAAAGAGGGAAGAAGGAAGAGGAGAAGAGTTCTGTATTTTTCCCAAATTCTCTCCCTCTCCAATTCTCTCTTCTTCCTCTCAAATCTTTCCCTTGCCAAAATTCAAAGAGAGCCCACAACTCCTCTTTGATTCTTCTCGGAGAATAGCAAGGTTGCCATTGTGGTGGTGTTCCAAAGGAGAAGAGTTATTGTTGTATTTTGTAGGAGATTCTCACCGGTTCGTGACTTAGAAAAAAGAGATTTCCACAACGAAGAAGGTCTTCAAAGGTAAGAAAAACTCCTAATCTCTAACTCTTCTTTAAAAGCATACTAATAGAGTAGTTTATCTTGTATGTTTATTCTCTATAATTTGATTTTCCAAAAACAAATTTAATGGCACAAGGTGATTACTCGCTTTCGTTGGAAATTCGATTCTTTCATGTTAAACCTTTAGGAATTATTAGAAATGTCCTGGCTGGAGTTAATGATTTGGTCTTTTCCTCTAACTTTTATGTTCTTGATATGCATGAAAAAAATTCCCCCTCCCAATTACCAATCCTTTTAGGTCGACCCTTTTTAGCTAAAGCCATAATTGATGAAGGGTCCCTTTCAATTGAGCATGGGGGCAGGGTGAAGGATGGATTGAAGGTGATCAACTCTGATCACATTCACTTTCACTTACATGCTATTTAATTGATGTAATCCGCTATTACTATGAAATTAGTGTGGGCACATAAGATTTTTTTTTTTTTTTTGACTAGTTGGAAGGCCTCGACACCCATCGAGCCTTCGCCAGAGGCTGCATAAGAAAAGAAAACAACTGAAAAATCCACAAAGAAGGACAAAGAAGATGCACCACCAATTCCGAAGGAAATGATAAAGTACAAATTTATTGGCCACCAATATCGTTTCGTTAAAGGTTCAAAAAGGCAAATTAGGACAAGAAATTCAAGAAATTATTGGACATCTTGAAACAGCTATATATCAATACCCACTTGGTTGAGGCATTAAAAAAATGTCCAATTACATGAAGTTTCTAAAGGATATATTGTCCGAGAAGAGGCAATTGTTTGAGTTTGAAAAAGTTACACTAACCGAGTGTTGTAGCACACTAGTTAATGGAAAAATTCCACCAAAATTGAAGGATAGGGGAAGTTTTGCAATCTCATATTCAATTGGAGGCCAAAGTATGGGCCAAATTCATATTTGATCAGTTAGGGATTGGTGAAGTAAGGCCTACTATTGTGACGCTATAATTAGCTAACCATTCGGTTGCCAAACTAATCGAAAAAATTGGAAATGTACTTGTTAAATTTGACAAATTCGTATTCCCAGCAAACTTCATCATCCTAGACTATGAAGTTGACAATGAAGTCCATATTATTTTGGTAAGACCTTTCCTGGCAATAAGCAGAAGCAGAATACTTATTGACGTACAAAAAGGAGAACCTACTACGAGGGCTAACGATCAGAAGATTACATTCAACATCTTGAATGCCCTAAAATTTCCTAGTGATATGGAAGAATG
Organism: Citrullus mucosospermus; assembly: GCA_030954485.1. Taxonomy (NCBI): domain Eukaryota; kingdom Viridiplantae; phylum Streptophyta; class Magnoliopsida; order Cucurbitales; family Cucurbitaceae; genus Citrullus; species Citrullus mucosospermus. The sequence continues at coordinate 16,356,142 of CM062059.1, read as the reverse complement.
TTTGTTCACTGAAGAGATGAACATATTGTTTTTTCTGATATACAGAAAAATTTGATCAAAGACTTAGAAGAAGAACTCTTGGAAAAAGATGAAGATGAAATAGTTGAAAAAGTTAGAAGAGTGTTAGTTGTAGCAAAAACAAAGACCAAGGAAGAAATCTTGAAGCCCATCAAGTCGTTAATTATTGAACTACTAAAATTAGAGTTGAAGCCATTGTTGTCACATCTGAAATATGCTTACCTTGGGAAAAACTTTCCCAAGAATCATTTAGTTATCATCTCAACATAATTATTAGAACAAAATGAATCGTCTTTATTAAAAGTATTAGAAAAACACAAGCAAGCAATTGGATGGATGATTGCTGGCATTAGGGGTGTTAGCCCATCATTCTGCATGCATTCGATAAATTTGGCGGAATGAGCTAAGTACTATATGGAGGGCCGACGACAGTTGAACCCAATCATGACATAAGTTTTTAGAAAAAAGATTATTAAATGGCTTGACGCAAGTGTCATATATCCAATTGCAGATAGTACTTAGGTGAGCCTAGTATAGCGCGTTCCAAAGAAAGGAGGAATGATATTTATTACGTATGAGAAGAACGAACTAATCGCCACATAAACTGTTACAGGATGGAGAGTTTGTATGGACTATAGGAAGGTAAATAAAGCTTTATTGGATTATGCAACGAGATGAATATTACATTCCCTTCATAATCACCCCAATAAAACCTTATTTCAAAAAATTGTTAGAAAAAAATCATTTCTTGATTTTAAATTTTTCTAAAGTCAATTTTAACATTTTCTAAACATGAATTTTTGAAATAAAAGTGATTTGGGTCATCTCAAAAATAATTTTAGCTAGGTGAAAATTACTTCCACACACACACCCTTTATATTATATTGGGGCCAAAAATCACATTACAATCATTTTGATGTTGGAAATACATAGTAACTTTGAGATACATACCAAAGCATTTCCAAATTGACGGCCAAAGTCAACTTGGAAACCTTTTGAAGATAATTCTAGAATCGTACATGTTGTAATAGTAATACATCCCAATCTTTATCTAATTTAACTTTGTTGACTTTTATTAGACACAGTTGAAGGGAGGAAAAGGGAAATGAACAGTAAATTAAAAGTACTTCGATTCTCGTATTAATCGTATGTGATAAACTTTTTTTTTTTTTTTTTTTAATTTTTTTCTTTTATATGCGATTGAAATCGGTTCTATAAAGATAGATACGTCCAAAGTGTATTCAAATATTGGTGTAGGTGTCTCTGGTCCTTGATATTTAAAATTTGCTATTTTGCTACCCAAGTCGAGAACAAGTTGAAAATTTTGGAAATAGTAGAAAGTGGTAATAGAAAGTGGCGGTGAATTTTGGAGAAGGGAAGGGAAGGGAATCACGAGAAGCTTGGGTTTTCTTCTACAACAAATTTATTCCAAACTTTGCCTCTCATCTCCTCCATTATTAATTTACTTTTCCAATTTGCAATTAATGTGGCGTGGTTCCAATGGCAATTCCAAAATTATATCATTTTCTTTTATTTTAGACACCCACGTACTAGCCTATGTATCTTTAATAAATGTCACGTATAACCTATATTTTACTTCTACAATGTCTTTTTTAAGTTTATATGGACTTCTACATTCTAAATGTATAATTAAACCTATATTCTATCAATATTTTTATTTGCACATTGACATAATAGGCTAATTTTTATTGATTCCCTCTTGATTTTTTGTATCATGGATTACCTCTAGCTTCATCTATCCATGTAAGTCACAATTGTAACTTAGATGCTCATAAGTTGACTTTCTCATGTTTGTAGACATTCATTCTCCCTAATTTGGCTTGAAAATCATCCTCAATGGATGAATTTTTTCCTTTCATATCCAATTATTATGAATATTATTTATTATTATTATTATTTTTTTTTTTTTGCTCTCTTGTTACCAATATTTACTAAAAGAATTTCGATAATATAAATATTAAGAATAATTAGTTTGTAGACTTAGCTAGAAACCATTTTAAATTAAGTGGCTCAACTAGGAAACCGAACATTATTATAAAGTTCTAAAGTTTTTTTATTTTTGTTTAAGTTCCAAAACATGTGAGTGAGAGATTTGGACTCCTAATCTCAATATCATATATCAACCATACATGTTTTAGCCAATTGAGTCATGTTCATATCGGTATTACAAAATTATAAGTTGTTAATTAGAGATACAACCAAAATTTCAATTACTAAGGCCTACTTCCATTGAAATAAGTTTGGACATTCAATCCATGGTGGTCACCTACCAAGGATTTAATATCATACAGTTTTCCTTGACACTCAAATGTTGTAGTCAAAGTGCAGTTAAGTTGGTCCGGCCGACACTCATCGGAAAAAAATAATAATAATTTTGGATGTTATCTTTATTCTTATGAAATATTTTGAGTAAAGTGTATCATTAAATTCATACAAGTTTAGAATAAATCCAAAATTAATACTAACATTTTCTTGTAGAATATCATATTACAAATTAAGGAGTAAAGTTTTGAAATTAAGCTATCAAAAAGATTATTCAGTGAGTAACGTAAATTGGTAGTATTGATAGGAAGATAAAACAAAGGAAACGCTTGTCTTAGTTGTCTTTTCATCATTTTGATGATTGCTTCAAGAAAAAGAAAACGCGTCCAACGGTTACAAATACATACATACAAAAAGGAAAAAATGCAAGTAAATAACACATGAATATATATTCATATGTGTGTATATATTAATTTTGAATATTTCATTCTCTTCAATCAACTTCTTCATTTTCTCTTTCTTCTCATAGATTAATTTTTCTTTTTTGACCATTGTACAATATACCACTAATAAATTGGAATTAGTTATTTTTGCCAAGACAATAATAATTTAACGATAATTAGTATAAAATTATTTATTTTAACAATAATTAATGTACTGTCATTTATTTGAAACGGAAATTTAAATCTCCATACTAACATATGTATGGTATAAAATGAGAGAGAGAGAGGAAGAGAAAGATAAAAAATGAAAGAATTTGGCTCTATTTTTTATTGTTTAAGTGTTATCCAATTTTAAAAATTATTTTATTTTTTCTTTTTCCCTTGAGATTTTTACTTCCTTCAAATAACCATGTGGATATGGAATGCGTTGATTCATTAATGCCAAATCTAACATGTTTCTCTCAAAATTTGAAGGATTTATTATAGAAAAATTATTTTAAATAGCAAAATTGTTCAAAATATTTATAATTAATAGTAAAATACACAATCTATCTGCGATAAACTACTATTTGTATCTATCGTGATATAGATAATAGTCTATCGTGATCTATCACGGTCTATCGTAATTTTGCTGTATTTATAAATATTTTGGTTCCTTTTGTAACAAAATAATTTCCACCAATTTTTTTTTAGTTCTTCAAGTAATTACTTTCAGCTCTAAACTTTAGTTTATGCCCCGTTTGATAACTATTTCGTTTTTTATTTTTGTTTTTGAAAATTAAACTTATTTCCTCCTCATTTTTTTACATTGATTTGCATCTCTTTTAAGTACAATAGTTGAATTTTTTTGCCGAATTCCAAAAATAAAAGCAAGTTTTCAAAAGTTATTTTTTTTAGTTTTCAAATTTTGGCTTGGTTTTTTAAACCATTGGTAAAAAGTAGATAACAGAGGACTAAATTTGAAAATAGAAGCAGTGTTTGTAAGTTTAATTTTCAAAAACAAAAATAAAAAATGAAATGGTTACAAACGGGACCTTAATTTTTACCTTTTGAACATTAAAAGCCCTTGTATATATAGGGTTGTTTTCAAATATAAGAAAATGAAGCAAAATATTTACAAAATGCAAAATTTTACTGTCATCTTAGATAAATTGTGATATTTTGTTTTTATTTATAAATATTTTCAATATTTTTGTCATTTAACATAATTTTTCTTTATATATATAAATAGTTAAAATAAAGGTAAAAACTGGCATGACATACATTGAAAATTGATAAGTAAAAATTACAAATATGTGATATTATTCATAAATATAGAGAAGGTTTAAAATTGCCGTTACCATTATACTTTCCAATTTTTACATAAATATGTGATATTATTCGATCTTATATTATGAAGAAAAAAAAAAAAACCTATCAATTAGTTTTTTCTTCCTTGGAATAATGGATAAATGCAATGGTAAAAAGAAAACTTCTCAAAAAAAAATATGCGTGGGATTGAAATCTACCCTAAAATTTAAAGAGATGTATAATTTAACCAATAACAATCAAACATATCCATATATTGAATCTGGAAACTTTTAGGGTGCATTTTGATTCTCTAGGAAGAATTTTTTTTTTTTTTTTTTTTTTTTTTTTTAATAACATTGGATTATGGATGATTTTGTTGATTATGAGCGAAAATTTGATTAAAGAGAAGAAGAAAAAAATAAAATAAGTGAAAGCAAAAGCTTTTTCTTATTCTAATTTTTTTTTTTTTTTTTCTTTTTCTTTCTAACAACATTTGAGAGCAAACTCAACCATGTTAAGTTGATAAAAGTGTTTTACCTCTGCAAGGACCGTGGCTGCAAGACGATGCTCTAAATATTAAATCAACTTAACATCTCGTTTGTTTTTCAATTTTGTATTTTGTTTTCAGTTATGAATATTGTAGTTCTTTTACAACAATTTATATACCATGATTTTCATATCTTTTTAGGTTGCATTTAAATTCTAAACAAAATTTTAAAACCAAAAAATACATTTTTCTAGGATTGTTTTTAAATATGGCAAAATGAGTCAACCTATTTACAAATATATAAAAATTTTATTGTCTATTAGTGATAGATCAACCGATCGCGATAGACTTCTATTGCTCAAGTGATAGAAGTTTATCGCGGTCTATTGCTGATAAATAGTGAAATGTTTCTATATTTATAAATAGTTTGATATTTTTTTTCTATTTATAATAATTTTTCCTTTTTTTTTAAATGATGGACTTATTTGATAACCATTTCATTTTATGTTTTTTTTGTTTTTGAAATTTATGTTTGTTTCCTCGTAAAATTTCAATTATATGTTTCACCCTTGTTTAAAAAATACTTCAATTCCTAATCAAATTCTAAAAATAAAAACTACTTTTTTTTAGTGTTTAAAATTTGACTTGATTTTTGAAACCATTAATAGAAAGTAGATAACAAACATATAAAACTTGGTAGGTAAAATTAGTATTTATAAACTTAATTTTCAAAAACAAAAAATAAAATAGTTATCAAATAGGGCCTACACTTTATAACTTCACAATTTTGTTTGAATTTTGAAAACACTCCTAACAAATTAAACACAAAAAAAAAAAAAAACAAGAAACAAAAAAACAAAAAAAAACCAATAGGTAGAAGTAGGGGTTGATAATTTTTATCATTAAATATTTCTAAACTTAATTTTTAAAAACACAAAACTTATAAGCCAAATAGTTATTGAACCCGCCCAAACGATTCTCCACACCCCCATTTAGGATAATTGCTTTGGTTTAGTTTTAGGGATAATAATTAAGTGTATAAAAATATTTTTAAAAATTTGTAAATATAGCAAAATCTGTCAATGATAAAGTCTATCATTAATAGACTCCTATCAGCAATATGGTCTATCACGGATAGATCCCTACTATTAATAGAGTCTATTATTGATAGACTCCTATTAGCGATATGGTCTATGACTAATAAATAGCAATATGATAGACTCTACCATCGATATGACCTATCATTGATAGACCTCTACTAATGAACTGGTCTATCACCGATAGACCTCTACTAATGATATGGTCTATCACTAATAAACTTCGAAAGCATATTCTAAATTATGCTATGTTTGCAATTTTTTTGCATTGTGTTAAATTAAGTAGAAAGAAATTAGTGAACTATTTAGAACAAAATAGTTAAAAATATGTTGATAATCCTACATTTGAAACTCACATAATACTTATAAGATATCTGGATTATTTCTCATAGTCAATTAATTTTGAGATTAAACTCATGGTATCTAGTCAAATCAAATGCAATTGCCTCATGTTTATTTTGTGTATGAACATGAGCTATAGGATGTTCAACATTTATCCTAATTGACATACAATAATTATCGAAAGTTTGGGATGTAAATTCACCAGCATTATTAAGACGGATGGTTTTAATTGTATAATCAGGAAATTGTGCTCTTAACTTAATTATTTGAGTAAATAATCTTGCAAATGCAAGGTTTCAACTTGATAATAAGGATACGTGTGACCATCTACTGGATGCGTCTATTAATACCATAAAGTATTTAAATGGTCCACTTGGTGGGTTAATAGGTCCACATATATTACCATGAATTCATTCAAAAAATGTAGGTGATTCGGCTCCTACTTTAGCTGGTGATGGTCTAATTATTAATTTGCCATGAGAGCAAGCATCACATAATAATTCACTAGATTGAAGAATCTTTTGGTTCTTCAATGGATGTCCATTTGAATTTTCAATGATTTTTCTTATCATTATAGATCCTGGATGACCCAACCGGTCATGCCAAATTGTAAATATATCTGGATTCATGAACTTCAGGTTCATTGTTGCATATGTTTCAATGACTCGTATATAATATAATCCAGAAGATAAAGCAAGCAACTTTTCCAATATACGTTTTTCATGTGAGACAGGAGATATGATATAAAGATATTCTATCTGATTTATCCTATCAATCTCAATATGATAACCATTGCAACGTATATCTTTAAAACTTAATAGATTTTTCTTTGATTGACTAGAGAACAATGCATTGTTAATTGTAAATTTTGTTCCTCTAGGCAAAATAATATTTGCTTTTCCAAATTCTTCAGTTAGGTTTGCAGAACTTAATATTGTATTGACTTTTGCTTCCAGCATTGTCAATTTGGAAAAATATTTTTTATTTGTAAGTATTGTATGTGTAGTTGCACAGTCTGCTAGACATAGATCTTCATTCCTCATTTTTTAGTCACTCAATATATGAAAATTGTCCATGATTCTTCATTTAAACAAGATAATTACAATAAGAAAACAAAACTTGTAATACAAGGTTTAGCTAAAAAAAAAAACATGAAAGATAGATAAAACAATTCTACATATTCTCAAAATTAAAAGAAACACTTGTTATGCCGTCATTTGTGCTAACTTTCTATTCAGGAGATTCAAAGAAGTCCGTCACATCCAAATTTGTCATATTGGATTGGTCAAATATATCATTATCCTAGTATGCAAAATTTGCTTTCACATTTTTCCCTTTTTTCTTCAGGGAAGCTTGATAGAGGTCAACTAGGTGTTTTGATGTACGACAAACATGAGACCAGTGCCCAGTCATCCCGCATCAGAAGCATTTATGCTCATCATCTTTTGAATTTTTATCTTGTGGAGCTTTTCCTTTATGATCATCATTTCGTGTGGTTCTTTTGAAATTTGGATGATTAGAATGACCACCATGAAAATAATAACTATTTCTTCTTCTGCCACGGTCACAACCACGACCACGACCATGACCTCGACCACGATTATTAAAATTTACAGCATTCACTTTAGGGAATGGTGTTGTTTCAGTTGGTCGAGATTCATGGTTCTTCATCAATAGCTCATTATTTTGTTCAGCCACAAGAAGACATGAAATTAATTCAGAATATTGTTTAAAAACTTTCTCTCGATATTGCTGTTGCAGGAGCATATTCGAGGCATGAAATGTAGAAAATGTCTTCTCCAACATATCCGCATCAGTAATTTTCTCTCCGCACAACAATAATTTTGAACTGATTTTAAATAACGCGAAGTTGTAATCACTTACTGATTTGAAATCTTGGAGCCTCAAATGCATTAATTCATAACGAGCATTAGGAAGAATGACTGCTTTCTGATGATCATATCTTTGTTTTAAATTCTTCCATAAGATACAAGGATCTTTTATTGTTAAATATTCCATCTTCAATCCCTCGTGGAGATGATGACGAAGGAAAATCATAGCTTTTGCTTTTTCCTGAATGGATGTTGCATTTCCTTAATTGTTTCTCCCAGGTTCATGGCATCGAGATGTATTTCAACATCAAGCACTCATGACAAATAATTATTTCCATTGATGTCAAGGACTGCAAATTCTATTTTTGTAAGATTTGTCATGATAACACTATCACAAAGAATTATATTTATATTAGCAATTTAATATATATTAAACATGCAAAACAACGTTGAATTTACTAATTATAATAAAGAGAAAACGACATACCTTTAGAACCTACTTTCAACGGGAAAACGACAAGAGCTCGTGCTGATAGCGTGTTGTAAAATTGAGGAGCAAAATGACGAAAAATGAGAGCAATCGAGAAATTATAATATTAAAATAATAAAATAAATAAAATAATATGAAAGTAATTAAAACAACTAAATTAAATAAAATAAACTTAAAATAAACTAAAATAAAGAAAGTGGAATTTTATGAAATTTCTCAACACTAATCTTTTCTCTTATTTTCTCTCCAATGTGTGTGTTACAATATCCACAAAAAGCCTCTATTTATAGGCAATTTAGCAAGTAGGTAGTGGTATTTCATGGCCACAGGATGTGTCTTTAGTAGACACATGACTTTTAGCCACTAAGCATATTTATATAATGAACATCTAATTTGCTCTAATATTTATAATAATAACGATCATATATCTTTCGACACTTTTCAAAATTTTATATAGTTTATTAGACAATCTTTAAAAAGTTTGAAACATTTCGTTTATAATTTTATACTCAATAGAAAAAAAAGAAAAAAAAAAGTTACCCTATATCAAATACTTTTTACTTTAAGGATTCAACTTTTTACCTTAAAATGATGACAAATATCTTCATAAATTAATTAAAGAGACCCTATTTTTATGAGAGAAAAAAAAAATTTAAGTTGGTTTTTTCTTTGTTATCACTCAAGTATTTAGAGGATTTTTTTTTAAAAAAAAAAAGAAAAATGGATGAAATAAAATAAATGGTAAGAAAATTATTATCAATAAAAAAATATATATAGAAAAATTTCACTGTCTATCAAACTATGATAGACTTTTATCACTTGAGAGATAGAAGTCTATCGCAACCTATTGCTTAAGGGATAGAAGTTCTATTGTGGACAGTAAAATATTTCTACATCTACAATGGTTTGACTCATTTTGTTATATTTAAAAACATCCCATAAAATTACTGTTAAAATATAATTTAATTGATTAAGATATATATTCCGATCAAAATTCCATATTCTCATCCAACTGTTTGAATTTAGGGAAATTAAAATTTTTAGAAACGTTGTAGGAAAATAAAAGTGTTATTATCAATATCTACTAACCTTACTTTTTATTATTATTATTATTATTATTATTATTATTATTTTAAAAAAAGTTGAATACCAAAATTATCAACTTTATTCTCTTGTTTTTTTAACTTTCACATAATTAAATAGGTTAAATTAAAGGTTTTATTTAACCCAAACTTTTGAAATGTTTGATTAATTAAACTAATTTTTTTAATCTAAAATCTTCAACTCTATGACTTTGTTTGGAATAAATAAATTAATGAAAACTTGAATATTATAGATGATACTAATTTAAGGCACGCATATGTCATTTTTTGCATAATGTGTGTTCATCCATTAAGTATCAACCAAAGATGTACTAAAAAAAAGTGGGACAAAAATGAAACAAATGAAACCTAAACAAAGATGCTTGTACTCAAAAAGGAAAAAAAAATGCTTAATACAAATTTGTATAACAATCATAAACCTTCCTTATATATATATATCAATGCATATAATTTAGGATTTTTTTTAAATATAACAAAAATGTGTTAAACTATTTACAAATATTAAACATTTTCAATATGTATAAGCGAAAGTTCGTGATAGAAATCTTTCTACATTTATAGATGGTTCTATAATAATTTTCCTAAATACTCCTAGAAATAAAGAGGTGGAATACATACAAATTATAACATCACAATTTCACACTTATCTTTAATTTCTTTTATTCCCATTGTAAATCTATAATACAAAATAGACACCATGTTCAAATTTAAGTGCTAATTTTGTAATTTAAAATAGTATAATAATAATAATAATAATAATAATAATAATAATAATAATAATAATAATAATAATAATAATAATAATAATAATACGATAGAATTTTTTTTTTAAAAGATGAATTAAGTTATTATAAAAAGACAAAATATATCAATACCGATAATATATATTGTTGACGTGAGAATGTGATCATAAATTCACATTAGCTCCTAGTTCAAGCGTATATAATGTTATGATGTTATGGCAATAGTACACTTCAATATACTTTAAGTTGGTGTATAGAAAGAAGAAGTAATGAGTTGTACAACATTTTTATATTATGTATCTCTCTAGTATAATCGAGATTAATCCCCTCATTTCATACTTTTACTCACGGTCCTATTTCAAAATCATATATAACATGAGCACATGAAATTAATGAGTTGAACAACTCGATTGGTGCCAGGGTTGGATAAGTCGTATTCCTTGTATCGTTGGTTCAATACTCGTCTTAAATTCAAGAGTTGAAGGACTAATTAGGTGATGGTATTCATCATATACCTAGTTGGCATGGTATGTGGATAGTGGGACACCAGACTCCATACCTAACCCATTACACAAATACATACTTGTAAGTATACATAAATACATACTTTCATTTATTGTATTTGGTAATAAAATAGTTTGTGTCCGTTTTGTTGTAAAGAGGGAAATTGATAGAAGGAAGGAAGGAAGGAAGGGAGAGAGAAAGAGAGAATGAGACATTGGCGGTCTTCTCCTTTTGCTCTGAATTTCTGATACGTAACGTTCAAACTTTGGAATATATTTCTCTTTCATTTCTTCTCTCTCTATTCTCTATTCTCTATTCTCTAATCTCTAATCTCTAATCTCTATTCTCTATTCTCTATTCTCTATCTCTTTTAAAAAGCCTTTTCCCTTTTTTTTTCTCTCTCTCTCTCTCTCTTTTAACTGCCTTCTAAGCCTTCTTCCTTTTTCTCCATTTTCACTTCTCTGCAACTCTCTCCCTCCCCACATGCTTCCCAAATCCACCGGAATCCTCTGGCTTGACGCCGACCATGATGACTCCTCTTCTTGGTCCAGAACCAACCACCACACCGACGACGCCATCGCCATTTCCGCCGCCGGCTCCATTTCCTCCTTCAAATCCATCCTCGAATCCGACTGGTATATCAACTCTACTACTCCTCTTAATCCTTCTCACCAAGATTTCCATTCCCTTTCTTCTCACCCCGACATTCGAGACCTTCCTTTCTCCTCCAATCCTTCTGATAACTTCCTCTTACACCCTATAGATTCCTCCTCTTCTTGCTCTCCTTCTCACGCTTTTGCTCTCGATCCTTCCCATTCCCACTCCAGCTTGCCTCCTCACAAATCATCTTGTTTCTCTTCTCTTCTTAACGTTGTCTGCAGCAATAATTTTGATAATGCCTTCGATTTAGGCGGTGAGAGTGGTCTGCTTGGATCTTACCCAGGGAACCAAGCTTCCAATTCCTCCGTTTTGATGGGATTCACTGGCATTTCCTCTCTTCCTCAAATCGGTAATCAGGAGCTCAGCTTAAACAACTCGGAGTTTCCGGCGACTCGGTTGCTTCCGGTCGCCGATAACCCTCCTGCATTCGGAGCTGGATTTAATCCGGCGGCTGCTTTCGAGAGCTACGATGCCTGCGGGAATGCTCTGTTTCAGAACAGGTCTAAGGTTTTGAGACCTCTCGAAGTGTTCCCGCAGGTCGGTGCGCAGCCGACGCTGTTCCAGAAGCGGGCGGCGCATCGAGTTGGCTCTGCCGGACCTGATAAACTAGAGAGTTTGGAGGTTTCGGGTTTTAAATTAGGAGAAGGCTCAATGTGGACGCCGAATTTGGAGAGCCTGAGGAAGATGACCGGCGACGAGGACATTGAGGACGGCAGCGTGGATGTTTCTCGCTTGAATTACGATTCCGACGAACCCAATGAGTATAATAAGCAAGAGGACAATGTTAACACTAAAAACTGCGGAAGCAATTCCAATGCCAACAGTACGGTAACTGGCGGAGACCAGAAGGGGAAGAAGAAGGGGCTGCCGGCGAAAAATCTCATGGCAGAGCGGCGGCGGAGAAAGAAACTGAATGATAGACTTTACATGCTTAGGTCCGTGGTACCCAAGATAAGCAAGGTACGGACTCAGGCTTTTGCTCGTGTGGATCTCATGGTGGAGAGATCTTGAACCACCGGTGACATAGAATAAATGTTTCTAGTTCATACGACTGTGAATTATTTGGATTTGTAGCAGAATTGCATCTAATTTGTAATCGTTAAGTTAATATGTTTTCTCGGGGATGTCAGCAAATAATACCTATTGTTTCATCGTTTAATCTCTCTAATCCTCTGTGAAACCACTAAATCTGTGCTTTCCTTGTGTACATAGATGGATAGAGCTTCAATACTTGGAGACGCCATTGACTATTTGAAGGAGCTTCTTCAAAGGATAAATGATCTCCATAATGAACTCGAGTCTACTCCTCCTGGTTCTTTGTTGCAGCCCTCTGCGAGCTTTCACCCTTTGACGCCGACGCTGCCAACTCTTCCCTGTCGTGTCAAAGAGGAGCTGTGTCCAAGCTCCTTGTCCAGCCCCAATACCCAGCCTGCCAGGGTAACTATCCAACTTCATCTTCTTTGCTTCTTTTAGAATTTGGTAGTTCTTTTTTGTATTGTGTATCTATGCAGCTAGACGTTCTCTCTTTTTTGTTTGTTCTTATAATTCCTCAACAATTGAAGCAAGAGCTGAGATTTGATTCTGTAGAGCTAAGAACATTTCAATTCTTTCTTATATCAGTGATGTAAATGATTGCTTAGTCATTTTTGAGCTTGCTTGGATGTAGAACCTACCGAAGCATGAACAAATTTCACCTTCTTCGAATGGGTTGCTTCTAAAATTTCGACTAGATCTTTAGTCAAATGTATCAGTTTGAAGTCGCCCCCAAGTAGTGAGGTCCAATGAACTGTCTGATACTTGTATGGGACGTGCTCATGGAGGAGTAACATGTGCGCAATGCTACTCTGAAGAGTCATACCAAACATACTTTTAATGGTGTACGGTCTGTAGTTTCTTAAACTAGCAATTATCATGTGAGTTACAGTCTCTTCGTCATATTGTTTTTAGGCTTTAGAAAATATGATCAAGTTTAGCAGATGAATCTCTTATCTCTTAAACAAAGAGATGCTCAAGAATGTGTTGTGAGTAAATTTCTTGGATAATATGTTTGTTGTTAGTTCTATTGATATTGGTGAAACTCTTACATCTTTTTTCCATCTTACTTCTGTCTGAGGAATTCACTTCAACTAGACATTGATCATCATGAAACTTAATCATGGTTTCGATTCATTTTCTGTACATATCTTTATGAAGTTAGTTTCATTCTCAAACATTTATGGGATTTGTATGCATTTTCCTATGTGCATGTGTGCTCATGTGCTTATAATTATGCTTCAAATCATGATTGATAACAGGTTGAAGTCCGGGTCAGAGAAGGCAGAGCTGTCAATATTCACATGTTTTGTTCTCGCAAGCCGGGTCTCTTGCTATCCATCATGAGGGCTCTGGATAACCTTGGCTTGGACATCCAACAAGCTGTAATCAGCTGTTTCAATGGATTTGCTTTAGACGTCTTTCGCGCTGAGGTTGTTCTCTTTTCCTTTTCGTTTTCCCCTGTCCATGTCGACTTTCAGAATCTGATATGATTTTTCAAGTTAGTTGTATTATCACATTCGTGAATGCATATCTTTGCTTTGGCTGTTTGTATTATATATCTCTTACAAACATTCATTCTCTTTTCAGCAATCCAAGGAAGGTCAGGAGATCTTGCCTGAGCAAATAAAAGCAGTGCTATTGGATTCAGCTGGTTTACATGGCATTATATAAGTGAAGGTGTTTATGAAATGAAGCAGGTAGGCCTTCCATTGATGGACGGAATAATTGATGTGTTTTATGCACCAACAGATTCTGTAAATCCAACAACGTTCAGCTCAGCCCCGTCTTATACTTAAAGGCTCATGCGTGCACACACCATCGACAAGTAGGTCTGGCTAATATTTTGTGGGTTTAGTATATTTTACCTCTCTTGCTTTTTGGAACATATTGCAAGATCAACCTCAAGTGTTACACTTTTCATTTGGTTGAGTTTTTTTGGAATAAGATTTTCTTTCAAAATGTAGTTTCCTTCTGTTATATAGCCTTTTTTAAAGTGCCCTTCATCATTCTCCCATTTCAAACTTTTGAGCCAGGAGTATCTTTTTCTCCCTGCGTTTTTAATCTATTATTTTTCATTTCTTCCTCAAGTTTTAAAATGCTATATTGGATTTTGAGTTAATTTCTATTTGGTCTCTTACGTTTAGAATTTTGAGTTTAATTTTCATTTAGTCCCTAAGTTTTAATATCTTATATTTTTGTTGAGTTTTAACTAATGCTCACTTTCACATTTGAGGTTAATTTTAGATAACTAAAAATAGTTATGAGGACAATTTTTTAATTAATTATTTAAATAGTTATGAAAAATTAGTGAAAATTAATATAATTATAGTTAATCTAATTCTTTTATATTAATTAACAGACATTAATACAAAGATTAAAAGCGAGTATTTAATAAAAGAAAATCAATGTTAAATTTGTAAATCTAGAATCTCTAAGGACTAAATTGAAATGAAATTCAAAAATTAAGGGTAGAAATGTAACATTTTGAAACTTATGGATCAAATAAAAACTAGACCCAAAATTTAGAGACCAAAACAATATTTTTTTTCTCAACTTTTAACTATTGTAAGATGCTTATGATAAAATAATGGGTTCTTGCCCTATCAAAAATATTTTGGAGAAAGATCCACATTCTAGGATTTATGAGTTTGTATGGAAGCCATGTTTACGTGAAGAGAAAAGTAATAAATGAATGGTAATTTAAAAAGTGGACTGGTGTGTCGTACTTGTAACAAAAAAAAAATCACAAACTAATTTACGGTAAAGGGTGATTAGTAGATTTGTATTTGGAAATTTGGAATTAGTAAAAGATATGCAGATTTTGAAGGATTAATATGAGATGTTGATGGAGGGAAATATAAGGGGTAAATATTTAAGCATTGAGAATGGTGAAAAGTGGATTAGAGTTACATAATGTATGATATGGGGGTAAAGTAAGAGTAAGAGCCTTGGGGTATGAGATAAAGTAGAATTAAAAATTAAAAAAAATATATATATATATATATAAAAACTATAAAACGGCACTTAAAAACTCGGGTTCACAGAACTCTCCACCAAGATCATCGCAAGCCTCTCCTCGGAATACACTGCACATAATATTAATTATAACAATTACACTTTCACTACTCACTGCTAATTACTCCAAACTCCAACGCATTGCACACACTTTCAACCCAAACATTTCAATGCTTACAACATTTTCCATAAAAAAAATTTACTATATTTTATAAAATATTCGAAAAATTAATAAAACAACGTATAAAGTAGTATTTATAAGTTTAATTTTTAATTATTATAAATAAAAGATGGAAAATTCTCAACTTTGTTTTCAAATCTAACAATTAATTTTATCACTTTTGACTTGTAAATTTTATAATAACATACAATTTTGGGTATTTAATTTTAAAAACTGATTCTCATATAACATTTTTACATTTTTATATATATATATATATATATATATATATATATTTCTTTTTAAAAAAAATCTGAATAAAATAAAATTAGTGAACATTGTTCTCAATAAAATAAAAATAGTAATAAAAAGGTAACACATGTAGATAAGAAATAATGAATCACTGAAATTCAGGTGGCTTGTCCTATTGAAGTTACAATTTAATGCTTTTACGGTGGATATTAAAATATTATATAAAAATAAAATTTGTAAAATTTTATTATAGTGAATAACGTTTTAAGCCTAAAAATATAAAACATGAAAAGTTAGAAACGTTGAGAAAGCAAATATTAAAATGAAAAAGAGAAAAAAGGAAATAGAGGTGGTAATTAAATTCTCACGTCTTTGAATCGGCATAATCAAGATATTCTCTATCGATCTCCTCCAAGGCAATGGTGGGCCTTTGATTGTTAAGTGGAAGCGGAAGCCTTACTTCTGGAAACACATTTGCCCAACATGCTTCTCCACCAATTGTCTCACATGCTTCTGCACCAAACACTCTATACAATATACAAACTCCACATTAAAAATATCAATCAAATATACACATTAATACTTATTTTATATATTTTTTTTAAACAACTATTTTCAAATATAACAAAATAAACCAAAATATTTACTATTAGACTGTGATATTTTTCTATTATTTGTGGATATTTTCAACAGTTTTGTCCTTTTTTTAAACAAGTTAAACTATTTATTAATTATATTCTATTCATATTAACAACATTTTATTGCTTATTTTTCTCACTTTTCATGATTTTTTTTCTTTATGATATATAATGGAAATGTTGGTTCATTCTTTATGTGGATGTGGAACCTATAGAAATATGGAAATTTCAAGATATCGACGAAAGTTTAATATCATGTATACAACCAACTTATTAATTTTTCATCTTATTTTCATGTATCCACAAGTTTGACATTGACATAAGTGATGAGTTAACATTTCCATTATATGAAATACATCGACAAAGTTTTATTAGTGTGAATCTAATATCAATTATAAAAAGTTGAAAAAAAAATCATTTAACTTTAAATTTGTCAGGTTATATCAGTTTGGACCCTGAACTTTCTATTTCAACGGTTTTAAGTCTATACTTTAAACAGTGTTGTGATTTTAACCCTCCAATAAATTCTCAATCTAAGTATTGTTTTAAAAAAATCTCTTATACATATAATGAATTATTATATATACATAATATGAAATTGATAATTTCTTTAGAAAGACAACATCAAATATTCTTTTTTTTTTTTTTTTGTTGAAATTTATGAATTTAGAGAATGTAATTCAATATTAATTTGTGTGTTGTTGAAACTCATTTTTGTGCAAAATTTTATTCTATTGAAATTATGAGTTTATGAAAAATTTTACATTGTTTTTTTTTTATAAAAAAAAATTAGTAGATGAATTAGCTAAAATTGAACTAGAGTAAAAATAACAACAATTGTGTAGGCTTTTCTCAAATATATTTATAGTTTTTCTCAAATTTATATCAATCAAGAGTCAGATTATATTTTCAATATTTTTCTATAATGTTTCCAATGGAAATCTCGATATTTTCGTTAACAATGACGTTAGAACCTTGTATATTACAATAATACAACCAAGGTTTAAAATGTCTATGTCAATAGAAATATCGAGGTCTTAATTTTATGAAAATATCGATAAAATATCGATTTCGATGAATATTTCTAGAAAAGTTATGAAAATAGAAATTTCAAAAAATAAATTTAAATTAATAAATAAACATTTTATAATTTTTAGATAAGTTAATATGCCTATTATTTCTATTATATTTATATTAGTGATATTTTGTTGCTTATTTTTTATATTTCTTGAATTTTTCTACAACATAATGGAAATATTGATTCACCTTTCATGTCGATATCGAACCAATGAAAAAGTAGAAATATTGATGAAAATATCGACATGTTGACGAAAATTTAATACTATGAATACAATACAACATTTTTATTCACATTTTAGGCCACTACTCAAAAAACTATATATATATATATATATATATATATATATATATATATATATATATATATATATATATGTATATATATATATATATATATATCCATAAACATTCATGTTTGTGTCTAATAGGTCGTTATCAATTTTAATTTTGTGTCTATTAAATTATTGCGGTTAAAAAATGTCAAAGGATCAGTCCAGTACTACTTTCATATACATAATCCATTAAATCTAAAATATATTAGTGCTAAAGAAGCATAATTCACAATTTAGGATTTAGTATAGAAAGATATAACTTAAATTAAACGTTAAATTCAATTTTAGCAAGAGAAAACGACTTACGAGATAGCAGAACTATAATCGACAATCGATGTGTCGTCGACGACCGAGGCGGTTGCTTTGATGGCCGAGCGTCGTCGCGAGGAGTGAGAAGCAAATGAGATCAAAGGAAACTGAGAAGGGTTATTATTGGAAAGTGTTGAGGGGAGAAGGGGAGGAACAGCAATGCTAAGAACAGCCTGCATTTTGATTTTGATGAAATATGTTGTTAATAAGCTTTTGAGAATTGAATTGAGTATATGCAAGTTACTAATTAGCCCTTTATATAGAACAGTATAACATACATTGGAGGGTGTCCCTCTAGATAAGATTCCTTTGCTTCCTCTTCCTCTGATGTTCATTCATTTACAGGATGCTTTCAAACTTTCCAATCACCTTGGAGATATTTCTGAATCTCCCCAAGATATTTTTGCCCAAGCCTCATTCTATATCATGTCTAACACAGTAAAGTTACATACACTGCCAAATTGCCAGTCCCCACTGAAAATAACATACAATGGAATAGGTTAATTTGGATTAGATCGAGACTGGTTCTAATGCTAAATTCTCATACTCGTATTAAGGGACAATAGACCTCTCCATATTTCTATAATAGTATGTATTGGCGTGGATATCTCGCTCCTCTAGCCCACTCCTTTGTTCTAGAAACGCTACTAGAGCATACTTGTTAGCGCACTCGCACAGGTGTGGTACTGAGTCAAGTGCACTCCGATGTCTAAATTAGTACACGTGTTTAGTTTGACTAAACATAGAAACAAATGCATACCCTTGGAGTTGATGGAATGATCCTATTTATAAGGCCCATCCACTAAGTCTTGCTTGGGATATGTGCATTGTGCAATATTGATTGCGTCAGAGTAAGTGTGGCCTTGGCCCTCAAGGTTGCAAAGTGTCAATAGCGAAGTTGGCTTGACTATTTCCTTTTTGGTGAAACAGAATGAGCTTGACTGGTCAACTCAAAACTCAAGGATTTGACCTTCCCTCTTTTGAGCACAAATCACGCCTTGAATAACCCTCAATAGAATAAAATTATTTTATAATTTTCTTCATGTATATATTACCGATCTTATTATTTAGTCGATGTGGTCTACTTAATTATAATGAAGGTAAAAAATTCTTTTTGCATTAGCTAAACCAGTAAATGAACATTTTAGATTAGAGTGTTTATATTATAAATAATCATAAGAATAAAATGATTCACTTTCTTTCCAAGACTAAAAATACAAGACCTGTTTCGAACAAAATCTAAGCTAGACCTATGGTTTGATGAACCTCCCAATTTAGCCACTCCAATGACGGTCAACAGACCAATAGGGAAATTTAGCTCATTTCGACTCCAACTTTTAATTTAGATTTCAAACAAAAACTTGGTCTCTTATTTGATCTACCTAATCAATCACCCTGTTCCTATGCTTTTTCTTTTTCCTCTAATTAAATTTATTTCTTCTAACCATTTTAAAGATGGGAGATTGGCCATCAAATTTTTGGATGATAATCGGTGCTTTAAGTGCTGCGTTATGTTTGAATTGGCCTATATGTCATATTTATTATTCATCCTATAAATTATACACGGCTCAATGTGTGATAACATACACACTTACACAATAGTTGAGTTTATACTGTCTTTTCAACTATCTATTATCTTTTATACTCTTTTTTCTTTTTTTCCTCGGTCGTAGAAATTCTATGAGTTTAAATTTGTCAAAGAAGTTGTATCTTGAAATCTATTTTGAGGATTAAAGCAAAGATATATGTTAAATTATTTCCATCAACCCTTCTCGTGATACTCATATTTATTTTAGGTACAAGTGGTTGTGGTGATGTTCCTAGCATGGATGATAGACTTGAGCATTGTTTTTATTGTACATACATATATTTCACCATAATATACTTACAACTTTAAGAAGGGGCTGTGCTAGTGTTTCCACCAATGGAGCTTTATTCAAGAATTAGAAAAATCAACCAACTTCTACTGCATAAATTCATAATGTTTGACTCAAAAACAACTTCAAATTGAAGAGAAGATTGTCCATGTAGAAATTCCAGGCGAAGCATTGCAATTTGCACAAGCATAAGAATAATGAATGCACATTTAACTCTTGTATATTACACCTATTCTGCTATCAACAATTTGAAATTCATTGAAATCAACAGGGTATACCTATTGCAATAAGAATCAATAACAATTAAGGTTTGTTGTATACTATGCAAGAGCATGAAAACCCCCTTTTCCATAGTACAAAATGACAGTTAAAAGCAAGTAGTAAGCCCAAATATTCAACAGAAAACCCGCACCTGCTTAGCTTCTGGCATCAAACCAAAGAGAAGGGCTGTTGGCCAAACTTGCGACCTCCTGCATTTGCATATTTCTTTACTCATTGTTCAACAGAAAAGCCAATGAATCCTCATCGGGTTCCATCGACATCAATTTTGTTGATTTGAAGGGTTCATCCAAGGAATTAGAACGAGCGTATAGCTCAGCCATACACTTGTAATGCTCAGGAATTGGTGCAATACCATAAAGTTGTGTCATTCTTTTGAAGTAAGCACACCCTGCCTTTACATTGTTCATATGTACACAAGCGCATAAAACACCTACGAAAGTGATTGCATCTGGCTTCACATTTACCCTTTCCATCTCACTGAAAAGATTGAGAGCTTCCTGCCCCAACCCATGTACTCCTAAGCTAGTGATCATCGAGTTCCATGTTGGCAAACTTCTTCTGGGCATCGTCTCGAAAACTTCTATTGCATCCTTTATACTACCACATTTGCTGTACATGTCAATCAGAGCCGTGCCAAGATAAATACCAATTTCGAAACTGTTCTTTATGGCACAGTCATGAATCCCACGACCAAGACTTAAGATTCCCATTTCAGTACATGCTTTAATCAGACTCACCATTGTATACTCATTTGGGCAAATATTCTCAGCCTGCATTCTCTTAAATAGCTCAAGAGCTTCTTCAGGCTGTTGATTTCTAATATACCCATTTATCATTGCTGTCCATGAAACAACATTTTTAGATGGCATCTCATCAAATATCCTTCTTGCTTCCTGTACATCACCACAATAGACCAGCCCAGATATCATGGTTGTCCACGACACTACATTGCAAACGCGCATTTTCTCAAACACCTTCAAACCACAATGTTTATGTCCGCACTTAAAGTAAAAATCTATGAGATTGTTCTGCACAAATGTATCCCCTGAAAACCCGTATTTGATTAAAGATGCATGAACTACTTTTCCTAGGTCAATGGCAAAGGAAATTGTACAAGCTTTGATGACAAATGGAAATGTAAATTTATCGGCTGCAATTCCTTGACATACCATGTTCTTATACAACATAAGGGCTTGTTCAGAGAGACCATTGCTAGTGTTGGCCCTGATTATCAGATTCCAAGTAAAGGTACAAGGATTCTGAATTTGATTAAATAGAAGCATCGCATACGCTATTCTTCCATGAGAAGAGTAGAGATGAATCAGTTTCCTAGTAAGTAATTGATCGTGAGAAAGGCCACTACGAATGATCTTGGCATGGATTTGCCTGAGCTGTTTGAAATTCTTGCAGTTTTGAAGTAAGAAGAGAGCCTTCTTCGCTCGGATGTTCCCTCTCGAGGTCAGGAGTAAATTCTTGCTCGGAAAAACGTCATGCGTATATGAGAGACATGGAACCATTATACAACTAATTCAAGAATCCAGACTCAGTACACAGTGTGCAAGGAGGAAGAAGAAGGAGTTCCTAGTAGACGAAGAAGCAATCAAGAAATTGCGAGATATGGAGAGAAGAAATAAAATATTCCCAAACCTCAAGCTTGAGAGACAGGAGAAGCTCTGGAATTGCGGCATTAGGACATTTCTGAATCGGATTTTTCTTGGAAGATGAGAATCCAAGGGGAATGAGTGCCCGAATAATGGAGATTTGAGATTGTGAATGAAGAGAGAAGGATTCAGTTCACCATTATTGAGGAATTGAAGAGATGAATTGGCCGCCGGAAATCGCCATCGGTAATTGGGGAAGATGAGACTTCCAGTTCCGATTGAATTGCAAAACAGCGTTCTCGGCTGCAGTTGGAGATCATATTCATACCAATACACACCCGTTTGTGTGGGCTAAATTCTTTTAGCTTTTCCCTTCCAAATGACTCACTCCCTTGTATGAACCTTAATTTATTAAAATTATGAAATTGAATTTCCATCTACGTCTCAACATTTCCGTCACCGTCTTAATATTTTCATGGATTTAACGTCGAACATAAATTAATATTTTAGTACGTATTTGGGAGTGATTTTATGTTACATTCAAAATCATTTCGATGCACTTATTTGATCACTCAAATTGAATTTAATATTTGATTTTTCACTTTTAAATGTAATGTTCATTCTATCAACATTGGTTTTGAATCATGAAAAATATATTTTTATAATGTTTAAAAAAATGACAAAATTAATTTTAATTATTTTATAATCACTCTCCACACATGTCCTTACTCCTTATGTGATTATAATATAAATAATAAACATCTTAACTTATTTAAAAAGAGTTGAATGTTTATCTACTAATTTATATATATACTAAAAGAGAGACTTTGACATTTTGGTCACATTGAGGGGTGTACTCAACTCAACTCAATGTTTGGCTCACCAACTTCACAAGTCTATATTAAATAACTAAACTCCACCAACTTCAACTGTGTTCACTATTGAAGTTTGCATATTAACTGAGGAACTCTATCCTTTGCTCTTTCTCTCTCCCCCTCTCTAATGTTTCCGATGACTTCATCTGCGTAAGATTGCTAACGACCAATTCCAACGACAATCATTATTGATAGCATGCTTTGACGAACAGTGGCCAACTCCGAGGACCACCTCTGACGCCTAATCTAACAACAACCACTATCAACAACATGCTTTGACAACCACCTCCCGCGACCAAACTCCAACAACCACCTCCGACGATGACCACCTGATCTATTGACTACCTTCGACAAAGCCCACCTCTGACAATCATCTTTAGCGACCAACTTCGACGATCACCTTTAGTGATTAACTTCGACTATCAACTTCGTCAATCATTCCCAACAACTAACTCTAACGATCAACTCTTCCTTAAAAAAAACTCTAACAACCAACTCAATCAGTCATATGCTAAAATAAAAAAAAAATAAAAAAATAAAAAAAAACTTGGTCGGTTGAAGTGTTTTTAAATACAAAATTGAAATTATTAATTCTAGTGTTTAATAATCATTTATATAGTAGTTTATACCATCATAGCTTTACTTTTTGGTTTCACCCAAAAAAACATCATACGATTGGTGATAGTTGTTCTTTATATACTCATGATCATCCATTTATCTAACTTATGTGAGGCTTTGATCGCATTCTCAACACCAACATACATGGATAATAAGCCCTAACTTACAATTTGACATAAGATGTCATAAAAAGCCCAAATCCCCCCCCCCCCCCCTTTTTCTTTTTTTTTTTTTTTTTTTTTTTTTGCCTATTACCCAGATGAAAGTATCTTATAATTTTATTACTGGTATGAAACAAGAGGATTTTGTATACCTCAAGTATAGTGGTTAAAAAGTATATGTGAATGTTTTAAATTTCTCAATTGAGAGTTAAAAATTTGAAAATAAATGTAATTGAAGGGTTAACAAAAAAAAAAAAAAAAAAATTATACTTTCTTAGATTACAAAAAACTGCACCAACTACTAATTGAGTAACTAAACTCTGCACTCCAAACACAAATTTTCAAACTCCAACTAAACAATTCTGCACCCAACCACAAGTTTGACATCTGTTGAATGAGAAATTGCGGCCAACCAAATTTCGCCACGTCATCATAACAAAAGTCCAAATGTGTTGTGGAAATTACAAAATTGGATCGATCTAAGTAATTAAAGTCGTCCGGGTCCAAGGTCCAACACAATTCAAGCTCATTGTGGAATTTTGAGCCAAAAAAAATATTGAGCCCAGACCCATAAGCAATGGAGCTCCAGCCTATGTGAGGCCCATGAGAAATCTCTATAGATAGAGGCTTTACCCCTTCATTTTGATGGGGGGAAGCATTTAAAACGGGGTGTTAAAGCTCTGAAGACGAAGCTCTGAAGATTTCAAGAATGTCCTCGAGATCACAACTTCCTGAATATGACGAGAACTGAAGCTCTAAAGACTAAAGCTCCAAAGCTTTGAAGATCCAAAGGCCAAAGCTCTAAAGATCTAAAGAACACAACTCCTCAAGCTCTAAAGATCTGAAGAATACAAACTCTGAAGAATACAAACCTCTTGAAGTTTTGGAGATCAGAAGACTTGTTCTAAAGAGTGTAACTCTCTTGAAGATTTAAAGACTAAAGCTCAAAGGACTTTTAGAAGATCAGCAAAAATTTCTTTGAAGTTTTTGAAGTCAGAAACTCTAAAGGTCGATCACCCAAGAATATCATCAAGCCCAAAAGTTGATCACCCAAGAAAGATCAACAAGCCTAAAGGCTGATCAACATCCAAGAAAATCATCAAGCCCAAAGGCCGATCATCACTCAAAAAGACTTCAAGCCCAAAGGTTGATCATCCAAGAAGAACAACAAACCTAAGGATTAAAGTTTACTTTTTGAGAGAAAGAATCAAAAGATCAAATAATAGAGATTTTACTCACAACCACTGAAATCAATACATATGTAAAGTTCAAATTCAACGAATCAAATTTCTTCGGAAATCTCGTCGAGTAGATTGGCACGCCTTGTGGGACCTCTCTACCTTTCATTTCTTTCTCTCGCATAAGAGCAAATGGCATTTGAAGGCAACACTTCTGAAACTTCAAGCAATGTTTATGCCAGACCAATTACTCGAAGTTGTTCCAAAGAAATCCAACAATTTGAAGAGTTGTCACTCTTCGAGATTGTGAAGAATATATGGGAACAATTATCGAAGCAACCAAAAGATGGGGTTTTCATTAGGGAAATCCCTTACATAATAGATATAGAGTCATTGAGAGTCGTAATGTTGTAGAGTCAAGCCAGACACCTACTGTCAAGACTAATGACAAAGGGAAGATAATCTTACAAGAAAGCCAACGACAAGATTCAACTTCGATTGTTTCGTTGTTTGTCCAACAATTACAAGATATGATCACAAACTCCATCAGAGCTCAGTATGGTGGCTCTTCTCAAAATTCTCTCTTGTATTCTAAATCATATACAAAGAGAATTGATAATTTAAGAATGCCAACTGGATACCAGCCACCCAAATTTCAAAAATTTGATGGGAAAGGTAGTCGAAAGCAACATGTTGCTTATTTCATTGAAACATGTGAAAATGTTGGTATGCGAGGAGACTTATTGGTTAAACAATTTGTTCGAACATTGAAAGGAAATGCTTTTCATTAGTACACTGACTTGGAATCTGAGTCAATTGACAGCTGGGAACAACACAAGAAGAATAGTCAATTGACAGTTGGGAACAACACAAGTCGAATAGTCAGTATGTTTGAGCTCACCAATACTAAGCAACAAAAAGGCAAACCCGTCATCAACTAGATAAATCGCTGGAGAGCTGCAAATCTAGATTGCAAAGATCGTCTCACTGAACATTCTGCCGTTGAGATGTGCATTCAAGACATGCATTGGGGATTTCTTTACATTCTCCAAGGTATAAAGCCTCCACTTTTGAAGAACTAGCAACTTACGCTCATGATATGGAGCGAAGTATTGCTAATCGAAGAGACGAAAACATTTTAGTCCCTAATGTAAAGAATGAAAAAAAGCATATGGATGTGACTTTAGAAGAGTCAATGCTTGTCAGTTCAACCCTTCTTAAGTCATCCTTCAAAGAAAAGGATAAAAAGACTGAAAAGCAACAAGAATATGAAAGGCGTCGACTGACTCTGAAAGAAATGCAAGAAAAAGTCTACCTTTTCCTGATTCTGACATTGTTGATATGTTAGAACAATTACTGAAAGCGTGACTAATTCAACTTCCTGACTCTAAATGACTGAAAGAGATGCAAAGAGTCAGTGATCCAAACTATTGTAAGTATCATCAAGTCGTCAGTCATCCAATGGAAAAATGTTTTGTTCTAAAAGAGCTAATTCTAAAATTAGCTCAACAAGGAAAATTGAGCTAGATTTTGATGAAGCAGTTTAATCAAATCACATTGCAGTAACGACAGGTAGATGCAGTCAAATATGTTATAGCCAAATCCATCATAAAAAAGTGTGTTTACTCCAATTTGGAATCTTGGAACCTGTATATGTTTAGTTCCAGCATGAGGGGCTAAGAAATAAATACAAAAATGTGATCAAATATATCACTCCTAAAGATAATGATTTGACTTCTAAAACTCGTTAGGAAGAACAAGAACTACATCTCATTCAAAAGAAATACTGCTCATTGAAGCCAAAACATGAAAGGAGGAAAAATGCAAATTTTCATCAACCTCACCAACCAATAACATCAAATGAACTCTTCTCTAGAAAATTTCTTTTCATGAAGAAGGAGAATGAAAACTCCACAAGTTCATATTATATTAGCACTGAAGAAGTTGATGATTCAAAAGAAATCAAGCAAAGAATTTCCATATTCGATTGTACCAAGCCCTCAGCTACTCGATCTTCAGTCTTCCAAAGATTGAGTATGGCCACGACAGAAGAAGAAAACCAATGTTTAACGTCTACTTCCACTTGAACTTCAGTCTTCAAATGGCTAAGTTTCTCCACAACAAAGAAAGATCAACCTTCAACATCTGCTTTTGATCGCTCCAAACTGACAAGTGATCAACATGAAAAAAAGATGAAGGCCTTGAAGGTGAAATCATTTTGCGAAGCAAACAACGACGAGAAAATTCACAGTCTTGTCCCTTAACACATGAAGAGAAAGTTGTCTGTTGTCATAAATATAGAAGGTTCCTTAACAATGAAGCCAAAATTCATCATATGGACAAATCCTACAAATAAAGAGGAGAATCAAAGTCATAATGAAATAAAAGCTTCTGAAATATGAATGTAATAGCTCCTTATCGCAAGAGCCTAAACTGCATAATGCTCCTGGCCCACATGAGCTTAAAAGGTGAATGTCACAAAAAAAAAAAAAAAAACTTTGAACTACGTTATGACTTGATCCCTTACCTCAAGAATACATAGGAAACTTAAAGAAATTTAAGTTTAGTAGATTAAATATTATCACAAGAGTTGGGATGTCACAACCACCTATGTGTGACTTTACAAAATTGATCGTCTTAGTGAATAATGAAACTCCAAATTGAAGACGCGCCAAAAACTTGATGCGCACTTTCTGTGTTTACCGCAAGTGTATGAGTCAAGTTATAATATAAGACGGTTAACTTTCGAATATCGTTCCACTGAGGATCCAATTATGAAGGTTTAAGATACTTAACTATTCTAGAATTGAATCAATTTTATTTGAGGATTCGATCTTAAGTTGTGATTTTGGAAAAACTAAAAAGGAAAGCAAGTAAATAAGAAACACAAGAGTCAAAGAGAGTTCTAAGGTATTGAATCCTTGTTTAATTCATTATGCAACATTCTAGGGTTCATGGATTTTATTACAATTCATATGCTTAAGTCTAGAAACATAAATTCAAGTTATTTTCTATCAAAAACAACCTTTTCTCATGCAACTTAATTGATTACTAATTTCTTGAAACCAATACAAATTACATGGCATTAAGAGTAGTCTTTAGCAACCTTCATTGTTAACCTAACTCAATAGATTAACAACAATTCATTGTTATAGATCCAATTAGACATACAATTATCTCAACCATACATCTAATCTAACATTCAAGGATGGTCAATCAACAAAAATTAAGCACAATAACAATGAAAAACATATTCATTACAACAAAACCATAAAGAGTCTACAATATCAACATAACTTCATAAACAATTCATCAATACCCTAAAACTAAAGAATTTAGCTACTCATAGCTTTAGGCAACATGTTCACAACCAATTTAAGCATAGAAAGAGTGTAAAGAAGAGAAACTCTACTGAAAAGAAGCTCTTGATTGAGGAGGAGCCGCCAAGATGTCCTTAGTCTTCACGTTGGGAACTCGAACAACACCGAAACTCTCTCAAACTCTTTTCTCTCTTCCTTGCGGCTAACTCACTCTTTGGGACTCTCTTATTGTATTTTCTCTGATTTCTCTTCTTCTTGTGTCTCTTGGTGTGTTGGTTCTGTTTAGTGTTGTTGGAAACCCTCTAATTTATAGAGTTGGCCGCCTAAAATTCTTTCCAAAAAATGTAGATTTTTCAAATAAGGAAAGATGGCATTGCGGCACTGGTCAATGGCACCGTTGTGCTGACCGACATTGTATGGTGGCGCTGCTGCGCTGTGAGATGGTGTCACGACGCTGTGCATCATAAAGCCTACCCTCGGCACCGTGCCACAACACCATGTCGGTGCTGCTGTGCTAATGTTGAGTGATGTTCTCGGGAAAAAGCGTCGTGGCGCTGCCCTGTTTTTGGCAGTTTGGTGATTTTCTTCTCTTTTTCACTTGATTTTAGCTCGATTTGGTTCTTTTGGCTTTTGATTCTAATTTTCTTTATTTTGGCTTGAAAACTACTAGCAAACAAGTGAAATCTAATATAAACTCCCTTAATTTAAGATAATAGAAAGCACTTTTCAAAGACGTTCATCTCTATAAGGGGCAGCACAAAAAACTCAAGATGTTCTTCCCTATTAAATAGGTGATATGGTAGATTGAAGACAAACGCTACTTTGCATGAGACTATACAAGTTGGATTCATACCAAAAAGAAGCTTTCACTAAAAAAAATTTCATTATTCTCTCTGCTCTCTTAAATAAATAAGCTTCAAGAGTTGGGTGTTGCTTACTTTAAGCTTAAGGTATCGCTCACCTAAAGTTTGACACTTCATCTGCAAATATAGAGGCTATTCAATGCTTCCAACAATTCTTCTTCAAAATCAAGTTCAGAGACTTCGTTGATGCTTCACTAAATTCAAGTTCAGAGGTTTCGTCGATGCTTCACCAAATTCAAGTTCGAAGGATTCGTCGATGCTTCATCAAATTCAAGTTTAGAGGAATCGTGGATGCTTCATCAAATTCAATTTAGAAGATTCATCGATGCTTCACCAAGTTCAAGTTCAAGTTCAAGTTTAGAGGATTTGTCGATGCTTCATCAAATTCAAGTTCGGAGGATTCGTCGATGCTTCATCAAATTCAAGCTTAGAGGAATCGTTGATGCTTCATCAAATTCAAGTTTAGAAGATTCATCGATGCTTCACCAAATGCAAGTTCGGAGGATGCACCGATACTTCACCAAATTCAAGTTCGAAAGATTTGCAATGCTTCACCAAACTCAAGTTCAGAGGATTCGCCGATGCTTCACCAAATTCAAGTTTGTAGGATTCGTCGATGCTTCACCAAATTCAAATTCGAAGGATTCGTCGATGCTTTATCAAATTCAAGTTTAGAAGATTTATTGATGCTTCACCAAATTCAAGTTCGAACGATTAAAGTGTGAAGGATTTGCTTATGCTTCATCAAATTCAAGTTTAGGGGTCTCACTGATGCTTCATCAAATGTAGGTATGGTTCACTTGAGTTTGAAAGATCAAGTCTGATTTGCTTGGTTGGCTCCACTTCATATGTGAGATCAAGTCTGATCTTCATCTCCAAAGTTCAAGTCATGGCTTTGCCTCAAGAGGCTGGTGTGGCTCTGCTTCATCTCCAAAGTTCAAGTCGTGGCTCTACCTCAAGTGGCTGGCGTGGCTCTACCTTATCTCCAAAGTTCAAGTGTGTGCATCTCCAAGGTTTAAGTCGTAGCTTTTTTCTTCCCAGGATCATTCATAATAGTTTAGTCCTAGGGTCATCCCTACCTATAGGGAGATAGCGAACCAAAATGGCTAAGATCTTCTGAAGGTCATCCCTAACTCAATAGTTCAGAGCCCCAGGGTCTCCCTACTTGTAGGGAACCCGCGAACCAAAATTGCTAAGATCTTTCCGAGGTCATCCTTAATTCAATAGTTCAGAGCCCCAGGTTCAACCTTACTTGTGGGGAGACGACGAACCAAAATTGCTAAGATATTCCTAGCGTCATCCCTAACTCAATAGTTCAAAGCTCTAGGGTCACCCCTACCTGTAGGGAGACGACGAACCAAAATCGCTAAGATCTTCTCGAAGTCATCCCTAACTCAATAGTTTAGAGCTCTAGGGTCATCACTACTAGGGAGACGACGAACCAAAATCGCTAAGATCTTCTCGAAGTCATCCCTAACTCAATAGTTTAGAGCTCTAGAGTCATCACTACTTGTAGGGAGACGGCGAACCAAAATCGTTAAGATCTTCCTGGGATCATCCCTAACTCAATAGTTCAGAGCCCCAAGGTCATTCATACCTGTAAGGAGATGGCGAACCAAAATCGCAAAGATCTTCTTGGGGTCATCCCTACCTCAATAGTTCAAAGCCCCAAGGTCATCCCTACCTGTAGAACCAAAATCGCTAAGATCTTCTCAAAGTCATCCCTAACTCAATAGTTCAGAGCCCCAAGGTCATCCATACCTGTAGGGAGACGGCAAACTAAAATTGCAAAGATCTTCCTAGGGTCATCCCTACCTCAATAGTTCAGAGCCCCAAGGTCATTCCTACCTGTAGGGAGACGACGAACCAAAATCGCTAAGATCTTCTCAAAGTCATCCCTAACTCAATAGTTCAGAGCCCTAAGGTCATCCCTACCTGTAGGGAGACGGCAAACCAAAATCGCAAAGATCTTCCCGGAGTCATCCCTACCTCAATAGTTCAGAGCCCCAAAGTCATCCCTACCTGTAGGGAGACGACAAACCAAAATCGTTAAGATCTTCCCGGGGTCATCTCTACCTCAATAGTTCAGAGCCTTAGGGTCATCCCTACGTCAATAGTTTAGAGCCCCAGGGTCATCTCTACTTGTCGAGAGACGACGAACCAAAATCGCTAAAATAAGTGAGAGAAAAAGGGAAAAAGGAAAAAAAAACAATAGAAATCGTGAAAAAAAATGATAAAAAAACATTTTAAAAAAAATCTATATTTTGCTTGTTATTATTCCTGTCGCACATCCTCGCTCTCTCAATTTACTCTATCTCTCAACCAATCTCTCCTACAAGAAAATAACAGCAATCGACGACCTAACCACCATATGACGGTAATCAAGTCGACGACGAAAATATTAGACTCGAATGGCATTTTTGGTGGTGCACACACAACAGGGGAGGCGAAAATGGAAAGAACCAAAGAAAAAAAAATGAAAATGGAGAATGAGCACAAAGAAGGAAGAACGAGAAGAAATGAAAAAGTCACGAAATAAAGCCCAAAATAAAAATGCATAAACAAAAAAAAATGAAAATTTTGAAGAAAAGAAAACAACTTTGAAGAAGATGAACTCCAAAAGCTAAAGAGAAAAGCAATAGAACTCGAAGTGATGCAAGTGTCAAACTATTCTTCTATATTTATAGTAGATGAGGATATCGAATCACAACCAACTAAGAGTTCAAATTCAAGTAGAAGACCAAAATTTTCTCAACCAAAATCTTCAAATATTGGGTGGTTGATAGAACTTCTATGCACAATTTGAAAAATTCAAGTTTTAATTGTGATTTTGATTCTATTGCCAAGTCAAATAGTAGGTAAAATTAAAAGTTAATCCTTTTTATTTACTCCAAGCCAAAATTTGAGAAAACTTAAATTTATTCCATATCAATTTTGGTGGATCACAAATTCTCCTTATTTTGGAAATTAAAATCAAATTAAATCAAGGCCAAAATTTTAGTGGAATCTTCGGTTTATCTCAAAATTCGAGTATATTCCTAGGTCAGAGAGTTTAATTCAAATCCAAATTAAAATTTTGGATTGAATTCATATTAAAGAAAAAAAAATCAAAATTTTCTTAAGTCAAAACTTGACATACTCCAAATTTTATGTCAATTCTAATTTGAGGAAGATTTGAATTCAAATGGTATTCCAAATTCAAATTTGGGTTCAAAGTAAATGTTGCTTCAAATCAAAATATGGCCATACTCCAAGTATTTCACCAAACAAAAGTTGAAGTAAAGAGAAAGACGAAGTTAAAATTTTACTTCAAATCCACATGAAGAATTGAGTATATTCCGAATCTAAAAATGAATTGTTAGAATTTGGGATATTACTCAAAATTCAATTTGGAATTAAAGTGGAGCATAAATTCTACTTTAGTTCAACTTAAAACTTACTTGCAAATAAATAAGTCAATATTTTGGCTAAAATTCAATTTTTTTTTACTTGACATAAAACGTGTCAAGCAACTAAAATTCAAATGAAAATTTTGGGTCAAGTTCATATTTTGATCAAGACGATGCACCAAAGGGGTCAAAAGCATACGTTGATTGCCTATTATCTTTTTCGAGATTCACCTATCGTATAGACATGCATAAATCTCGAAGAGGGGCATTCGTTGAATGAGAAATTTCGGCCAACCAAATTTTACCGCGTTAGCATAACAAAAGTCCAAATGTGTTGTGGAAATTACAAAATTGGATTGATTCGAGTAATTAAAGTTATCAAGGTCCAAAGACCAACATAATTCAAACCCATTGTGGAATTTTGGGCCAAAGAATATATTGGGCCCAAGCCCATAAGCAATTAGGCTCAAGCCCAAGTGAGGCTCATGAGAAATATTTATAAATAGAGGCCTTACCCCTTCATTTTGATGGGGGAAGCATTGACAATAGGGTGCTAAAGCTCTGAAGACGAAGCTCTGAAGATTTCAAGACTGACCTCGAGATCGCAACTTCCTGAATATGAGGAGAACTGAAGCTCTGAATACTAAAGCTCCAAAGTTTTGAAGATCCAAAGGCCAAAGCTTTAAAGATCTGAAGAACACAACTCCCTCAATCTCTAAAGATCTGAAGAATACAAGCTCTGAAGATTGAAGCTCCGAAGAATACAAACCTCTTGAAGCTTTGGAGATCAGAAGACTTGCTCTAAAGAGTGTAACTCTCTTGAAAATTCAAAGACTAAAACCCAAAAGTTGATCACCCAAGAAGATCAACAAGCCTAAAGGTTGATCAACACCCAAGAAGATCATCAAACCCAAAGGTCGATCATCACCCAAGAAGACCTCAAGCCTAAAGGCCGGTCATCCAAGAAGAACAACGAATCTAAGGATTAAAGTTTACTATTTGAAGGAAAGAATTAAAGGATCAAATATTAGAGATTGTACTCACAACCACTGAAATCAATACAAATGTAAAGTTCAGATTCTATGAATTAAATTTCTCTAGAAATCTCGTCGAATAACATCGACATATAGAGTGAAGCAACATTTACATAGGTTTGACATCGACATAAAGAGTGAAGCGTCATTTCCATCATATCATTAAAAAATCCATTAAACAAAAAAATAAGCAACAAAATGTACAGATGTAAATATAATATAAATAAATAGACATTTTAATTTCTTAAAAATCATAATTTTTTTGTCCTAATTTTAAAAAAAAAAAAATTATAATTTTTTAGAGATATCCATCAACATTTTTGTAAACTTGAGACCTCTTAAACCTTAGTTTGAAGTTATTTTTATTTGACAACAAATAAATAATAATGATTTTCATTCAGGAAAAGACAAACATGTGTAACAAATTCTTACTCAAAAGACTTACAAAGGTTAATTGTTTAAATCTAAAGGTAACCATAAATTAATTGTAATGACCCAACTTTTTTAAAACAAATCTTGAGTGTTACTATGCATGACTGGTTTAGAAATCACAACTTTTGACCAAAATTGAAGTTAGAAATAAAAAGATTTGCAAACTCTTTATTTAAAGAAAAAAAACATTTTAGTTTGCTCGGAATCCCTTAAACAATAAATTTAAAACAAGATAGAAATTTTGAAACTAAATGTCTCTACATTTAAACTAAATGCTTCTTGTGTGGGAGTCATATACATTTAAACGTTTGTGTGATACAAATGTGTATGATGAGCCTTATTAGGGTTCACTTACCAAGTATTATTTTTAATATAATACTCAGTCTTTCCATTTTTCTTTTCCTTAGGTAATGGCAAGGGCGTCGAGGCGGTTGACAAGATGTTATTGTATGAGTTAGGAACTGATTAAGTAGAGTTTTTGCGTTATGATTTTTGTAATGGGTCAAACATTTAGTTTCTAAATTTCT
This sequence comes from Citrullus mucosospermus, assembly GCA_030954485.1. Lineage (NCBI taxonomy): Eukaryota > Viridiplantae > Streptophyta > Magnoliopsida > Cucurbitales > Cucurbitaceae > Citrullus > Citrullus mucosospermus. The sequence goes on along the minus strand of CM062059.1, from coordinate 16,321,872 downwards.
ATTTTGTTTTCAATATATTGTTTAAGAGATTCGAGCAAACTAAGAATATTATTTTTTTAAAAAAAGAAGTTTGTGAATATTTTGTTTCTAACTTCAATTTTGGTCAAAATTAATATTTTCTAAATCCTTCATGCATAGCTATGCACAAAGTCTGTTTTTTAAAAAGTCAAGTCATTACATCAATAGACTAATTTTAAAATTTGCTAAAAATATAGTAACCAAATTTGAAAATTTTGAAATACATAGACTAGAGGACAAGTCTTAAAGGTAAGAGACACCAGATTGTTTTAAAGTTTTAATAAAAAAAATTTAAAACTTAGATCATCCAAAGTTCAAACAATAAAAAATAAATAAAATAAAATCATTTTGCCCTTATCAGATTGTATCTATAAATTATAATATGAATTTAGATAAGTATTTCAAAATTTTTAGTTGTTAATCCAGCCACTAATATTAATTTAAAAAATTATGTTTGTAAATAAAGCTTACCAACTTTTATGAAGTTTTGCCCGAGTTTGATCCATGCACATTGAATAACTCTATCTAAACTCAAAAATTAAAGAAATATAATAGTTCTACAAATGTCATTTTTCTGAAGTTTTACCAAATTCATCTACACATATATTTTATAAATTGTTTTGGACGAAACATATGTTTTACCATTCTTAAAACGTACACAAACCTATTAAAAATTAAGAATTGCAATACTTATTTTAGATATTACAATATTTTAATAAATTTAAGAATAAATATTGTTTTTTTTTTATCTAAAAATATTATCATTAACTCAGTAAGTTGTACTATGAAAAAAATGATACAAAAATAAAAATAAAAACTTTCACCAATTGTTTAAACTACTTGAAATCAAAGTAACTCAATTCAATGTACCACATAAGCAATAAATTGACAGAGTTAACGATATAAGACTTATAGGGATGAAATATTTTTATAAGACCAAATTTAAAAGTTTGTACAAAAACTAAATAGAAAGTTTTAGGAACTAGAACTTATCTTCTTTATTCTCTTGAATGTTGGAAAGTTCAATACCGGGGGAGACCCGTGAAAGAGAACTTGCAGAGAGAAAAAAATTATGTTTGAGAGCAATTTTGAAATAGTGAAAATCATTTTTATCATGTTTTAAAAATCACTTTAAAGCACACTCTTAGGATTTGTTTGGAATACATTTTCAAGTGTCTAATGTAAAAAATAAGTCATTTTGGGAAAAATAAAGTATTTGACAACTACTTAAAATAAATTTTGAAGTGTATTTTAAACAATTTTTATGAAACGAGTTTAAATAAAAATGAGTCGTTTGAAAAACACTTTTTTCTCTAGTCAATCCAAACCAACCCTTAATCACTCATAATCAATTCAAGGATTAATTTTACACTTTTTACAATTATTTATTGATGTAACTAATGGATGAAATTCACAACCCGGCCAGATTACAAATCTCCACAGAAAATGAAAATAATATAATGCAACGGGCTAATGTGGATTGGATTAGTTATGATGACCAAGAATTTTGGTTGCATTAGCTAGACATTTTACCTTAAAGGGTGTTTACAAAAAATCGCAAGAATAACTAATGATACACTTTCGTTTCCGAGGATAAAAATACAAAGCTTTACATCCTATTTAGTAACAAAGCCAAAGAATATAATGACTCCATTTTCCTAATCCTAACCCAACGTAATTTTGTCAGTTCACAGAACTCTGAAGTCCAGGCAGGCATGGAGACCCAAGTAGGATAAACCATCTTTTGTCAATATTGTCAATGCCACACGATGTCTCGACGACCCTCTCAGAAAGGACTCGGGTTTCTATGATACCTCTATTGCTTGTGGCTAGACAGAAAGGCATTCTCTTAACAAGCACATATATTGAGGTGTTACATAATACAATAGCAAAGAGAGCCAGTTCAGACATGTGGAATGGGTGAATCCTAATTGGAAATAAGGAATTGGTGCATGGCACATCGTCGAGAGCGTTGTTTACGCGATAGAATCCAAAGAATGCCTCACGCACACAAGATCATCCAACTTATTGCCGTCCATTTTGTACAGGGAAACCCCTTCCATCTGCTTATAATGATCTTGTGCTTCTTTTCTCAAACTGTTAAAAGGTGTAAGTTCCCACTTACTATAACTTGACTGTTTTCTGGTATCACTCATATCAGTGGATCCTGAGATAGGACCTTCGGCCCCAGGGTCCACATTGCCCCACACTTTACAGCTACCAAACTGTCCCAAATCACCGCCTTGACCTGATTGACTCTTCTTCAAGCTCAAGGCTGCGGTGTGAGCCCTCCTAATCATTTCTCGATCCGGAACATCAGACCAATCTTGCTTCCTCTTAGATCTCATGGGAGAGTGTATCCTTATAACCTGAGAAACCCCAAGACAAATGAGTATATAGGCACGGATTACACCTTTTTGAGATTAGAGAAACTTACACCAAGGCACTCTAATAGCTGGTAGTATGCCCTTCCTTGAAGTGGATTATGGCCTTTCCTGGGTGTGGAGAAGTACCTTGTCCTGGAACAGAGATAATTTCAACTTGTTAGTGGTAAGAAAGAGAACACAAGAGACAACCTGCAAGCAAGCAATGATGTCGTTGAGAGAAAATGTCTGGGCATAATATAAATAGATATTGATACAAGAGAGTTGCATAAATTGCGTGTGGTAATCAAAGAATCCATGAAAGTTCCAAAAACTAAGTCTAACTCTTTTCATGTGTAAATAAGCTAGAAATGAAGAATGCCAATTTAGCTTTGTCAAACAGCAAGTTACACTTACCATTCAGTATAGCCAGGGTCAACCGTGAAGCCATATATGTCAACAATATCACACATAGAAAGAGCTAATTCAATAGACTTCATTCCAGTTCCCTTGGCACCTCTACGTAGAACAATACCTTGGAAGAGATAGACTGGATTTGGAATAAGCTGCAATATAAAACACAAATCCGTTACATAAGGTAAAAAGTTTCCAAAGATCCAGAAAGGCAAACAATCGCCAAAGCCAAGCCTTTTACTTTCAGTAAAATCATTTCAATTTCCAAAACAAGCTCATCTCCTAACCTCATACTATTTTTATATTTCCTCTCTTCTGTCAGCGCTACTGTAAAGTAATAAGACAATTTGTAACATGAGAATATGAAGAAGCTTTTACCTTAATCATTGCATTAAAGTCTCTGTGAATCACGCTCTTTATAACAAGTACCTCATCAGCTGAAGAAAATAAAAAAAATTAGCAACCTGACATCTTAAACAGAAACCAATTAATATTAACAACAGAAATAAGAAACCTTACCAGACCCATTTAGAATTGCAATCATATTGCGGGCAGCACCTCTTACAACAAGACGAAAATCCCTCTTCAGACCAACATATTTGGCGTATTTCTACATGGGATCATATGGGTCAACATGAGTATCTAAATATCTTCCAGAGTACTGGTTCACATAAGTAGAGTAAATCAATGTCACAAAATGTGAATTATTAAGTGTAATGTTCAAAGACAAGAAACTACGTTCCCTGGAAGGTGTTACAGACCACAAGGATTCAGATTCATCTGTCAGCAACGGAAAGTCCCCCTACTGAAGTTCCTGATACTATCTATTTTCCACATTTTGAATGAAGATGGCAAAAGACAAAAATTGCATCCACAAATCTTCTTCTAATTTACATGTTCACAACGAAATCTTTCTCAACACATGCTGGTCTTTTCAATGATATCTTAATGAGTATGGTCTCTAGTAACACATAAACCGGCTGGGGATAACTTGGGAAAATGGAAAGGGAAACCATATTGATACCAAATTTATTTGTAGGTATGCAAAAACACCTTAAGACAAAACAAATGCACAAGGCACCAATGATCATACCAAGAGTACTTCATTTTCTATTTACAGGACAAACTACTAAGTAAAAGACTCTAGCTAACCAAAATAAGACGTTTAGTAAATCAATAAACAATGAAAAATCCTCTTGCAGTAAGTAATTGAAAGAATTGGCTAGTGCAGTTAGCTTACTTCATTTACAGGTGCCTCATTATCACGTATGACAGCATCATGACTGTCAATTTCCTCACCAAACTCCGTTTTTAGAAGATCGCCAGAGTTTCCCACAACTGCACATGTTTTAAACTGTCGGGGGTGAAAAGGAGGTTTTGATGGCAGGATCAAATTTAGGTGTTCCTCACAAAGAGATCTATTGTAACATTTATCCGCTCCCCTACACAAAGATAAATAGATTTCAATCCACAAAAAACAATTGTAGTTGCTAGTTCAAATAAAACCACCAGAAGAAATTGACTTGAAGGAATAAGATGAGAAAAACCCTACAATTGAGCTATCCTCTTTGCAGCATAATCAAACCACCCATCAGGCCGTGCATCCAAATACTCTCTCGTCAAGACAGTAGTCATGTTGCGATACTGTATTGCTCAACACACATTAGAATGGACGTGAATACTCATTAAGAGATTGCACAAATTGAAGATGACTACTACCAACCTGTTCCCACAATAATATTGCCTCACATACATCGTACGGGTATTCCAAAGGCTCATAAATCTTGAACTGCTCATTGTACTGTTAATACAAAACATAACAAATCAATAACAAAGAAACTAAGGGAACACACATACACACAGATGTATGAGAGAGAGAGAGAGACCCAGGTACTATTTGTGCCTTCTGGGAACTTGAGAATCAACTTGCAGTGGTCAATAATGTGTGCTGTGAGTCCAAGCCCCCTGTTCGCCTATACCCAATTTCATGATCAGATGAATTTCAAAAGATTACCGAAAGCGCAGAGATAATCCGCACAAACAATGCATGGGTTTAAAAATATTAAACCAACTAAGATGCAGTCTTTGAAAAGACAGGAGACATTCACAGGAATTGTACAAACAGTAGGTCGTGAAAAAAAACACTCAAATGTCCAGCTTCAAGTAAACAAAAGTGGAGATCAGACGGCATAACTAACCATTGTCCAAAAGCGCTTAGAAGATACTACTTTCCTAACAGTCGTAGAAATATAAGGATGCATTGGACGTGGAAACAAACGGTATCATAATCCATCGCGTTGAAATCAATAAATCCACTTGATTCAGAAATCAACTACATTTGAAATTATCACAAGAGCTGAACTCTTCCCCATCGTCCAGCAACAAGGAAGGGAACAGGAAATGAAAGCAATTAAAGTAAAGGTAAGCATAATATACAAACCACGCATTGCTGAACGCTGGACTGGAAATCCGACAAAATCCGGACCTCTTCCCTGTTGAGATCTGCAAGAGGCCGGTGATAACCTGAAATTTGGAACAAGGAAAGAGAAAAATAGGTGAGAAAAGATGATAATGGAGATGAATGGTAAAGGGAAACATAAGGAATTGAAGAAGGAGGAACCTGCAAAGAAAGAGGATTGAATGACGAAAACTAGAAAAGAGAAGAGCGCAGCGGCGCAAACAAGATGAAGAAGCGTAAGCCTTCTGGAGGCACCATTGTTGGAGGAGGCGGGCTTCAGAGATCTCATCTAGGACCGGATTTCTTGAATGGCAGAGGTGGAAGAAGAAAGGATGTGAGACTACTGAGAGCGGATCACTATGCAACTCCGATCTCCCTTGTGTAATTCAATTCAAGAAGCTTTAATCGGCAACATCTATCAATTTTCACTTTGAACCCTCCCAAATGGTCGAGAATTACTACATAAACTAGCATTCCTTTTTTTAAACTAATTCAAATACTTTTTCTATGCATTACCCATTCCGGTCTAGATCCATCATCTAAATTTAATAAAAAATCTTTTTAAAACTTTCAAATAGTTTCTTTTCCATGTTTTTCGGTCGAGATCAGCTATTGAGATTTGAATAAAAATTTAACCTTTTTATGATTGTTTTGGACTTTCGAGATGAAATCTCGCAGGTAATGAATTGAGATTTTCTTAAATTTTTTTAATATTACGTAATTTTTTCAAATTTTATATAAGATCTTACCTCTTTTCAATTTTTTTTGATTTTTATCAAATCTTTCGCCCATTTTCTATTTCAATTATCTGAATTTTCAAATTTTGAAATGAATTTACCAATTATCTAAATAGATTTTAGTTCCATTGTTCCTTTGAGTCTTGTTACATTACTAGTGGAGTTTGTAGTGTAGGTGGTAAGTTCAATGTTGTCACTTCTCAATAAAAAAAGTGACTAGGTGATATTGCCACTAAGGGATTATATTATCTTCCTCCTTCTCTTCTTTGTATTTGTGTGTGTCAAGTATGCAAAGCCCTTATGTGAGATTGTCATTTCAAAGTTGCGTGGGTGTGTTTATTGAGCAAAAAGTAAAGTTGAACTAAAAGTACCTCCTTAAGTGGCATAGATTAAGGGCAAAAATTTTGACATCAAAATCAACCCCGTGACATAAGGAAACATGCTCGAATCTCTTGGTTGAGTGTAGGGATGAGCAGCGATTTGTTGAAGTTGGTTTTCCAACCAAACTGTCGCTGAACCGACCATAGTCGATTTATATAATGCCCAAACTGACCTTGACCGTTGTTGAAGTCGATCGACTCGATTTTTTCAGCCTATCATGCTCACCCCTAGTTGAGTGTATCAAACCTAGCCACCTAAGAATAATAGAGTAGTTCCGTTGCTACTACACTAGGTACATCTATTAAATATTTGTAGAAGTTGTCGTTTAAAGAGACAAACTTGTTAGGAGAAATTTTGCCTCACAATCTTTTTTAAACTTCTATATTTTCCCAATAAGTTTTATAACTTATAGTATTAAAAAATTAAAAAATAAGATAACATTGGACTTTGGATTCAATTTTATTTTAGCTTAGGTTCTAGTTATCAAATATTTAGTCCCTAAAACTTTCATATTTTTTTTATTTGATTTCTTTTTTTAGAACAAAAAAAAAAAAAAGCGAAAAAGAGTGATAATTAACAATTAACAAAGAGTTCACCAATGGGAAATTGTCTTTAATCCAAATCAAATACACTTGATGTCTTCATGCATAAGAAACAAGCTCGTGAGTCATAGAATAACGGTGACTCTTAACAAAATATAAACTCTTAATGATACTACAATGATGTAAATCACGTAGACAATCCACAAAATACTAAATCTCATTAGAATATCGAAAAGAGTTCATCAGAAAGTCCCATAATATCAAAGAATCCATCTCAACCTTCAGGGGATGAATGTTGACATCCAAAGTCTTGGAAATGACCTTATGAAGGTCAAAGCTTCAACAAGCTCCGCAAACCAATGAAAGGCTTGAACTTTTCCATGACAGTGAGGGTCTCACTTTTGGAATCATAACCAATAACTCCAAGACTCTCTTCACTGTTTTCAATAGATGCATTGGAATTTATCTTAAAAGACCTAGGAGGATGAATTATCCATTTTGCCTTAGTAGTTGTGGTAAGATCCTAATCAGCCTACCCCACAATCAAAAAGTTAAACTAGCTGTCGAACGTTTCCCCCAAAGAAATCGTCCAACCAATAGGATCTTAGGAGAAAGGAGCACCACTTTCTAACACCAACTAATTGCAATAATTTCATTTGAGGAAGTGATAAGGGAGAATTTCTTAAGATCCTATGAACAAGAGTTTTAATTGCCCTTCAAAAGAGAGAAACATAGTTAGTGTAAAGAATGTTAGAGAGAAACAAACTAGGGATCCAAGAAGACCATAGATTTCTACTTCCTTTGCAAAAATCATAGGACATGAATATGAGATTCAGCTTTGCGATGACACAAAAAGCACATCAAAAAGGATAAAACTTGATGACTTCCAAGAACCTCACATGTGGGAAGTGCATTGAGACAAGCCTTCCTAAGGAAAATTTTCAATTTTGGAGCAATTGCCAAAGACCACAAAGTCTTCCACAACTTACTCTTTGGAGAGTTTGAGGAGGATGAAGTTTCCAAAGTAGTCGCTTAAGCCAATTTGTGACTACACTTTTTATCGAATACATATCATTCCTGTCGTAATACCAAAAGAATGTGTTAGAAACAGGTGATTTACATAGAGATATTTGTTTGGTAATATTTGGGTGACATCTATTTGCCATTAATACTCAAACCACTAATAGTTGAATAACACTTTTTATTTTATATATAAACTTAAGGTTTTTTTTTTTAAATAGATGGTGGCATATTTTTTTTTTTTTTTGTCTTCTACTTGTGTCATCGCTAGGTAAAATTACCAAAACAACCAAAGATGAACTCATGATGGACTTCGCTCCTCAATTCTCACTTTCGCTCCTTGATCTCGCTAGTTGTTCTTTTTCACTCTCCCTCCTCGTCATTCTTCCTGTCCAACTAATCTCACTTTCAATCCTCGATCTTCATCATGCTTTCAATCCTCAATTTTCATCTCGCTCTCCACCTCCCTCCTCTTCTCCAAATCAATCAGGTTTTCTTTATCTCTCCTGCAATTTCTGACTTTTACTCACTAAGACTTCATTTTCTATTTTGTTGAAAGAAAGAGAAGAACGAATAAGATTTAGCAATCTTGGAGAAACTTCTCTTCCTACTCCCATTGAATCTCTTCTTCTTCTTCTTCTTTTTTTTCCTTAGAGATTAAATCAAGGAGTGAAGCTCGTTGTACAATCAATATGGAAACCTTAGAGAGGAGGGAATCGGGTTTAATTAAACTTTATATAAACTTTTCTTTCTTGATATGGGTCCAATTAAACAAATTAATACATGTTTTTTCTAATAATTAATTTAAACAATAATTTCGAATAAATAAATTCACTTCAAAATAATCAAAAAATTAAAACTAACATTTCCCTACTTTAATCTAATAACAAGTTTGGTAATGATATAAAAATTTAAGAACTACCAATCCAAATATGAGTAATTAATTTCAAGAATAAATATTGCAATTAAATTCATGCAATAAAATATAATAACAAATTAATTGTAAAATTAGATTAGTTTGGGATAGTGAAATTTTTAACGCAGGACATTTATAGTGTTTCAGCACAACCTAGCCTATTCAACTTCACAAGCTTCTTTTACGTATTTTACTAGAAACCTTTGACTATTTCCACAGCTTATAGTCGAGTTGTTACAATTTTTTTTTTTTAAAGCAAGAACAAACTCAATCCTTTCGACAATTGAGGTTTAGAGCATTACAACCACTCATTTTGTGGATCAAAAGCAACCCTTATAATGGATTTTTAAAATGAATTAAAGAGCATACTTAAAAACTTTCTCAATAGAGTAGATTTATAAATTGTAGCACTCAGCGAATTATTCCTTACAACATAAAATATCTCTCTAAAAAAAGATGAAAAGAAGAAAATTGAAGCTTAGAGAGAGCAACAATAGAAGCTTTGCATGTTTTATGAGATTGAAAACAAAAAAGGAAATTGTTGTAGAAATTAGAGGTTGCTGTGAGGAGATCCTTGTGCCAGTGAAGATTGCTTCCAGTGATTAGAGAAGAGTTTAAATAAAGAGAAAAGTAGGTGAAAACTAAATCTAATTTGAGTATTTAGATCTTGATAAAATGAAAACTTAGATGGTACAAAATCATTTATTAAGATGATAAACAAATACATGTTTTATTTTTAAATGTTAATTCATCTCACCCATAAGTGAAAGAATCCACCGTTCGATAGGTAACACCCTCCATTTGAATGCATCTATTGAACTCACAATACACATGCATTCAAAGAAGGAAATAAACTTAGGTGCAGTCCATATTATACCCAATTAAATGTTGACATGTGTCAATACATTTTTTAAAATATGTATATATATATATATATTTGTGGTTAAACCAAAGAATCATGTCTTATCTTCAAGAGTTGCATTTCATTGGCATCATTTGCACCTATTAGACTCAACGAACATCAACACTTGAAGAATTATGTCCCATCCAAAAAGGATAAAATAGAAATTTATTTTTTAAAAAAAGTAGGGGTAAAAGAGGAAACAAAATATTCTCCTCCATTACCCCATTTATATAGACTAGTTGAAATACACCTACAAGTGACAAAACTTTTTGGTGACACAAAGTTTTAAGATATAATTTAAATTTTGATTGAATATTCATTGAATTTAATTAGTAAATGTTTAACATGAAATGGAGAAATTAAAAAAATAGCACTTAAACTATATATTTCTTATTTCAAGTTAATTTACAATAAATAAATATATTAAAATAGATGGATGAATCACATCAAAATACTTAATGATATAATTGGAATAAAATTTGTGAAATGAAATTGATACAAAAGTGGCATAAGAAAGGAAAAGAAAGACAAAAATATATATATTTCACCAGTAGAATTAGAGAAATTATTTTAAATGGCAAAATTGTTGAAAATATTTATAACTAATAACAAGATATCACAGTCTATCACATATAGATGGTAAAATTTTGCTATATTTGTAAATATTTGAGTTCATTTTGCTATATTTGAGAAGAGTCTTAAGAATTATATACCTCGATTTTTTTAAAAAGGATAAATACGTATTTAATGAATTTGACGCTGGATAAGGGAAAATCTCTTCGTAAACAACCTTTCTTACATGCATGGAACACAAATTTACGGATTTTTCCCTTTTATTTTCATGATATGGACAATTATTGTAAATTTTTTTCTTGAAATTTGACAAGTAAAATCGAATGTTGTTTTCTTATTATTAGGATTCAATTTCCCAAATCATTTTTTTAAATAAAATTATAATAACTAGATCTTTCCTTTTTAGTGTTTTAGGATTCTGTTTACCGTTTAGATTTATTTTTTTAGATTATTGATACGGTATTTTGATGAATCTTTTTTTAGTATGCCACCAAGATATGAATTAATTTTGAAAAGAAAACTAAAAGACAACAAAGCCGAACTATGATTAGACGATTTTTTTTTTTTTTAAAGAAAAACAAAACTACTGTAAGTACTTGACCCCTTAATCTCTAACTTGTCGCTACAACGCATGAACATTTACATAAATACGTTAAAAAGACATGATATCATCCATTTTAAACAAATGCAGTTTAATTTATAAAACGGCCAAATTCTTGAAAGTTTATTTAATCAACATAAAATAGAAAAAAAACACTTTAGCGGGGTACCCTTACATTATTAGGCAAAATCCCAATAAGAGAACCGAAATAACCAAAAACATTTAAACAATGGTTTCATGAATCATGAATGCAAATACAACTACCCTAGACTAAGGTGCGGAAGCAGTGTGACGGTCCCATGGTATGATCATGGATTTCCTCAGCCATGCGTCGGCCACCATACTCCTTACCTAGAAGAAAAACATAGAAAAAAGGTGAGTAAAAATAGTCAGTAAGAGATCCACTACTGGGCCTAGCTGTTACCCCTTTTTGTCGTGTGCGCCTATGTACCCGGCATAAGCATAAACGTAGGCATAAGCATAGGAAGCACCTCGAGGGTACGCATTGGCTATAATTGTAACATGAACATAGTGGTGATCCCGAGGGACACCCTTCATAGCATAGTACATTGAGGGTACGGGGCACGACAATAGGGCAACCTATAACGTGTCATGGCATAATTAATCTATAGTAGAGATTGCAGAGTCACAAACACATAAGCATAAGAACGTTACTTACAATACAAACTTAGCACGCCTAAACAATTATAGCAACAACATTCGAGACATAGGTTCATAACGACATTCAATAGCCAACAACACCATTAGACAATATGCATCACTAAAACCCAGTAGTAAGTCCCTTACCTGCGAGAGCGAAACTGGAGCGATACTGAGCGATACCGAGCGATACTGAGCGTTACAGAGCGATACTGAGGGTGTCAGCGAGACAGCGACTTCCTTACAATGCGGCAACGCGCTACGAAGGCTGTGACAATGCGTCGCGGAGAGGACAGGCGACGCGGTGATGAAGACTGACGATGCGTCGTGGAGAGGACAGGCGACGTGGCGACGCGGACTGATGATGCGTCGCGGACTATGGTGATGCGGCAACGCGAACTGATGATGCGTCGCAGACTATGGTGATGCGGCAACTAGGGCTGATGATGCATCGCGGACTATGATGATGCGGCAACGCGGACTGATGATGCGTCGACAAGCGCCTGTGACAAAGCGACGCGACGATGACCTGGATGCTATGACGCAACGACCAAGACGCTGCGACAAGACAACTATGACGATGCCACAACGTTGAAAACTGCGATTAAGGCCGCACCACGAGGGCTGGAGCGCTGCGACTGAGTGACGGGGGAATGTGAAAATATGGCCAACGAAGGGTGACTCGAGAGAGGAAAAACCAGACTGCCCCTTTTCTTTCTGCCTCCTCCTTTCTTCCCCTCCCCTAAAAACGCCCCCCACGGTCAAAATTCAACCGGGGATCTTTCCCCCAACCGAAAGCGGCGCAACCTCCTGCTGACCATGGACTCTCAACTCCCTTCACGCTCCCTCCACTACAAAATTATTATTATTAATAATTAATTTAATTTTTTTTAATTTAAAGGAAGGAAAGTGATTTACCGAAATTTGGGCCGTTACAACTAACTTCATATTTTAATTCATCTCTTCTTAAAATACAAAACTTCAAGAGATTTTAATATCTAATTACAATAAATAAATATATAAAAATAGAAAAGTAGATGGACGAATCGAACTAAAATACAAAATTGGTGAAATGAAATTGATAGAAGAGTGACATAATAACATAAAATATTACTTTAATTATAGGGTAGTTCTTTGATGGTTGGTTTTTGGAAGAAATATATATATCATAAGAATTATGTACCTCAATTAAAAATTAAAAAAAAAACAAAGTAAATAAATATTTAATAATTTTGACATTGAATAAAGGAAAATCTCTTCGTAAACAACTTTCTTCTATACATGGAACACAAATTTATGGTTGTTTATGTTAATTTTCTTTTTATTATATGGACAATTTGTTTTTAAAGAAATCCTAGAAATTTGATACGTAAAATTGAAGGTTGTTTTCTTATTATTAGGTCCCATATAATTTTTTATGAATCTTTTATTAGTATGCCACTAAGATAAGAATTTAACAGTAACAAAGCCAAGAATTGTGATCAAAGGAAAAAACATCTACCATGGTAGATCGAACTAAAACACTATAATAATGGATTTGGAATTGAGGATGGGAAAGAGTTTATAATGCTCATAGGAAAAGCTATGCATATACGATAATAATAACAGGGAAATAAATTTAAAAAATTGGCCCCTACATACAAAGTAAAGAAATAAAATTTTGATTTAGATTTAGATTAGAGATTTCACATATGTTTAATTTCAAATCACAAAAAGACAAATTGCCTAGAAGTGTAGACAGTACAACATCTGTTGGACCGGTATGGCAACCCTAGAGAGGGGTGAATAGGGTTTAATTAAACTTATTACTAAATATGCTCAAATTAAATTAATTGAATTAATTTTTGAATTAAATTAATAAAAACCTTAATTGATGCTAAATATCAAGATTGATAAAAAATATATGAAACACTAGATTCAATCAATCTCAACAAAGAAGGATAGTAATCTATAACATGCTACTAAAAATTGAATGCAAAATAAATTGAGAAAGAGTTGGAGAAGAAGACACCGTGATTTTTTATAGTGGTTCGGTCCAACTCGACCTACATCCACTTTCCCAAGCGCCTTTTGGGATTTCGATTAAAAAATCTACTTTGACTCTTCCCACGGATGAGAGTCGAACCGCTACCTTGCTCCTTTTTCGGGTTCAAGAGCAAACTCGATCCTTTCCACGGGTTAGGATCCAACCGTTACAATATTCTTGAAATTTTAAATCACACACTAAAACTCTCTAAAAAGAGTAGATGTACAAATTTGAACTCACAATACTCAATCCTCACAATACAATGAAAGTATCTCTCTAGAATAAGATGAAAAGAAAGAAATTTGAAAGCTTGGAGAGAGAGCAACAATGGTGAACTTTTTCAATTTTTAAGGATTGTAAAATTGTAAAAGTTAGGGAAACTTTTTGGAGAAGATAAAGTATTTAAAAAGAAATGAAAGTGAGTGAAAACCAAATTAATTTGAACCATTAGATTTTTGTAAAAGAAAATTGAATGGTGGAGATTTAAACTTAACTAGCCGTTAGACACAAACATATAATAATATTAAATTAATACTTTTAAAAAGTCAACTAGCCGTTAGATACAAACATATAATAATATTAAATTAATTCTTTTAAAAAAGCAACTAGCCGTTAGACACAAACATATATAATAATATTAAATTCATCTTCTTTTTAAGTTCATTTTCTTTTTAAAATCATTTTCTTTTTAACATTAATCCAAAAATAAAAGACCCACCAATTGTCACTTCTCCATTGCTCCAAATGTCACCTTTCAATTTGTCTACTTTAATTAAAAAAAATCTGTCACGTCATCAGTTCGGAATTTTTCCAATAAGCTTGTTTCTGTCATATCTTCTTCATTTGAACTCCGATTTGAGTGATTCAAATTGCATTGGAATCGTTGTTCTAAGCTCCACACAATAGACACTTCAAAACACTCAAATGGTTAATAAATAAAATCAGGTTTGTTATCATCAAAACACTAATTAATCAATCCATTAAAATTAATTAATTTGAGATTAAGGGCCAAAAAGCCAACAACATCGTCATTTCCAAGAAATATAAACAATATAATATTATCGATCATTGATAGCGTGCTATTTTTCCTAGTTTAATCCAGGCTCATTCGTGGATTTTATGTGTTATTGTACTATTTCATAGAAATTCAAGCATGGTCCATTTGGAGTTGATTTGGAGCTATTGGAAGTGAAATCAGGCTCCCAGAGCTCAAGGACGATGTAAAAATACAAAAATATCCCTGGAGCAAGCATAGGGTAGAGAGCAAAAATGACGAGAGCGTCGTGATGCTCCGAATTTTGACAACAAAGTAACGTGTGCACGCACGAGCGGCATTGCTACGCTCAGGGCCGGTGCTTCAATTTCTATAACAATGCTTTGCCCTTTTTATAAAAGAAAATTTTACCAAATTAGGGTAGAGTTCGAGCTTTCAACCCCCAATCTGAATTTCTCTTCCCCTCATCTCCTTCCCTCTAGATTTCTCCCCTTTTTGGTGTATTTCATGGTTGAAAGGTTTATCTTGGACCGATCTCATGGCCAAGGTGAGTTGCTAGCTTAGGTCTAGGTGAAACCATAGATAGATTTTGAGGATTTTTGTTATTAACCTATATTTCTCTTTGATTTTCTATGGTTCTTGAATGTGATTGAATATCTATGCTTAGATGTATGATAGACTTGATCAACCATCATTTATTCTTTGAGTGCTAAAGATTAGGGAGGTTCTAATGTGTTTTTAGTCTCAAATGGGCAAAATCCAAAACATGGTTGTTGTGAATTCTAGGTTGTTGTGAATAACATTTTTACACATTGCATGATTAGGATATTTCAAGAATGCAATCAACTACTTAAGCTAGCAACTCACCTTAGCCATGGGTTTCACCTATACCTAAGCTAGCAACTCACTAAGCTAACACTTTAGCCACGGGATCGATCCAAGATAAACTTTACAACCAATCATTGTCGAAGACAAAATGAATGTTAATGTTTAGGATTACTTTGCAGAAATTTGAAGGAAAAAGTCGAGAACTACATGTTGTCAATATTTATCAGACTTCTAGAAAAATAAAGTGTGGTAAGATGAGGAGGTGTTGATAAAACACAATCCTAACAAACAATCACATGAATGAGTGGAATTAAATTGAATTGGTGATGAGTGGTATCTAACGTAAGAGATGTGAGAGTTTAATGGACATTTTCTTAAAATTGAAGGACAATATGGAAAAGTAAAAATTCTTCCTTATGCCCCCATTTAATATAGTATAGACTAGTTTGAGTATGCTCATGCACATGGTTAAAAATTTCATAACATAAATTTTTAAATGTATATATTTTTAATTGAATTTAAACAATAAATATATGACATAAATTTGTTGGACATAGTTGAAAAATCTTTTAAATAAAAGAAATAAAATAAAGTAAGATATTTCAATTATAATTATAAATGTTCTCCCGTAAAATGAAATAGGATGTTAAGCACATTTTTTTTTTAAGATAAATATAAAAGGACGCATAAAAAAAACGTAAGAAATGTAGTTATTGCATGAACTGATTTGATTTGTTTTTTTGTTAAATCATGTGAGATTTTATTAATTTTTTATTAATTAAAAAGTGAAGAGAAAATTAAAGGCTTTGGAAAAGAGATGAATAAAAAAATAGGGAAATTGCAAAATTCAACTCTACAGTATGGTGGTAATTAAAATTAAAGCCTCAAACTTTTAATTGTAAAAATTGAGCTCATGAACTTCTTCAAGTGTTAAAATAAGACCCTCAAGCTTACAATAATTATAAAAATTGAACCCACAAGTGATAAAAATTGAACTCTTAAACTTATTAAAATGTTACAATTTATATAATTATATAAGTTTGAAGGTTCAATTTGACCCAATTTTAACATTTACATAAGTTTGAGGATTCAATTTTTAAAATTGAAAGTTTAAGGGTTCAATTGCAACGACCACTATATTTTAAAATTGAATTTTACAATTTGCCAAAAAGATATAAAAGGATGTGGAGATAAAATAGAAATGGTTGGAACCGAGGGAAAAAAGAAAATGACAAAAAAAAAAATAATAAATAAAAAAAATTAGAAAGACCAAAAAAAAAAAAAAGACAAAAGAAAGTTGGTATAAACCAAAGGGTTATGATTTCACGGGAAAACCATCATTATGGAGAACTTTTTGGGCAACGAGTAAAGTTTAAAATTTTCTCCAGCCCTTCTAACTTGGCCGCCACGTCATTACTTTGGATATTTTTTTTTTAAGTTAATCTTGTTTTAATTACATCTTTATTCATTTCATCTCCAATTTGAGGGATTCAAATTGTGATGGAATTGTTATTTCAAGCTATATGCAATAGACACTTTAAAGTACTCAAATTGTTAGTAAATTAGTCTAAGTTTTTCATCATAAAAAAATATTAATTTGAGATTAAGGACTAAAAAGCCAACACTATCTTGAGTTGTTTAAGTAATTTTAGCCAACGATAACGCAAGTAGAAAGTAAAAAAACTTGGTTTTTTAAAAATTGAGTCAAAACTTATTTGGGCCTAAAAAAATAGGTCATTCATATAAAAATTCCATCTAGGTCCTTAAACTTTCAATTTTATGACTAATGGATCCCTTACCTTTAAAAACCTCACATGAATATATGAACTTCTAAAATTTTCAAGAATTAATCGATTTACTATATAAAATTTAAATCTTATATCGAATGAAATTGTAAATATTTAATTTTGAATACAATAAATTCATGAATTTAAATAAATATCAAATAGGTCTATGACCTATTCGACAAAAAATTGAAAATTTAGGAATCAATTATATAAGACAGTTTTTAAAATTCAAAGAATTGTAGAACTCAAAATTGAAAATCTAAAAACCTATCAGACACGACTATAAGTTTAGAAACCAAATATATTTCAAAATATAAAAACCAAAGTTGTAATTTAATATGGTTTTTATATCAACATTAATATCTTACCAGTGATTTTTTTTTTTTAAAGCAAACTTCATTAACACAATTAAACACCAACACAATCATCATGCACAATAGAGGATAGGGATAGTTGCATAAATGACATTTAAGCCCAAAATAATATAATATGTAACACAAGGATAAAATAATTGCATAAATAGCACAAAAATTGGTAGAAGACTAAAAAGCCCAAGCCTAGCCACCATTTTGCACGCTTCTTCCCGGTTTTCTCAAATTGAAAGCTATCATTGATAGCAGCTATCAATGATAGCCACTACTAGTTGTTATCAATTGTTATCACTGATAGCTGCTATTAGTGATAACTTTCAATTTGAAAAATGTGCTATCAGTTATAGCCTTTGATTTGAAAAATGTGCTATAATTTATTATCGGCAATAGCTACTATTAGTGGTAGCCTTCAATTTGAGAAATATTAAGTTTGATGTCAATGATACATGAATATCACTGATATCTACCTAAGTTTTATCACCAATATCATTGATAATTAATATACTAATATACAATTATTACTGATAAACGGATATCACTAATATCTACCTAAGGTATATGACTGTTATCACTGATCATTGATATTAGTATTACCAATACACGAATATCACTAATATCTACTCAAGTCATATCACTAATATCTATCTAAGTCATACCATTGATGTCTACCTAAGATATATCACTTAAATCACTAGTATTTTGACATTAAGGCTATTAATGATATCACAGCTATTATTGATATAAGGATATCACTAATATTTACCTAAGTTCTATCATTGATACATGGATATCATTGATATATACCTAAGTTATATCACTAATATCATTGATAATTGATATTACTGATACATGGATATCACTAATATCTGCCTAAATCTTATCACTAATATCATTGATGTCATTAATATCTACCTAAGTCAAATCACTAATATGAAGATATCACTGGTATCTACCTAAGTTATATCACTAATATCATCGATTTTAAACACTAGAATTGTCAAATTTATATTTTTACATTCAAATAGGACTTTAGTATATCAATGGCTATCAGCGATAGACTTCTATTATTATGACATAATAATAGAAGTCTATCGCTGATAGCTACTAATAGATTTTATAGGTTTTAGACTTTTAGTTTGAACTTAAGTATTTACTAATAAATTATTATACATTAGTTGATATAAGTCTATAAGGAATAGATTTTTATCGCCAATTGAAGTAGTCTGTCAATGATAGAAGCATATCACTGATAGACTATGACTTAGTCTATTAGTGATATCATAGGCTATCAATGATAATAATTTATTACTAACAGACTTCATACTTTTAAACTCCTACAAAAAAAAAAAAAAAAAGGGCCCGTTTGATAATGTTCTCATTTTTCATTTTTTTGAGAAACAAACATTTGTTTGATAAACATTATTTTGTTTCTTATTTCTAAATTTAAAAAGTAGTTCTAAAAAATGTGCAAATTCGATAATTTAAAAAAGTGGTTTCTTTCAAATTCGTTTTCATTTGGTATTTATATTTATCGTTTCGTTTAAATATAAAATTTGACAACTAACTTGTTGGTGTTAAGGCACTTATAAAAATGATGATGATTACGAACTCTCAAATCTTGGGTCTGAGACTCCAACTCGTCTATTTTCTTAAAAAATAATAATAATAAAAATTACTTTTTAAATAAAAGATAGATACTCTCAAAAGAGAGAGGAGATAAAATTATGTTTTTTTAAGTAAAAAGTTAAAAAGAGAGGGAGATAAAATTGTAAGTGGGACGGAAAGAGAGAGATAAAATTATGAGTGGGAGAGAGAGAGAAGGAGATAACAATCTGGGTGAGAGAGGGAGAAGCTCCACCGGGAGAAATTGAGAGAGAAAATGGGGGAGAGAGGAGTGAAAGGGGGAGATAAAATAGGAGTGAAGGGGAGAGAGAAGACCAAATTTGAAAATTTTAAAAAATTTAAAAGTTGACCCGTCAACATTTACAATATTTACAAATATTTTTAAAATGTGCTATATTTTTAAATTATTTCTCTAATTGTGCTATATGCTATATTCCCAATAGGCCTCGTACACTTCTTGAATAGAGGAAGAAGGTAGGGACCAAAACAATAAAAAATAGGGCAAGCAAGCAAGTGAGCCACAAAATAACAAGAGCAAGAACAATTAACAAAAGAAAGAACACCCGCACACAAAGCAAGCTCAATTGTAGCTTCAACGATGCTTTTTGTTTAAAAAAGATCAATGATAGCTCATTGAGCACGTGGATTATCTCGATTGAATTATATTCAACAATATGAGGCTGCTTCAAAAACTTCGACATTTGAATAAAAGACAACACCACGTTCTAATAGCCTCACCTTCAAGCACTTAAACCCAAACAGATAGGAAATCCTTGAGAGTCATGAATCAACCACCCCAACTAATATGAAAACCCTAATTATGAAATAGACTTGGGAAAAAAAAAAAATCACAAACCATATACCCAATCTAAAGCCTAAGCTCTACACCAAATGATATGAAAACTCTAGACTTTTGCAAAGTAGGAACCCAACCTAGCTCCTCACTTCAATCTCAAACACTCCACAAGTAAGATGATCAAACTTATCAGAATCTAATTCAAGAATTGCAAAGGGAGGATCTGTCATCTACCAGAAAATTTTTATTCAAGAAAACCCTATAACTAAAAAAGTCCAAAAACTACATAATGTACTCTACTCCCTTTCTCTCCCTTAAAACCCATCCTACCTAATCAAAGAAACTTAAAAAGTCCATTACCTCTAACTAAAAAAAACCCAAATAACCCAAATAAAACATACATGGGTCCAATAATGAAAAATACCAAAAATAAGCTAGGTTTGGAAATAAAAATAATATGAATCAAATTTAGCTAGACTCAAACAATTTCATCTTGAAGCATCAAATGAAACTAATTATAGAGCTTCTAATCCTTGGTATTGCTTGAATCCCCTCAATTGAATTCAGCTCTTTTTGTACAGGAGAATTCATTGCTAATTGAAGCTTCTTGGCTCTTGAATGTGTGATTGGTCTGGAGGTAACACGAAAGCATCCCGATTCATATCACCAACCCACCAAAATAATTTCATTGCATCACGAGCGATTAATATTAAGCTTCCAACAACCTTCAGGAGTGGGACCACTTAAATTTAAAATATCAAATTTTTATTCTTTTATGTACTCAACCATTATGAGATAGAATCCTCAATCTTTGGAATGATAATTAGTTTGATAATTAGCACCGTATCTAATATCCACCAAACTATACTTGAATTGGTATACCTAGATTTATTTGAACTCTATCTTGTTGTCTCATCAAATCAAGATTTAGGGCAAGTTTGGATTGACTTTCTAAAAAAAATGCATTCTAAGAATAAACGCTTTTGATAATAATTAAAAATAAATAATAAAAAAAAACATTTAAAACACTCATAGTTTGACACTCTCTCAAACTTGTTTTTATATACAAGTTTATTTAGTTTATTATATACTAAAATTGTTTTTATTAATGTCAAATTACCATAAATACAACTATAAAATAATATGAACTAATAATTTAAAATAATGTTCACCAGAGTTGGTCGCCGCCAAAGTTGATGGTAGTGGTTGCCTAAAGTGATGGACAGGAGCGATGGTTGGAGGTAGAGATCAATGGCGGTAGTCGAAGTTCGCCGACAACAATGATGGTCGATGGTGGCAATGTGGCCAGCCTGAAGGCAGTAATAACCTCCAATATTGGTGTTAATGACTTTTGAGAACATTTTAATAATTTTAATAACTATATGAACTAGGAAAAGATTTTTTAAACACTAAAAAATAAATAAATCATTCTAAAGGATTATTTCAAGTGTTTAAATTCAACCAACTTATTCCATAAACTAATTTTCAAAAGCTATTTTGAGTAATTGCCTAACACTCCAATTTTTTCTAAGATGACTTTTTTTGTTTTTTTTTTTAAATTTAAATATTTGAGAAGTTAAACCAAAAACATCATCATTCACATAAAGCTCAATTTGGCCCTAAAGAATTATTTTATTTGTGACAGAACTTATAGGTATGGAAGTACAATTTTGAAGAATATTTAAACATGGAATTGTACTAAGTCAGTTCTTGGCAGTCGGAAAGAAGTATAGATTAACAATAACAAAGCATTTTATTTAGCCTTCTGATTTACACGGCTATTAATCTATCTTCTAAACACAAACTACCACAAGCAAATCCTAAGATCTTAATCAAAAGTCTAATAGTGCAAATAGACATTGATTTATACATCTGAAACTGGAAATACCATTAGTATTACAATCGAGAGGTTCATTTTCAACTATTCAATAGCGCCGACCACCTGCTGTGGATAACAGAACTCGACTTGGTTTCTTCCCCTTCTTTCCCGCTTCATTCACCTTTGGAGATTCTATACTTCCTCCAGACTTTGCCCTCGATATTACGTTCGCGAACGATGGAGTTGCATTCTGTATGTCTGCAATGAACACAAAAGCATAGTTTAGAAAAAACCCAAGGATGGAATTCCAACATTAACTTGTCAGCCTTGGTGCAAAGGAACTACAGACCACTCACTATGTGCTTAAAAACACTTTTTTTAAGCTTCAAAATATTTTTCAAGCAGTTTCAAAAATCATTCCAAACAGACACTATAATAAACAAGAACAAAAAGCCATTCAGATAAGTACCAGTGCTGGCACCAGATAAATCACTTTTCACTTCATTAATGTGCAGAGAATCAGTCTCCTCAATTCTCAAGGATGGAGAATCATGTGCTGCAGCAAAACCAAGTCTTGTAACGCTTGAGAACAGTTGCCTCCCTCCAACTGGAGGGCTCGATGATACCACAGGAGAACTTCCTAAAGCTAGAGAAAGAATTATTCACAGAAATTAAAATCAATAAACTGTGTAACCAAATCCAGGATTATACTATTACTAAAATATCCAGACTGAATATAGGTATGGAATTTAAACCTCCGATCGAAAGAGAAGAAGTATATGTCAATTAACATTGAGCTACTCTAGCTGGCAAACACTTACAGATGCAACATCATTTGAAATACATCCAATCATCAAACTACCCAAAATTAAACATTAGTAAGATACAATGGATTTGATACTGTTGTATAACAATGCAACATCATGTATATATACACACACAGACACCAAAACAGCATGGCAGGCGACATTTAAAGCAGAGGCAAGCCACCCAGGAAATTCAGAGAACCAAAAAACCCCATAATCTTCCCAAGAGGAAGGATTGTTCTGAACAAAAGGATCCCCCAACCCAGGTGCAGAAGACAGTCAGCTTATTTGGAAGCTATTCCGAGTATTTTCCTTTTCCCATTCTTCATTCACAACTTTTTTTAAATCCTAACCAAAATTCACAAACTAGGAATGTAGTTTTTATACTATATTTACTATTGTTTCAAGATGGCTAAAATTTCAATAACCCTAAAAGCATATACTTTTGTTAACAAAACAGGAAACGCACGCAAAATAATGATCAAACCTTGTTTGTCAAAACTGCTCAGTTTTATTCTGTCATGTCTACATAAAGAACCAAGTACTTCTATAAATCTATATTTACAACAGTCAAATAAAGGCAATGTGACAGCAGGGTAAATATTACCTTCAAAGTCATCCAAAGAAAGGTTTGGAGTATTGTGATGATATGAACTTCCTGAACTGGCCATCATTGACAAAGAGCACGTTGAAGAAGCTTCTTCTTTGATCTTCTCCCTTTGCATCTTAATTAGAAAAATTCATGATACCGAGGAACGATATAAATAAACCCAACTTCATAATACAATACTGAAGTAATAAAATGTTAGCTTGAGATTTCATTAGTGCCATTAATCTAGAATGGGGTATGGAGTATACTAATCTCTCTTTTAGATCACAAGTACCAACAGAAAGTTATATTATTATGACTTAATAACCAGAAATCACACAGTCCAGCAATACTGACTTGAAAAGGAAACAAGCAATGGCTTGCGTACATGGGAATTGAAGGGGAAACAACCAACTGAACTAGAAAAGAATTAGGGACTTCCCAGCTACACCATTATATTTGTAATTAATAATTAGGAGTATATGTTAGAGAATCAATAGGATTATATTAGGAATATTATAGTGGCCTAATTGTAATTACTTAGTAGTTTTTACGACGGGGTGGTTATAAATACAGGGGATTAGGAAGTTGAGAGGGTCAGCATAGTCTTGTGAAAGAGAAATAGCCCTTGGGCTAAAGTTCACAAAATACCTTTTTTGCAAGTTGTTTCCTCTGCTTCTCACGCTTCTTTATCTCATCCATGAAGGGAATCATGGAGACCGAAGGCAATAGGTTGGTCAAATCAATTTCACACAGCTGAAAATTTTCAGGGGGGGAATATCAGAAACAACAAGTTTTTAGCCTATAAAAGTTGTTCAAGAAAATTGAAGAATGAGCATACCTTAAATGAAGTTGTTAAGGAAAAATGACTTAAATAACGATACCGCCTCCTTGTGGCCTCAGTCTGAGTCACCATTTCGAACTCTAAAATCTTCCCACTTATTCTACACATAGAGGAACAATTATGAGATAATATAAATAAAACTAATAAAACCCAAGGGTTCCAATCCCTTGCTTTCAAAATGCAATAAAAATATAATTTGCCCTAGTATATACAAACCTGAGTGGCAGCCTATCGTAACTCCCATAATGTTGTAAAAGACACTTCATGTTTAATGGATGGAGAATGATGTGTTGGCCATCGGTAGCCTAAAATAAACAGATGCAGATAAGGAAAAATGCATGTAACAATTAATAAATGGACCATAAGAAACTTCCAGTTTAAAGGAAAACTTGCTTCAATTAATTTATTAATCAAAATTCAGAAAGCATCAATACAATACACTATACAAATAGGGAATCTCAAACCAAGGGAAGAAAATATCAGAAGTGCCAGCATTTCTTTGACGTAGCTAATAAGTTATAAACTTATAATGGCATATCAAGTAAAGTACAAAATGCTCTGATGTTCAGATGCAAGATGATAACAATTCGCACCTGGTAAAAATTGTACGAGTCCTTGTCCTTTGCATCTCTAACTTCATTCGAGTTTTGTTGCAGTTCTAAAGATTCATCCATAGTCCCATTCTGACCCACAGGAGTAGAATAATCCAACTTATCTTGCACTATATTCCCCAGAAACTTGCAACCTTCATAAATATCAATGGAAGAAGCCTCATGTCTGGAACTGCATGCTCCAGAACCAGCATTGCTAATACTATCAGTTGGCAGGAGCACATGAGATCCTACCTGACAGTCATTATGCTTAAAACAAGTCTGGTGTTCATTCCAATACTTCTTCCTCTGCTCCAGTTGTTCCAATGCAGCACAGACATATGGAAGCTTTTCGAGGTCATCTACTTTCCCTGCTTCTGCTTTTGCTAACCAGGCATCTAGATCAGATATTGCTTTCCGCACTGAGAGATCCACATCAGATGTAAATATAAATTTTGAAAAAGAATCATAGAGTTGATTGCTGTCAGTCGACCTGATATCATCCTCTTGTTTATCCTTGCATGATATGGCAAATGAATTTTTTTGGCGAGTTAAAAGCATAAAGTCTATAGTATCACCGACAGAATATTGCTTCAAAAGCTCAATATGCACGGTGTATAAATCCTTGGGAGACAACATCACAAAACACAAAGGGCATTTTTTCCAGCAGTCACCTTTATGATCCTCCTTGCCCATTAACAGGTACCTCAAAATGCACGGGAAACAATAAATATGTCCACATGAGGTAATTTGAGGACAGAGTGGATGCTCCAGACAAATAGGACATTGGACCAGCGATGGTGTAGAATACCTTACACATACGATATCCTCCCAATGCAGCATTTTATCAGGATCCATATATTCATCTGTATGATAACCTGAATCCAATACCACAAATTTGTAATTAGCCTGGAGAAAGAGATCCTTGTTATATGGCTTTATCTTCTGTGGCCTTCTTGGAGGAGGAGCTCTGGCTCGAGGACGAGGACGAGAAATGGGATCATATTGAAAATTGAGCAAATGGTTGCCATTTGTGATTTGAGCTTTTCTTCCAGCTGAGCGTTTATTATTGCCATGAGAGCTTGCAAACCTAGCACTCTGCTGATCAGGAGAAGAAATTAGAGTAGATGGTATGTTACTCCCCGGTAGGACTGATCCACCCTCTTGTCCACCAGATTGACACTGCAAATGGGTACCAGTGTTTTGCCGAGCTGGCATCTTCAGATCATTTAGAGTCTCTGATTCACTTACCTATATATCAAAGTGTACATGAACTAAGATTGTAGGCTTCATTTTCATTATTAACCCACAAGAAACAATGAATTAAGTTACCAACATTCAGAAATTGTCATGTTGTTACAATTACCCGACTGCCTAACCTAATGAACAAGAAAAACTCACCAATTATTGTCATAAATACGTTATTATGGAACTGCAGTAAAATAACTAAAATCATGTAGATGTGACATTTTCTCAAAGAACGTGGTAAAATTTTTTTATGAGTAAACAGTCCATTATCCATATCTGTTTTAATACTAAATTTAAAAGGAGGGTGAAGGATAAACTTTTGATAAACTTTTATTTAATTTTGAATAACCAAAATGATTTATTATTTCTT
This sequence comes from Citrullus mucosospermus, assembly GCA_030954485.1. NCBI lineage: Eukaryota > Viridiplantae > Streptophyta > Magnoliopsida > Cucurbitales > Cucurbitaceae > Citrullus > Citrullus mucosospermus. The sequence continues at coordinate 16,295,594 of CM062059.1, read as the reverse complement.
GTAATATAAGGAAGAAAAAAACACCTAACATAATTTGTTAATATGTGCACTACATGACTTATAATTTAATTACACAGTTGATAATTAAACCAATCCACCACTTAGCACGTTAAATTCCTAATGAGTAAACTAATATTTTCAATATACCTTCTTGGAAGATTCAGCACCATTTGCAGGATGGGATGATGGGCCTGCATAAAAAAAACAAAATGAAGCAAATTCCATGATCAACGCTGGTATAAAAATGTCCCCCATTTCCATTATCAGTCGCTTAAAAGCTAGAATCAGAAAACACAGCTAAAAAGATAAAATCTCGTATCCATTCTACTGCTTTATTGCCTAGTCAATACAAAATCTCGAACTGTGTAATCCAACTAAACGTGATCCAAGTGCTTAATCTTCAGCACAGTCAAATGCAGAACAAACAATACAACAGCCTAGAGCACTGCGACCACCGAGACAAGGTATAGTGATTAAAGCGTCATCAACAAATTGAATTGTCCTTCCAACATCTTAGCTTTGAGTAAATTAAATTCTACGCACGTGCCCGTCCATTAAACTCTTATAGAAACAAAATCGAACTGGGAATTGCACTTCTACGGTGAGAAATTCACTACCGAGGATCGAGGGAGAACAAATAGGGAATCGGGTGGATTAGAAAACAAAGCACCATAGTAGCATTGTAGACAGGTATGAGCATTCGATTTCTCAGAGAAATAAAAATAAATAAATAAATAAATAAATGAAGGGGAAGGAAGTTGTGAGATACAAAAACAAACCTGAAACGTTGCAGGAATCGAGGAGAGGAGAATTGGGATCGGAGATCTGTAGGGATGGAAAGGAATGGGTAGGAGGGGAGAAGGAGAAGAGAGAGTCGTGTCCATGGTGGGAATTAGGGTTTAGAGAGGAAGCAGAGGAAGAAGACGTTGAATTGGAACCCTGGATTTGAGAAGGCAGGATGGACATGAAAATCTCGGAAGGAACAAGAGGCGTGTTCGACGTTAGCGTTCAGCTATGGTCACCATTCTCCAATTTTAATTCAATTCCCCCTTTTATTATTTCAACCGCCTTTCCTTTCCTTTCTTCAATATTTCCTTTCCATATTATTTAAGCCCTAAATTTCCACATTCCATCCATTTTTAGTTTTAATATTCATACAAATATGTAATTCACATGTATTTCTTTTTTTAATGTCAGAGATTTGATCTCTATTTATGTAATTATTGTTGTACTAATATATATGTATCATTTTGGTAGTTATATATATAATATATTCAATCAGTAAGGTTTTAAGGTGAGATTTGAAATAACAACCTCTTAATTTATTAATGTAGTTAATTAGTGGTAAGTTTGATTTGACACATATAACATTGTTTTTTTAAAAAAAAAAAAAAAAAATTGTTGCATCTCATGTGAATGGTAAGATACAAATATGTTATAAGTTCAAATTCCTATTTTTTATATGTAGTGTATCATGCAATTTTACGAGTAAATGAATATCGTTAGAGATATTTGGTTCTTATTTATGTATATTTTTTCTAAAAATATTGTTTTTTTTTTTCCAAAAGTTCAACCGCGTGAAAGAATAGATAATTCAAATAACTATATATATATAACCTGTTAATAAAAAATATATATATTTCTACTGGATGAGTTTTACTTAAGTTGATCATAAGAAATATTGTTTTGCAAATTACCTTTTTCGTTTTAACTTTATTGTGATATACGAGCTGATTTTTTTGGAAAAAATGTTTTATGGGTCATTTTGCGTGCTATGGTGTGCACTAAATTTCAAAGCGATCATAAAGTTCAAATTTATGCTATGGTCGTAAATAAGTATGAATATTTGCATTAGATAATACTTTTAAGAATAATAATTAAGTGTATAATAATATTTTTTAAAAAAATTGCAAATATAGCAAAATATATCAATGATAGACTCCATCACTTTAAAAGCAAAATCTAAATTTTGCTATATTTGCAAAAAAAAGTTTTGCATTGTTCTATATTTGCAACTACCCAATTAAGTATATATATACTTTATCTTCTTGAGGTTGGAAATTCAAATATTCATACTTCATATTTACTCTATTAGAAAAGAGATATAAAGTTCAATCTTGTTTCTACTAATAAAAATACTAATAATATTGGGATTTATGCCCTAAAGCCTCGTAATGTATTGGTTGATTAATTTAACTATTAATTAGGCAATATAAATTTATCCATTACCTGGAAAAATCCAAGGTTATTGCATGAGGTCTTGAATATGTATGTAATTGACATACGGGTGGATCATGATCAAGAAATAACCTAATGATCTATAGTCTATGGATAAGATTTGGTGTCTTATCCTAGTGACACTATGGATATGTGGAGACATGTGAGTGGGGTATCATGTATAAAGGGTTTTTATAATACCGAACCATGAAATGATTAATCTCTCTTTATAACTGATAAGCACTTGAAAAGTGCTTTATATTCTCTCAAATTAAGGGAGTTTTATATTAGATTTCACTTGTTTGCTAGTGATTTTCAGGTTAAAACGAGGAAAATTAGAAGAAACAACTAAAAGATCAAAACCGAGCAAGAATACGGCGAAAAAGAGCTAAAAAACTCAAAAGAAAAAATTTTGGGGTAGCGATGCGGCGCTGAGACGGCGCTGCCGCGGCGCTAAAGCATAAACGCATCCTTGTTGAACGCATGACAGCATCGCGGCGCTGAGACGGCGCTGAAGCATAAACGCATCAGCATGGACGCAGAGTAGCATCGCGGCGCCGAGATGACGCTGCCTCGACGCATCCTTGGTGAACGCATGACAGCATCCCGGCGCTAAGACGGAGCTGCCGCGGCGCTAAAACCCGAGAGCAACTTATTTTTGGTCGCAACCCTAGCGCCGCGGCGCTATGGGACTACGTCGCGGCGCCAGCTTTAATTAAACGAAAGTTTTGTATTTTAGGTTAAATTTTTGGCGGCCAAACTCTATAAATTTAGGGGTTTTCAGCAGCCAAAAGGGGGAGAAATATCAAGAAAAGCAAGAAAGTTGCAGACCTAACGAAAGATCCAAAAAGGTGAGAATTAAGCGAGAGTTCAAAGAGTGAGTTAGCCGCAAGGAAGAGGAAAAGAGTTCGAGATAGTCTTGGTGCCCTTCGAAGTCCGACGTGAGAGCCAAGGAGTTCGTGACGGTGCTGCCTCAATCAAGAACCTCTTTTCAGTAGAGTTTCCCTATTCTTTACACTCTTCCTTTGATTATTTTTGCTCAAACATGTTGCTTCAAGCTATGAGTGGCTAAACTCTTTAGTTTTAGGGTTTTGATGAATTGTTTGTGAATTCATGATTAATTTTGTAGACTCATGGTTTTGTTTAAATAAATTATGCTTTTCATTGTTGTTGTGTTTAATTCTTGAGGATTGGCCATCTTCACATGCTAGGTTAGATGTATGATTGAGAAATTATATGTTTAATTCGACCTATAACAATGAATCATTGTTAATCTATCACGAGAGTAGTTAGGTTGCCAATTAAAGTTGCTAAAGACTAGTTTTAATGCCATGTAATTGTGTATTGGTTTTAAGAGATTAACAATCAATCGAGTTGCATGAGAAAGAGTTGTCTTTGAGAGAAGATAACTTGGAATTAAGTTTCTAGACTTAGGCATAAGAATTACAATAAAATCCATGAAATCTATAATTTTGCATGATGAAATAAACAAGGATTCGAAACCCTAGAACTCACTTTGACTCTTGCGTTTCTCCCTTTGATACTTTCTTTGCTTGATTTTTATTTTTCCCTAATACACAAAATTGAATTTCAATCCTCAAATAAAATTGATTCAATTCTAGAATAGCTAAGTAACTTAAACCTTCCCAATTGGATCTCTAGTGGAACGATACTCGGACTTAACCGTTTTATATTATAACTTGACCCGTACACTTGCTGTTAACGCTAAAAGTGCGCATCAATAACACCGTTGATTGAAGAGATTAACTTTTCATTAGGATGACCATAGGTAACTCGATCTCAATCTTGAGTGAGTTATGGACTCCTGTCTATGAAGACAATCCTTTGATTTGTATAGGTGAGAGTGGCACGTGTCGCCGACTCAATAAACCTACCATTTTGGGGATTTGTCCAAGTAGGGGGCTGGAAACATAACTACACAAGTGTTAAATCCAGATCTTGAACAGGGGCTCCTCCCTCTCATTGGCCCGAGAGGGATTTGTTTATGGTGGGACCATAAACATGTTGTTCATTATTAAAGGATCGGTAAGGCTTAAGGAGAAAGAAGTAATTACAAGGGTAAAATGGTAATTTTGACCCAGCTGTAATTACAAACAATTTGTGAAAGGTCGACCTATTGATGACTGGTTATATCCATAAACATAGAAATATATCTACACTAAGAATAGGGTAGATGTGGGTCTTTAGTGGAGTGATTCACAGTTAATGAATGTTAATTAAGTTAGTTAAAGAGTTTAATTAACTTAATTTCGAATAATTAAAGCTTCTAATCTGTATGTCTATGAGGTTCCCTTGTTAGCTCACCACAAACCAACAAAGATCAACTATGTTAAAAGAAAAAAAAATTGAAATGTTCAAATTTATGAGGAAAATATTAATTGTATTGGATAGAATTAATTACATGATAATTTATTTGAATATGATTCAAATAATTAATTATTTATTTGGACAAGATCCATATAAATAAATATAGGGAAAATTTATTAATTAATTTGAATTGGATTCAAATAATTAATTATTTAATTTGGATGAGTTTCAAATTAAAGATCCTGCCGAATATAAATATTTAAATATTTTAATCCATTTAATATGATATTATTTGGATAGATATTTATTAATGTTAGATAGTATTAAGTATTTAATTTAAAATATGTTATAGTAACCTTTCTAGGACTCTTGGGAGCCCTCGTAGAACACTCTCTACAAGAGTATAATCTCAACAATTATTCTAAAACTCTCCCCTATAAATTCTCCCAATTTTCCTAAGAGAAGTTCTAGGAAAATCATTCTACATGTTCCCTTCGTCGGATTCTTGGCAGAGTCAGAAGATCTCATGGGAAAGGAATACTTCAAGGAGAAGACTACTGTTAGATGAATATTTTGCTGCATTTGTGGATCGACAAAGCTATGTTGCTTAACCTTTTATTTTAGCTTTTTGTATTTTTAATTCTTTCAAGAAATCAAAGGACCGATCACACGCTTCCACGAGATTTTTAATTCTAAAATTGGTATTAGAGTCAATTTTTGATTCTTGATTTGAATTAAAAATCTTGGATGGTGGATATTTTAATTATATGTGAAGGTTTGCAAAATGGATTATTAAGGCATATTTTGGAGTTATATTTAAAATTTTTAATTAGATCAATTGTAAAACCCTTAAGGGTTAGTGTTTTCTTGAGAATTTTTCTTTCAATTTGATGGAAAAGATCAAGAAGTTCTGTAAAATCACATTTTTTTTTTCAAAATAAAGAAATCTAGAAATTTTTAAAAATCTGGAAATCTGGAAATTCGACTATGCATCATCTATTGTGTTGATGTGCCACTTTGTGTGTTTACCGCAAGTGTACGGGTCAAGTTATAATATAAAACGGTTAAGTCCGAGTATCGTTTCCACTAGAGATCCAATTGGGAAGGTCAAGTTACTTAGCTATTCTAGAATTGAATCAATTTTATTTGAGGATTGAAATTCAATATTTCAATTTTGGGAAAAAGAAAAATCAAGCAAAGAATATATCAAAGGGAGCATTTGCAAGAGTCAAAGAGAGTTCTAGGGTTTCGAATCCTTGTTTGTTTCATCATGCAAAATTATAGATTTCATGGATTTTATTTTAATTCTTATGCCTAAGTCTAGAAACTTAATTCCAAGTTATCTTCTCTCAAAGACAACTCTTTCTCATGCAACTTGATTGATAGTTAATCTCTTAAAACCAATACAAAATTACATGGCATTAAAACTAGTCTTTGGCATTAAAACTAGTCTTTAGCAACTTTCATTGTCAACCTAACTACTCTCGTGAAAGATTAACAACGATTCATTGTTATAGATCAAATTAAACATATAATCTTTCGATCATACATCTAACCTAACATGTGAAGGTGGCCAATCTTCAAGAATTAAACACAATAACAATGAAAAGCATATTTATTTGAACAAAACCATGAGTCTACAAAATTGACATGAATTCACAAATAATTCATCAAACCCTAAAACTAAAGAGTTTAGCCACTCATAGCGTGAAGCAACATGTTGAGCAAAAATAATCAAAGAAAGAGTGTAAAGAATAGGGAAACTCTACTGAAAAGAGGTTCTTGATTGAGGCAGCACCGTCACGAACTCCTTGGCTCTCGCGTCGGACTTTGAAGGGCACCAAAACTATCTCGAACTCTTTTCCTCTTCCTTGCGACTAACTCACTCTACGAACTCTCGCTTAATTCTCACCTTTTTGGATCTTTCTTTAGTTCTGCAACTTTCTTGCTTTTCTTGATATTTCTCCCCCCCTTGGACTGCTGAAAAACCCCTAAATTTATAGAGTTTTGGCCGCCTAAAATTTAACCTAAAATACAAACTTTTCGTTTAATTAACGCTGGCGCCGCGGCGCTAGGGTTGCGACAAAAAATAAGTTGCTCTCGGTTTTAGCGCCGCGACGCTGTCATGCGTTCACCAAGGATGCGTCGAAGCAGCGCCATCTCGGCGCCGCGATGCTACTCTGCGTCCATGCTGATGCGGTTATACTTCAGCGCCGCGGCAGCGCTACCTTAGCGTCGCGTCGCTATTATGCGTCCAGACTGTTGCATTTATACTTCAGCGCCGCGGCGCATCCCGAAATTTGTCTTTTTGAGTTTTTCAGTTCTTTTTCGCCTTATTCTTGCTCGATTTTGATCTTTTTGTCGTTTCTTCTAATTTTCCTCGTTTTAACCTGAAAATCACTAGCAAACAAGTGAAATATAATATAAAACTCCCTTAATTTGAGAGAATATAAAGCACTTTTCGAGTGCTTATCATGTGTGTCACTAAAGCATTTGATAGATTTGATTGAAGCATGTGCGGTTGAAATTTCAAAGGTTGAAATTTAGGTTGTTCAAATCCTAAATTTTGATGACAAAGGAAGAAATTGAAGACTAAGATATGTCTAGAAAATTCAAAGATGGCAAGCTAAAGGGAGTGATGTATCATGCGTTGGTGAAGTGAAAGGTTGGCTGGGAGCTTTTGGGCAAGAACCACCATATGTTGGAGAAGTACCTTGCGTTGGAGAGGTTATCATGTGTTGGGGAGTTGATGTAAGCCTCATACTTAGCCTTGGGAGATGGCAAGCTAAGGGAAGTAATGTGTTATGCGTTGTGAAGAGAAATGGTGGACGAGAGTGAAGGAGCAAGAACTATCAAGTGTTGACCACGGCTATGCGTTGGTAAGCCTTGCATTGGAAGTTGCTATAAAGAGAAGAAAGCAGATGCTATGCATTGGTAACGAGTACCATGCGTTGGTAAGGCTACTTTGTGTTGGAGGCAGTTGTGTGTGGATTGCTGCTGTAGGCGTGGAGGTAGCATGCCTTGAGGGTTGCTATGGGTTGATGAGCTGAAGCCATGCGTTGGTGAGGCTGTGTGAAGAAGCATGCATTGGACGACGCTAGCCTAGCCGGCGTTGGAAGTAGCATTGTGTGGGTATGCGTTCAAGGTTGTGATGCGTCTAAGCTTGTTAAGCACTTGAGCCAGCAATTGAGTATGCTAAAAGAGGTTGTGTTATTTTGATAAATGGAAATTAAATTGATTAAAGAAAGGGAGAAAGTGGAGGTTAAGTCGACGACCTATATAAAGGAGTGAGCTGAGTGTTTAATAATTTTAAACACATTCCAGAGCTCGAATTGGTTCCATTTTGCAGACGAGCAACGAGGGAAGGTAAAAGAAGGTGTTCATATCGAATTCAAGTAGAATTCTGTTGGTTTTGGTAGTGTAACTGAAGCTGGAACAAGAAGTTTGATTGCAGTCGTAAAATCTGAGCATGGTCTGGTGTTTGGAGAAGAGCAAGCTGAGGAAGTCGAAGTTAGGGCTGAAATTTTAAGGTTAGTAAGTTAATTCAATTTCTAACTATTTCTATGAAGGATGTTTGAGCTGAATTTGAGGGGAAATATGTAAAATTGTAGGTGGAAGTGATTGCTACTGGTTTGCTAGGCGATTGAGAGCAACTCGGTGTTATTTAGGGATATCTTCCAAACAGAGAGGAATTATACTCTGAAATTTTGAGGTAAGTTAGAGAGCCTATTTCTTTACAAGTTTGTAGAAGGGAAGAAGTTCTGAATTTGGCTGGAAATACGATTTTTTTCAGGTAAAAGTGGTAATAAGAGGAAAAGAGGAAACTATGGTTGTTGGGTGTCGCTGGAACTGCAGTGTCGCTGAGAAGTTGGAGAGTGAGTAGCGAGACGAGTGTTACTGGTAGTGCAGAGAGCTATGCGTCTCACAAATCTCGCTGAGTGTCGCTAGGAATCGCTACTCAAGGTGAATCTCACTAGTCTCGCTCACTATGGTCTCGCTAGTACTGCATATTTGTAGCCCAATCTTGCTAGTAGTCTCGCTGGTTATTTATAATCTCGCTCATTATGAGTTGTTTTGAGAGAAGTGAGTCTCGGTGATGAAGCATGTTTGGAGTCTGATTATACAAACTTAATGATTATAGAAAGAAATTCTAGTAAAGTCTAACACAAGAAATGTGGATTTATAGGCCAAGAGGAGCTAAAAAAGGTGTACAATCCGCTCAAGGCCTAGGACAAGTCGTGAGTGACTTTTTATCTAAAAATATTTAGTCCTAACATAGTTTCTTTATAATATTTGTTGATAAATGCTTGCATGATCGAATTCTATGAACTTTATGTGTGTTTCATGTGTGGTATAATGAGCTGTTTCGATATATATTTATATATACATACTGAGCAAAAGTATGTGAATAATAAGGATAAGACGGATGGAAGGATGTGAACTTATGAATAATATTGCGATGTGGGGGTGGACTCAAGTATATGAATATGTACATGTTATATGGTGGTAAGACTTAAGAAAAGTATGAAATTTATAATTATGTGAGTAAATGGAAGCATATGAGCTAATATTTAGTGTTGTGATGTATGAAAGGTCACAAGAGTATGATTAAGTATGTGATATATGACGATAAGACTAAAGGAAGCATATGAGCATATAAAATGTGATTTATGACGATGAGACTAAAGGTAGCATATGAGTTTATGAAAAGTATTGTGATGTATGAGACGTTACTAGAGTATGAATGAGAATATGAATTATGAGGTAAGAATAATGAAAGCGTGTGAGCATATGAAAAGTATTGTGATGTAGGAGATATTACAAACTCATGATTTTATGTTATATTGTATTCTTATTTGAATGGCTCCCAATGCCGAGGTACGAAGAGAAGGTATGTGAGATGATTTATAAAGAACTATTTATGCAAAGCATAATTGCTTTATAATGTTTTCTAAGGGACCCAATGCTGAGGGACGATGTGAAGGCATGTGGGAAATCCAATGTTGTAAGAAACCCAATGCTGAGGGTCGATGTGAAGGCATGTGGGCAATCTTGTATTTGAAAACTTCGTGCTGAGAGATGTAGAGAAGGCACTTGAGTATCTTGGGGATCCAATACTGAGGGTCTGAGAGAAGGTACTTGGGTAGCCCGTGAGCAAATTGTGATTTAGTGATGCTGAGATGTTGAGAGTACTCCACTCAGCTAAGGAATATCGACGTTGGGTGCGTTGAGCTTCGCTCCGCCTCAACTAGGGAAGGAGATTTAAAGGAAACGGTTTGTGAATATTGTTTCCATAGATAATCAGATGTGGTTAAACTGTGATCTGATGTATGCTAGTGATGGAAATGGCTGGATTTTATATTTTCATACACTGTCGAGAAAAACTTTAATTAGTCACTCACTGGGCGTTTAAGCTCACGTTTTTCTTGTTTTTCTGTTTTTTTTTTCCAGGTAGCGAGCGAGTTCGGGATGCTTAGCCTACGCAAGATCTCGTCTGGGTCTACTAACGGTGTTTAGTATTCTGAAAATTGTAAATAATTGAACTGGATCATGTGTTGTACATATAGAGAGGGTTAAGGGTGTTGTTGTGTATTTATGCTATTATATGACTGAATAAAAAGGATGTGCATATGGCAAGTTAACTCTGGTGTATGTGTGAAGTAGTTTATGGTTTATAACTGTTTATTAAGTAAAGGCAGAGTTTATGGTTGACAGTGGATGTCGTAAGAGAGTCAGTGTCCGCTGTCATCACACTTCTTCCTGGGTTAGAAGGGTACCTAGGAGGGGGTGTGACAAATTGGTATCAGAGCATAAGATTTTGGGAAAAGGAAGTTATATGTTGTGAGTTTAAAGTTAGAACGGTTAAAATACAGTAGGTTTTAGTTAGTGGACAGACGAGGTAGGCAAGCAGATGCTGGAACTTCGCAAGCTACCTGAGGAATTTAAGGACGAACTCAGATGATCTACAAGCAGGTATGAGCTTGTATAATTAAATGTTTATTTGAATAATTCAATGATTAACTAATAATGTTAAAATAGTATGAGAAGGATCCCGAAACGGAATAGCGATCAGGACAATTCAAAACCTATGAGACATAGGAATTGTGGGTATGATAGGTATTACATATGTTAAAGGTTGGATAAATTATGATGGTTATAACTGATGAATTACTTATGTGCAAGTGGTATGAGTAAGACTTGCAGAAGAGGGATCATAACCTAGTGATTAGTTAGTATAGAGTGGGATAATTCTGAAGTTTTAGATAAGGATATATAAGAGTAAAGGGAACTCTGGTTAAAAAGAAGAGATTGATGGATGTAATACCAAAGTAAGACATGATTGTCAAATATGTAGACGAAAGCCGTCAGGAAGAATATGACATAGCTCAGCAGGTAGCTGAGAAGATTTCAAGTATTACGACAAGCACACTATATGTGACCTTAAGAGTATCTGTGTCTAATTAACTCAGAAGCAATGTATTTATTTATCCTTGATGTACTAATTAATTGGTAAGTAAGAGAGAAGTTAGAGATTGATACTGGTTAGTGATTATACTCACTAGTAAGTGTGGTTAATTGATTTATGAGTTGTGCATTTGTTGTCTTTTGTGTGTTTACTGTGTAAGTGAATAAGAGTTTAAAGTTTCTGCCTGAGGTCTTGTTAATACGCACTCATGCTGGTGAATCAGTAATTATAGAGGATGCCTGTTATAATTGCGAATTGGTGATTGATAATGTGGTGCTGCTAATTGATCTGTTACCTCGAAATCTGATAGAGTTTGATATTATTTTGGTATGGACTTTTGGTTGAAGTATCATGCTAATGTTGATTGTTTTAAGAAAAAGTAAGGTTTGTGAAGCCCGATGGGGTTGAGATGATCTTTAAAGGAAGAGGGAGAGTTCTTCTTACCTATGTGATCACGACGATAAAGATCAGGAAGTTGTTAAGTAAGGATTGTGTAGCGTACCTGGCACATGTGACGAAAGTGAAGACGGAAAAGTTAAAATCAGAAGATGCGCCAGTAGTACCACAGTTTTTAGATATGTTTCCTGAGGAGTTGTCGGGGATGCCACCCGATAGAGAGATGGACTTTACTATCAAGTTAGCACCTAGAACAACACTCATTTTTCAAGCACCATATTGTATGACACCGTCGTAATTGAGGGAACTGAAGGTGCAATTACAGGAGCTGGTAGACAAGGGATATATTAGACCAAGTGTATCCCCATGAGGTGCACCAGTGTTGTTTGTAAAGAAAAGGATGGTACAGTGAGGTTATGTAATGATTACCGACAGTTGAATAAGGTAACGATACGTAATAAAATATTCTTTGCCTCGTATAGATGACTTTATTGATCAACTTAAAGGAACGTTGGTATTCTTGAAGGTAGACCTGAGGTCAGGATATCAACAGCTGTACGCATGGATTTAATGAATAGGATCTTTCATCTTTACCTAGACCAATTTGAAATTGTGTGCATTAATGTTATATTAGTGTATTTTTGAGACAGAGGAAAATATGTTGAACATCTCGGGACTGTTTTGCAAGCCTTGAGAGAAAAGAAACTGTTTGTAAAGTTTAGTAAATGTGAGTTCTGGCTAGAACGAATTGTGTTTTTGGCCATGTAGTATCAACTGCGGGAGTCAGTGTGGATTCTCAAAAGACTGAAGTAATTAGTCAGGAGGAAACGACCTTAGAACTGTGACAGAGATGCGTAGTTTATTGGGTTTAGCAGGATACTATAGGAGATTGTGCAGAGATTCTCCAAGATAGCTCCACCACTCACAGGTTTGACTAAGAAAAATACTAAGTTAGAGTAAAATGAGAAATGTGAGTAGAGTTTTCAGGAGTTAAATAGGAGATTGGTGACTGCACTCATTCTAGCACTTCCGGAGTCAGGGAAGGAGCTTAAGGTTTATTTCAATGCCTTCCATCAGGGGATAGGCTGTGTGTTGATGCAAAAGGATAGAGTTATAGCCTAAGCCTCTAGGTAGTTGAGGCCACATGAGATTAATTACTCTGCCCATGACCTGGAATTGACAGCAGTTGTTAGCATTAAAGATATGGCGGCATTACTTGTTTGGAGAAAAGTGCCATATCTACACGGATCACAAGAGTTTGAGATACATCTTTGATCAGAAAGAATTTAGCATGAGACAAAGGAAGTGGTTGGAACTGATCAAAGATGATGCTTGCACTATTGATTATCATCCGGGAAAAGCAAATGTTGTAGCTTATGCACTAAGCAGAAAGTCCCGTGGTGGAGCGGGTACAGTGAATTTAGTCAGGGTTACTTTGTTCAAGAACTCAGAAATAGTGTGGCTAGAATAGAGGTAACTGGTAAAGGGACATTATTGGCACTTTTCCAGTTGAGACCTAGGTAAGTAAATGAGGTTATAAAGAAACAATCAGAAGATCTTGTGATTAGACAACTAACCGAAGAAATAAGAGCTCAGTAGAGAGTAGACTATGAGTTCAAATTTGATGGGGTGTTATTGAACAGGATAGAATTCATGTACCAAGGAATGAGGAAGTCAAATAGTTAATCCTAGAGGAAACACATAATTCGGCATACGCTATGCATTCCGGTAGTACCAAGATGTATAGAACATTGCGAAAATTTTACTGGTGGCCGGGCATGAAAGGGAGATAGCGGAATACGTGGCAAAGTGCTTAGTTTGCCCATAGATTAAGCCTAAGCGGCAAAGACCGACAGGGTACTGAATCCACTACCTATTCCCGAGTGCAAATGGAAAATATTATTATGGATTTTCTGTTCGGATTACCGAGAACCCCAGCAGGTGTCGATGAAATATAGGTAATTGTTGACAGATTGACCAAGACAGCACAGTTTTTGCCAGTTGAGACGACTTTTACCCTGGACAGACTAGCACAACTCTATGTGGACAGAATTGTGAGTCAGTATGGTGTACCAGTGACTTTGATATCTGATAGAGACCCTAGATTACTTCTAAGCTCTGGAAAAGTTTGCAAAAGGTGTTAGAAACCAAATTCCAGTGCAGTACTGCCTTTCATTCTCAGATCGTGGATAGTCAGAATCTAGAAAATATGCCTTAACGGAATTGGCTCATAATAACAGCTACTAAATGAGTATAGGAATGGTTCAGTATGGAGCACTTTATGGTAAACTGAGTAGAACCTCGTGTGTTGTGGAGAAGTTAGGAAAGGAAGCTAGTCAGACCAGAGGTTGTTCAAGTTACTACAGAGAAGGTAAAATGAATAAAGTTAATCTTAAGACGACCAGAGATGCAACCGGTGGAACTTAAGGAAGACCTAAGTTAGGAGGAAGAACCAATCCGAGTACTGGATGAAAAGGAATAAGTCCTAAGAACTAAGATGATTTCATTGGTTAAGGTTTTATGGAAAAACCATAGTGTAAAAGAAGCAATTGGGTAACCAAAGAGCAAATGGTTAAGTATTATTCATATTGTCTTCGAGAAATTGACTGTTTGCTGAATTTCGAGGACGAAATTCTTGTAAGGAGGTGATAAGTTGTAAGCCCCACACTTAGCCTTGGAAAGTGGCAAGCTAAAAGGCTTATTTTTGAAAAATGGCAAGCTAAATGGGGTGATGTATCATGCATTGGTGAAGTGAAAGGTTGGCTGGGAGCTTTTGGGCAAGAACCACCATATGTTGGAGAAGTACCTTGCGTTGGAAAGGTTATCATGCGTTGGAGAGTTGATGTAAGTCTCATACTTAGCCTTGGGAGATGGCAAGCTAAGGGAAGTAATGTGTTATGCGTTGTGAAGAGAAATGGTGGACGAGAGTGAAGGAGCAAGAACTATCAAGTGTTGGCCATGGCTATGCCAAGTAAACCTTGCGTTGGAAGTTGCTGTAAAGAGAAGAAAGCAGATGCTATGCGTTGGTAAGGAGTAGTCACTCAGGATTAAGATCGAGTCGCACATGATCAACATATGAAATATTAATCTCATCAATTAACGGATTTACAAAGAGAGATTAAATATTTCGCGGTTCAGTCTTATACAAACTCTTTGTATAGGATACCCTCACTCACATGTCTCCACATGAACGGTTTGGATCAAACCATTTGTAGCTATTACCTAGTGGGTCATACCTATAGTGTCACCAGGATAAGACACCCAACCTTATCCATATACTATAGACTTTTAGATTATTCCTTGGCATGATCCACTCGTATGTCAACGACATACATGTTCAAGACTTCATGCAATAACCTTGGATTTTTCCATTAATGGATAAATTAATATTGCATAATTAATAATTAAATTAATTAACTAATCAATTACAAGGCTTTAGGGCACAAATCCCAACACAGTGGTACTTAAGGTGCAAGAGATAATTACAAGGGTAAAACGGTAATATGACCAATTTGTAATTACGAACACCCTGTGAAAGATTGACTTATAAAATATGGTTATTCAATGGACAAATGAATATATACCGCAATTCATAAGAGTGCAGCTATGGGTCTAGTGGTATGCCCAATGGTTTATGAATGTTGATTAATATAACTAATGAGTTTAATTTATTAGTCTTGAATAATTGGAGCTTATAACTGTAGGTCCATTAGGTCCCTCTGGTAGCTCGCAATGGGTTAAAACAAGAAAATTAAGTGATAAAAGAATTTGAGTGTTCAAATTAATCAAGGGAATTAATTGTATGATACAATTAACTTTATGTATGAGATACATCATAATATAAAGTTTATGATATGAGAAAAAAACTTTATAATACGAGAATATTAATATTTGAATAGGATTTAAATATTAAATTAGTATGAATTGGATTCATATTAAAACTATATTTTATGAGAGTATATGTGTATTTTCACACATTGAATCAAACATGTGATATTAGATTTCCTTTCATTAATTCAATTGTTATTTAATTATTATATATAAATTAATCAAATTTGATTTATTAATTTATATTAATTAAATGTATTATTTATTATTTTATTTAATTAAATAACAAAAGAAACTCCCCTGCAATCAGGTGAGTGGTGAGTGGGAGCGAAGTTCTTCCCTCATTTTAGATTGAGATGAGATCTCAATTGGATTTTTACATGGATTATCACAGAAAGAAACTCTCTCTCACTTTCAACTCTCAAAAGAAACTCTCTGCATTTTTCCCTTTTGATTCACAAGGTTCCCACAAGCCTCCTTGTCCCAAGAGTATATTAGAGAATATCTATTGGTGGTGTTCTTGGAGAACGAGTGATTGCTACCTTGAAGATAAGATATACAAAGGTATTTTAACTCCTTTTCACTTGAATCTTTTGGTATGTTTCAAAGTATATTTTTTTGTTCTTGTTTTGTACAAATTCATAAAACAATATTGGGGCAGAAGGATTAAACGCTTTTGCCAAGAGAATTCCCTTTCAAAATCAACATGGAAGAGAGTGAAGTTCATGCGATACGAGATTAGAAGGTGCCGACCTCCGTGACAAAACTACATTCCTTCCTCGGATTAGCCAATTACTATAGGTAGTTTGTGGAGGGTCGAGAAGAGCATGACCATTAATCGGGTTGTTGAAGAAGGACCACCAATGGGGTTGGACCCTAAAGTGTTAAGCCGCCTTCGAAGGCTTGTAAAAAGCCATGATGAAGGGGCTAGTTCTTGAAATTGTGGATGTGACAAAACCTTTCGAAGTCAAGACTGATGCATTCGATTTTGCACTGGGCGGCGTCCTCCTTCAAGACGACCACCCCATCACCTATGAGAGCAGGAAACTAAGTGATGCTGAAAGAGTACGTAGCATTTGAGAAAGAAATGCTGACAGTAGTTCACTGTTTGCGGGCCTGGATACAGTATCTGTTAGGCTTCAAGTTCGTAGTCAAGATGGACAACAGCTCGATATGCCACTTTTTCACACAGCTGAAGTTGTCGTCCAAATAAGCTTGATGGCAAGAGTGCCTAGCCGAATTTGACTTCTAGTTTGAACATAGACCAGGTAAAGCCAATCAAGCGACATGCCTTCAATCGAAAGAGCGAACATACGGCCCTATGCTTGTTCGCTCATCTAAAAGCCAAAAGTTTGAGTGGAACAATCCGAGAAACCATAAGGGCACACTTAATTAATGACAAAGCACAAGCTTTGGTACAATTAGCCAAAGAAGGGAAGACTCTTCAGTTTTTGGTAGAAGACGACCTTCTCCTTACCAAAGACAATAGCCTATATGTTCCTCAAACTGAGGAGCTGCGGAGACTGCTAATTCATGACATGCCATGGGATGAACACAATGGTTGGCAAAGAACCTAGCACTGTTGAAACAAGGTTAATACTGACCAAGCCTCCGAGACGATGTTATGCAATTCACTAAGACATGTCTTGTCTGCCAACAAGACAAAGTAAGAAAGGGGAAAATTAGTGGTTCTGTTGGAACCCCTACCTGTGCCCTCAAGACCATGGGAGAGTGTCTCTCGACTTCATCACCTACCTACCTAAAGTTGGAGAGTTGAATCGATACTTGTAATCATTGACAAGTTTTCAAAATACGCTACATTTATTCCAACTCCGAAGTTGTGCTTGGCCGAGATGACGACATAGTTGTTCTTCAAGCACATTGTGAAACTATAGGGTGTCATGTCAATATCATTAGCGATCGTGATGGAAGATTCACTAGTACATTCTAGATGGAACTATTCTGGATGTTGGGTTTTGTTGGGTTTTATGCCCTAAAACTCGTAGATAGTAAATATTACATTTGATCGAACATTGATAAAATGTTATTGTTTTTTCTTCCCAATAAAGTGTTATTGTTTATATTATGTTCATCTTGCCTAAATAACCCCAATCCAATAAACTACCATCCTAGGCCGTTGAATGAGTCTTGAACAGTATGTGGAGACATACATGGATCAGTGTTCTAGATACAACCTAAAGGATCTATAGTATAGAGATAAGACTAGGTACCTTATCTTGGTGACACTATGGATATGACCCACTTTATATTTGATACAAATGCAATGATCCAACGCATTCGTGTAAGGGCAATCAAGTGGGGGTATCCTATGCAATGAGTTTGCATAAGGTCGAACCGTGAAATAGTAACTGCTAGTTGTAACACCGTTGACTAGTTAGGTTCCTATTTCACTAAGATGACCTAGGCAACTTATTCTCAATCCTGAGTGGGTTATGGACTCCTATTCACGAGGGATTGCCTTTTCATTTGTATGGGTGAGAGTGGCCAGTTTCCTGACTTAATAAGCCTATCGTTTTGGAGATAAGACCGAGTAGGGAGTTAAGAACATAATCACACAAGATGGAATTCACTTTTTCCCTATTTTAAGGAAGTAGATGAGTGTTCCCTTAAGTAATATCTCCGAATCTTAAACAAAGAGCCCTACCTTCTCAATGGCATAAGAAGGGTTTTTGTTTAATGGTTGGACCATAAACAGGTTGTTCATTAGAGGAGCACTAGTACTTAATGATGTAGAGGTAACCTAGGGGTAAAACAGTAATTTTGACCCAACTGTTATTACGAACACTCGTGAAGGACTAACTTGCTATTTTGGTCTATGTCCATGGACACAAAAATATATTTACAGTGAGAAGGGTGCAACTGTGGGTCTATAGTGGAGTGTACCCACAGTTAACAAATATTGATTACCTTGGTTAATGAGTTTAGACAATTAATCTCATATCATTGGAGCTTCTGATCTGTAGTTCAATAGGTCCCATTGGTAGCTCGTAAAGGGTATTGAGGTAATTATAGTAATTGTTGTGTAATAAATTGTGGAAATGGAATGTACAAACGCAAGGTGCAGTTAAGATATGATGATGCGTTTCACATATCATGCGTTTAACATGCTATGCGTCTTACTTATGTTTAAATGTCATGCGTTGGTGATCTGTCAAGTTTTCCTATCCTTTGCCCAAGTATAAGCAAAGGAGTAGGTTTTCTCGGTGTGTCCGAGGTCGAACACAGAGATTATGTTGATTCTATATTTAAGTGGATTATATGCGTTGCAGTGGTAACCAAGAATAATGAGTTGAGGTTTGTTTGTTTCTAATTTAAAGAAAGCGATAATATGTACACTAGACTAAATGTGGAGGATGGAAAGGCATGCGACACAGCAAAGTCAGCTAATGATTTGAATGAATGGATAAAAATAGGGTTCGGGCTGGTTAACATCTAACATCGGAAACGCATGGTGATAGTCTATTCATACTTGTGACTCTTCTCTCGGTTGTCAGCCGCTATGCATTATATGTCTATAACGAATAGGAGAGTGTTAAGAACCAAGGTTATTCCTATAGACAGGTAACACTTCTTGGCCCTTGTCAATTGAGTTCCACAATCACTTACCCTCTCGAGCAGTATGATTATTACTACTTATATCGATTAGCTAGATGGACATAAGCATCGAATTAAGTTTGCAATTGACAAGATGAAATAGTTACACTATGGTTCTTAGTTAGATGCTAACGCAACCCTAGACCCTTGAGAGATTAGTTACTCATGGATTGAAAGTAAAAAGTAGAAAGTATAGAGAAATCAATAGACATGGAAGAAATATATATTGATGAATGGAATACAACTTTAAATAAGCTCAATGTCTTGACACAAATCTAAAATCAAGATAGAAAAACTAAGATAGAAAGAAGGAAAGGCGTCAATGTCTTGAGTCACTTGGATGGAAGCGTGAGGTTCTGCTGTGAAGTGGTCAGACGGAGGGAAGACTCTTCTCTCTCGAGCTATTCGTCTCTGGTTGAGGTCTGGAGAGAACTCTGTTATCACTTAGGAATTCTTCCGAGAATCAACAACCCTTTCTCATCTTGCAGCTTTGCCCTTTTATAGATGTTGCGTTCGCAATCAATGGCAAATCTGCTTGATTGGCGGCGAGATTGATATCATGCGTCCATCTCGCCTGATTGCGTAATTCTCGGGTCAATTAAGATCCACCACTTTAGCTACAAATTATGTATGTCAATCATCCGACAACCTCTCAAGATTCTGATCTGATCGTCCATGGATAGTTTGGCCGTTGTCAAAGCGTCATGAGTTGCTAACGCATAGTCTTGCGTTGAGTAGTTGTTAACGCATCTTAGGTTGTTCGCGTTCCGTTCAGATCATGCGTCCATGAGGAACAGATTGCTAACGCATAGTCCTGCGTTAAGAAGTCATCAACGCATCGTTTGCATTCCTACGTTAAAACATGCGTTTTAGGCTCAAAAAGTGGTAAAATCATTATCTTCATAAAAATACAAGAGTATAACGCAAAAGAAGATTTATTAATAGAATTTAGCGTAAACTACCGCATGTTTCTCTATTTAATCTCTATTTATCTAAGAAAAAGGCTATCATAACTTGTATTTCTACAAGCTATCAGTAATTTAAAGTGTTTAAATTTACTAAGAGAAACAACAAAGTGTATGTAGATATATTATGATATAAAGTTTATTTTTTTAATTCATTAAACTTTATAATATAAATTTATTTTGAATTTGATTTAAAATTTAATTTATAGGAGAATTAAATATTTGAAAGGAGTTCAAATATAATTTTAATATGAATTGAATTCATATTAAAACTATAAGTTAAAACTAATGTGCATTAGATGCACATTAAAACTATAGGTTATTTAGGAGATATTCATTTAAATATGCTTTAAATAAATTAATCAATTAAGTTGGATTTGATTGATTATTAGTTCAATTAATTACATATTTGTTATTTAAATTAATTAAATAGATTTTATTTTAATTTTTTTAAAAATTAAATTAATTAAAAAACCAATAATAACTGATACTTCAGTTATTATATCGTGGGATGAGTCCACGATAGTTTTTTCTCTCTCTCCATAGTCCACGCCTAACGATAGGGAGAGAGTTAATTTTGGCTTCCTCCTCCTTTTTGCTTGATATAGAGTAAATAGGTTTCCAAAAAGAGTCGCTCGCTCATGCTCTCCCAATTACTCTTTATAGAATTTCCCAAATACAAAATAAGGATCCCACCATTCTACCTCATCTATTCCCTAAGGAGATTACTAGTGAATCCAAGTGGTGGTGTTCTTGTGCAATTTGCAGAGATCGTACAGAGAAGAAATATTTTCCTAAAGGAGTTGGTGAAAATCCACTTGACTCACAACAAAGGGATTTCATCCTTACAGGTTCGACATTGAATATCTCATCCGTTATTATCCACAGACTGATGAACAGGCAGAATGCTTCAACAGTATACTCGAAGAGTATCTTCGACACTTTATTGATGCAAGACAAAAAAATTGGGTCTAGATGTTAGACATGGCTCAATTCAGCTTTAACGGCTAGAAGAGTGCCTCCACAGGAAAGACACCCTTTGAGATTGTGTGTGGTAGACAATCACTCATGCCTCACATTATAAACCATCCTTATGAGGGTAAGAGCCCTCAGACGCACAACTTCACCAAAGAGTGGAAGCAGTCCTTGGAAGTTGCGTGCGCGTACCTAAAGAAAGCGTCGAAGCACATGAAGAAATGGGTAGATATGAAGCGTAGACCCATTAAGTTTCAATCAAAGGATAAAGCTCTAATCAAACTACACTCCAACCAGTTTCAATTTCAAGGATAGAGAGACCAACGACTTGTGAGGAAATATGAAGGACCCGTGGAAGTGATTGAGAAGGTCGAAAAAACCTCTTATCGGGTTCATGTCATCCATGTGAGTAACTTGAAACCTTACTATCCCGATCCTAACAATGAACAACACAATGTCGTGATTCGCCCTTCCGTCACAATGAAGAACACAACAGAGAGAGAGGTCGAAGAGATACTTGCTGAAAGAACCTGCCATGTTGGAAGACCAAGACGTGACCTGAAGGAACTCTTGGTGAAGTGGAAAGGCCTCCTAGACAAAGAAATCAGTTGGGAGCGCACTGAAGACCTGAGGTCCGCTGCACTCCGTCATGGGATTTATAAAGAATCTCATAAAACGTTTGAAATTCAATTGAAATATGAAATTCAAATGAAGCTATAGTTTTATTCCGGAAACGAAATGATAATTAATTTGAAGTTCATTTAGGAATCATGACGAGGTTTGAAATTCATTTGCCAATCTAAATTTTAATGTAGTAATAAAAATGTGCTTAAAGTCTGAAATCCAAGAAATTTGAAATACTAGTAAGGCATTTCAACCATAAAAACTAGAGGATATTTAATAGTACCAAATTAAGGACTCTACATTATCCTATAGTAGAAGCATTGATTAAATGCCTTAAATAGATTCTAGGCTTTAATCCATTAATTTAACTCAAAGTCATTTAATGGAAATGTCATGTTTGAAAAAAAAAAAAAAAAAACCTCAATTAGAATCTAATGAATTGAGATTGAGAACACAATGATTAATAAAAACCAACAAAATGAAACATAAGATAAAACAATTTAAAAAAAAATATTTGAAGTCATCCTTAAGAAAATAAGAACATAAATTTGATAAATGAGAAAAATAGTTGAAATGGGGAGAAGAAAGAGAAAGAAATAATAATGAAAAGAAAAAAAAATGGTGGAAATAAAGAATAGGATAAGAAAATAATAAAAATGATGGAAATTAAGAGGAGAGGAAATAATAGTAAAAATCATAATAATTAAAAATTAGTTTTAAATAAATAAGATAAAAAAGAAAAATAATAATAAAATAGAATAAAAGAATAAGTGGGACCCATCTTCACCTTTACCAATTCCTTTTTCTTTTTCTTTCTCCACTCTACTTTTTCCTTTTTTCTTATTCTTCTTCTTCTTCAACCTCACAACTTCTTTGTTTTCTTCAACCCCACAACTTCTTCTTTTTTTTTTCTTCAACTTCACAACTTCTTTTTTCCCCTCAACTTCACAACTTCTTTTTCCCCTCACAACTTCCCTTTTCCTCAACCGCACAACTTCTTTTTCTTTCAATCTCACAACCTCTGTTTTTCAACCTCACAAACTTTCTTCTTCTCCTCCCACTTTGTGTATTTTGCCTTTCCTTATGTATTTTTTTTTTTTTTAATTTGTCACTCTAATTTCCTTTTCTCTTCCCCTTCCTCATTGAAATCTCAATCAATTTATAGGGAGAGGGGAAGGTTTGGAGTTGAGATATGTTAGGGAATTTAAAGGGAGGAAGAGAAGAAATGGAGGAAGAAGAGGAAATGGAGGAAGAAGTTTGAAGAAAAAATCAAAGGGGAGAATAAAAGAAACAAAATAAGTAATAAATAAACAATAAATAAATGAAATAATGAAAATAAAAATAAAATAAAATAAAATGGGAAAGAAAGAAAAAAATGGAAGAGAAGAGAAAAAAATACAATAAATAAATAAATGAATAATAAAATAAATAAATAAAATAATGAAACTAAAAATAAAAGAAAATAAAATGATAAAATAACAAAAAAAAGGAATAATAACACAAAAAAATAATAATAATAAATGAAAAAAAGAGAAAAATAAAAATAAATAAATAAATAAATAAATAGAAAATAGAAAATAGAAAAAATAATAATAAACTAATAATGAAAAAAAATAAGTAAAAAAATAACTAACTAATGTAAACCTAAATAATAAATAGGTAATTAAAAATAAAAATAAAAATAAGAAAAAAAAGGAGAAAATTAAGATAAATAAAATAAAATGAATATGTGGGACCAAATAGAGTGTCTACACCAATCATCTATGGTCATCCTATGAAAAGCTAATTTTTATTAATGACATTATAAAGAGAAATTAAACATTTCATGGTTTGGTCTTATACAAACTCTTTGTATAGGTGTGAAAATCTGAACTTAAGCTAACTCCATATAGAAGATAAAAGAAACATTTGTGTCACAAGCTTGTGGAGTTAGAAAAATTTTAGAGTGGAACTTTTTTGGCTTGTGGAGTTTTAGCCATAGAAGTGATTGGGAGAAAAAAACGTTATACAATTTTTCTAAGTATTGAACTACAAGAGATAACTATGCTATGAAATTTTTATAAGTGTTAAAACTATGCTTGGAAAGCAAAGAGGTAAACTATAAGGTGAACTTAGAGATGAACTCATAAGCTTAAGGAAGTGAAAATTTGACTAAGTGTGGAAGTAAAAGTTGAAAGCATAGTTGAAAGTTTAACTTGGAACTAAGGTTGAACTCATGCCTCAGAGGAAAGTTTAAGGCATAAACGCATGGTGGAACTACTTGGACGCAAAGTAGAAGTGTGTAGAGGATGCATGGTTGAAGTTTGGAAGAATTTTGACAAAGAGCTTATGGTAGTTGAAGGAGCTTATGGTAGTTGAAAGAGACACCAAAGCCAAGAAAAGTAGGTTGGACGCATAGCCTATGTTCCGGGAAGATTTTAGCTAAGTCTTCGAAGAGTTCTAATAGTTGAAAAGTAAAACTTAGGGCAAAAAGAAGAAGTTGGACGCATAGGAGGAGAAGTATTGAGATTTTTTTGCTAAGTATGGAACAACTTGTCTAGGTTTGAA
Organism: Citrullus mucosospermus; assembly: GCA_030954485.1. NCBI lineage: Eukaryota > Viridiplantae > Streptophyta > Magnoliopsida > Cucurbitales > Cucurbitaceae > Citrullus > Citrullus mucosospermus. The sequence continues at coordinate 16,271,633 of CM062059.1, read as the reverse complement.
AGATAATTGGGCCAAAGTTTACAAGCCACAAGTTGGACGCATAGAAGGCTAGTGAGTTGAAAAATTGACTAAGTACAAGAGACTTGGAACTTGTGAGTTGGACGCATGGTTCATAAGTAAAGGTGGGTTGAGCAAGTTGTTCAAGTTTGAAGCAAACGTAGGATTTATAGGAAGTTGGAATGCATGATATATAGACAAAGTAAAGGTTGGGCACATACCACCTTAAGAGAAGGAAATTTGGCTAAGTGTTGGTTGGTTTTATTGGGTGAAAAGGAAGGAAAAGAAGCATACTCCAAGAGAAGCATGGGATGGACGCATACTACTTCTATGATGGACGCATGAAAAGGCTCGGGAATGACTAGGGGATGCGTCCAAAGGGTGAGAAGGAGGAAGGAGGCGACAAACTAAGAGATTAACACCTCAAAAGTAAGAGGTGTCATCATGTAGTTTGGTGGTGGGTCAAGCATGGATGAAAAGTTGGATGACAAGGCTTGTCATCCAACTATTATAAATAGAGCATGAGACTTGAGGAAGTGAGCACACAAATTTGGGAGAGAATTTTCACTCTTTAAACTTTGAGAGACAAAATAAGAGATCCTCGAGAGAGTTGTTGTCACACCCCCTCCCGGATTACCTACTTAACCTGAAAGTGGATGTGAAGACAATAAACATCACCCCTCTTGTGATGCATATTGTCCCATCTTACATAACTTCCTGTATAAACATTTCATACATATACATTCATAGAGTCCAGCCATACTAACACATGATCATGATATAACAATATTTCCTGTACAGAGTATACTTTTATAACATACTCTCTTGATGGACCACTTTTGTGTATTAACCGCAAGTGTACGGGTCAAGTTATAATATAAAACGGTTAAGTCCGAGTATCGTTTACACTAGAGATCCAATTGGGAAGGTTTAAGTTATTTAGCTATTCTAGAGTTGAATCAATTTTATTTGAGGATTGGAATTCAAATTTTTGTTTTTGGGAAAAAGAAAGATCAAGCCACGAAAGTATCAAAGGGAGAATTGCAAGAATCAAAGAGAGTTCTAGGGTTTCAAATCCTTGTTTGTTTCATCATGCAAAATTATAGATTCCATGGATTTAATTCTTATGCCTAAGTCTAGAAACTTAATTCCAAGTTATCTTCTCTCAAAGATAACTTTTTCTCATGCAACTTGATTGATAGTTAATCTCTTAAAACCAATACAAAATTACATGGCATTAAAACTAGTCTTTAGCAACTTTCATTGTAAACCTAACTACTCTCGTGATAGATTAACAACGATTCATTGTTATAGATCAAATTAAACATATAATCTCTCGATTCATACATCTAATCTAACATGTGAAGGTGGTCAATCTTCAAGAATTAAACACAATAACAATGAAAAGCATATTTATTTGAACAAAACCATGAGTTTACAAAATTATTATGAGTTTACAAACAATTCATTAAAAACCCTAAAACCAAAGAGTTTAGCCACTCATAACGTAAAGCAACATATTGATAAAAAAGAATCAAAGAAAGAGTGTAAAGAATAGGGAAACTCTACTGAAAAGAAGTTCTTGATTGAGGCAGCACCGTCACAAACTCCTTGGCTCTTGCGTCGGACTTCGAAGGGCACCAAAACTATCTCGAACTCTTTTCCTCTTCCTTGCGGCTAACTCACTCTTGGAACTCTAGCTTAATTCTCACCTTTTCGGATCGTTTTCTTGTTCTGCAACTTTCTTGATCTTCTTGATATTTCTTCCCCCCTTTTTGGGGGCTGAAAACCCCTAATTTTATAGAGTTTGGCCGCCCAAAATTTAACCTAAAATACAAAACTTGCGTTTAAATTAACGCTGGCGCCGCGGCGCTGACGCATAGCACCGCGGCGCTAGGGTTGCGGCCAAAATTAAGTTGCTCTCAGGTTTTAGCGCCGCGGCAGCGCCACGACGCTGTCTTGCGTTCTTCAAGGATGCGTCGAGGCAGCGCTTTCCCAGCGCCGCGTTGCTACTCTGCGTCCATGCTGATGCGTTTCTGCTTCAGCGCCGCGGCAGCGCTGCCTTAGCGCCGCGGCGCACCATGCATTTCAAGCAAGGATGCGTTTTTCAGCACTTTTTCTCCATATTCTTGCTCGGTTTTGATCTTTCAGTCGTTTCTTCTAATTTTCCTCGTTTTAACCTGAAAATCACTAGCAAACAAGTGAAATCTAATATAAAACTCCCTTAATTTGAGAGAATAATAAGCACTTTTCAAGTGCTTATCATCTCTCATAACCCACTTGTAAACACTAAATCTACATGCCACCAGTGTTAAGTTATTTACACGTACAACAACGAGAAAATAAACTGTTTCTGGAAACTCGAAGTTTAAGCAAGGCGAGTTGAAGTAGGCTAAGCACCGGGAACGTCCTAGCTACCTGGGAGGGAAAGAAAACATTAAAAACATAAGCTAATAGCCCAGTGAGTGACTAATTTAACAAAATATTTTAGTTCGAAAATCATCAGGAATAAAACTAAATTCAACGTCATGTTTAAAACATGAAACCACTTCATATACATTAGTTAAAACATACTTAGTTGCCCTTATCAAATCATACATGATTTTCAACAAATCATAAGAAAACAGTTTAGTTGCAATACTTCTCCTTAGTTGAAGTGGAGCAAAACTCAACACCCCAACGTCGAAAACGAATAAGGCTCGATGCGGAGCAAGACTCAACGCACCAGCATATAACCTCTATGTGCACATAGGAATATGGCGGGTTGCCCAAGTACCTTCTCATGTCCCTCAATACTGGGTCCTGGGGAAACTCACGTGCCTTTTCAAGTCCATCAGCACTGAGCCTCCTCTTAAACATTTTCCTTTAAAGAAGCAGCACTTTATACAAACAAATCGTATGCAAATCATTCATAAGAACACAGGGCAACTATTATATCAATAACATTTCATAAACATACTTTTCAATAACTTTAAGAACATAAAGTATGCTTCATAAATCATTTGATCACAAAATCATATTCCATTGGAAAACCGAACTATCATGTACAACAAAATTGTTTTAAAGTAAGAAAAGTGTCACTCACAACTCTTTCTAGGCCTTGAGTGGATTATACGCCTTTCCTATCTCCTCTTGGCCTGAAATAAATACTTTCCCTTGTCATACTTCTTTTCCATTTATTTTAACATAAACAACAACACATCATATGCACAATGTTTATAGTTCTTCATGTGGTTAGGCTTTCATTAGTTTATTCTCAAGCCTTAAAAACTAAAGCTATTACTACAAGCTGTTCCTTACCCTTCTGTTATACCTTAATTCCAAGAAGAATTGTGTGCACTTCACACCTTCTGCTACACAAATGTTTTGAGCCTTCTTTTCTCCTTAACAACGTTGATTGCTGCAGCTTCGCTGCTTCTGGTTCATCCCTGCTAAAAACATATTTCCAGTCCAAACTAAGACTTCTTTCTTTCTACAAACTTGTAAAGAATTGAGTTCCACAGCTTACCTCAAAATTTCAGGGCTTAAATCTTTTTCGTTCTCCAGTTATTTCAAAATCACTCCATGCTGCTTTAGATTGCTTAACAATCCCGTAAGCGCTGCTTTTACCTAAAGATTCACATGATTAACTTCAATTTCAGTTTTACCATCCTTCATAAGACTTGTTAGGAATTATGTTAACTTACTGACCTCAAAATTTCAGCCCTAAACTCGGCTTCCTCGATTCGTTCTACTCCAAATATCAACCACTGTTCAGTCTGTGCGACTAAAGATCAATCTTCAGTTCCAGCTCTGTTTTCAGCACCAAGACGAGTAGATTTTCACCCAAAATCTACAAGAACACCTTCCTCTACCTTCTCTTGTGGTTTGTTTGAAAAATGGAACCGACTTAAGCTTTCGAAAGTGTCTAAAAATGATTAAACATTTAATTAATTCACCTATATATACTACCTACTTAACGCTCACAAGCACCAAGATTTATGTTGCCGACTTACCCCTCACCCGCAGGCTGGCGCGGGGTTCTCTCTTTGACGCAAGGCACTCATGTCAAAATTCTCCTCCAACGCCTTCAGCAACTATCCACACTCAACGCATGGTGCCCTCAACGCCTCCTACTTTCGACGCATGCAACACAGTCATTCACACCACTATCTTTGACGCGTCAAGACCACTCTGTCTTCGACGCAGAGTGACTTCAGCGCATGGTTGTCTTTGATGCAGAGTGACTTCAGCGCATGGTTGTCTTTGACGCAGAGTGACTTCAGCGTATGGTTGTCTTCGACGCAGTGACTTCAACGCATGGCTCAAGCACATCTCTTCCCCCACCAACGATCACTTATCCTTTGACGCGGGCAGCTACTTCAGCTCACACCCTTCGTGATTCAATCAACAACACATGGTTTCTCAAATAGTTCAAGTTTCCTCTTCATTCACCAACGCATAGTCTTGGCCAACACTTAGCCAAAATTTTACTTTCCTAAAATTTTTGCTCTCATTCTGGGCTACTTTTCCTCTAGCAACGCATAGCCACAATCTCACTTGCCTCTTCCCAACACTTGATATTACAAGTCAGTGCTTACAGTTGTTGAGAAGACCGGGCATCCAAAAGTTGAGGTATGTGTCCAACACATCATTATAGGCGTCAAACCCATTTGCCAGGCGTCAATCATCATCAGTCAGGCATCCAACTGCAGCAGTAGGTGTGTCACACCCTTTTTCTAAGACCAATGCGTTGAAGAACCTTTAAAGGGAAGAAGTAGGACAAGAGCGGTTTGTGCTCAAGTGTTAGTTTGCATAAGTCGTAGATGAAGTTTGAATTAGAAGGATTTGATTGAAAGGTCGAGTTGAGTGATTTCTGGATCATAGAATCAAAGTAATTCTTGAAATTGAGAATTCTACTGTGTAGAATAAACAGATCAGAAGAACGCAACCATGACTTTGAGCTTGGAAGTAAGATCTAAGGAAAGAAAGGAAACCTCATCAAGTGATGGGAAGGGTTAAAAAGAATAGCTGAGAGATAAATGAAGTTGGATGCATACTTAGTGGAAGACTATGTTGAACACATGGTAAAGACGAAGGAAACGCATGATAAAGGTAAAAACGCATAAGGTAGAATCATGGAAAGAGGCAATGACAATCTATGGTAAACGCACAACTCCTATTAAGGAAGATTTTGAATTGGATAAGTTAGAAGATTGAGAAGTAAGCCTAAAAGAAGGAGGCTGGAGATGGATTTACGATAGGATTTATTGTTGATGAAATAGCTCATATAAGGAAGATATTGGAAACATGACCTTGGAATACAGCACAAGAGTGCATAAAGGAATAATCAAGGAAACCTCAAGGATAGGAGGAAGGTCATGGACACAGAACAAAATAAAGGTAAACGCAAAGAGTGCGAACGCATAAAGGAAGGCATGATAGTATGTGATTAAGGCAGACGCATGGTATTATGCGGTAAGGAACAAACGCATAGTAGTATGCGTTTGAGACTTTAATGCTAGGTAGTATGCGGTAGAGAAATGCTGTTAGCCCCTACCTGACATTTGGGAGTTGGCAAGTTAAGAAGAGACTATGAGATGGGCAGTGAATAGAGAAAGTTGGCCAAGTAGTATGGGAGCAAAAGTGGCTAAGTGTTGGCCATGCGTTGGTGGGGCTACGCGTTGAGAGTATGTTTGAGGCTTGACGAGACTACTGGTAGCTATGCGTTGAAGAAGGTAGCTCGGCATGGACACAGATGTGAATGAAAGCCACGAGGCATCAAAGGCCACTAGGCGTTGATGGCCACGAGCCGTTGAAGGCCACGAAGTGTTGAACGCCACTATGCGTTGGAAGCCACTATGCGTTGAAGGCCGCTATGCGTTGGAGACTACTATGCGTTGAAGGTTGGTATGTGTTGGTGCATTAGAAGAGTGGTCGAGAGGATCATGCGTTAGTCGCCTATCCGGCAATGGGGCGTTGAACAATTGTTAAACAACAAGTTAAAGCTATGCGTTGCTGAAGCTAATCGCGGAAGGTTGCGTTGGCCAACCTAAGTAGGAAGGTGATGGCTGTGCTGGTGAGTCGGTGGTATATATATATAAGTAAGTACATCGAATAAATAAACACTTTAGACATATTTCGAACCCAGATTGACCCCGTTTTGCAGACGAACAACGAGGAGAAGTGGAAGAAGCTATTTATGTCGAAGTTAAGTAGGAACCAAATCATTTCCATGGTGAAATTGAAGCTGGTACGAGAAGCTTGATTGTTGATGATAATCTAGACATCATTCGGTATTTGAAAAAGAGTGAGCTGAGGAAGTTGAAGCTAGGGCAAAAATTTTAAGGTTAGTAAGTTAATTCTTAGCAACCTCTATGAAGGATGTTTAAGCCAAATTTGAGCAAGAGTATGTTAAATTCTAGGAAGAAGTAATCGGAGTTGAGCTACTTCATGAGCTGCTAGATGATCCAAAGCAGCTGGAGTTATTTGAGAATAGTTCTCAAACGAAGAAGAGTTAGGGTTTGAAATCTTGAGATAAGTTAGAAAGCTCACTTCTTTACAAGTTTGTAGAAGAGAGAAAGTTCTGATTTTTGCTGGATTTCGATGTTTAGCAGATTTAAGAACGAGTTAGAAAAGAAAGAAGAAAGCATTGGCCATCGGGGGTCGCTAGGACAGAAGTATTGCTAAAGAGCTGGAGAGTGAATAGCAAGACAAGTGCCGCTGGTAACGCAAAGGGCTTTGCGTCTCACAACTCTCGTTGAATCTTGCTGAGTGTCGCTTCTTAAGGTAATATCGCTAGTCTCGCAAAGCTGGGTATCGCTGATGCCGCATGGTTATAAGTAGTTTACCCTAATAATCTCGCTGATACTTGTGGATCTCGCTCATTATAAAAAACTGTAAACAAGAGAGGGACTAGTGATGAAAACCCATGTTTGAGATGTTTAAGCAAATATAGTGAATATAAAGAGGAATATTAGAAATGTCTAACACGAAAAAGGTGTGTTTACAGGTCAAGAGGAGCTAGGGAAAGCGTATAACCCGCTCGGAGCCCAGAATAAGTTGTGAATGACATTATGGTTTGAAATAAGCCAACTTGATTATCATTTTCTATATGCTTAGTAATATCTATGAAGCATGATTTGAAGTGTACTCCTATGTATGAAAATAGTACCTATCTTTATATGTAAGATAGAGCTTGAAAATGTATTAGTTAATGTTCTTAAGTTTTACCAAGCTAGTTGCTAGATGAATGTTTTGAGAACTCTGAGAAATCATGATTATTGTTAAATTATGATAAATGTGATGTGCATGTCAGTGCACTAGAAAGATTTGATTGGGACCCAATGCTGAAGGACATGTGAAGGTATATGGGCAGCCCTAGTATTTCTATGAAGCTCTCACCAAAGGATATAGAGAAGATGATTGAGTATTCCCTGGGACCCTTACACCAAAGGACATGAGAAAGTATACGGGCATCCCGAGATCAGACAGACATATAAGCACAATAGAAGGCATTTGACGCTGATGTGTATAGATTACTCCACACAGCTAAGGTTTATTGACATTGGGTGCGTTGAGTTCGCTCTGCCTCAACAAAGGTTCAATGAAAAGATATGCACTTGCGTGATTATAGTTATTTAAAAGTTTACAGTGCATGACCAAGCAGATTATACTAATGATTGTAGTTATGCTTATACTTTAGAGTCACTCACTGAGCTTTGTAGCTCATAAATTCTTGTTTCTCTGATGTTTTCTTTCCAGGTAGTGAGTGTGTTCGGGGTGCTTAGCCTACCATCAAGACTCGTCTGAACCAAATTAGAATTTTATACTTGGGAACTTGTAAACCTCATCCCTATGTAGAAATTGTATTTATTTTTAGTGGCATAGTGAGGATCACCAAGCATATCTGTAAATATTACACATAACATCTTAAATCTTAATCATTGTGGTATCCTATCAGTAAATTTTTGCATAGTTATTGTAAAGCTAAGCCAAATGCCAGCAGGTTATGATATATAAATGCGTATACAACAATTTTAGCAGAATGCAGAATAGGTAATACCCATTCCTAGGTAAATATATAGGTATATATATATATATCTAGGATAGGGGTGTTACAATTTGGTATCAGAGCTTAAGGTTTTGGGGAAATGAAGTCATGCATAGTAGTTAGGAACATGTTAAGTCTATAGTAATGAGATAATTTAAATGTGATATAGGAATATGCACGGAAAGGCCAGACGAGGTAGGCAGGCAGGTACCGAGACACCGCAAGCTACTGGAAACGAGAGGGAGTCCTCCGAAGGGGAATCTAGTAATCCCCAGACTCAAGCCAATATGGAGGAACAACTCTTTAACAGAATAGCTCAGAGATTAGTAGCTAGTGTGGAGTCTAGGAGATCCTGAGAAAAAATATGGGATAGAAAGATTCAAAGCTTTGAGTGCTCAAGTATTTGAAGGCACCACTAACCCTGTAGAAGCTGAGGTTTGGTTAAATCAAGTAGAAAAGTGCTTCAGGGTTATGCATTGTCCTGAAGACAGAAAACTTGATTTAGTTGTTTTCATGCTCCAGAGAGGAACCGAAGACTGGTGGAGAGTTGATTGAGCGACGGAGTTCTGATGCAGGTTCTCTGCATTGGCTGATTTTAAAAAGCTTTTCCAGGAAAAATACTATCCTAAATCGTACTGTGATGAGAAAAGAAATGAATTCTTGAGCTTGGTACAGGAGCATATGTCTGTAGCTGAGTATGAGCGGAAATTTACAGAACTTTCCAGGTATGCGTTGGCAATTGTCGCAGAAGAAGCAAATAAATGCAAGTGCTTTGAGAAAGGCTTGCAAAGTGAAATCCGTACTCCAGTGACAGCAAGTACAGAATGGGTTGATTTCACTAAACTAGTTGAAGCTGCCATGAGAGTAGAAAAGAGTTTGGCAGAAGAAAGAATAGAAAGAAGTGGGAGTAAAGCTGGACAGCCACTCAGTGCACCTCGAGAGTAGATACACCAAGGTGAGGGACGACGATTCGCACCAGGAGTTTTTGGTGGGGGAAAGTTCAAAGCCAGATCCAGTGGTGGACCATACCATGCAGGTAGATCCTGAGGTGGAGGTATACAGAAAGGTTCAGGAAGGTTTCCTTCGATGTTAATATCAGCAGATGATGACCAATATAGTCACCCTAGTGAATCAGTGGCTAGTTCAGCGAAGAAACCATTGTGTAATAACTGTGGTAGGAAGCATTGGGGTCGGTGTTTGATGGGAGCTGATGTCTGTTATAACTGTGGTCAGCCAGGACATTTTAAGAAAGATTGCCCTCAGCCTAAAGTAGGAAGGGAATCAGAACAGAGAGCTATTTCACATATCGTAAGTCAACCACGACAGGAGATGGGAAGTGGAGAAGGTAGCAGTGGTGGCAGGCTGAAAGCTCAAGTAGGTAGACCAAGACAACAGGGCCGAGTTTTTGCAATAACCCAACAGGAAGCAGAAGAGGCACCAGATGCAGTAACGGGTATGCTAATTATATATTCTAGAAACGCATATGTATTATTAGATTATGGAGCTACTCACTCATTTGTGTCTAGTGAGTTTGTCATGCATATAAATAGAAAGTTAGAACCTTTGCCTGATACTTTGTTGGTACATACTTCAGTTGGTGACTCTGTTATAATGATTTTCTTTATTAGACTATCAAGAGTGTTAGCAAATGTTGACAAAAGTTAATTAACCATCACAAACATAATTAACTGTCACTATCATAATCAATTAGAGTTTCCAGTCCATAGTAATAAGTTAATTAACCATCATACCAATGAACACAATAATTATAACCAACCAATGCAATAATCTAGTCCATACAATAATCATAATTCAGTCAATAAGTAACCATGAGCATCAGTATAAGTCCTTACCTGAGGATACGCCTAAAACGACCAAAGCCAAAGCCAACCAAAACACCGAATTCCAGATTCCCAACCACTAGCTCCTCTAATCTCGACCTTCTCCAAAGTCCTTTTAAAAACGAATCTAAGAATCAACACAAGGGTATCACAAACTACACCAACAAAATAGGTACATAAGAGAAATCAACAAGTGGATCAAATCTCTTTCCCAAAGTGCAACGGTCACAATCATCTTCCATACTTCAAACAATGGGTCCAACCAAAATGGACCTTTTAACTTGCTTGGACAACTTGCTTCCGATTTCAAAATCCTTCGAAGCTTGAATCTAAAACTCAAACTCAATGGGTAACACTAATTAAAACAAACACCAATGGTTATTCACGAAATTACAAGAAAATCAACGATACTTACCAAAACCGTCATGGTCTAACCAAATCTTGAAATCCCAGCATATCCCACGAAAAGGGATGATGCCCGCGAAGCCGGAGAGAGCAGTTGGGCGGTGACTTGTAGATCAAAACCGAATGAAATCCAAGATTGACTTAAATATATATATATATATATACTTCCTTAAATTCTCTTTCCTTTTCCTTTTCCAAAACCCTAAATATTTATATATATATACATACTTAGATTTTCATTTTCCTTTTCCTTTTCCTTTTCCCAAAACATATGCAACTTATTTAATTTAATATTCCTCAACCCATCAAATCAAATCTTTTCCAATCACCACTTAATAATTTATTTAACCAAAATATCTCCTAATAAATCAATTCCCCAACTTAAATTCAATTCCAACTTATCCTTATATTTTCTTAAATTAATCAAGTTCTTAAATCTCATCTCATTCCAATATGCATGTTAAATCCAACTTTTAAATCTTCCTAAGTAAATTCAATTTTCCACTAATTGAATTAAATCCAAATCTTTTATCACGATTACTCTAAATTAAACTATTTTCTCAACATAATCCAATTAAACCTCAAAATTCAAACAACTAACCAAATAATTCAAGATAATTAAAAAAAAAATTACCCGAAAATTTGGGACGTCACATAAATGGTGTTGAGTCAGTGTGGCATGTAGACATATCTAGATGGGTTTGATGTCGGGGTGTGAGATTGTATAAGGTTGTTTGTTTGTGGGATTGTAACTTGGAAGTTTCTGTCTGTACATCAACTATATATAACTCAAGTTGTATGTTCTTTTCTTTAAGTTAAAAATTGATCTTATATGCTTAACATTTTGAGAAAAGATAATGTGGGTGGTTATGTAGTGATGTTGTTTCAATATGTTATCAGGTATAGGTGGACAATGAACCTCACAAAAAGGGTGATGTTTGTTGTCTTCACAATTCTTTCTAAGTATATACAAGATCTCCTAGCTCGCCTCAATTTTCAGCATCTCAAACCTTCCCCCACTCCTATAGTGTCTGCTTTGCAACATGATGGTGAACCCATGGTTGATGTTCAGCTCTATCACAACACTCTCAGCTCCCTTTAATACTTGCAACACACTCGTCTGAGCATTGCTTTTGCCATCAACAAACTAAGCCAATTTAGTCAATATCCTTCGCAGCTTCACTAGCGTGCTCTCAAACTTGTTCTACAGTAACTACAAGGTACTCTACACCTTGGGATATCTCGACATCCTGTTGCTACTTTTTCTCTTTCAAGCTATTCTGATGCAGATTTGACTTTTTCTCTCGATGATCATAAATCTATTGGCAGATATTGTGTTTTTCTTGGCACTTCCCTTATATCATGGAGTTCTAAGAAGCAAGCAGTCGTTGCTCGTTCAAGTACTAAGTTTGAATACCGAGCTCATGTAGTTTGTGAATTAATGTGGATTCGCACTCTCTTCTAGTGGACCTAAGAGTTACTCTATTGTCTTCAACCACTATTTGGTGTGGAAATCTCTTCGTTACTACTCTTGCTCGCAATTCAGTTTTCCATGCTTGTATGAAACACATCGAAATTGATGCTCATTTTATCTGAGATCAAGTTCTCTTTCATCAACTTGTTGTTCGTCATGTTCATTCTCACGATCAAATCGTTGATTAGCTGACCAAACTGTTACCTCTTTATTAGTTTCACGGCCTTCGCAACAAACTCGGGCTTCGATTCTCTCCGTTGCCTGGTTTAAGGGGGGCTATAATGACATGATGTTTCCCTGACTTCTGATACTACTGTTTGGTCTCTTCTGTTAGCATAATTACTTTAAATTTATATTGAATAGATTGACCCTAGGATCATTTATGATCATTCATGCTAAATTGTTAAGAATAAATAACATACCGGACTCCATTGAGAAATTGATGATAGCTTCAAGATGACTATTGTTTTCCTCAACCAAAACTCTGAATGCCTTAGTGGGATCTCTCTCAAGATGGGATTCAAGAAAGACTGAGTGCTTATTGTTTTGGTGTGTTGGGAACCATAGCCTAAGGTCTCTTTATATACTAGTTTAATTAGGGTTCCCATTAAACCCTAATCAATCTAGGAATAGGCTTCTACCCATTAAGTCCATACTCAATTGGGAATCTAGGGCCTTTAATTAAATAGATCACATAATAGGGCCCAATCTAATAAAATAACCTAATGTGATAAAATACTAATCCACATACATAGCCCATATTCTAATTATATGTATTTTAATTTAAAATACATCTAACAATCTCCCACTTGGGCTATGTTTGTGTACTTGATGTAATTAAATCACATGAACCTTAAGCGCGCATAAACAGGTTATTTCAATAATATAATTCTCCTTTAGTTCAATCTGGTCCATATCTTGTATCAACACGGAATCGAGGCAGCTTTTGTTACTACCATTGTAACTAAACTTTCCTTGATCACCAGTTTCAATACATTCAATGACATAGATCAAGTATGGATGGATAGCATGGACACTACATGCAAAGTGATCTAGATCAAGCCTGTTTCCAACTGGTCCAAATCCCTTAGTGAGATCATTCTAAAAAAACTTTATGCTTAACCGCATGCATGCTAAACAAGTTCAGATAATAAAACATAAACCATCAACTTTATTCTATATAGAAAACAAACAATTAAGGTCAAAGAACATCTGTAATAACAAACTCCCACTAAACTATGGGATCACAAAAATGGCTGACACCCATGTGAGCAATATGCTTATGAAAAACTTTAGGTGGTAAACCTTTAGTCAATGGATCTGTCACCATAGAGTTTGTTCCTATGTGTTCTATCGAAATTTGACCATTCTGAACTCTTTCTTTCACAACTAGAAACTTTATGTCTACATGCTTTGACTTTGTATTGCTTCTGTTGTTGTTGGAATACATCACTGTCGACTTATTGTCACAAAACAATTTTAGTGGTCTTTCTACACCTGCCACTATCCGCAGCCAAGTGACAAAATTTCGCAGCCATATTCCATGATTGGATGCCTCATAACAAGCTATAAACTCTGCAACCATAGTAGAAGAAGCCATAAGTGTTTGTTTAACACTTTTCCAAGATACAGCTCCTCCAGCCAACATGAAGATATAGCCTGAAGTGGATCGCAAAGTGTCTTGACATCCAGCATAATCGAAATCAGAATACCCAATGATCTCTAAAACATGTGATCTCCGATAAGTGAGCATATAATCTTTTGTTCTCTGCAAATACCTCACAACCCGTTTGCTTGCTTTCCAATGATCCATCCCCGGATTGCTCAAATATCTGCCTAACACTCCAACTATGAATGCAATATCTGGTCGCGTACATATTTGAGCGTACATTAGACTTCCAACAGCCGATGCATAAAGAACCTTTTGCATCTCCTTACTCTCGAGTATGGTTTTGGGGCATTGACCTAAATGAAATTTATCACCTTTAGCAACAGGGGTATCTCCTGGTGCACAATCTTTCATGCCAAATCTACTCAAAATCTTTTCAATCTAGTTCTTTTGTGACAATCTCAAAATACCTTGAGAACGATCTCGTAGTATTTCAATTCCTAATACAAAATAAGCATCATCGAGATCTTTCATCTCAAAATTCCTTTTGAGAAACTTCTTAGTGTCATGCAATAAACCTACATCATTACTTGCTATGAGTATGTCATCGACATATAACACCAGAAATATAGATTTACTCCCACTGAACTTGTGATATACACAATCTTCCACTACATTCACCTCAAACCCAAATGAGATAATTACTTCATGAAATTTGTGATACCATTGACGAGAAGCTTGCTTGAGACCATAGATGGATTTCTTCAATTTGCACACCATAGACTTTGAATTACCAAACACAAAGTTTTCTGGTTGCACCATATAAATTGTCTCATCAATGTTTCCATTGAGAAACGCAGTTTTTACATCCATCTGATGTAGCTCTAAATCAAAGTGAGCTACAAGTGTCATGATTACCCTGAAAAGAGTTTTTCGATGAAACTGGAGAGAAAGTCTCTTTGTAATCAATGCCTTCCTTTTGAGTAAAACCCTTTGCAACAAGACGAGCTTTATATCTTTCGATTTTGCCTTGTGAATCCCTTTTGGTTTTAAATATCCATTTACAACCTATAGGTTTCACTCTTGATGGCAGTTCGACAAGCTCCCAAACGTCATTGTCTTTCATGGATTTTATTTCCTCTTTCATAGCATTTATCCACTTGTGAGAATTAGAACTTTGTAGTGCTTGTTGAAAGTTGATTGGATCATCTTCCATTACACCCATATCATCCTTATGTTCTTGAAGAAACACAATATAATTGTCTGGAATTGCACTTCTTCTCTCTCTAGTAGATCTCCTTAGTGGCAATTCTTGAGGTTGTTGAGTTTGAACTTCAGGTTCAACAACGGGGACCACAGTGTTGTCTTGTTCAATAATTGGTTCAATAGTGAAGTCAGGAGTAGGAGCCTGATCACCATCTATAACCACACTAGGAAAAGAAACTAATTTCTCTTCAAAGACAACTTTCCTTATGTTATCTTCCCCCACAAACTCAACATCCTCAAGGAATCTGGCATTTCCTGTCTCAAACAATGATCTAGAGGTGGGATCATAAAACTTAAAACCCCGAGAGCGCTCGGAATACCCAACAAAATAGCAGCTAATAGTTCTTGAGTTCAATTTTCTTTCGTTAGGCCTGTATGACCTAGCCTCAGCTGGACAACCCCAGATGTGAAGATGCCTAATACTAGGCTTCTTTCCTGTCTACAACTCATAGGGGTTTTAGCTACCGCTTTACTAGGTACCCTATTGAGGATATATGCTGCAGTCTTTAATGCCTCACCCCAGAGAGATTCTGGTAAAGAAGAATGACTAATCATACTTCTTACCATATCCTGAAGTGTTCTGTTTCGCCTTTCCGCCACACCATTCATGCTAGGTTTCCCAAGCATAGTGTATTGCGGGACGATTCCACATTCCACTAAGTATTTGGCAAAGGGCCCTGGGCGTTGTTCACCTGATCCATCATATCTACCGTAGTATTCACCACCACGATCAGACTTGACAGCCTTTATTTTCTTTCCAAGTTGAAGTTCAACTTCAGCTTTGAAAGATTTGAAAACGTCCAGAGATTGAGACTTCTCATGAATTAAATATAGGTACCCATATCTTGAATAGTCGTCTATGAAAGTAATAAAATATTGTTGTCCATTCCAAGAAGCCGTAGGGAATGGACCACAAATGTCTGTATGTATTAGTTCTAAGACGTTTTGAGCATCTGTTGGCACCTGATTTTCTTATGTTTGTCTGTTTTCCCTTAACACATTCCACACAAACTTTAAAGTTATTTAAATCAAGGGAATCAAGAATTTCATCCGACACAAGTCTCTGAATTCTCTGTTTAGAGATGTGACCTAAACGCTTGTGCCATAAGGTAGCATAATTCACATTTAATTTACACTTTGTACCACATGAATCAGATAACAGGATCTTGTTAAACGAAGTAAAGGAATCAAGCATATATAAATTATCAATTAAAGAACCGGTACCAATAAGCTTGGAATTTTGAAAAAGACTAACTTTATTATTTCCAAAAGACCAAGAAATACCAAACTTGTCCAAACTGGAAATAGAAACTAAATTTCGTCTAAATGTGATAAGCACTTGAAAAGTGCTTTCTATTCTCTCAAATTAAGGGAGTTTATATTAGATTTCATTTGTTTGCTAGTGATTTTCAGGTTAAGACGAGGAAAATTAGAAGAAACGACTAAAAGATCAAAACCGAGCAAGAATACGGCGAAAAAGAGCTGAAAAACTCAAAAGAATTTTGGGATAGCGTCGCGGCGCTGAAACATAAACGCATCATTCTGGACGCATAGTAGCACCGCGGCGCTTGGACGGCGCTGCCGCGGCACTGAAACATGAACGCATCGTTCTGAATGCACAGTAGCATCGCGGCGCCGAGATGGCGCTGCCTCGACGCATCCTTGTTAACACATGACAGCATCGCGGCGCTTAGACGGCCCTGCCGCGGCGCTAATGCCCGAGAACAATATTTCTGAAACGCACCACAGCGTCGCGGCGCTTGGACGGCACTGCCGCGGCGCTAAAACCCGAGAGCAACAATTTTGGATACAGCCCTAGCGCCGCGACGCCAGCTTTCCTTAAATGAAAATTTTTTATTTTTGGTAAATTTTTGGGCAGCCAAACTCTATAAATTTGGGGGTTTTCAGCAGCCCAAATCATCAAAAAAGAAGATCAAGGAAAATCAAAGCAAAGCAAGGAAGTTAAAGACCTAAAGAGGCACAAAAAGGAGAGAATTAAGTGAGAGTTCAAAGATTGAGTTAGTTGCAAGGAAGAGGAAAAGAGTTCGAGATAGTCGTGGCGCCCTTCGAATTCCAACGTGAGAGCCAAGGAGATCGTGACGGTGCTACCTCAATCAAGAGCCTCTTTTCAGTAGAGTTTTCGTTTCTTTACACTCTTTCTTTGTTTATTTTGCTTAAACATGTTGCTTCAAGCTATGAGTGGCTAAACTCTTTAGTTTTAGGGTTTTGATGATTTGTTTATGAATTTATGTTGATCTTGTAGACTTTCATGGTTTTGTTGGAATGATTATGCTTTTCATTGTTATTGTGTTTAACTTTTGTGGATTGGTCATCTTCACATGTTAGGTTAGATGTATGATTGAGAGATTGTATGTTTAACTTGATCTATAACAATCAATTGTTGTTAATCTATCACGAGAGTAGTTAGGTTGACAATAAAAGTTGCTAAAGACTATTTTTAATGCCATGTAATTTTGTATTGGTTTTAAGAGATTAATAATCAATCGAGTTGCATGAGAAAGGGTTGTTTTTGAGAGAAAATAACTTGTTTCTAGACTTAGGCATATGAATTACAATAAAATCCATGAAATCTATAATATTGCATGATGAAATAAACAAGGATTCATTACCCTAGAACTCTATTTGACTCTTGTATTTCTCACTTTAATACTTTCCTTATTTGATTTATATTTTCCATAACTCATAATATTCAATTTCAATCCTCAAATAAAATTGATTTAACTCTAGAATAGCTAAGTAACTTAAACCTTCACAATTGGATCTCCAGTGGAACGATATTCGGACTTAACCGTCTTATATTATAACTTGACCCGTACACTTGCGGTTAACACTTAAAGTGCGCATCAAAATAACGGCACAACAAAAGTCTCATTCAAATCCAAATAACATCCAGTTTTTAAAAGCAATCTAAAATTCCCAATACCTTCGACTTGAATTGCTTTGCCATCGCCCACATAGATGAATCTTTCAGCATCACTTGGTGGCCGGCTCCACAGGCAATCCTGCATAGACATACTTACGTGAGTAGTAGCACCAGAATCTACCCACCAAGTATCTGTAGGTACAGAAGCTAAATTAACCTCAGAACAAACTAAAGTAAGAAGTCCCTTCTTTACACGCCACTTGGCATATTTGGGACAATCTTTCTTGACGTGACCTTCCTTTTTGCAGAAAAAACAAGGATGTTCAGTAGCATGCTTCTTATTTTTATTCTGCTTAGATGTCCCTTCTGCAGCACCCGTAGATTTCTTTTTCTTCTTATCACAAGAGTTAGTTGCCAAGTGAGCACTTTCTGTCCTTTCTCTCTTAATTCTATCTTCTTCTTGCACACATTGTGAAACAAGCTCATTAATACTCCACTTATCCTTCTGAGTATTATAGCTTATCTTAAACTGAGTGAATTGTGCAGGAAGAGAGATAAGTACCAAATGTACGAGTAAATTTTCTTTTATTTCGACATTTAGTGCCTTTAATTTACTGGCAAGATTGGACATTTCCATAATATACTCCCTTATGTTACCATTGCCCTTGTACCTCATGGAAGTTAAAGAAGTCAAAAGACTACTTGACTCCCCTTTTTCAGTTTTAGCAAAATATTTCTCAATTTGAGCAAGGAACTGTTTGGCATTTTCACTCTCTACGATAGAACCCCGAAACGAATCTGGAATGGAGTGCCTAATGATCATCAGACACATGCGATTTGACCCGTTCCACTTCTCAATATTAGCCGTATTCGGCTATTCCTCAGTAGAAGTAGGTTTATCGGTCCTTAATGCAAGGTCCAAATCCATACACCCGAGAAGTATCTCTAAGCTTTCCTTCCAAATTTTGAAGTTTGATCCATTCAACTTAGGGATTGAACTCAGATTTCCAGATATTTGAGTAAGACCAACTAAAATAAGGAACAAGTAAATAAAACATATACTCAGTTAAGTCAATATATCATAAATCAAATATGACAAAAAAAAATTTACATATATGGTGGGCCCATTTAACAAAATACCTAACACAACATTGATGTCTAGCCTTTGGGCAAAAAAACACCAATTGTAAATGGTACTCTCAACGTAGTAATCAGAGTATTGACCATAAACTCTGTCAAAAAATAGCCTTTCTTTGGACCGACTATTTTTCACATGAGCAATCCTTATAATTGTCACATACTCATTACCACATGCATACCCACAATTTGGCCAAATAATTATCTTCCTTTGGGCCGATAAATATTCGCATAGATCTATGAATATGCACATCTTATATTTTAGAATTAAACTAATCTAGATAACAGAGGCTACTTTGGCAACATATTATTTCAATCAATTCAATCCAAAATATAAGACATAATGATATAACAATATCATTGTACACAATGGGAAAAGATTACCAAAATTTATCGATATGATTTAATTCTAAATCTCCAAATTATCAATAAGATTTAAAATTTAAATCACCAAATTATCGATAAGA
Organism: Citrullus mucosospermus; assembly: GCA_030954485.1. NCBI lineage: Eukaryota > Viridiplantae > Streptophyta > Magnoliopsida > Cucurbitales > Cucurbitaceae > Citrullus > Citrullus mucosospermus. Next base: position 16,252,521 of record CM062059.1, on the reverse strand, counting down.
TTTAAAATTTAAATCACCAAATTAATAATTAAATTCAAATTCATGTCCACAAAATAATTAATCAAATTCTAACTAAAATCCACAATTTGATGGATCAAACTTGAATCTAGAACATGATTAATCAAAAATTAAACTTAAATCCACAAATGATTAATCAAATTTAAAACCACAACGTGATTGATCAAAATTAAAATTGACTCTATAATAATGATCAATCAAATTAGAATGGATTCACAAAACTACCCATTAAAAACTCTAGATTTTAAAATCACAAAATCATTAGTTAAGAACTAGAACATTAAGCAATTCCTAATTAAATAAGAACCAACATGAGATTGAATAATTCCAATTATTGATAAAATCAATAATTTTTTTTTTAATTCTTTAACCATTGTTACCGAACAAAAAAATTGAACTACAATATCAATGGAAAACCAAATATAATCCAACAATCCAACATGAAATTAAGGCTCTGATACCACTTGTTAGCATAATTACTTTAAATTTATATTGAATAGATTGACCCTAGGATCATTCATGATCCTTCATGCCAAATTGTTAAGAATAAATAATATACCGGACTCCATTGAAAAATTGATGATAGCTTCAAGATGACTATTGTTTTCCTCAACCAAAACTCTGAATGCCTTAGTGGTATCTCTCTCAAGATGGGATTCAAGAAAGACTGAGTGCTTATTGTTTTGGTGTGTTGGGAACCATAGCCTAAGGTCTCTTTAATTAGGGTTCCCATTAAACCCTAATCAATATAGGAATAGGCTTCTACCCATTAAGTCCATACTCAATTGGAAATCTAGGGCAGATCACATAATAGGGCCCAATCTAATAAAATAACCTATTGTGATAAAATACTAATCCACATACATAGCCCATATTTTAATTATATATATTTTAATTTAAAATACGTCTAACATCTTCTCCCACGTAACCTTTTATTTGCTTTGATTTATCTTCTCGATTGTATTGTATTTAAGAGAGTGAATTCTTCTCTTTGTATCATCGAAGTATTAAGCAATAAAGAAAGTAGTTGACAACATTTACTCCAAAGGCTTCTTAAATTGAAATTAACATTACAAAATCCACCCAATTGCATAGGCAGCCAATGTCATCTCTCTCTACATTTTTGGGGAAAAAAAAAATCCTCTTTTTGTGATTTATTAATGTAATTTCAATGTCCTCTTTTCCTTAATTTGAATTCTTGTTACGTTACTCACAGTTTAATGAGGACAACTTAAAAAATGTCATAAAAAAGAGGAAAAGAGATTTCAACGAGTAACAAGAATAGTAAAAATAACGAAGAATGAGAGCGAAATCTAAGTATGAATACACATACATAATCAGTCAACTTCTTAATTTCTCTGGGTGATGGCACAAACAAAATAAACAAAATTTGATGTTTAAAACGGTGGGTCGGCGTTGGCTTGAAAAATATCTGCTGTTGGGTACGTGTGTTTTCCACTTTTGCCCTCTAACCAACCTGCCCGCTATACACCTTCTTTTTCTTTTTTCTTTTTTTTTTTTTTTTTTTTTTTTTCTCGCTGGATTATTTGGTTGATTTGGAAAAATATCTACTGTTGTGTTTTACACTGTTACCATGAAATCCCAACTCTTCTATCAAGAACAATTCAAATGTGCAATTTGTGCCTATGGTCTCCATTTTAGTTTCGGCATTTCTCTATTTTTTAAAATAAATTTTGGATGGTCTTTCATTGTGTCACACTTTTTTTTTTTTTTTTTTGCAATTTCTCATAGAAATAATATTATTTTCTGGTTTTTAGATAGTGTTAATATTTTTGTCATCTAGTAGATTACTAAATTTGATTTATCTCCCTTCGATTTGATTTTGTTGGATTAGATTTTTTTAAAAGAGGGTACATTTGTCCGTTTAAATTAAAGAATTTAAGGTTTTTTTTTTTTTTTTTTTTTTACTCAGAGAATTTAAGCCTTTAAGTAACTATAACAACACATTCTAATAAAGATCCTATATTTTAATTATGTTCACTTTTTCATTATTTTATTTAAACTGACTTTTAAAATTACACAAATATTAGAACACAATTATTAATTTATCTTCAACATATAATTAATTACACATTTTTTAAAGTAGGAAAGAGAAATGAGTTCTAAATGAGGCACTTTTTCTAAAAAAAAAAGATATTAAACCATAGTATTCCTAAATACCCACAACTTTTATCTTCTTCAATTTAGTGAGATTCTTGATTTCTTAAATAAAATTTATAATATATATTGTAATATAAATGAAATTTATAATGTATATTGTAATTTATGTTCAACACTAAGTGATTTATATATTGTAGTATATTGAACTTATCAAATTAATTTTAAATTACAATTATATTAAGGAAGTTGTTGTTAAATTTTAATTTATTAGGATTATATATATATATATATATATATATATATATATATATATATATTTATTGTGATATATTTTATATATTGGTTAGAATATTTTTAAACACCTAACATAATATTTTAAAAT